>OX421287.1:1874561-2482748 GCA_949125355.1 Agriopis leucophaearia
GGTATAGATAATGGTAGAGACACCTTATAATCTTTTAAATAACCTTGATTGCGATAGTCGATTTTGAACCTCTCTGGTGAACCGAAAGGAGTACGAGGAGATTGTAACTGCTCAATTCAGCGTGACTCGTCGTCCCCTTCTACGTATTTTTAGCAATAAGTATTATAACCAATTTTTTTGGTTTAGCAAGTTGCGTACCTATTAGTTATTTTTTTACTACAATTACTGTAGTTAAAAACTTATCTACACTAATATTATAAAGAGGAAAGATTTGTACCTATTTTTGTATGTTTGTATGTTTGTAATGAATAGGCACCGAAACTACTGAACCGATTTGAAAAATTCTTTCACTGTTGGGAAGCTACACTATCCCCGGGTGACATAGGCTATATTATATTTTGTAGCGAGGCTGAAGGCCGAGCTTACACTCGTGAGAAGCCGGGGCGGACGGCTAGTATACAATAAAAGTATATCCCATTATCCAAGAAATAAAGATCATTATTGACATATTTATTTATTTGTAGCAAAATATGGAATGTTCATCCGATATAAAGAACTAGTACACTAAATATATATACGTACGTTGCAGTTTCTAAAAAGCAAATAAAACTGCACAAAACTTAGTACTAGGTACATTAAAGTGTAATTACCCATTTATATAAAAAAATGTGTAGATTTATATCTTGCAGTGCAATGTAGATACATAAATATGTCATTAATGATGATGTTTTTGTGAACTGACTATATACCACCAACTTCAACCAACCACCGCTATCCACCAACTGGACCGACATCGTAAGAGTCACGGGCATCCAGTGGATGCAAATGGCAGGTTGTCGTCCAGTTCAGGTTAAAGGGGGAGGCCTATGTTCAGAAGTGGACGTCTTCTGGCTGATGATGATGACCACCAACTCGACTATAATAAGTATGTAAAGCGGCGGCAACGGCCTGAAAGCACGAACGGAAAACAAGCACAACAATAACTCTAAAACTCCATTTAAAGCGGAACCCAGAAAATTAAACAATAGTCGGGAGTACTTGCCAAGACTGTGCGATATAGCTTGATCTATAATCTGGAGATTTGGCACGTTGGCCTGGCGGTATTGTGAATCAATGACTTGTGACCAGGGCCGGGCTTTAACAACCGCCGCAATTTTTTACAGCTCGACAGACCGTCTGGTTTTTTGAATGTTTGAATTATTAGGTTTTGATTTCTAACTGCCAATTTTTATCAGGTAAGTGAGCAGAATTGCTATTTTTAACACCCGATGAAAAAAGAGGGAAGTTATAAGTTAAACGCGTGTGTCTGTATGTGGAATCGTAGCTTCCAAACGGCTGAACATATGCCTCCCTTTTAACCTTCACACTGCACGACAACCTGCCATCTGCATCCACTGGATGCCCGCGACTCTCGCAATGTTGTCAGTCCATCTAGTGGGAGGCCTACCTACACTGCGTCTTCCAGTTCGCGGTCTCTACTTAAGAACCTTTCTTCACCATCGGTTATTAGTTCTTCGAGCGATGTGGCCTGCCCATTGCCACTTCAACTTGCAGATTTAAATAGCTATGTCGGTGACTTTGGTTCTTTGGCGAATATCTTCGGCTAACGGCTGAACCTATTTTGATTTAATTAACATGGGGTTCTTCAAAAGGCGTGTTAATAGAGTCTTAAAGGGTCGGCAACGTATTTGTGATGCCTCTGGTGTTACAAGTATCCATAGGTGACGGTGACTGCTCACCATCAGGGGACCCCTCTGCTTGTTTGCCACCTATGGAATAAAAAAAAGTAGAAGTTTAAAATGTGTATTTCATGATTGTGAAATGTGTTTTATTTTTGTTTGTTTGAAAGGCGACTTGATCGAGAGTGTTCTTAGCTACGATTCATGAACATTGGTTCATTTGATGATAACTAAATATTTTAAAAAATTGTACTAGTACTATTTAATATAACAAACGTCAATGTAAATACTTATTGTATATATATGTATAATTATTATTTAGTTTTATATGTAATGTAAATTTGAAATGTGTAGTGTAAACGCTTTATGCTTAAATGTTATTTCATTAGTTTTGTTTAGTTTTCGTTAGTTTATATAATTTTTCGTATATAATATATATGGTACATAAAAATTGCACGCCCGCAATGGGTAAACTGTTGATACAGTGCATCAGTTATAATGACCATCTTTTGTACACAGTTTTTGCAATAAATATATTCTGATTCTGATTCTTGTCGTTTAAATCAATTCTTATATCGGGGTTATTTTTTACTTAAAATGTATGCTTATTTACTTTAATTTGTGACGTTTAAAGTCCGGCGTTGCATTCCAATTCTAGCTCTTAAAATTCTATAGCTGCTCTTTGTTTTGCTCACTGTACGTTGTTTAAACTTAGCTACGCATTCTGATTTGAAACCCTATGTTCGTTCGTTTTCGGTATAAAATGGCCTGGAAATAAATGCAAGGGTAGTTAGCAGCAAAATATATTATGTCCTCTAAGAGTTGTATCAATATAGATTCTTATCAGACTTCCTGTATTGTATGCTTCAAACATAAAGAACTGCATTATTTTTCTTTGCTTTTAAAATACAGCGAACTCAGTAGTTTATGATTTGTCCTTACGTAATTTTAATTGGTTAGATTTATATGGAAAAAGCATGGGCAGGACCGGAGGATGGGCAGCAGCGTCCTAATAGTACACGGTGATCGTACTGCGATCCCCAAGCCGCCTGCCAAGCGTGGGGATTATGGCAACACCCCTCTATGAGGGAGGCCTTGTCCAACAGTGGACGTTAATTGGCTGATGATGTGTGTGTGTATATATGGAAAAAGATCTGTTATAAATTAAGTTTGGTACTTCTTTAAGTACCTACTATGCTACTACGTCTACTTATCTGGTCAAGTAAAGTCAAGTTATATGCAATATCTGAGTCTCAATCGTCTAGTGCGTGTCGTAACGTGTTCATGGCAGGGTTCCGTAGCTAAGTTAAATGTAAATGGTTATTTTATGTATGTTATATATAAAACTAGCCGTCCGCCCCGGCTTCGCACGAGTGTAAGCTCGGCCTTCGGCCTCGCTACAAAATATAATATAGCCTATGTCACCCGGGGATAGTGTAGCTTCCCAACAGTGAAATAATTTTTCAAATCGGTTCAGTAGTTTCGGAGCCTATTCATTACAAACATACAAAAATAGGTACAAATCTTTCCTCTTTATAATATTAGTGTAGATAACCATCATAATCTACAAATTTGATAAAATGCCAATGTGTCATGCCATGCGAGTACGGATCATATGGCATTTTATCAAATTTGTCAAGTTCAACTGTCAAATTTATCGATCTATAAAAACGATATTTGCACTGTCTGTATAGTCAAAGATACGACGAAATTTGACAAATCTGAAATACTGTTGGAACCCTAGAAACATATTAAAAACCTGGACTATTTTGGAACCTGGAAACCTATTTTGGACTAAACTGTACTTGCACTGCTGTTTTAAAATATATTTTTTGTTTTCAACCCCATCCAGTCACACAGCCCGTTGATTCTATAAACGCAAAGCTATAGCTAGTTGATTCTGTTTATTCTACGTGAAACAAAGGGCTGCAATCAGCCGTACAATAGGGGAGTAGACAAACACACCCAGCAAACACGGGGAATTAGATGACGCGTCGAAACTAGAAATCACTGATATTTTTCAAGCTTACTACGGAGGTAGAGAATAGATTTACTCTCTAATGTCTAAACACTCCACTACTGGAACTGTTGGCCTTTTGGAAAAACTTAGAGTCACACAACAGGCAATGGAGAGAGCTATGCTCGGAGTTTCTTTGCGTGATAGTATCCAGAACGTAGATATTCACCAAAGAACCAGAGAACCTACATAGCTATTAAAATTTGCAAGACGAAGTGGCAATAGGCAGGCTACATCCCTCGAAGAACCGATAACCGATGGAGAAGAAAAGATTGAACTGGAAGACGCAACGTAAATAGGCCTTCCACCCGATGGACGACGACATTGAGAAAGTCGCGGGCATCCAGGGGATGCAGATGGCAAGTTGTCGTTTAGTGTGGAGGTTAAAGGGGGAGGCCTATGTTCAGCAGTAGACGTCTTCTGGTTGATGATGATATATAAACACTTTATAATCTATACGATGCACCTCGTACTCAAGATAAATATCCTGAAATAAACAGGGGTCTTACGGCTAAGCTCGAAACAGCGTTCAAAAAGCGCAGTGCGGAAAATGACGCGACCAACTCGCGCAACTTTTCGCATAGGTACTTAAATAAATATTAACACCCAGATATAGAACAAATACAAATGTTCACCACGTGAATGTTTGCCCTAGGTGGGAATCGAAACCCAAGCGCAAAAGGCAGGTTTGCTACTACAGAAAAGAAAATGTTTTTTTTTCTGTGTTCATTACCAACTGAGCCATCAAGGCAGTCAAAATAGTCCATCTATATCACCAGGCTGTGTATCCGTCAGTATATCTATTCCATTCTGTGGCAACATTATTATTTGTGTATATTTTTTGTGCTATTGCTATAGCTTTCAATCTTCCCCGCCAGTTCTCATTCGCGACACTGTAGCACTGTTTTCTAAACAAACTCCAACAAAAAGCACACAAAAAGACTTTAAGAATTCATTCACAAATACCGTTTCAAAATAAATAAACTGTTGTTTCAGTTTTTGCGAAATTAAAATACACGTTTTATTTTTGCACGATAGAGTTAAAATTTCGCGGGTTTACAAAAAATTTGACCGCTTTTTATTTTGGCTGTGTTTTTTTTTTTCATAGACAAAAACTATCAAAGCTACTTTTTGATTTTCGTTCGGAAAGCTCTTGTTTTTTGTGTTGATATTGCCAGTAATTTGATTCAATGTTGGATGAATTCGTAAATACCTACGTATATATCAAAAACCCGGATCCCGGACGTTTTCAACCCACGCGTTGAAAAGATACGTTTGAAATTGGCCTCACTAAAATGTGCCTACCAAGTGTGGATTGAAACTTCATTCGACATTTTAATTGGGATCTCCGTACCCTTATATCTCCGTATAAGTTTTGGTAGTTTCGAAAACTTTTGTTCCATACGTTAGTAAAGCGCCTCCTGCGGAAAAGCGGAGGAACTGTATTGTAGTTGTAGGACTCTTTTGCAGGGGTCCGCCTGGGGAAGTACCACACCTTTGCCAGTTATTCAACCACCAAGCAGTAGTGTACAAACACTACTGTGTTTCGGATTGAAGGGCAATGTTTCCAGCGTAATCACAGGGCACACAGAGATTTGACATCTTACATCTCAGGGTGACGAGCGCAGTGCATTGCCATCCAGGGTTTAGAACTGTTGAAGTTCAAAATGTGACGAGTGGCGTTGAGCTGTTATGTGCAAGCGTGATGAGCCATCAGGCGAGCGATTTCGCTCGTCTCATTACTCAGTATCATAAAGAAATAAAAATAAACTACGGTTGGTTGTAATCAGCAGCAGAGGTTGCTTCAATTAAATACGGAAAAAGTTTTTCGGTTCTGTCACAGCGTAATGTTCAAAAACTCGCACAAAAACAATGTGTTTGCGCATACGTCCATTATGTTTGCACTGGTTCCCACTACTCCAATGGGTTTCGTGTTTACATATGTTTGGTCGAGTAGTGCAGGCGGTGCGCTTCCTTGTTGCTTTTTAGGATTCCGTACCCAAAGGGTAAAACGCGACCCGATTTCCTACAGAGGCTCCGCTGTCAGTCTGTCCGTCCGTCTGTATCTCATGAACCGTGACAGTTAGACAGTTGAAATTTTTACAGATGATATTTCCGTTGCCGCTAAAACAAGAAATACTAAAAAATAGAATAAAATAAATATTTAAGGGGGCTCCCATACAACTAACGTGATTTTTTTGCAAGTTTTTGCTCGATATTGATAGATAACGGCAACAGGTAGACGCTTGAAATATTCACAGAATATTAAGTTATATATTGACTTTAAAAATGAATAATTAAATTAAAATAAAATTTATATTTAAGGGGGGCTCCCATACAAAAAAAACGTGTTTTTTACCGTTTTTATAGATAATAGTACAGAACCCTTCGTGTACGAGTCCGAGTCGCACTTGGCCGGTTTTATTGTTTTTTTTTGTGCAGTGTTTTTAACTGACTTCCAAAAAGAAGGATGTTCTCAATTTGAGTTTTTTTTATGCTTTGTTACCTCATCACTTTCGACTGGGTGAACCGATTTTGGTGATTATTTTTATTTGAAAGCTGGTGCCTTTCGCGTGTTGCCATCTCAATTTGGTCCAGTTTATGAAGTCGGTTTTTTAAATTGATAATTATTTGTTCAGTGTTTTGTAAAATGTAAACGCCCGGAGACGTTCTGTCATACACTTTATCTGCCAATGGCATGCCTTGTGACACCACGGCCATAGGGAATGTATAAAAATTAGTAGTATCATGTGTCATCGTCATGTTAATTGCTATAACAACTTTTTCAACAAGTTTTTCACACCAAGCTTTTATGAAAGTAGTGATTGGAACGGCGTGCTGATGAAAATGAGGCCAGCAATAATTAGACAAATCTCTTTAAAATGGTGTTTATCCAAATGTATATCCGTCTCTCTAATAGTTCCCCAAGCGCCTATTTTGTAATTATCTATTGGATAAATCTAGAATTTGAACGTAAATGTTACCCATTCAAGCTGTGATCGCAGAACTGGATCGACGGATAAACTAACTCCTTTTTTGAAGTCGGTTAAAAAACCAATTCGCTTACATCAAAAATTATTTGGTGTTAAATTCAAAAGCAGATATAAATCACAAAACCGGCATGCACGTCATTTTCCAGGGCATTGCTTTAAATCATTGCATGCTGGTGAATTATTTATGAAATTTATGAAACTCTGGCAATGGTGTGAATTATTTGGTGATTCATTTGCTGGTTTTAAATTATTTAATACTAGCTGCGCCCCGCGTGAGTAACAAACATCCATCCATCCATACATCCATCCAAACTTTCACATATATGATTACTAGCTACGCCTCGCGGTTTCACCCGCGTGGTGATGAAAATCGGTGGTGATGGTGATGATGAAAAGTAGCCTATGTGTTAATCCAGGACATAAGCGATGTATATTCCAAATTTCATCCAAATCCATTCAGCCGTTTCTGCGTGATTGAGTAACAAACGTCCATCCATCTTTTACATACATATATGATATTAGTGTGATTATGTAAGGACGTGAATTAAACAAATGGCTTTGTTCTAATGGGTATTTATTTTATATCTCTTTTATACCATACATATTTACTTAGTCCATCTCTTTCATACATTTTCTAATTTAGCTTACTCTTTCATACTTATACATATTTCGCATCTAGACATCTCTTTCTCATCTCATTCAATCAATCAATTTTCCATTCAATCTTTGCGCTCTTTCTAACCTACTTGTTACACATTCATTCCTTCTCATTCTTACGCTTTACTATTTTCATGCTAAGCATGTTACTTAGATGCCCTTGAAATTTAAAAGTTTAAGATGAAACGTTTCACTTTAGCGGAAAATTCAAATTTCAAAAAGTTTTTTTGTTCATGTAGCTAGGCCGAGTAATTATTGTAAACGATAATGATGTTCGCGAAAATTGATTATTATTGTTTACAAACTCGCGTAAAGTTATTTATCTCCAATGCACATTATTACATACATTTGTCAATAAACAAATTTATGCTGTTTCAAACGCTTTATTGCCAAATGTAAGTAATATGGTAAGTAACTGATTAATATCTGTACATGATAATGTAAAAAACGACCAACAATTTTCGCGAACACTATGCCATTTCACAATAATTACCCGGCCTAGCTACAAGGACAAAAAACTGTTTGAAATTTGATTTTCCCGCCAAAGTGAAACGTTTCACCATAATGAATTATTTGAACTAAATTTTAAATTTCACTAATACCTACTTACAATTATGTCGGATGTTTTTGTAATAATTTATTATGCTAAGCCTTAACGAAGAAACTCAAGAACCGCAAAAGTTCAGACATGACATTTTACGAACATGCACTGGACAAAATGGTTTATTAGGGCCCATCCTCTCTAATCATTATAAGATATATATAATCTGGGCATTTTGAAGGCAAGACTGAATAGGTATCTTCTAAGTCTGCGTGCTTCATCTTCGACCACACCGTCGCTTACTAACAGGTGAGTTGGAGGTCAAACGCGGACATAGGTATTCGCGATAAAAATAAAACAGAGAATCGCTAAACCCTACAAAAATCTTCCTGCCAATTCTCAATATTGTGGGTCAAGTAGTTTCGAAATTTCGTGAGTCTGCCAGTTTAAATGAGGTATAATCCCAGGGGTTGCCCCTGGGATTAGATCTCATTTATAAAATTTTATTTTCTATGGGATGGGATTCAATGGAAGCTAAGTACCCATTTTCCCATAAGAGTATGGTCTGTACGGAATCTCAAGACCAAACAATCCATAAGGAAAATACCGACAATCGAGAAACCCCTTCAGAAGTTATTTTTCCTCGCTCCAATATTTTTATTGTGCTCTCTTGGACTAGACTTATTTCTCTTCCATAATTTAATAATAACAAGTGTTCAATTGATTTTACTCGTACTTCTGTTATTTTAACTTCAGTTCTAATGAAATTGGTTTAGCTCGAGATAAAACGAAGGAGCGGTTAATAATACTGCTTGATGGGAAAATAGGTTCATATTTGTTTATTAGTCATGGAAGTATTTATAAACTTTAATTTATGAGGCAGCTTCCTGACAAAGACTATCCCGTTTGCGCATTTTAAACTTTTAAACTAAGCAAACTGAAGTGGCAGTGGGCAGGTCACATAAAACAGAACAGATGGGGCCAAAATGAATGGAGACCACGGACCGGTAAGCGCAGCGAAGAACGTCCACCCACAAGATGAACAGACGACTTAAAAGAGACCGCACGGAAACGCTGGATGCAGGCCGCTTCCAACCGGCCCTTTTGGAGATCAATAGGAGAGGCCTATGTGCAGCAGTATCTTATGGCTGAAATGATGATGATGATGAAACATTTTACTCTTATTTATATTCGTTTAAAAAAAAACGTCAGGAATTAAAATTTTGTAATATCGTCATTATCATCAGCCTTGAATGACCCACTGCTCGGTATAGGCCTCCCTTTGTTTGTGCCACTCTCCTCGGTCTCTCGCTAGTCGCATCCACTCGTTTCCGACAGTACTTATGATGTCGCCAGTCCGCCTCATACTCGGTCGTCCCGGGTTCCACCGACCTAGTCTCGGCCACCAAACGGTTACTGATGTACACCACCTCTCATCATTACGTCTGGCCATGTGCCCTGCAAAGTTTCACTTAAGTTCCGTCACCTTTTTTTACGACGTCTGCAGGCTTGGTCATCATCATCAGCCAGAAGACGTCCACTGTTGAACAAAGGCCTCCCCCTTTATCCTCCATACTGAACGACATCCTGCCATCAGCATCCACTGCATGCACGCAACTCACAATGTCGTCGGTCCATCTAGTGGGAGGTCTACCTAATACGCTGCGTCTTCCGGTTCGTGGTCTCCACTCAATGATCTTTCTTCCCCAACGGTTATCGGTTCTTCGAGCGATTTGGCCTGCCCATAGTCACCTCAACTTGCAAATTTTAATAACTATGTCGATGACTCTGGTTCTTTGATCCATGTTTCGGATTTTATCGCGCTAAGGTACTGCAGCACTGGTGCCATGTCGTATCTCTGTGTTTTGGATACGGTCCTGCAGTTTGATGGCTCACAATGCTCTCTTCATGGCTCTCTGTGTGACTGCTATCTTGTGCACAGTATACATGTTGTGTGTAGTAGTCTAGTTATAATATACACGCGATAAAATCAGTTTTTTTTATTTATTTCAATAGGTAGAAAATCTTAGCAAGAATTTGCAATAATTCGTATATAATCTCGTAACAAAACCTGAAACGAAGCGTAACGGAAGCTGGCCATTAAAAATTCTACATTTCATAGCCGAGACGCAGCAAATCATGCGATATTTGTAGTTTGCAAATCAACTTATTAACAGTAAGGACTTCTGACCACAATATTTTAGCCTCAGTTGTCACATCGAACCTGCTGAAAATGCTGTATTATTATCACACTAATATCAATGTTGGATGGATCGATGGATGGATGTTTGTACTCAATCACGCCGAAACGGCTGGATGGGTTTGGATGAAATTTGGAATATACATTACTTATGTTCTGGATTAACACATAGGCTACTTTTCATCATCATCGATTTTCATCACCACGTGGGTGAAACCGCGGGCGCAGCTAGTTAAACATAAGATAAGAACCTCAAATGTTTAAAGGCATCATACCTATGACTACAGATTTCTCTGCAGCGCTGATTTTCAAAATACAGTTCCTGTAGAATAGCGGTTAAAAGTTCGGGGTGTTTGCTTGTGGACTATAAAAGTTTGAAGTCTGTGGTGACCACCACAGACTACGACAAACCTAACGAGGAACAGTCCATACTGCAAAAGAGGTAGGTGCCTCGTCCTAGATCGAGTATTCGCGCTGCGTTCCAGTGATATATCCAGCTGGCTTCTCTCCAACATTGCCCTCTAACGAACGCATTGTACAGCAGCAGAGCGCATTGACTGCGCTGCATTGTACGGGTCAACTTGGGAGACCGACAACTTCGTCATATTTTAACAATTTTTTAAATATAATTATGTCGAAGAGAGAACGTGTTGTCACTGATTCTCGACTCGATAGGTGGCACTGGTAGGAGAGACGTCTAGTGTTTCCATTTAAAAAGTACACTTGTGTGTGGTCTGTGCATTTAGTTGTCCCTGACACTATGACGTTGACAGTTCGATGTAGGCTGACGTTTCTAACAGAGGTGTCTGTTGGGTGGGGATTTGTGGCGACGGTTGGCATTTGAACTAGAGACAGCGCAGAACTCACTACGTTTCTCTAATCAATTTACATCGTAATAGATTAGGAATTATTACTAACACTGTGTGCGGCAATTGATAAAACAGTGATTGGAGAACAAGCCCGCGTTCTTATTTTGGGAAGAAAACCAACCCTTGATTATGTCGGACGACGACGAGGCCAACGACTTGGCGAGATACTCCACGGATCCTTCGACATATATATATTTTTCCATCAAATTCAGCCCATCATGTTCCCACTGCCTTCTATAAAAGAGAGAGAGAGAGGATGGACTCAACATGCTGGCCCATCTCATGTTGGTGCGCAGCGCGGTTTCACCCGCGTGGTGATGAAAATCGGTGATGATGATGAAAAGTAGCCTATGTGTTAATCCAGGACTTATGTAATTTATATTCCAAATTTCATCTAAATCCACCCAGTCGTTTCTGCGTGATTGAGTAACTAACATCAATCCAAACTTTCACATTATATGATACTAGCCGTCCGCCCCGGCTTCGCACGAGTGTAAGCTCGGCCTTCGGCCTCGCTACAAAATATAATATAGCCTATGTCACCCGGGGATAGTGTAGCTTACCAACAGTGAAAGAATTTTTCAAATCGGTTCAGTAGTTTCGGAGCCTATTCATTACAAACAGACAAACATACAAAAATAGGTACAAATCTTTCCTCTTTATAATATTAGTGTAGATTAGTGTGATTACTACAAATGGTTTAATACGCTGTACCGTACACAAATCACTAACATATTGCTAAATAATTGAATCTACAATAGAACCCTCTTAAAAGCCGTACTAATTAAAAATAAAAGCATTAGGTTAGCCACACACGGCGCAATTAGTGAGAGTGCCAAATATCCCATGAATGCCTTTATTCGTTTTAACTAGAGAATAGAGAGGTACGTGAATATAACTGAATATTATATTTTTTAAACCCTTGATAATAAGGTTGATAATCTTCGGCTGACCGATTTTCATAGCTAAAAATAATTCTTGCTGTTTAAAAAACTAAAAAACACGCTTTAAAATCGCTGGTAGGGATAATGGGAGAAACTATTTGAATTATTCCAATGTCATCGGTCCTTGATAAGTTTGCAAAATTTCAGATTTAATTCGACGTTTTGAAGTAGTTGAAAATCAATTTCAGAGATTCTGTTACATACATACGTACATACATTCATACATACCAAGCTAATAAAAGCGTGTTAACTATCTCTATCAACTGAAGAAGATATTTAGAAAATGGCTCATCGAGCAGTCTTTTTACAATTTTAAAGAATTTTATAAATTTGACGTAATATGAATATACTTACCTATAATTTTAAAAATTTCTTTGACATGTTTTAGTATTATATTTTTATGGTTTTAGTATTTAATCTTTTATAATGTAGTTAATTAATTAATATATTTTTAATCGTCAATTATTATGTCCTATTTTCTCACTTAAGAGAAATTCTATTGACTTGTATAGTATATTGCCATTTTACCAATAAATTCCTTATGACATAATTAACCAACAAAAAAAATCGATTCAGCCCCTTCCGATGCTACAGACAGACACACATATACACACGTTAAATTTATATCACTCCTCTGTTTGAGTCAGGGGTTAAAATATCCGATTTCATAAATCAACTTATTAAAAGAACCCTTTACGCATGAAAACAGACATTGTAAATTGATGTGTAACGTTAACGAAATAACATCAAAATTTGCGTAAGCAGAGCAATTGTATTTTTAAGGGTATATAACAATTAGGTTAAGAACTACAGAATGTTTACAGTAGCGCAATTTCATACAAACACGTGGGTATATTGTGCCGTACCCAAAGGGTAAAACGGGACCCTATTACTAAAGCTCCGCTGTCCGTCTGTTCGTCTGTCCGTCTGTCACCAGGTTGTACCTCATGAACCATGACAGACAGTTGAAATTTTCACAGATGATGTATTTCCGTTGCCGCTATAACAACAAATACAAAAAAATAGAATAAAATAAATATTTAAGGGGGCTCCCATACAACAAACGTGATTTTTTTTGCTCGTTTTCGCTCGATATTGATAACGGCAAAAGATAGACGCTTGAAATATTCACAGAATATTTAGTTACATATTCATTTTAAATAATAATTAAATCAGAATAAAATTAATATTAAACGGGGGGCTCCCATACAAAAACGTGTTTTTTTGCCGTTTTTTAGATAATGGTAAGGAACCCTTCGTGCGCGAGTCCGACTCGCACTTGGCTGGTTATTATTCTAGATCCCACACATTGTTTATTTTAATATATTTTTTTATAGTAGTTTTCGTTTGGCCGCTAACTTACCTAATGTTAAGCGATGATGCGGTCTACGATAGATGCTTGCCTAGAAAAAATCTATTCACTCGTGTCTTCACGCTCAGATTGACTTCCCAGATTAGCACAAAATAGTGCATTAATAATCACATCAATATTATAAATGCTAATGTTTGCGTGTCAGTGTACTTGTTATTTTAGTACGCTAAACTTTGTAACTGCTAAATGGATTAGGGTGAAATTTTGTATGGAGGTAGCATATACACATAGGCTACTATTATTTCTGAAAGAATAACTGATACCTAAGTAAGTCATAAGTAATTTATTGGTAAAATAGCAATTTACAAGTCAATGGAATTTCCCTTAAGTGAGAAAATAGGACATAATAGTTGACGATTAATATAAAAACATATCAATTAATTAATTACATTGTAAAAGATTTAATACTAAAACACAAAAATAAAAATAATATAATTAAACATGTCAAAGATATTGTAAAAATTATTCATAATAAGTTTATAAAATTCATTAATCGTAAGCAACGCCATCTAGTGAATTTTAATGGAACCCGACCATAAAACAGCTCGTTGAGTTACTGAACTTATTCTGTATTGTTTCAACAGTACTTACATGAAAACATGTTTCTTTTTCATTACACTCGATTCCACGCTTAATTGTTAAAATGTACTCCGAACTGCTAACTCTGTCACATCAAATATCCTGAAAATTTACTGAAAAACGTTGCCTATTTAATATTACCAAACTGCGACAAAGTACTATCCCGAATGGAATTGTTACCTCGTTATTTCTATGTCGCAATACAGATTTCGAGGACTCGTTTAGTAACAGAAGAGATGTAACAGATTTTGACTGTGACAAGGTACAAGGAAATATCTACTTTGAGATTTGAGAATGGTGGATGTTTCTGGGAATATTTATATACAAAGAAACTCAAGCGGAGATTTGGATCTTTAAGTACTTCTTGTTTATATTGTAATTAATATTACCTTAACAAAATTAATTATAGAATAGAAATCTTTATTGGCCTTATAAAATTGTTAGTTAAACTAGGCAAGTCAAATTTACAAAAATATTTAAGTAAATTGTATAAAAATTAAATAAAAAACTAGAGAATGAGTAAGTAGGTTAACTAAGTAACAAAATAATAATAATAAGCTTAAATAAATCAATAAAAATAAATAACAATGAAATAAGATTAATAATAATAAAAAAGGTAAAATATTTTATTTATATTACACGGGAATTACTCACGTAAGATTAGGGCGAAAAAAATAAAATAAAAAATAATAATTTTAATTTTAATAAAATGTGTGAATACCACGTCAGTTTCCATAATAAGGTAAAATAAGTATGTCAAAAGTGTATAACTAAAAAAAAAAATAGTATAATTATATTTAAAGACCCATATCAATCAAAATTCCATATTTATATTAATTAATCAATTTCCTTATTTGCTAATACACATTACGAGAATAAAGATTATTTTAAACTCAGTTTCATAAATTCATTTTCCCAAAAAATTTCTAGCTAGGTATATAATTTATTTATATTGGGCTACTATATTATATACTGAAAGGTATCATAGTACCCATCATCTGGGACTAGCCCCAGAAAAGCCCAGAAATTAAAAGCCTAGAAACTTATTACAAAAGAGCCAGAAGAACTGAAAAAAATCCCATCCTTCGGCAGTCGGATAAAAATATAATAATACAGCCCGCAATAACCGAGCTGGGATATGTAGATAAATATGACATGTTTCTCAAAAGGGTATGTGGGTGAAGGCATGTTCATAAGCGGAGCGACCAGCGGGTAAATGTACTATTAGATTTTTATTATTTATTATTGATTAATCAGCTTGCGTTTGACCACCACCTCGTATGTTAAGCGCTGATGCAGTCTAAGCTGGAACCTTGTCTATTAGACAACACAGGTTCACTCATGTCTTGAAGACGTCCAGATTGTAATTACCGGGGAATACCACATAGGCAGCCGTGCCATATTATCATATAGGCATAGGAAAAGCATTCAACAGACTAACGGTTTTGCACGATAATAATAATTATCAATATAAAAACCCGACTTCACAAAAATGTCAGAACTGGACCAAATTGAAATAAAACCACACGACAAGCACCAGCTTTCAAATAAATAAAAAAAACACCAAAATCAGTTCACCGGGTCGAAAGTTCTGAGGTAACAAACATTAAAAAACATATACAGTAGAATTGAGAACCCCCTCCTTATACCGACCTCCAGGTTAAAAACAAAATAAATCACAATCGTTTCAGCCATTTGGGAGCTACGATGCCACAGACAGACACACATATACACACGTTAACCCCCATCCCCTTATATCACACCGTTTGCGCCGGGGGTAAAAAAAAGCCTAACCCTAAGATAAGTCTAAGAAGGAAATCGCTCTCTCATCCACTACCTCGCTTCCCCAAAGAGGAATTTCGTATATTATTTGATACAACACACATTTACGAACGTATTATATATAACTTGTGTGTGTGGAAAAGAGGTGTCTTTTTACTATCCTGAAGGATTGTCGTTCCTTTGAGACTCGATTGAAAGGAATAGAAATATTTACTTGCAACATCATTTTATCAATTCTCAATTTAATCACAAGGTTTAATTTTAAGTGGCAACTCGGCGACAAACCTTTTTATGTTTTCTTCCCTGCCGGTTATCATTTCACCGAGCGATGTGATAAATAAATAATAATCCACCATTATTAGAATTACAATTATTACAATAGCCGTGGTAGCCCATTGGGAGACCGCTAGACTTGAAAACGTGAGGTCGCGGGTTCAAATCCCGGACCCGTACTAATGAGCTCTTTGGAGTTTATGTGCGGATTTTCTTACCCCTGGCTTTTTAGTGAAGGATAACATCGTAAGGAAACCTGCATACGTACGGAGAAGAAATTTAATGACGTTTATGTATCCACCTACAAGCAACTGGGTCAACGTGGTGGATACAGCCCAATTGCCCTTTCGGGGGTTGGACTAAGTCCAGCATTATGCATTATTACAAATCAACCCTCAAAAATACAAAATAACACAATAGACAACAGGTTTTTTTCATGTTGGCGCCAAAACTCTGTTATCTCTCTAAAATATTCCCAATATTTACATATCCCTAATCTTCACCTTAACTGGGTCAATGGCCCTTCCATTATTGCAGCTGTTTGTCATTCGAGGCGCATTGCAATCAACCTTAGTATTGTGTTCACGTAGTAAATTATCCTTATTTTCTTCACCCTTGCTATCTATGGATATTTTGCAATATTTATTTTATTATGAGGTGATAAGATTTAGTAATTTTGCGTTGAATCAGAAATACGCCACTAATTTCGTTTCTAAATCCACTTTCTAATGCCCGTGACTGACTAGCTCAACCACCACCATCCTCAAATTGAAAATCTTTTGCCAAGCACCTATCAGCGTGTTCTGGCAACATCACTTGATAGCCAGTTCACATTCCAGGCTACATATTGTAGCACTTTGCTATATTCCCTATTAAAATATCTATACCAATCAAATACAAATCTAAAATGGGCAAACGCCACGAACGCTAGTAGCCAAATTCAAGAAAGAAGCTAGACCGTGACAGCGCTTTGACGGAATGTCAGTGACGCTGTCAGTAAACCGTGGTCTAATGCCTAGTCGATCATCATAAACTCTATGGTAAAATACAATTTTATCAGCGCTTAAACTTATCACTCTATTTGGAAGGCTTATTTCGTAATTCCTTTTGAATAAAACCTTTTTGTAAAGTTTTCTAAAAAGCCTTTCATACGTAATTTGTAGGATTTTATTGTTAGCAGACTGTTTTTTTCGCAGACAAATAGATTTAACGTAGTATTTTTGACGTGATGACAGATTTTCTGAGTAAAAGCTTTCAAGACCAATACAGACTTTTTACAGTTTTCTGATCAATTTTACTTCGTGAAAGATATTTAAGAGTTTATTAAGCACAACTTAAAAAACAGAAAATTAACGAAAACTTAACTAAAGATATTTGGATCTGTTCTCTGACATAGCTGCTCAGATTTGCAAGTTGAAGTGGCTATGGGCCACATCGCTCAAAATAACCGCATCATCAGGCATAAGACATCTACTGCTGAACATAGGCCTCCCCCTTAGAACTCCACTGAACGACAGCCTGCCTTAGATGCTCACCACGATCACGATGTCTTCGGTCCATCAAGTGAGAGGCCTACTTACGCTGCGTCTTCCATTTCGTGGTCTTCACTAAAGAACCTTTCTTCGCCATCGGTTATCGGTGCTTCGAGCGAGGTGGCCTGCCCATTGCCACTTCAACTTGCAAATTTTAATAGCTATGTCGGTGACTCTGGTTCTTTGACGAATAAATAAATAAATATCTGGGACATTATTGCACACATGGTCATCTGACCACAAACTAAGCAAAGCTTGTAATATGGGCCAGGGACTGATATACATACCTATATATTTTTAAATACATACTTAAATAGATATTAACACCATTTGATATACATACACTTATATTTTTAAATACATACTTAACACCATTAACACCATTAATAGGCTTGCTTCTGACCCCCAACTCGCCTGATGTTAAGCGATGATGCGGCCTACGATGGAGCACGCTTGCCTAGAAGAAACCAAGATTGTAACTAAATAACAAATGCCATAAAAACATTAAATACAGTGTAAACTCTTTATAACGTTATCCTTTATAACAATAAACTCCCTGTAACGTTGAAGTGAGCCCAACTTGGTTGGTTTGCGTTAAAACCCACATATTGAAACACTCTTTATAGCGATACGCCATTCTCTATTACGAAGAAATGTGTTCATATTTTTAGACAGTAAATATTTATTATCGGTATTATTGTTTATGTTATGTTATCAGGTAACAAAAGACTTTGAAGCTCCGAAACATCCGAGGTCGGTCTAGCTTTTGTTATCCTTAATTGAACACGTGCAGTATGACGCATTGTTTTCTCGGAAGTGATGGTCTTCGACCAAGCATACTGGGTACCTATCGTATTATCAGTCGTAAACCTACTTTGAAACTTACAAACAAAAACTTACAAAACAATAATTTAGAAGCATTTATTATCTAAGACATACATATTAAAAATTCTTGTTAATTTGGTTGTTATTTTGTTCACTCCATATAACGAAAACTCTCTATAACGACAAAAAATGCTCAGTCCCTAGAGTTTCGTTATAAAGAGCTTACACTGTATACAAAATGAATTTCTAAATGAAAACAAGAAAATAATTCATAGGTATGTTTGGTATTATAACTATAAATATATATATGAACAAAATTAATTATTTTACTTTAAAGAATATAAATTCAGATTAAATTAGTGACTTAATCGACTTATAAAATAACTTATAAAACAGATAATTTACGAAAATTTAAATTAATAGCTAAAAACTAAAACTTAAATCTAAACAAAATAACTACTAATTAAAATTTTAATTACAAACAAAAAAAATATGTTTAAATATATATATTATAAATTTTTCGCAAAAAATATACATTGTACACAAATATACATACATTGAATTCTATTATACTGCTAAACAGATTTGAATTATATTATGGAGATAAATAAAGTTTTTTATTATTTATCTCAGTTAACAACGTACATATATGCTTTGTGTATACAACTCTGCCAAACTGCGTAGCAGGTTGTAGGCAGATATCTACTCTCATTACAACATTTTATTATTAAATAGGAACCCAACATTTTAGAAATAATATTTACTTACACTTTTTAATAGGATTTTTATCCCGTAAAATTTTACGGTTCCAAAGAATAACAGGTAAAGCCGCGGGGTGTTACTAGCTACCTTTATAAGGGTTCTTACTTGAAATCGTCCGAAAATCCATCCTCAAAGCTTCCTATTCAATTTGAGATCAATAACCTCCGAAGCCTTTTATCTAAGTAATTTATAGGTTAAATAAATTTAATTTACCGAATGGCCAAAACCAATTTGTTTTAAATAAATGAATCGGCAATTTTGATAATCGCTCCTCATTAAACGGTTGAACCGTTGGATGGTAATCTAATTAATTATTATTTTCTGCAATCATTATAATTATTTTGTCATAATTTTATATTTAAATCTTTTTCAACCGACAATGTCTACTATTTTTAACAGATTTCCAAAAAGGAGGAGGATCTCAATTCGTCTGTAATTTGTATTTTTTTTTTTGTTGTTACCTCTGAACTTTTGACTGGGTAAACCACAGAAAAGAGAAGTAAATAGAACGGAAATAAGAAGGAAACTCTGTCGCCAGGTATAGTGACAGAACCTTGATGGAACATTCTTATTTATGTCAACACGTCGAACTCCGCGTCACAGTTGCTAACACAGTTGCTATGGGTTAAATGGGTGCAAGTGGTTACAACAAATTTCTTAAAAAAAATCTGTTAGGTAAACCGATTTCAATGTTTTTTTTATTTATTTCAAAGCTGGTGCTTTCCTTATGGTCCCAATTCAATTTGGTCCAGTTCTGACTTTTTAATGAAGTCGTTTTTTTTATATTGATAAATTATTACAGTACAGTTTTACACCTTCAGTGAATCTTTTTAAAATGATTATCGCAGTTTAAAAAACTAAAAAACATGCTTTAAAAAATCGCTAATCCTGAAGATCCTGTTAAGGATAATGGGACAAACTATTTCAATTATTGCATTGTCATCGGTCCTTGATAAGTGTGCAAAGTTTCAAATCAATCCATCGTTTTGAAAGATTTGAAAATCACGTTAAAAATTTCGATACGCTAATACCAAGCTAATATAAGTGTGTTAAAGAGATACAGAGGAATCGCCGATGACCTACACATAGAGTAACTGGACCTTGAAAAGCAAATTAATCATTAAGTTAGTAAAACAATAAATATAATTTATGCCTGTTCTATCTTTTTGTTACTCGGGAAGTCGTTAAGTCTATTTCAGTTCAGTTTCCTTAAAGGTATAATGATTTTGTCTCTGTCTGGGTGTAGGAATAGTTAACTTTTCCACCTTGGTATAAAAACAAGGTGATAAAAGCGTAGCCTGAAAAATACCACATACTAGTAGATCTCTCCGGTTTCACTTGCAATTTTCTGGTATTATTTTATGTTTTATAATCGTTGAGGACCTAATAAAGTGCGGCGGCAGAAATAATTTGTCTGACAGTTGCCATAATATGGTAAAATCATAAACAAAGACAAGGGTATTTTATCAGTGTGTGTTGCCAGTTATGACATATGGTACTATGAGACGTGGTCCTTTTTGGAAAAAGTCACACAACGGGCAATGGAGAGAGCTATGCTTGCAGTTTCTTTGCGCGATAGAATCAGGAACGTGGCTATTCGCCAAAGAACCAGAGTCATTGACATAGCTATTAAAGTTTGAAGGTTAAAGTGGCCATGGGCATGCAGGCTACATCGCTCGTAGAACCGACAACCGATGGGGAAGACAGGTTCTTGAGTGGAGACCACGAACCGGTAGACGCAGCGTAGGTAGGCCTCCCACTAGATGGACAAACGACATTGTGAGAGTCGCGGGCATCCAAATGCAGATGGCAGGATGTCGTTCAGTGTAGAGGTTAAAGTAGGAGGCTTATGTTCAGCAGTGGACGTCTTCTGGCTTTTGATGAAACAAAATCAGTTTTACTAGATTTTTTACGTAAGATTGTAAACAGTTTTTTGTATATAATAATAATAAAAAAACTGAAAAACACGCTTTAAAATCGCTAATCCTGAGATCCTGGTAAGGATGATGGGACAAACTAGTTGAATTATTGGATTGTCATCGGTCTTTGATAAGTGTGCAAAAGTTCAATTTAATTCGACGTAATATATATTAGTGCATAGTTTCCGTTACATACATACATACCAAGCTAATAAAAGCGTGTTAAAATGAGTAGCAATCAATCGTGCGGTCCGCCTGAAGGTAAGCAAAAACCGCCGCCTATGGACACCTGCAATACTAGCAGTGTCGACGGTGTTTTGCAAGCCCGGAGATATATTTCCAAAAAGCTTTTCAAAGAGGTCAGTAGTTAGTCAGTCATCATCGTTAGTCCTCGTGGAAATTCCAAAGATTCGTACACAACGATTTGGGTCGTCTTTTATGATACGTACTGCCCAAGAATGGAACTCCCTGCCGTCTTCCTTGTTTCCTGAGAACTACAATCTAGGCATCTTCAAGGCTAGAGTGAATAGATTTCTTCTAAATCAACTTGTTCCATCCTCGGACAGACTGTCGCTTACCATCAGGTGAGTTGGTGGTCAATTCTACATAAAAATATATATATATAAGTATATCAATACAAAAAACCGACTTCATCAGAACTGGACCAAATTGAAATGAGACCAAATGGGAAGCACCAGCTTTCAAATAAAAAAGAATCATCAAAATCGATTCACCCAGACAAAAGTTCTGAGGAAACACACTTAAAAAAAAAAATTGTCGAATTGATAACCTCCTTTTTGAAAGTCGTTTAAAATAAAGGCAGTCAGCTACAAATAAAGCTATTACAGGGTGTTAATAAGATAATCTAGTAGAGGTATATATGTCTAGGTTTTCCAACATAATAAAATATCTTAGTTTTAAGCCACACCCCGTCTCGGGGATATTTTTCAAAGCGGAAAGGGTTGCCTATGATGTATTAATACCAATAAATCTTGTCTCAACTATACCTACATATACTGTATGTGCTTTTAAGTTTTATACAGTGACCTTAGTACGAGAATTTGCGAAAAAAAATCAAGTAAGAATTTGTGGTAGCCACTTGCACCTATATAAACCCATAGCATTTGTGACGCGGAGTTCGACGCGTTGACATAAATAAGAATGAACATTCTTATTTATGGCACAATACCTGGCGACAGACTTTCCATCTCATTTCCGTTTTATTTACTTATCTATTCTGTGGGTGAAACGCACTATAGCCCTGTGCTTGTTGGCGAATGTCATGTCTTTAATTTTTTTGGTTTCTAGTAAATCTAAGACATATCGGTTTCCTCACGATGTTTTCTTTTGCCATTTTTGAGCGATGTCATCATCGAAACTGTATGTAATTTAAGTACAAATGATTAGTGCAGGGGCCTTACGTCCAACTCTAAACGCAACGAATAGGTGCAGTTTGAAAAATCACGCGTAGGCGAACCTCAACGCGCCGAGATAGGTATGCGGTCGCGTTATTTTGCTAACTGCACCTATTCGGGCCCGCGTTTGGAGATGGGCGTAAAAGTTTTCCATTCTTAATCCGGCCCTTTCGCAAAATAACATAGCCTGTACTCCAATCTCGTCATAGCTAAGCTATTCGTGAAAACCGCATTTAAATCCGTCCAGGGGTTTAGGAGATGTGCGTGCACAAACAAACAGACAAACATTCTAAAAACGTCTTTACGTGTTCAGCTGCTTATTTTAAGACGCCTTGTGTGTGTTTTTTTTAATATCTCGCTTATATTTTTATTTTTTATTATAATTTTGCTCTAACAATGATGATATAAGCCAGCAATATTATTTTTGCAGAGTAATATTGTCATCCTTGAAACGCATATATACCCGTTACCTCCCTAGGGTGGTAAGGTGGTGTTACTTGTATTGTGTTGGTTCGAATTGTATAAGAAGACTCGTGTTTATTTACCCGACATGTTCCCATTTATTTGCCCTCTCATATTACTATATTAATTGTCACTTTAACTCATTAGGAGCGTTCCGAAACTCTGACGTTCAGAACTCTGATGAACGTTATTCCAAACGTTTGTAATTCTGAAATATGTATAAAATATCGGACTGCTAGAGTGGACACGACAAATCGTCACCGCTTTATGGTTGATATTCCAAAAACCCGTACGAAACGCCTTGATTCCAATTTTAATGTGTGAACTGCTGTCTGTGGATTGCGCTGCCCGAATGGGTGTTCCCGATAGTTACAATCTGGGTGTCTTCAAATCACGAGTGAATTTGTTTCTTCTTGGCAAGTGTGCTCCATCATAGACCGCATCATCGCTTAAAATCACGCAAGTTGGAAGTCAAACGCAAACCTATAAAAAAATAGGTGGCATATTTTTTGAGTCCGATGTTAGCCATTTGTATTTGTTGGCCAAAAGTGTGTAAGAACTTTTATTGAAGTAGTTAAGGCATACAATTTTAATATGAGAATTAGTTAAGATTATTTTAGAAATAGCAAACCTTTAGCAAACAATGCATAAGCTGATAACAACAACAATTTTCATCAGCAAGAAGTTAACAGACAGGTTAAATTAAGTTATGTTTCTAAATAAAATCGATGATACTTTTTGGTACTTAAAAATTGACACTTTTATCTAATTACTTCGTATGTTCAGGATACCGACATACGTTATTCACAAAGTTCAAAATTCTGATTCGCATGTTTCTCTTAAGCTTGGGTATTTCGTCTTACGGTTCTCAGAAAGTTCATGTTGCTGATGTGTGTTTCTCCGAAAATTGGAGAATCCTATTTCCGTTACTCATGGTTTCGTTTACTTGATGGTCAAACATAAAGACACTTATCTCCAAAATAAATCTCTCATAATCTGAATTTCAATCTAATTTTTCCATAATAAAGCAGAAATTCCCTAAACAAGCAATTTAAACAGCCAATATCCATCGCCGTCAGTAGTATTAGTCAAATGTCAATAAAAGGATCGTGACCTTTTTACCACCCCCCGAATATGGGGGTAACCGACCGACGACAGTACAAGCATAAGCAGTAAGGATCTGGCCAAAGTTGACAAACTTTAGCCATTGAATAAAAATGCTTTATTGACAAATTTTAGCCTTTGAATAAGAATGCTTTATTGACAAATTTTAGCCATTAAATTAGAATGCCTTATTGACAAATTTTAGCCATTAAATTAGAATGCCTTATTGACAAATTTTAGCCATTGAATAAGGCATTTTTTTTAATGTTTTACAACCGACAGGTTTCGAACCTGCCCCTGGGAAACGCCCCGATTGCTTTAGCTACTAAGATACGGTATATAATTATTTTTTCTTCGGTCGCAACATCGCTGTCCTTAAGGAGGTGTCAAACGTGCACATAATTATACCATATTTAAAAAAAAAACTTTAATCCTAAAAGTGTTGAACACTAGAATATATAAATTACTTTTGTGAAATCACATTTTGTCTCTTAAAAATTCCAAACTGGGATAGCATATGTTAAAATTATGCGAAAGTCGTCAGTCAGGTTTTTGTTTTTACATTCTTAATAGTTAGGAAACAATAGTTGTCAATATTTTTTTTGTATAAGTTGACAAAGGACATAGGCCCCGGGAGTCCGTGGAGTTGGACAAGAAAAAAAAACTTATAACACTTTACATTCTTAATAGATAAGAAACAATAGTTTTTATATATCTTTTTTAAGTTGTCAAAGGACACAGCCTCCGAGTCCGTGAAGTTGGACAAGAAAAAAAAACTTGTAACTCTTTAAATTTGTAATAGTTAGGAAACAATAGTTGTAATTTTTTTTGTACAAGTTAAAAAAGGAACACAGCCCGTGCAGTCCATAGAGTTGGACAAGAAAAATAAACTTATAACTATTTACATTCTTAATAGTTAGAAAACAATAGTTTTTCATATTATTATTTTTAAGTTGTCAAAGGACACAGCCCCCGAGTCCGTAGAGTTGGACAAGAAAAATAAACTTTTAACTCTTTACATTCTAAATAGCTAGGAAACAATAGTTGTCAATTATTTTTTTGTATAAGTTGACAAAGGACACAGCCCTCGCAGTCCGTGGAGTTGGACAAGATAAAAAACTTATAACAATTTTTGCGTATGCGTTAAAAATAGACATTCAAATAAACGACTAACTCTTATTGTAGCATAGTCAGTTTATTCCAACCACAGAAAAATTTCTTTTTTTGTTTAAATAGAACGGCTGTCAAGCCATTTTTGTTAGAAATCTGTTGTAGCCACTTGCACACATATAAACCCATAGCAACTGTGATGCTGAGTTCGACGCGTTGACATAAATAAGAATGTTCAATCACATATCTGTCACAATGCCACATATACGTTTCCATTCTTACTATCCTGTATGCTACTTTATATGTTTGTGTACCTATAAAAATGTGTACCTACCATTGTCTGACAAATAAATAATTTGATTTGATTTGAATACCTGGTGACAGCATTTCTTTCTCATTTCTGTTCTATTTACTTCTTTTCTGTGATTCCAACGACCCTTACTGTTTCTCTTCCTTCCCCGAATGAGGCATTCCCAGCGCGTCACAACGCAGGTATTTCACCTTTATATTGATAGGTCGAGCCGAATTTTAAATTGTTATCTTCGTATTAAATTGCGAATGGCTTCCTGACTTGACGTTTTGAGATATGACCTCGTTTTTTATTCAGATGTGAGGTGGATAGTGATTGACTTCCCTTATCCCGGTGGAGTAATGTGGTTACATGGTTAGTCCGGAGATCTGATTTAGGATACTATGAAGTAGCGTTGATGGATCCTTTAGGCTGTGGAGGCTCAGATTAGATAAATGAGGGAGATATGGTAAGATGACGTCGCGGCAGAGAATACACAGAGGTGGCGGTGCGGACGCATCAGGCATAGATCAGGGTTAATGCGCTTAGACGAACTCGAATCATTTATTTCTAAAAACAGTATTATCAAAAACAGTTGCGGTACTAACCGTTAAATTGTGTGTTGTTAAATACACGTAACTTAAGGGGTCTGTTCCCATCTGCAGCTCTCTCGCTCGTACATTTTCAAATTATTAAGATATAAAATCAGTGAGTGAATTTCCAAAAACTGAAAAATCATGTTTTGGTTTCTATTTTAACCACAGACTAGGTATAGCTACTACGTAGCCTAGACTTGTAGTTACGATTATTTTCAATGGAAGCAATTCAGTCAAATACCTGAGGGGCGGGGTGAGGATTACTAAATGCTAATTGGCCTATTCAATGTCACTTCAAAACGTTGACGAATCGCAGGCTTGGTCAGTACTGACGTGACATTCAATGTCTTCAGTGAGCGTGTCTTTACATCAGACGTTTTCATCTAATGTAGTGCCTGAACATGTTCGCCCTGCATTAAATGTCTAGTTATAGGTTATAGAAAGTCTTTGATTTTAACATAAAAAAAAGAAACTGTCAATTTGATATATTTAAATTTGACAGAGTAATATGGTTATAAGAAAAAAAAACACTTGTTACCATATTACTCCGTCAAATTTAAATATATCAAATTGTTAATATCTTTT
Organism: Agriopis leucophaearia; assembly: GCA_949125355.1. Classification (NCBI taxonomy): domain Eukaryota; kingdom Metazoa; phylum Arthropoda; class Insecta; order Lepidoptera; family Geometridae; genus Agriopis; species Agriopis leucophaearia. The sequence goes on from OX421287.1 coordinate 1,901,067, forward strand.
TTTTATTGTCACTTTAGACACTAAAACGTGTTTTTTTTTCGTTTTTGGAAATTCACACTCACTGATTTTTTATCTTCAATAATGTGAATAATTACGAACGAGACAGCTGCAGACGGAAACAGGCCCCTTAATTGATCCAAGCTTTTTTTTTTGTTGAAAATGAGGTGAGTTCAGGTTCTTGCAGCGAGCTGCTGTTCTCTGGCTCTGAAATAAACATTATATCCTTTTTATAAGTCCAGGAATGATTCTCAAAGTCTTAATCGTCCCCAAAAACGTCCGCTAAAGAGAGACCCATTCAAACATTCTAATGCAAACCTCAAAGTTTGATAAGTCCTAGCACAAGTAGCTCACATCAAAGACAATTGATTGCCCCAAGTCAAACGGCTCTAATTTGCGGCCGGTCAACTTTGAAGTAATCTACACCCATCCCGGTTCGACTAAGAGGTTTGTGTTAGACGGAGAAATGCCGGGAAAGGGTGGGGTAACTATTATTAAATCTAGGGCCCACATCATTATCATTTCAGCTATAAAGTGAATCCGTGCGTCAACTGCTGGATTCTCGCCACATCGATCCGAGTGGTCAATCGAGGCCTTCCACATCGATCTCCGAAAAGGTGCGGTTGGAAGCGGCCGGCATCCAGCGTTTTCCTGCGGTCTCTTTTAGGTCGTCTGTCCATCCTGTGGGTGGACGTCCTACGCTGCATTTACCAGTCCGTGGTCTCCATTCGAGAACCTTTCAGCCTCATCGGCCATTTGTTCTGCGTGCTATGTGCCCTGGCCACTGCTACTTCAACTTGCTAATGCGGTGGGCTATGTCGGTACCTTTCGTTCGTCTACGGATCTCTTCATTTCAGATTCGATCTCGTTGAGAAACCCCGAGAGATCTCCATGCGCAAAAAAAAAATTGTTTCAATATGCGGAAACTGCTAAATGGTGTTCAATTATTCAATGTATTTGTAATCTATTTATTTATCACTGTATGTTTTCCAAATAAAATAAAAAACATGACGTATTATTTATTTTTATAAATATTGAAAATGAGAAGAAGATAAGGCTTTGGACATGAAGCGCAGACTTAAATTTAAGAGTGCAATGTAATTTTTCAAGTCGCATCCGTATCACCAGGAAGCGTCCCATCGTCTCGTCCCAAACGGGGAAATTCTACTAAATCGATCCAACTTTCCGATCGAGCCGATATATTCAAAAAGTTGGTGGAAATTTATCTCGCAAGTTGAATTAGCTCTGTAGAATTAAACTCAAAGTTTGCACAACTTGGTGTCGATATTTGCCTTATTCGAGCTCGGTTTTGCTCTTTGTGGTTTATTGTACGGGAAAATTGTAAACTGGCTTTGTTCGGTTATATAAATTATGGATTTCATGAGGCCGTAATGAAGTTACGTCGTGATTTGTACAAGACGGCTGTGGATAGTTAAAATGTTATAGAATTAACGTCATATGCATAAAAATTCTTAAGTATGTAAAGTAAGTTACACGTTACACTAATATATATTATGATACTGAGTGACGAGACGAGCGAAGTCGCTCGTCTGACGGCTTTCACATTTTTAATAATAATATAATTAATTAATTAAAAAGTACGAAAAACGCGGTTCAATTTAATTCGACGATTTAAAGAACTTGAAAAATCAAGTTTAAAGAGTCCGTTACATACATACATTCAAACATGCATAGATACCAAGCTCATAGAAGAGTGTTAAAAATGTTTTCATTGATCACGTGACTTGACTGCAAACGCTCTATGTAGGTCGAATGTCGTCATGACGTCACAGAAAAGTAAATAGAGGCAACAATTGAATGAGGAGAACTCGTTTGCTCATGTGTGACGTCACGTGTCCCCATAAATGTCAAAGAGAGCGTTTACTTGAATTTTGATCCGCCATTTAAAACACAAATACTACTTAGTTTAATTATAATATAATAAACAATTTAAGGTGGTTTAAAATCAGTCCTATTACAGGGCTCTATAAGCGTCCTCATCACGTTCATAATAAGCCGTGTAGCACTCTACATTTCCCTTTACTTACCCTAAAAAAACCTTGAAAAACTGCCTTCAGTCGAGTAAACAACATTAACCCGTTTCCTATAAAAAATCGCGTTGGTAAGTAAAAACGTGATTCCGGAGTCCATTCCTAACCACACGCTTACTTATTCAGAGTTCAGGGGTCGCCCGGGGCAATATCGACTGATGCGGTTTTGTATTAGACGGTGAAATTAATTTAATGTCAAAAAACGTTACAGATAAAATTATTACCTGGAACGTTTTCTTTCTTTTTTCTTTTTTTAAGCGATCACCGTCGCCTTTTGGATGCCTGTAACACTGGGGGGTATCACAGATACGTTGCCGACCCTTAAAGACTCTATTAACAGGCCTTTTGAAGAACCCCATATTATAGCTACTCTGAAATGCCGCAGCCTCCTGCAACACATTCCACAAATTTCAGGTGTGAAGCAAAAAGAACGCGTAAAATGCACAGTGTGCTATTTCCACCTATTTATGATATGTGGATGAACTTTCAAAACTTTCAACGGTGGCGCGATGCTGGCATCAGATCGAACAGTTCTTCAGAACATTCCGTTGTAAATGCGATAAAAGACACAAAGAGACCCAACGTCTCTGCGCATGCTGAGCGGCTCTAGGTGTTCAGTGAGCTTGGGATCGTCGACAATTCTGACAGCTCTACGCTGTAATGCATCAAGTGACTCAAGCTGATACTTGGGCTCATGCTGATACATAAACTCATTGATTGTTAGTTTAATTAGGCGTGTGCTTTTTTATGAAATCCTCGCTGACCCGAAATAAATTTTAACCCTCGACGCAAAAAGAGGGGTGTTATAAGTTTAACATGTGTACTGTGTATCGGTATGTCTGTCTGTGGCATTGTAGCTCCCAAACGACTGAACCTATTTTGATGTAGTTTTTATTTGAAAGGTAATTTGATCGAGAGTGTTCTTAGCTATGATTCAAGAAAGTTTGTTTAACCTTTTGAAGATTACCAACTCTTTTATATCGGGGGTTTTGAAAAAAAAAATTTTTTCCTTATCTTTATTTTTATTAAATCTAATACGGCAAATTCCTTTATTATCTTAACAAAATACAAGCTAACACTACAAAAAATTCTGCCCATAGACCATTGAAGGTCTAAAAACAATCCAAATGCTCAAGCCCACTATCATTTGGCAGCGTACCCAGAATGCAGCCGGCATTATTACGCAGAATGGCAATGCTGTTTTTGTTTTTTACAATTTACACCACCAATTCTATAAATATGTATCGCAAAAATTCTCATAACCCTATCACTCACAATACTGTAACAATCAATCCCAATTTTCCTGAGCAAAACAAAAAACTGTTCCAACCTGTTATCGAAATATACCCCTGGCATGTTTCCACCCCACCTCCCCCTAATATATTCAGAGAGGAGATGTATAAATCAAGCAGTTTACGTAGCCCGATGATAATGGCGCTGTTACGGCCCAGGCCGTGATTTTATTAGTTTTATAGGGTTTTCTATTGGAATTGGCTTATGTGGGGCCATATTTTAAGTAAATGGGACGCACTATTTATAACTATGTATATTTTTATATTACGTCTATTTATTGTAATTTCTTATTATCAGTCTTTTATTAAGAGGCCTCTATTAGTCTGCAGCTTTCTCGCTCGCACATTTGTACATTATTGACGATATAAAATTACTGAGTTTGAATTTACAAAAAGTGACACACCCAAGTTTTGCTGACTATCATAACATTATAAACGAAAAATGTTTCGTTTCTATGTCTTTTAATTAGACGGAGTAACATGGTAACAAGAAAAAAAATCACTTGTTACCATTTCACACCGTCAAATTAAAATTTCACTTAGGAACCCATGATCGAAATTGTTCTTAGCTATGGTTGAAGAAAATCTGTTGAACCGTTTCAAGATTATCGGATCTTTTATAGAGGGTTTAAAAAAAACAACTTAAACTTGTATTCCAATCCAGGCAAAAAAAACATTGTATTGTCTTCATTTTGAAAGTGTCAACGTCGTTTCTTTTCCGCGACAGTCCATAAAACATTACTATAACATCACATGTAAATTAAACACTTTAAAAATTCCAATGAGAAGGTATAACGATACAAAGTTCAGTCGAGGGCAAAGTTGGCCAACTTTTCCAAAGTCGGGCAAAGTATTGCAACTTTACCCATTATACAACGATCTGTATCGGCCTTAAATTCAGGCGCTGATTAGATATTATGAAGCTAGAAATTTAATAGACGCGCCATAGTTTTATGCTGGTTTTTATAGTTGTTTGAAAGTTTGAAATAGTTTTTATTATCTTCCATCTAAATTGGACTATAAATGTCAATTTGATAATGTAAATCATACTGATATAAGTGAAAGTTTTGATAAGTTCGTTCATTACTAAATCTTGTTCGTGGTGTGAATTTAAAATTTTCACGATTTAAGGCCGCGCTCTCCCAAAGCCATCTCTTAGGCACGTTTTCAATATTTAAGAAGATAAAAAACATAATGAGAATATTAAAAAAATATCGAGCATTATATTTAGCATAACATTGCAAAAATTGTCGAAACGAAACTTCTTATACCTAAAGCAATTTTCGTTTGTTGAAGTTGAAATTTCATAGGATGGCGGAAGAGATCTAAAGAAACTGGAACAGATGTTTTTTTTCTCTCTTCCGGCAAAACAACCCATTATCAACATAAATATTACATTAAACTTATGTTGTGGTAGGACTCTTTTGCAGGGGCCCGCCTGGGGAAGTACCACACCTTTGCAACCGCCAAGCAGTAGTGTTCTAACACTACTGTGTTCCGGATTGAAGGGCAATATTTCCAGCGAAATTACAGGGCACATAGAGATTTGACATCTTATATCTCGGGGTGACGAGCGCAATGCATTGCCATCCAGGGTTTTGAACTGTTGAAGTTCAAATTTCTGAGTTGCGTTTAGCTGTACCGGGCAAGCGTGAAGAGCCATCAGGCGAGCGACTTCGCTCGTCTCGTCACCCAGTATCATAAAAAAAAAAACGTTTTAATGTAATATGCAGAGTTATATTAAGAAGAATGCCCAATGTCCCCATCTTAGTTGATACAATTTTATAAGCGAAAGTAACAGCTTACCATCAGATAGGCCGAATGCTTGTTTGCCACTTATGCGAAAAATCACACAAAACCTGTTGTGAAGATTTATATAATGGTGCGTTTGGCGTTAGAGTTTTATAATTTTAATTTTGCCATGGATATTGTTTTTATTTTCAAACTCGCCGACCGTCCCGGCTTCGCACGGGTGTAAGATCGGCCTTCGGCCTCGCTACAAAATATAATATAGCCTATGTCACCCGGGGATAGTGTAGATTCCTAACAGTGAAAGAATTTTTCAAATCGGTTCAGTAGTTTCGGAGGCTATTCAATGCAAACAAACAAACAATCAAATCTTTCCTCTTTATAATATTAGTATAATTATAGACAATCTAATTAAGTTTCCATTTCAGTTGATAGTTTTTTGGAAATCCGTTTACTGATGATGTATGTTTCGGTAAACTGTTATGTTCCTCGTGTTCGGAAAAGCATATTTCGGGGAATCGTTGCGAGCTCACTATGTCGGTTCTAGTTTGCGATGGTTAACCATAACATACCACATCCATTTTAAACATAGAATCTTTGTAACTACACCGCTCCTTTATCTTAAAGATTTTCATCTCTGCCCCGCGGCTCTACTTACAAATCATTTTGTTCTGCCCCTGAATTTAGTCTAGGAGCAACGGACGAAAAAAAAATCCTCTGAAATTATTAATGACAGAATAGAAACTTACTTGTGTAACATACTATTTTTCTCCTGATGGGCTAAAAATTTAATCACAATTAGGTAAGTGTTTCAACAACAAAAAAATCTCTGGTAAGTTTAAAAGGTATTATTTTATTTTATTTTACATGGAAAACAAACAGCTGCTAATTAACACAGTAGATACGAGATAAACAGTTACACAAAAGCCAAAAATATGTTATCACTAATACAAACAAAAATTGTGTAAAAGCCCCGTTGCAACACCAACGTGGGCCTGGATAGACAAATTGTATTTGAAAAACAAACATTCAAAGTTTTTAACATAAGAGATAAAACGTTAATTACCAGAAATAATAAAAAAAAAATACCCAAACTACAATTATAAAAACCTCATACAAACTTCATGTTTTTTTGATATTTATTATACATTATGTAAGAGAAATGCTACCTAAAACGAAGACTAGTGATGGTGATTAAACCAAAAACGTAGATCTATTCTATAAAAACAAAAAACGCGATTTTTATTCATATTTTTTTTTTTCATTTTTAATGCAACACCGGCTTTGAGGAGTTAATACAGAAAAAAAAAATTAAGATCGCAATGTAATGCAAATAAAATATACAGCTAAATATATCTTGGCAGAATTTTTTACAGAGAAGTATTCATTCATTCAACATTTAAAAGCGTAGCTCTTGTCGGTGGAGTAACTTTCAGGCTTGGCGGTCTACTGCAAGCGTATTCAGAAGCCAGATATGTATTAGCAGAATAAAATAAAACTTTTTATTGAGATACTTGTAACATAATTTACTCGAGATATTCCGTAAAATCAATGTGTATGCTTAGAGCACAGGTCAGAAGTGAAAAATTCATCAACGTTTATTTATTTATTTAATACTTTATTGCACACTTACAAATTAAGTACAAATGCACAAATGGAGGATTTAATGCTAAACATTTTCTACCAGTCATCCACCAGGTTGGAGCAAATGGATTATGGAAGGTTGACTATATCTCTCTCGCTTCATCAGTCGACTTTACTTTACTTTCGAACGAGCGTGACGGCTCAGACTCATTCAATATCCACTTAATAAAGAAAGAAAAGAAAGAAAGAAAGAAAAATATTTATAAAAATATTTAATATTTATTGTTTTAATAAAGTGCTCAGCGCGTCTAAACAAGTTTTCACTTCAAACATACCAAAATCAGTTCACAATCAGCGATGATATCAATAAAATGGAAATCATAGATGCAAAAAATACAATTGATTTGAGAACCTCCTTTTTTGAAATCGGTAAAAACAAGAGCAAATCAAAACACTTTGTTATGAGGTCCTATTTTGTGAGATACTTTTTTAATATGCAACAAAAATGATGCGTAATTTTTTTCGCCCGTATCTCCCGAACTGCAACCGAAGGAAACTTCCCTACCTTGTGTTTTACAGAGTATACTTGTTTGGATATAATTACTTTTGTTCAGATTCCTCACGTTTTGTTTGGGAAGCCACCGCGGACTCTGTACTTTGAACAAGGTTCATTTTCAGCTTTACAAACATTAAGAAAAGAAATCTGGTTAATTATGGAACCCAATATGGTTGCTTTGATTTTAGCGGATTTTAATGATTTCTTAGGTTTAAAATTGTTGCTTTACAAAGTGCAAGTCTGACCTCACATGGCGTATTGCTCCCATCTTATATTTTGGTTTTCCTTATGACAATATGCTACTTGAATCAATAGTACATTGTTACCCTAGGGGTGAAAGTAACTTATTTAGTCCCGAGACGGGGTTTGGCTAATATTTCGAGGGACTAAATAAGTCTTTAACCCCGAGGTAAACACTGCTTTTCATTACGAATACACATCACATACGAATACAAGGAAACTAAAAAATGAATAAAAAACAATATTTTTTTTACATTCTGAAAATGGCAAATGATACTGGCAATTGCACGAAAAGTGTGGGACCATAATCCTCTGAGGAGAAAAACAATTTGGAACATGGTGCAATACAAATGTGAAAATAGAACTAGTTTTTTTTAAAATATAATTTGAGTGTATTTCAGTTGTCAACTGTCACTGTCAGTTGAAAGCGATTCTCTCCTGAAATGTATTACTTTCAACCCGCTCCTCAGACCTACACTCCGAGTATGAGTAATGAAAATATATTAAATATTGTTTCAGAAATATAATTTAATACATATATTTTCCTAGAATGCAATTAATCAGTCTGAAAAGCGTAATTTCCCCGAAAATACAATTCATCACTTCTCCAGTTCATCTGCATTACCGTCATAAATTAAATATTTACCGAAACTCGTTGGAATTATTGTAAAAAACGTCAGAATATGAAAAAAGTGTCGGATTATGAAAAAAACGGGGCATTATTAAAATTGTTAACGCTGTCGTCCGGCTGGCGATATTTCATAGGATTTATTCGGTACGATTGGAAAAGGACCGCTTTTTGTATTGAAAGTGACAATTCTATGAAGCTTATAAATCTTTACAAAGTCATCGAATGCTTGGCAATCATACTTAAATTATAAATGAGAGTTTTTTTTTATTTATTCTACTTTCTCGAAGCGGATCGATGTTATTTTTGGCATGGGTATTGGGTATAGTTTAAACATCGTAAAGCATATTTGAGAAAATAAATATTCGGGACATTTTTGCACATACGGTCATCTGACCCCAAACTAAGCAAAGCTTGGAGCTTGTAAATGGCTGTCAACGACTGATTCACAACACCACATACACTCCAATTTAGACGTTATGTCGTTTGTATAGTGTTCAACGTTGCTTGTTCCGCTATGGCATCATAGCACTGGCATGGCGCGGCGTTGTAGTCGGATCGCGGTTGCGCTACAACTAACCAAAAAGTCTGCTCAATTCGTAGCGTGCGCCGAGTTTTGGTTCGTTTTTTTTTTGGCACAATTGTGACTCTATAAGTTTTATATCTCGATGATTTTATGTTTTTTTTTTATGCGATGTTACTTTTTTTATTGATAATTATTACACCTTACCTTGTACCACCAACATTAAACTTGATAGTGCTTTTTATGTCATTTTTACGTATAGATTATAGATATATAGTTTTTTTATGATACTGGGTGACGAGACGAGCGAAGTCGTTCGCCTGATGGCTCTTCACGCTTGCCCATAACAGCTCAACGCCACTCAGAAATTTGAACTTCAACAGTTCAAAACCCTGGATGGCAAGCACGGCGCTCGTCATCCCGAGATATAAGATGTCGAATCTCTGTGTGCCCTGTAATTTCACTGGAAACATTGCCCTTCAATCCGGAACACAGTAGTGTTTGCACACAACTGCTTGGCGGTTGAATAACTGGCAAAGGTGTGGTACTTCCCCAGGCGGACCCCTGCAAAAGAGTCCTACCACTTCAAATATAGTATACTATATATCTATATAGTATAGATTGCCTCTGAAATCGATTTATTGACATTGACATTTAGGCCAAAAAATATACTTTCAACTCGTAGATGGGTGTATTTATCTAACTGGCGTAGTTATAATAAAATAGTAGCTAGCTAGTATTAATTAAAGTCTACTAAGTAACTAAGAAGCTCATTATAATATCATAATTGCTTTCGAAGATGTTGAGCACACTGCGAAACTGTGTCCTACGAATAAATGAACCGTGTACCTAGCACTTATATTTGCTTATATTTCGCCACTGCTATCACGCATTGAGTAGAAAACTTACAGAAATACAGCTCAAAACAGCACTGAACTGAATGTTTGCAGCAATTTGTGCAGCCACTACTTCTAGTGGCGCCTGTGATCTTGCACACGACGCATCTTTGTGCAGGTTGATAAAAAGTCATGTTATTACATACATCCATCCGTTATCGCGTTGCTTTGCGTGCGCAAGTTACATGCACCGTGTACAAGACGCAGACGCATTTACTCAACTAGGTGGTAGACTATTTGAGTTCTCCAAACCTATCTAGTACCACGTCTCAGTCCTTAATCATCAGTGGTAGTTTATTATAGACTTGTACCCCCATACTAAATATAATAATACCGTGGAGTTGGGTTCTGCTATACACTTTGCGCAATTTATTCCTATGTCTAGTGGTTGTAGAATCCCATGTGTAATAGAGAAGTTGGGCTTAGTTTACTTCTTCCTCTGTAGATATATTTCTCTGTGGTACTGCGGCATTGCCCATTAACCAAATTACTCTAGAGCGGAGTAATTTCGAAGTACATAATTGTATTAACCAAGGAAAGCTGTAGCTTTAATTACATTCATTTTGGAATGTATTAAAATTTTAAACACGTGGGTGTATAGGAATATTTTTGTACTCATCCAATTCTATCCTGACTCTTGATAAATAATTAAAGTAACCTTGCCATCTATGTAAAGGACCACAACTTTTGTTAAAGCGTGCTGTATAGAATTTAAGGCTTTATTTGAGCAGCCAAGCCAGCTTTACCAGCTTTAGATTCTGTGGACCGGCGTGCTATGAGGCTGATTGGTGACAGCAAACTAGTAGCCATTTTTTTTAATCGACTTCCAAAATGGAGGATGTTATCAATTCGACTTTTTTTTAAATGTCTTTTACCTCAGAACTTTCGACGGGTGAACCGATTTTGATGATTCTTTTTTTTTAAGCTGGCGCTTCCCATTTGGTCCCATTTCAATTTGGCCCAGTTCTACTATGTTTTTTTTTATATAACAATTAAAGTCATTTCCACACAAATAATATTATAAGAGACATCTGTCGGAAAACCTCAGTACTAAATCAGACATGCGTTCTCTAAAACCGATAGTGCCTAATTAATGCACGTGCTATGGGATATAGGGCGCATTCTGTCATTTTTATGAAGTCGGTTTTTTATATTGAAAATTATTACTATTATAAAAAAAAACACAGAAAGTATTGTCGCTTATTCTAAGATTGCCTCTAAAAACGGTTTTCTTTGGCCAGTGAAGTTAATTTACATTTCTCTCTTGTCCACAGCGCCTCCTAATGCAGTAGAGATCAGCAACCACCCCGCCAACTCCAAGATAGAGCTGAAAGAAGGCGATGATGTAGGTCTAGAGTGCCTTGTCAAAAACGCCAAGCCGGCTGCCAGGATCGTCTGGTACAGGGGGAATGTCGAACTGAAAGGAGACAAAGGTAAGGTTAACAATCTTCATCATCATTACAGCCACAGAAAAGTTTTTTTTTGTTTTAATTAGAACGGCTGTCAAGGCATTTTTAAGAAATTTGTTGTATTCACTCGCACCATTATTATTTGCATATATAGAATTCGACTCGTTGACATAAACATATAGGAATGTTCAATCAAGGTTCTGTCACTATACCACAGACATGGCGTCAGATTTTTCGTTCTATTTACTTCTATTTTCTGTGATTTCAGCCATAGGACGCCCACTGCTGGACATAGGCCTCTCCCATCAATTTCCAAAAGAGTTGGAAGCGGCCTGCATCCAGCGTTTTCCTGCGGTCTCTTTTAGGTCGTCTGTCCATATTTTGGGTGGATGTCTCACTCTGTGCTTATCAGTCCGTGGTCTACATTCAAGAACCTTTCGGTTCCACCGGCCATCTGTTCTGCGTGCTATGTGCCCTGCCCACTGCCACTTTAACTTGCTAATTCGGTGGGCTATGTCGGTATCTATTTAAGTATTTAATTAAAAATATATATGTACGTACCTATATCAGTCTCTAGCAGCCATATTACAAGCTTTACTTAGTTTGGGGTCAGATGACCGTGTGTGCAATAATGTCCCAGAAATTTATTATTATTATCTCATTTCTGATTCGATCTCGTAGAGAAACCCGGAGCATAGGTCTCTCCATAGCTTGTTGTGCAACTTTGAGCTTGCTAATGAGGCCCATAGTGAAAGACCACGTTTCAGTGCCGTATCTCTAACAATACGCGTCTTAAATTAAACATCAATTAGGTTGAAGGTGGTCTGTAGGTGAGGTGGGTGTGCTTTATAAAGGTTCAGAAGTCGTTGTGGTGTAATACCTCACCTTCAACTTATTTGTTTCAACGCTGCGTTTTCAACCGACATCAACAGGGCCAACATGCGCGCGCGACTAAATTTGACGACTATTTTATCAATCAATCAAATATTTTTTTCTTCTCCGTCTTTCTCATAATGTCCATCTCTCTTTTTAACTGACTTCCAAAAAGGAGGAGGTTCTCAATTCAACTGTTTTTATTTATTTATTTATGTTTGCTACATCAGAACTTTCGACTAGGTGACCGATTTTGATGATTCTTTTTTTATTTGAAAGCTGGTGCTTCCCGTGTGGTCCCATTTCAATTTGGTCCAGTTGACATTTTTATGAATTCGGTGTTTTGTATTGATAATTATTGCGTCAACATATCTCATGTTTTATCAAGAATTTTGTTTAAATTTCCTGTTTTCCCGATTTCGTTCCAATTATCTTTCAATAATAGAATTAGTCAATTAACGCCACAGAATAATCAAGAGTCGATATTGACGCTGACACCGTTTAATTGCCATTGTCTAATTGGCTCGTCATAGTATCTGAGTAATTAGGGATGTCGTAAGTACCGGCATTTTATCCGGCAAAAACTGCACAAGCGTTCGCTATTCGACCCGTTGGTGGTGTCCGGCATATTTTGTGTGACTGACGTATCCATTGTTAAATCGTTAGTTTATTCATTGATTGAAATATTAAAAAAAAAAAAAAAGTCTCAGAAAAGTAAATATTTATCAGAGGTACCACGTATTCTCATTTTAACGTTAACAACATTTAATTTTTAAAACTTCTATAATATAAACGTGCATCCTCACAGGAAGTCTTCAAGCGTCGTGTGAAACTGTACTATATCTCGGAGTAGCTACTGTATCGTTATTATCTCGCTTTATGTTTATAAGTATGTATGTATTTAATATTTTTATTTATGTATGTGTATTATTGTATATATTGTTTCAGCAGGTATTAGTGTATTATTATAATGTATGTCTGTGCTTAATATACCAGTTATTACATCACACTCCGTCCCTTACCTCTTCTGTGTGTTCTCTTCATACTAAGGTTGCCTGGAAGAGATCGCTTATAGCGATAAGGCCGCCAATTGTTTCACTAGTTTTTAAGTTGTTTTATATGTTCGTATGTATTTTTTGGTGTGAAAAATAAAGAGTTTTCTATTCTATTCTATTCTAATATAGCCAATAGATAGTCACAGTTTAGCAGGGTAACGATCATATAATTTAAAAAAAAACTAAGTACTTATTTTGTCTCTTCATCGGTGCAGAGAACAGAGAAATAAAATGAAATGAAATATTTAATGAAATGAAATATTTATTCAAAGCAAAGCTACAGATCGGCTGATTACATTTTTACAAATTCGTTTTAGAGTTTTTGCCATTCCGTCTGTTTCCGTAGGTCCTACCTAATAATTTGTCGTCACGGACCGGATTGGTGCTGTCAAATATTTGCTATTTTTATGGCATTAATAATATTTTGCCTCTTAGTTTGGCAGACAAATGGGGACGCTATCGCAAATAATCCATCGCCAAATAATCATTTAAATAGCTTGTATGAGATATTAAACTTGCTTCATTTGAAAGTCCCATAGATTATTGATTTTTAGCATTCAAAACAACATATCACCGCATTACTATGGATTTCCCTCTGATACTTAACAGATTTAAAAGTTAGTTATTGTTAAGGTGTAAGTAGCATTGTCCATTATCAAGTGGACAGACGACCTAAAAGAGCCGCAGGAAAACGCTGGATGTGGGCCGCTTCCAACCGGCCCTTTTGGAAATCGATGGGGGAGGCCTATGTCCAGCAGTGGACTTCCTGTGACTGAAATGATGAAGTAGCATTGGTAGCATGCCAGAACTCTACACAATATTGTCTTTATACAATCTTAAGAGGAGTCTATACCAAACACTGTTTACGCGTTGTAGGTATTAGGCAAAGGTATTGCTATCTCAACGATCCCCCGCAGCCGCGTCACAGAATCTAAAGCAGTGTGAAACCGTAAGCTTCGGTGTGTGTGTGTATATACAAGTATTTTGTCCGGTAAATCTAGATTGTAGCAGCCCTACGCAGCCCTAATTGGCTCGTCACAGTGAATGTCAGCGTACATCTGTTTACCCATCAATTAGCCAAGTTTTCGATTTCAATTAGCAAACAACTGAAAATGCACTATCAACTAATAGGGAAGGGACATGGATTTGAATAAACACTTAATGTTTTTTTCAACTTCATCGATATGTTCATCCAATCGATAGTTTAGTTTTATTTGTTTTTTAGATGTTTTTTCAAACATTTGTGTGATGAACATTTGTGTTTGTTTTATGCCTGGGTGTTAATATCTATTGAAGTATGTATTTAAAAATATATATGTATGTATATCAGTCTCTGGCAGCCATATTACAAGCTTTGCTTAGTTTGGGGTTAGATGACCATGTGTGCAATAATGTCCCAGCTATTTATTTATTTATTTTGACATTGTTTTTTTATACCCCTTTATTTTATATAAAAGAGCTGATAATCTTCAGACGGTATAACAGAGTTTCTGAAGTCGTAGCTAAGTACACTCTCGATCAAATCACCTTTCAAACAAAAAAAAACTAAATCAAAATTGGTTCAACCGTTATGGAGCTTCGATGCCATAGAAAATACACACAAATACACACGTTATACTAATAACACCCTCTGCCGGTCTATTCTGCAAATCTCTAAAATAAATATCTGGTATTTATTATTATATATTTAAAATTTTGTATACCTGATTTTTTTTTATTTTTACGTGTTATAATATGAGTCTTGTCACTTGAAATAAATAAATAAATAAAATGAAATGATCTATTTGAACCAATTAATCAAACCATTTTAACACTATAGTCCGTTTCATATAGCATGGCACTTGACATGTGGTTTGAGAGTACGATAGAATGTAACGTGATTCGTAAATATTCAATATGACGGCACAGAATTAAATTAAAGATTTACATTTTGCGGCGAAAACATACCTAAGCTAGATGAAAACTAGTCTGTTAGTGGTGGCTGTCAAGTGCCATGCTATTTCAAAAGGATTATGTGATTATGTTCAAAAGCCTACCTAGTTATACCGCCAGCGCCAGTCGGGCACGCGATGTTTATTATGCCCTAGTCGCCTTTCGCGGAAGCGCCCACGCGTTATCATACGACCGCCGCACCTGGCATTCTGCTGAGACGGCGACTCTATCCGCCGACCCGATAGCTTAGGACTTAGTTTTAAGGCATTCAGTTGTCGGCTATTAAAATAAGCACATGTCTTTTTCATTAAATAATTAAACTTCAATTATATTGCATATTTTTAAAAAGCTCTTCCGCGCTTCCCTAAACAAGTCTGGCGCAGCCGGAGCGGATTTCCACGAGTTTCACGAGCGCCTTATCATCGCGATCGCCCTAAAATCGTCATCGCGGAAATAATCGTTCGCCGAAAACCGTCAAACTCGCGGACGTGGAAATTCCCGAACCAAATAAATACGACTCCTGCGGAAGCGTGAACGAGTGGCCGGCACTGTTTCAAGGAGGACATGGGACCCAGCAGCTTGTGAGTAAACCTTTTCACTTCCTGTGTTTCATATTCCTGTGTCTTTTCCACATGTTTCCTCGATCCCAAATAATCGAGCTTATTAATTGCGTTTATCTGATTTTGGTTTGCACAAAAATAGGCAGATCTGTTAAGCGTAACTAATTCGTATAGTGATAAGTAGTAGTAGTGCACATAAATAGGCAAGCTGATTTACACTAAAATTGGTAAATCAGTGTAGAAATTTAAGTAATTAAGTAAGTAATACTCTATAAAAATGGAATTCAAACCTATTCCTAAGGAATTTTTGTGTATCATCCCTAAATATGACGGGGATGAAAACCAATTGAATTTATTTCTGTCTAAGTGTGACTATGTGGTCGCCGGGTGTAGAATAGTAAGAAATCCGGCACAAAATCTATACTTGTTTCATGCTGTGTCGAGTAGACTTTCCGGTAGAGCTGCGACTCTACTTAGTGACCACCCAAATATAACCACGTATGAAAGTTTGAAAGAAATACTTACGCAACATTTCGGTGACCCTCGATCGGAGGAGTGCATAGCGATTGAACTAGAGACCCTTAAGCTCAAGCAAAGTGAAACGTACATAGAGTTTTGTCATAGAGTTCAAAATGTTAGAAGTTCCCTATTTGCAAAAGTAAATAGACTTACCGATGAAGGAATCAAAGCAGCGAAAATGATTTTGTACAACAACACGGCGCTTAACGTATTTTTATATAACTTGCCGGAAGACATGATTAGGATTGTCAGATTAAAAGGTTGCTCGTCCTTGGAAAATGCCTTAAGCATTGTGACTGAGGAAGTAAACTTCAAGTTCCAGTATGACGCGAAAAATAAGTTACTAAAACAAATGACACAACAGCCACTAGTTTCGCAAAGCTCGCAGATTACAGCGAAACCATTTACTGCAGTTCAAGGTTTAAAACCAGTGTTTAATTCGGCACCAAATAATAATTTTAAAAATAATTTCGGCATTCCCCAAAACAACTTTAAATTTGGCGTCCCGCAAAACCAAGGTGGTTTCAGACCAAATTTAGTTCAACAACCGAAATTCGCGCCGCCGCCCACACAAGGTCATCGATTTGGGATGACCCAAAACCAGCCTCAACGTAATTTCGGCCAGGCTCCCATGCAACGCGCGCCATTCCAATATGGTGGTTATAAATTTGGCATTCCCCAACAGCAAGGTTTTAAGTTCGGCATCCCGAACCAACCTCAGGCAGGCAACCAGCTTAGATTTGGTATACCCCATCAACAGGTACAGGCACCAAGGCTACAAGAATCGGACGTTTCGATGCGCACAGCACCAGTTAGACAAAATATGGTGGTGAACGAGTTGTTTTTCCAAGACACAACTCCTTGTCAGGAACCCGACTATGACTATAGCTATGACTTGCACGGTGATGACGTAGAGTACTATACTAATGAGTGTAATTACATGGAAAATGTTGAAGAAACAAATTCATTCTATCCGGTAAACACCAACCCGGAAGACATCTGTCCGAAAACATCCACATATCCGGAAAATTTTCAGGAAACAGCCCCACCACACGTGTTGATTCCCGAAATTAATGCAAAATTTCTAATCGATACCGGAAGTAGCCGATCTTTTATAAGTCCCGGTAAAGCTCAAGAGTTTTTCAGCGATTTTAGATATTTTGAGCCTTTTAAAGTAATTAGCACGCATGCTCAAAGCATGCACGACGAGATTATATACATACCATTGCTAAAAACATTCAGAAGCACTCTTCGACAAAAATTCTACATCTATGACGTCGATAGACGATACGACGGTTTAATAGGATCTGACCTTTTGTCCAAATTAGGAGCGAATATTGACATGCGCAACCAAATGTTGCTGACACACAATGCGACAATTCCAATAATTTACAATCCACCTTACGAGATTGAAGTACCACCACGAACGGAAACAAGAGTTAGGATTCCCACTAACTTACAAAATGCTGACGCCTTGTCACGCATTCGGGTAAACGCATTAGGTGAAAATGACGGCGTATCAATGGTAGTAAATGTAGACGAAAAGGAACAAAAATTACGACGCCATGTGGCAGATTTAACCAAAGAAATTATACGACTGGGTAAAGACCAAAATAACACTTCCTGCACCTCTACACCGCGCGAGCAAACACCTTCTCCGATAGAAATCTCATCCGATTCGGAGATAAGTACCCCGATAGATAACAAAGGCAGACGGTCTCCCTACTCCAACCCATCTTTAAGTAGCATCACTGCATCTGCATCGGAAGGACGCGACGATCTAAGTACTATAGGTACGGTCCATTCAGCTCAGGACCTTGATACGGATGGCATGCTTATACTACAAGAGGCTATAGACACCAAGCCGAACCAGATATTGGTATACACCTGGAGCAGAGATGAAATATCGGTTAAAGACTTAGCTCGTGACAAACAAAAAGTTTTAGAGGTTCACCTACCTTCAGACAACCCAGATTTAGTTAAAAGATTTCTGAAAAGCTATATAAAACCCAAAATAAAATATTTCTTTTATTTTGAGGACGCATTACATCGCAAGCAGTTTTCAGAAGCAACCATATTCCTATTTCAGAAAGGAACAGTAAAGTTCTACGAGTGCACTAAGAGAGTAATTTATGTAGAGGAAGAACAAGAACAACGAGATATTGTGCTTAAATACCACGTAGGAAAGAATAGCCACAGAGGAATTAAGGAAACTTTAGTACACCTAAAACGTACCTTTTACTGGAATAACATGGACCAAACAGTGGCAAGCATTATAAATGCGTGCGAACTCTGTAAGAAAATGAAATATGATCGAAAACCACTAAAACCGGAGTTACAGTTGACGCAAACCCAAATTAGGCCATTCCAGGAATTATTTATCGACACCTTTTCGATTGACGGAAAACAATACCTTACAATAGTCGACGCCTTCAGCAAACTAGGTCAAGCATTTGAGATCAGCACCAAGTCCACCCCTGAAGCAGTGAGAGCTCTCATAAAATACTTCTCCTTATACGGAACACCTAGCAGGATCAGCTCGGATCCTGGTACAGAATTTAATAATACCTTAATGAAGGAAATGCTAGCATTTTATAAGATCGACCTTCATATCGGCACCCCGCACAACCCTAACTCTATGGGAATAGTTGAGCGATTTCACTCGACTCTTATAGAAATCTATCGAATAGCTAAGTACGAACAAAAGGTAACGGACGCTGCATCTGTCATGAGCTATGCAATAATGTCATATAACCACACGATTCATTCTACTACAGGTCTTACCCCATTCGAGGTAGTTTTCGGCCATACTGAGTCCAATAGCGCATTTTACTTAGACTTCAATAAGCAGTTTACTCAACAATTGGTAAAAGAACACGTAAGACGGACCAAATACTTGTACGAATACTTGACGGACAAAATTATTGACAAAAAACAGGCTGAAATAAGGAAACGTGGCGGAGAGAAAGATTTTGATATAGACGTTGGCGACACAGTCTTTATAAAAGGAGTAAATACTAGGCGCAGTAAAGATAAACCGCGATACCAGAAAGCTCAGGTTACTGGAGCTATAGAGAGAAATGTAGCACCAGTTATTACTCATAATCGAAAAACAAAAGTTCCCATTAAAGACATCAAGCGTCCTCCGCAGGTTAATCCTTCTGGTGGCTCAAGTGGGGGCCCTTCAACTGCAGCGGATTGACAAGAACCCGGGACTATTACCTGTAAAGGAAGGTCAAGCCCTCGTCAGTCATGACTCATGGACTGTTATCAAGATCCTAGACTTAAAGCTTTTATTTGAGGAATTAGAATTAAATGTAGATAACTATTTAAGATTGAAAAAACAGATACATAACACCTTCGATACCAAAGCCTTCGATTCTGACTTTATTGAAGTAGAGGCACAAACAGATTACACTATGAATATGGCATTAGAAAAGTATAGACAATTGATACCATCGGTAAGATCTAAGCGCGGCCTAATTAACCCTCTTGGTTCATTAATCAAAACGATAACCGGCAACCTTGACAATGATGACGCTGTCATGTACGAAAAATTAATTCAAGCAGTAGAAACAAAACAGAACGTTTTAAATAATAAAATGACAATCGTTACCGAAATGGTGGGTACACTCACAAAAATGGCTAACTCTACCAAAAGCAATTTTATTAAAATAGAGGAAAGTATCCAAGATATTAATCGGGGCTTAAACGAGTTGACATTAACACAATTAAGTAACAGAGCTATACATATCTACAACGCCTTTATACATAACCTCCAAACTCTCTACATCAGATTTAACGAGATTGAAACGGCAATTGCTTTTGCTAAAGTTAAGCTTTTACATCAATCAATTGTAGACACAGATGAACTTATATCAATACTAAGGAAAATTGAGAAAACAGATAAAATTGTTTTCCCAGTCAGCTTAGAGAATATTATTAAAATAGAACAATGTATAGAACTGAAAGCGTACGTAAAACAAAATCAGATAAAGCTAATCATGCATATTCCCTTGATAAGAAACGAAGTTTTCAATTATTTTAAATTAATCCCTTTACCTGTCCATAATGAAGCCAACAGTGTAACCTCCCTTATTCTCCCTAAATACCCCTATGTCCTTGTGAAAGGGTTGAAAGCAAAGCCGCTCTCCCAGCCATGCAGCGAAATTGACGAAGCCCGTTTCTTGTGCTTCGAGAACGACGTCTTGCCACCCATCGAAGACAATTGCATTACTGAGCTCATGCAGTTTTCAATAAATATCACGAGCTGTCATCCAGTTCCTGTCACCATTGAGGATGTTAAAGCAGATCTAATACAGCCTAACTGCTGGATTATTTACGCAAAACCGGAAACTCTCCTTACAAAGTACTGCGAAGACGAGATAACACATACTATTATTTCCGGAACCTATATTTTAACAACGGACGACGATTGCCAAGTTAAAATAAAAGAATTGAAGTTTAAGAAACACCAAATTCAAGGAAAAGATGTAACTTACATCAAGTTTCCAATAATCACCTTACCCACAATACGAACGAGCCCGTCAGATATGCAAAGAAAACCTGTCAACCTCAATGGAATTGATCTTGCCGATACTCAGTTTCTGAATTTTTTATTGCAGAAAAGTGGAAGTGAAAATAGTGATAGTGAAAATCATTTTAGTGCGTTAGATTATAAAAGTGATAGGATAAGAAATATATCGTTTTACATAGTGGCAGTAATCTGTCTAATACTGTTAGCCCTTAAGAATAGAATTAAGAAATTATGTACGATCTTAATGGGGAAAGCTCGAGATAATCCTCATCCCTCGGATAATCTCGAACTTACGGAGGGAGGAGTTATACCGCCAGCGCCAGTCGGGCACGCGATGTTTATTATGCCCTAGTCGCCTTTCGCGGAAGCGCCCACGCGTTATCATACGACCGCCGCACCTGGCATTCTGCTGAGACGGCGACTCTATCCGCCGACCCGATAGCTTAGGACTTAGTTTTAAGGCATTCAGTTGTCGGCTATTAAAATAAGCACATGTCTTTTTCATTAAATAATTAAACTTCAATTATATTGCATATTTTTAAAAAGCTCTTCCGCGCTTCCCTAAACAAGTCTACCTTGTCAACAGCCAATAACACCATAAAATTTTTGCCAACAATAGTGTACTAAATTTTGGCACACAAAGACGCTGGTTGTCAAAAGCGACAAACGTCAATATTTCACCCCTTTTGTATGAGAAAGCGAAAAAATATTAATAGAGAAAACGCTACTACCCACATTACTTGTCAGTGCGTCGAATTGCGGCGTATAAAATATGAGCTGTCGGTATTTGTTACTTGCATCACTAGATACACGCGGATCGAGAGCGCCTGGATCTGGCTTGAACGTGGTTAGGATTATTATTAACTAACTGCGCCCAGCGGTTTTACCTATGTGGTGATGAAAATCGGTGATGATGATGAAAAAAAACATATGTGTTAATCCAGAATATAAGCAATGTACATTCCAAATTTCATCCAAATCCATCTAACCGTTTCTGCGTGATTGAGTAAAATCCATCCATCCATCCAAACTACATATATGATATTAGTGTTATAAAAATCACTAGTAATTTGATGTATCCACTTTCAACAAATTATACATAGAAGTCTCAACGCGTAGAAAATTATAGTCAATAAACGTCCGCAGTTTCATATGTAAACATAGCTGTACACAATTTATATCGAAACAAAACTATTTTACCAAAACCAACCGTATATTTGTACATATACGGCTCAGTTCTCTAATGTGTGTTCGATTTGCACAACATCGTCAAAACTCGTGAACCGTCGTTGAGCAAGCGAGACTGCGACTATGTCTGAATCGCATGTGGGAACTTCTCTCCCGCGAGAAAGAGACAATTTTCTCTTTCTCTCTCGTTGGTCAGACGGTAGTTCATCAGCCAAGTTGGACGTGTCTGTTACGGCTCTTACGGTGTGTTACGGCTTGTGCAACTATTGCGTGACTGTGGATCCAATCTGGCTGCGTATTGAGTCCAGCCAAATTGAGTATTGCCGCGATTAGCGCGTCATTGTGGCATCTCTCTATTTTTTTGATCGAAGGTTCTGATCATCTCATAGACCTTTAACATGGCTTAACCACTGCTGCCCCAAATAAAAACAGACTGGTAATATTGCAATTGGAATTGGCTTGCCCAACAAAAAAAAAACCACATCAGTCATAGGACTACACGTCAGAAGTGAAAACTTAAGTATTAATTCACCTATTCTAAAAGAGATGGCGCTGTTTTCAAAAACACGGTACAGCGTGACTATGACGTAAGTTCCATGATTTTTTTTTCCACCTAAAAAGTGCTCAACGCGCCTAAAGAAGTTTTCACTTCAAAAAACTAAGACCTATATTCTAGTCTTCTAAAACCCTGTTACGCTCTGCTTGAAATGTGTGTAGTGGTCACCATATCCAAGAACCAACAGGCTCCATAGCCCATCCAATTTATTACGACCAGCTAGTTAAGTTCCATGTGGTATTACTAAAACTGAATTAATCTCATTTTCTCGGCTAATCCAGTTACCCTACATCCCGGGCTCGCGGTTTCGGCTTCAATAATATTGAGTGACATTGACGCAACCCTGTAAAAGTACCCGATACTGGCTGGAATTCCGAATTTCCCACATTTCATACCGCATGGGGGAAAATCGACAAATTTCGCCGTCAAATTTAACGCAGTCGAGATACGACACAATATCGCTAATTTAATTAACTTTTTCTAGTGTTTTGTGTCAACAATGGGCTACTGAACTGTTTTTTTTTTGTCTACCAAAAAACACAGAATAATAAAGAGCATAGAATCCGTCACGTGATTTACAAAACATATAAGGCCGTCTGTCAAATAGAATGTGGCCTTTAGAGCTTTTTACAGGTCCATTAAAATAGTGCACATGTACAACCCTGACATTTGCCGTTCTGTCAAATATGTATATGTTTCGTTCTGGTAACACCAATTTTGGCATATGAGTAAAACAATAACATGTTAAATTCGTTTATGCTAAATTAGCACTACTTCTATGCTTTAGTCCTTTACCTGAGATAAAATTGGCCAAGAGCGTGTCGAGACACGCATATGGTAGGGTTCCGTAATCAAAGCCATATAATTGTAGTCATAGTTCAGAAGATTATGGTTATAGAAAAATTCGAACGAACGAAGCTCTGTGGACTTAGCCAAATTTCAGAGATGTACCATTCCGACATAGCATATACTTTTTATGGTTTAAACATAGAGAAAACTGATTGAGAAACATTATTTGTTAAGACCATTTCACAAACAGGTCAATGACCTTTGAGCTAGAACGCTTTGAATTTATTACAGTTTTATCGCTGTTACTCAAAAAGTTATCATCAGATAATGTTCAAAATAATTTTGAATGAAGGTTTTAAATATGACCTATCTGTGATGTAAGATTCAAGTTTCTATGTCTTATAGTTTCGAAATGCAGGGGGGGGACCAATTGTTGAAACATTATTTGTTAAGACCATTTTACAAAAAGGTCAATGACCTATGAGCTAGAACGCTTTGAATTTATTACAGTTTTATCGCTGTTACTCAAAAAGTTATCATCAGATAATGTTCAAAATAATTTTAAATGAAGGTTTTAAATATGACCTATCTGTATTGTAAGATTCAAGTTTCTTTGTCATATAGTTTAGTAATGCAGGGGGGGTGGCAACTTTTTGCTACTTTGGGGGGCCATATTTCGCAAAGCATAGACTTTATAAAAAAGTGATGTAACAAACCTTACCTTCATTTTAAAAAACCTTTTCAACGATACCACACACGAATAGTTAGAGTGAAAAAAAAAACATCCCCATTTCACATGTACCAGAGCCACTCCTAAAATGCAATATTATATATTTTTTATACTTTTAAAATTGAGATCTATATTACAACTGGTATTATGCAAAGTTTCATTCACTTATCTAAATAATTATAGAAGTTAGAAGGTTTCAAAACATTCGGATGGACGGATAGACAGACAGACAAACAGACAGACAGACGGACGGACAGATCGAATTTATAAGGGTTCCTTGTCGGGCAACGGAACCCTAAAAAGCTGACCATAAATAGAGCCAAAAACCGAAAACAAAGTTAATAATGTGTTCAAAATTAAGAAAGATAAAAGTATTTTAATGACTTTCTAGACGTAGAGCGCACTATACGAATGACGTCACATGTAAGTGCGCCATACAAACTCCATACTGACACTTACCTTGCGAAAAAGGGATAGAACATCCCTTCCTGATCCGAACAAAAACTTTGAACGCTTATCACACTAATATTATATAATATGTGAAAGTTTGGATGGATGGATGGATGGATGTTTGTTACTCAATCACGCAGAAACGGCTGGATGGATTTAAATGAAATTTGGAATATACATTGTTTATGTCCTAGATTAACACATGCGCTACTTTTCATCATCATCACCATCACTGATTTTCATCCCCACGCGGGTGAAACAGTTAACAGAACAGAAGAAGAACAGAAGAAATAAATAAAGTTATATGATTATTTACGGGATATTATTTACCGTGGTAAGATTGTGGAAGGAGCTCCCGATATTGCGGCGCAGTTACATGCACCATGTAACAAAAAAAAAATTATAAATTAATAAAAATAGAAATAAATAAATTATTATTATCCATATAATGAATTCCATATTGCCTCTCACTTCCCAAAAAGAGGCTGGCTTCACCCACGAAACAAATTTTAATTATTGAATCGTCCTTAAGCTTCAACTTTCGATATCACAACTTATAGATGCGATGACACGCCAAAGATCGCCGCCGAAATCCTTATCCGACCAAACTTTGGATTTTCAAACCGATTAAGATTTTAAGAAGTTTTCGTCGAGTCAATCCCGAACTCAAATTAACAAGCCAAACTCGAAAAGTACGTTCGACTCAGATAAGATGCTGTAGGAATGTGGTGGTGACTTTTTTGGCCGGATAAACTATTTGGAGTGGTGTAATTAACTTCACGGCTAACCTTGAGAATCCTTAAAATGTAATACAACATGACAATAATGACACCGCAGAGAGGACATTACTAAAATTATGAATTAGACGCACAAAAGGCAGTTTTATCGCTAAAAGCAAGCTCTTCGAGGTAACCTTCTATAAGTAGATAAATATTCCTTTTGAAGTATGGAGATGGTGGTGTAGAATCGTTTGACATAGTTATCGATATAGACATAGGTATGTACATATATATATATATATACCTACTATATATATACGAGTTAATGATTTCTTAGGGTTTCTTAATTATAACTCATTGAAATTAAATTCATCGCGCGTATTTTACATTAAAAATAACGTAATGCGATGAAATCCATTGAAAATCCTTGCAGAAAAAATCTACAGATATGCTAGACGGCTACAGGTAGCTTAAAAACTCTGACACTAGAACCAGCAGTTCAACATTCGTGACAAGCAATCTATTAAACATCATATGAGACAGCAAAAAGTATAAATATTAAAAGTTCCTTTAGTAACAAAACTTTTCTTTAGATTTCAGTTTTTTCTTTTATATAATTGTACAAAAAAAAATCGAGTAATTTGTTTGTGAATCACATAAGTATTCGAAATGCACTCGTTATTTTTTAAATATTTTTTAATAAACATCAAATTAATGTTATACGGATTCGAAAAAAAAACAATGTTTTGTTTTTCAACCCATCCGGCCAAATCAGTAATTCGGAATAAAAACTTACCGGAGCTCGTCTCGCCGTTATGCTATCCCTATAAATGATAGAATCTAGGTTATTACGAATATCTGTTCCCGACGCATGAATGCCGCGCAAGTTCAGGAAAATTTTCATTAAAACCTCCTGAAAACCGCTCGGACAAATTTTAAATGGCGAAATTTAATTGGTGTCTGGAATTTCATTCTTGTTTGTAGAGACCTTTAATTGGATTTTTTTTAATTCCGGTTTGTTTGTTGATGCGATGCTGAACTATTTTTTATTGGAAACTGAGGACGAGATTTGAATTAATGCTATTGGAGTGTTACAAGTACTCGTAGATTGTTACGTACCTGGAAATTTTATTCACTACAACAAATCTATCCGTCGGTAACTAATTGGGTAGAGTTTTTGTAGTGCTCAGGCGTAGCTCTCGTAGTCGGTCTCAACAGATCAGTGAAGTTAAGCAAAGTTTGATTTAGAACGTAAAAGGTTTTTGTTATGTGTGGGACGCATTTTCCCGCGGGAATGTTGTCTTAGGTTATGTGCCAAAACCGGGCCATGTGTGTGGGTGCCAAAGCGTTTCTATGGAAATTTCCTTGCCTTGATTTCCATAATTTCGAATTGAAGCACTTTGTTGATACAATAATACGATGACATTTTTTTATTTAATACTAAACCAAACATCGCAAGATCAGAACCAATGGCGTTGTCTAGTGTTAAAAGCCAAGATCCACTTTGGGATGGTTCGCCCGTCACTTTAACAGTAGTCAGTACCTAAAGTTATTTATATTTAAAATTTAATTAATATTTTTGAGCACAAAGTAAATATCAATTATAAAACAACTAGCTGTGCCCCGCGGTTTCACCAGTGTGGTGATGAAAATCAGTGATGATGATGAAAAGTAGCCTATGTGTTAATCCTTGACATAAGCAATGTATGTTTCAAACTTCATCCAAATCCATCCAGCCGTTTCTGCGTGATTGAGTTATAAACATACATACATCCATCCATCCAAATTTTCACATATGATATGATATTAGTGTGATATAAAGCTATAATTTTCATTGCGTTCGTCGTAACTTTCTTACATTTTGTTTCTGGTCCGTATAAAATTCTATTACAGCCTCTAACTCACTGGAGGATTTGAAACATGTTTTTGACGGATAATTTTAAGCTATTGCATAGCTTCTATCGCGGGCCTTGAGCGTGGAGACCGAAACCAGAAATTCCGTAACGAAAATAATCTAACACCCCCTACTCCGACCGGCACAGCGGTGATACTTTGACTTGGCCTCTCACCGCTAGATGGCGTTGTAAAATATGTTTGATAAAAGGACGACATACATAGAGTTGTAAAACCTACATAATTTTATTTGTTACAAGTAAATAAATAATTATAATTGCATAAGTTGATAAAAAATGCTATGCAATAGCTTTACCGCGGCAGTCCCCGAGTGTCACACGTCTTTTTTTAACCTTTTGAGTTGCCACCAGAGGTTTATTCGCTTACACGATCCCACAAGGACCGTAAAATTTTCCGGGATAATAAGTACCTATATTTTGCTATACTATTAAGTGCTTTTTCAAGGAGTATGATGTATCTATTAGTAAAACCTCATTGACTGAAACCCCATCATTATCTTTGCGCCATCTTGCCTGATGGTACACGCATTTTGTGCATATAAAGCCCTTTCCAATAACTTCTTATATTCAATGTTCATTCAACAAAGCAGTAACATAAGTACAGTACGTTTTACATAACAGTGTATTGAACAATATAAAATATATCTGTGATAATATACAGATGATAGCTCGTAATAATACGGATAAAAGGACCGTCAAAAGGCCTCCGTTGAATTCTCGTTTCGTGGGACCGTGGTCCAAGGTACAGGATCATAGCAACAAAACACTACACTAACATTACTGATCACTAAAACTTCTTAAATCCAAGAATTCTTCCATTTTTAATATTGTAATTTTTCAGACAATAGATACTGAAATTGAAATCGGAGGCAGAAATTATATCTAGTGTTGTAGAATCATTCCATTGGTGTGATGACTTAGTCAGCGGACTACGATTCTAAATAGTCTCCTACAAAAAGAAAAGAGATTAGACGAATAGTCCAAACTCGTGGATAAAGGGCTATTTTCTCCACTCAAAATTACCTTGTCCGCCAATGAGATCTAAAAATCGGCAATAGATAGATAAAACAGTTATTGTTCATACCAGACTTTACATACATGGGACAAAAGACTTAAAAACTAGTGGCACCAACTGGCGACATTATCGCTAAGGGCGATCTCTTCCAGTCAACCTTAGGATAGAGAGGATTGTCAGAGAACGTAAAAGACACTTGTTGTTTAAATGTTAGCTAGTAGCACTTAAGTTTTTTTTTTCTTTCCTCATAAGGGAATTTGGCATCGTATGTCTTATGCATTTACCAGTGTTGAGTATGAAAAGGTTTTCAAGTTATATTAGATATCTTCAAACAAAGTCATAGAGTCAAGCAAAGAAAGTCACGGTCTAGTCCAAGCATTCCCTACTCTAATAAAGTTGTGTAGACGTTACTAGAGGCTTCTATGGAGCTTTGAAAACAACACGAAAATACATATTTCACTTCGCCATGTCACTTGCCTTATCACGTTCATGAATACTTAATAAATTAAGATCTACCATTATTACACATCAGCACTTGGATTAATGAAAATAATATAATGAGTTGACGCGTTGGGGACAACATTTCAACTATTTTACGCAAGACTCCAAGCGGGTAAGCTACCGCTACCGCTCATGGCTCGCACCACCCTAAACACATTTTGTGGGCGGCTCGCGGTTCCAAACTGTATATTTATCGAAAAAAGGAGTTTTTTTGCGAATTCCAATACCAGCTTTACACCAGATGGCACTTTTTAATATGAGGGCTATTCATTACGTAGATAATCAATATTCAGTTTTGACTTTTCGCGTATGCGCACTTGGGTTTTTGTAATTTAAGGCGAATCAGTAGATATTACTAGCTGCACCCCACGTTTTCACCTGCGGGGTGATGAAAATCGGTGATGATGATGATGATGAAAAGTAGCCTATGTGTTAAACCAGGACTTAAGCAATGTATATTCCAAATTTCATTCAAATCCATCCAGCCGTTTTTGCGTTATTGAGTAACAAACATCCATCCAGCGGAAGACCAGCGCCGGTTGGTAACGAACGGCATCATGCTGAGCCGGTTTGTGGCAAAAATACAATTTTTATTTTTTTAATATGTGTGTAGCTTTAAGTGTGTGTGGATTTTTGCTATAAATAAATATTGTCTATTGTCTTGTCTATCCATCCAAACATTCACATATATGATTATATATAGTGTGAAGTGTGATAATAATAGTTACGCCTGAAAGTGCATCCACATATCATAGATCAATGGAAATCACACGCTGTGCGATTCACACGATCCTTCTGTCCTGACACCTGCAAAATGTGTAATGAGCTACCTTCCGTGGTGTTTCCGAGAAGGTACAACATGGGGTTCTTCAAAAGACGAGTTAATAGAGCCTCCACATATCACATATTTTACGTGATCTTTTTTGCCTCACACCTGCAATATGTGGAATAAGTCTCTTGCGGCATTTCCGAGTAACTATGAAAATGGGGTTCTTCAATAGGGCTGTGAATTGAGTATTTAAGGGTTGGCAACGTATCTGTGATGCCCCTGGTGTTGCAGGTATCCATAGGCGACGGTGATCGCTTACTATCAGGCGGCCCGTCAGCTAGTTTGCCACCTATGGCATAAATATATTAAAATACTTGTGATAAAATCAGTTATCCTGTCCAAAGGTTGCCTGGAAGAAATCGCTCTAGGCGATAAGGCCGCCCATTATACTGCCGTATGTTTATTTTTGATGCTAGTTTAAGTTTCATTTGTATTTTTCGGTGTGTAGGTAATAAAGATATATTGTATTGTATTGTAAAAGTAATGGTTACAATGTTTTTTTTATTATTATCAAATAATAGGCTTGCGTTCGACCGCCTCCTTGCCTGATGTTAAGCGATGATGCGGTCTACGACGGAGCACGCTTGTCTAGAAGAAACCGATTCAGTCACGATTTGAAGACATCCAGATTGTAACTATCAGAGAACACTCATACAGGCAAATTCTTTCTTTTGAACTACGTTTTGTTTTTGTAAGTTTAAGTCGTCAGGTTATTTATTGAATACTAGCTCTGCCCTGCGGTTTCATCCGCGTGGTGATGAAAATCGGTGATGATGATGATGATGAAAATTAGCCTATGTGTTAATCCAGGACATAAGCAATGTATGTTCCAAATTCATCCAGCCGTTTCTGCGTGATTGAGTAACATACGAGTATGTTACATCCATCCAAACTTTCACATTTATTATATTAGTGTGATTTTAATAGACATTGCATGAGGACCACTACTATTTGTTTCTGGTTTTATTCAGCTTTTACAACGCGATTGCACATGTCAGAGCAAATTAATGCTTGGACCGAGCATAAGCAGTTTAGATCTAACATAGTTACGCATACGCGTATTTCTGAATGGTGAGGCCACTTTAGGCCTCCTTTGTGCCTCATTACTGAAAGAGCCATTTGCGGAATATTAAAGAATTTAAATATTCGTAGCTATTAAATTCGTTTAAGGGCTCTCACTGCCAAGCCAGTGGAGCGAGCGAGCCGCTTTAAGGGCGCCTTTATAATGAAGAAATTAAATGGTGAAAGGTAGGTAGCTGTTGATAGTGGTATACGTTACAAAGTTATTGATAATTGGCTAACATAGTCTCGCAGGTAGCTAATAATAGACGCAGTTTGGAAGACATATATTCCAATTATTTTTATTTAAAAATCAAACTTCTAAACCGATTTTGATGTATTTTCTATGGGACCAATATGAAAGTATATACTTTCAAATACAAAATAATAATTTTTCGAAATCTGTTCATAAATGACGGAGTTCTGAGGTAACAAACATTAAAAAAACAATCGAATTGAGAACCCCTCCTTTTTTTGAAGTGTGATGAAAAGCATTAAATTGCTTGGGACTCAGGCATCAAATTAGTAAAACCTCAAGCTTGGCTCAACAGCAAGACATTTGGACACCGTTAGCGACTACTGCGTATATAGGGATCGTTTTGATTAAAAATTATTGACGGTAGTTGTAAATAATTTCATAAAATTTCTATAGACATCCGTCATTTAGTCTACCTGTGACCATAGCACATACACACTGCAAAGTGCTCAAAACTTCAGGAATTAATGTAATGTAAGAAACACACCACAAAACCCGTTACAAAGGTTCAATTTCAATGCCGAAGCGATCTAGGCTTGACAACAGATTTTATGTTTACTAAAAGCGATCTCTTCCAGGAAATGTTTGAATATAAAATTATAAAGAGGACGAAGTTACGACGATAAACGAGTATTTTATTGAAAAAAATGTTTTTCTAACCAAGCTTTTTTGAAATTTGTGATCGGAACGGTGTGTTGATCAAAATGAGCCCAAACACTGCCTGTTTAATATTATCTATCAAGAAGTGCCGTTGTCCACCGACACCATCTTCAAATCAGCTCCATAATATTGTATTGTCATAACTTGACAAGTATGACAAATTTCAGCCCAATCGAACAACGGGAAGTGGGTCAAATTTTACTTGCAAGATTTTATTACAGACAGACACCGAGACAGGTGAAACTAAATTAAAAGCTTGTAAATAACTTTTCATTTCTCATACTCGGAAAGGAAGTCTAAAGTTGCCTGATGAGCGGGTTGGAAGTGATACATTTCAGCCCTAGGGAGAATCACTTTCAACTGACAGTGACAGTTGACAAATGACAGACACTCGAATTATTAAAAAAAAACTAGTTCTATATTCACATAAATTTTTAGTTTCCTTGTATTCGTATTGAAAAGCACAGTATTTACCTCGGGGTTAAAGACTTATTTAGTCCCTCGAACTATTGGTCAAACCCCGTCTCGGGACTGAAAAAGTTACTTTCACCCCTAGGATAACAATGTACTATTTAAAATTATCGTTTAGACTGGTTATTTTTACACGACCTAATCGTTCGCTAATCGTTATAGTACCCCGTTATATAAAGCCACCTCCACACATTAAAACTATTCAGTGCGATCTACGCAAAGCGTTTCACGTCTCGTAAAGATGTAACCTCGCCTTAGGGACACGTGGAGCGTAATTGCAGCCATATAGCCTGGAATTTAAGGTAGAAACTCTCAGATTAGACAAACAACGGAGTTATGATAAGGTGGCGTGGTGGGTACGAGCACATCAGGCCTCAATCAGGCATGATACCTTTAGTCGAACTCACCCTGTAGATTAAATTAAAAAACTGGCTCGTTGAAAGAACTTTTTACTCCATTGACGACTTATTTAAATGTGAAAGGAAATGTTATTTAAATAACTACGGACGCAATGTAATAATTAGGTAATGATTTATGAATTAATTAATTGGAATTATTTTTATTTTACAAGAAATTCTTTATACTGACTTTAATTATGCACACTGTTATCAATAAAATTGTTTATCTGTTTACTTTGCTGCGCTTCTTTTTTGCATAAGGACTATTATTAAGTTCAATGGTGTTGCTGCATGTTTCTTAGAGTGCGTGAATCACATCACACTAATATCATATATGTGAATGTTTGGATGGATGGATGTCTGTTAGTCAATCGCGCAGAAACGGCTGGATGGATTTGGATGAAATTTGGAATATAATAGGTCGGGGAAAAAGTCTTTTCGTATTTTGTATGTATAAAGTTGTAGTAAAAATCTTATCCATTGTACTGTTTGTATCTGGCTGGTTTTGATACCATTAAAAATATGACATTTTATATTATAATTAAATGTAATTAAACTTGAAAAACATATGTCTTGAATTTGTTTAAAAAATACGAAGAAACTTTTTCCCCGACCTTATACATTGAATATGTTCTGGATTAACGCATTGGCTACTTTTCATCATTATCAAGTGCCTATAAAATTTGAGGTTTGCCCCCGATTTCCCTGAGATCCCATCATCAGATCCTGACTTGGTGACAATGGTACCAAAATGGAAGTACCGAACAAAAGTTTTGTTTTTTTAAATCGGTTATGTAACAGTTGGCAGAGAGAGTGAACATAAATTGAAAAATATGTACACTAGAACATAGAATCTCCGCCTTTTTTGAAGCCGGTAAATTTTTGAAATCGGTCAATAGTTTATTTATTTATTTATTTATTTATTTATTTTAACATACAATTAGGTGGGCAGTTACAGGGGACCCCAATTCACCCACCCATGGATATAATCATACAGTTTTAATTATATTTAACTACCTTAACTTTACAAAATTAAACTTTAAAAAGAAAGAGAAAAAAAAAAAACACATAATAAAAAATAAAATTAAAACAAACAAAATATAAAAAATCAATCAAAAATAAATACTATATTACATTTACAGCTTTTATTTTAGAGGTTTCTGGATTCGTTCCTTAATATTATTATAAAAATCCCTTGTCACTCTGTGAACCTCTGCCTCCGTACACTGAAACAAATCCGATTAGTTGGCGGAGATATCGGTGTACCTACATAAATTTAAAAAAAATACAGTGGAACATAGAACCTCCGCCTTATTTGAAGTCGGTTAAAAACTATTTTAATACGATAATGCAATTAAAATGTGTTTTTTTGTTTTAGTGTCCAAAGAAGAAATTAAGGTGGTGGAAAGTCAGAATGGCAACCCTAAGGCTTTGAGATACACCACGATATCCAGGTATGTACCCTTATGTATTTTTTTTATATTAAAGTGTTCCCGTGGCATTACTTTGCTCCCGCTCTGCATTTCTAAACTAAAAAACATAGAAACTTGTGAAACTTACAATACTGATAGGTTAAAACCTTAATTCAAAATTATTTCAAACATTAGCTGATTATAAGTTTTTTAGTTACAGCGATAAAACTGTAATAAATTCAAGACATTCTAGCTCAAATGCCTCTTTTAGTAAAATGAACTTAACAAAGAATGTTTCCCAAGTGGTTTTCAAAAAGTATATGCTGTCAGGCTGATACATCTCTTTGTATAAGTCCACAGAGCTTCGTTCGTTCGACTAAACGAACTGAACTATGGCTACAATTACATGGTCTTAGTTACGAAATCCTACCATATGCGTGACATGACATGTTCTTGGCCAGATTATTTTAAAAAGGTTTTCACGATAAAAATTAACGTTTCTGCATTCTAAACGCTTTCTACGGGTACAAAGCGCTTTGACTCCACTTTTATTGCGCGAACTACTAATATATGTAATGCACTGCCTGAATGGGAATGAATCGGTTTCTGCTAGGCAAGCGTGCTCCATCGTAGCCCGCATCATCGCTTAACTTCAGGCAAGGTGGCGAAAAGCAAGCCTATTCGAAAGTTTTTTTTTTAAACTTTATTTTCTACGTTGGTTCTTATCTGCGGCAGTGCCTTCTTAATTTAAGTTTTGTTTTGTCATTGTAATTTCGGGTCAGCTCAAAATATTACCCAGAAATACCATGGAACGTAACCAAAACTAATTTTGGAGGATGACAATTTGTGACATCTGACAGAGGTCAAAAGGGTTCACTGGAATAAGATATTATCTTAATATTGTCCCTAAATAACATCGCAAATTCAGTTTTGCATATAAATAAACCGTGCTTTAGATTATGAGAGAGATTAGGCTGGTTTTTACATGCTTTTATTTAACTTTTTTTTATGATACTGAGTGACGAGACGAGCGAAGTTGCTCGCCTGATGGCTCTTCACGCTTGCCCATAACAGCTCAACGCCACTCAGAATTTTGAACTTCAACAGTTCCAAACCCTGGATGGCAATGCACTGCGCTCGTCACCCCGAGATATAAGATGTCAAATCTCTGCGTGCCCTGTAATTTCGCTGCAATGTTTGTATGTAAGTTTGTTTAGGTCAAATCTTGCAAACTGCGAACCACATCCCCACATCCCCGTCACTTATTTAGCTGAAATTTTGCACGCTCCTTTAGTTCTGGTGATAATCAAACTTCACACTTATATCATTTCATAGAGGATTACATTTTCCTTGGCTATTGATTATGAGATAAGCCTTTGTCCAGTGGAAATCGACAAACTAGCAATAACAATAAAATTATATTCTAGAATATATATATTATAAGCAGCTATGTGCTTCAAAATTGAAAGTCTTCGTTCACCGGTTCAAAATGTTCCGTAGCAGTGTAGCTGCGTAGCAATTCGTAGCTGCGTAGCAAGCGTAGTAACGTAGCACGCGAACTTTAGCAAAAAACTTTCAGAACGTGTTTAGAAATGAAATGCTTTCGTCGCAACGACGAATTTTTGAACTATAATGGTTCGGCGTTACAAATTTTCGGTAACGTAATTTTGAACACATTTTCGATGTAACGTGACGTTTGATTTTCGTGCTACAGTAAGACTTATTTTTTTTAATATGATAGTCTTAAAAACTATATAAGACAAAGTTATGCTTGATCAAACATTAAAATTGAATGTACAAAATTTTCTTCTAATATATAAAAGGCGATGTTTGTATGTAGGTATGTATATGTTCCCTATGGACTACAAAACAGCTTGACCGATTTTGACAGGATTTTCACTGCCTAATAGCTGATATAACGAGTAATCCACGCGAGTAATACCGCGTGGCGCATTATATACATACGCGTCGACTGAAAACCCTCCTTCTCTTTTTCGTCGGGTAAAAACAAAAGTAAATCACTTCATAACTTCATTTTGCAAATTAAAAACGACTTTTCTCTCAAATTCATTAATTCTCGCACAAAAGCAACAACTTGAAGCGTATTTAATTGCTCTCCGAATGTAATTAATCAGAAAACTTTTTAAATTACGAACGCTATATTTATTTTCCTCTGTCAAAATCAAAACTAAATACAGTGAATCCACCTTTTTTTTACTTTTTTGAGTCCTAATTTGTAAAACGCTTTTATAAGCTTCACTTATCAATAACAAAAAAAATCTTGGAACTCAATTTTAATTTACTTCTAATTGTCATATCGATTTAAAATTTTACAAACATATTTAATGGTGGTTCAGTTGGTACTGAATCTGCCTTCTGCGTTTCGGCGTGGGTTCGATTCCCACCTAGGACAAACATTCGTGTGATGAACATTTGTGTTTGTTCTATGACTGGATGTTAATATGTATTTAAATATATATGTATGTACATCAGTCTCTGGTAGCCATATTACAAGCTTTGCTTAGTTTGGGGTCAGATGACCGTGTGTGCAAAAATGTCCCAAATATTTACTTTAATATGGATAACAATATGATAACTTAGTACCGTCAAACCGATCTGATGATGGAGCTAGCAGGTGGCTTCTAGTAAACCTCTCGAGTATAGACTCAATTGGATAGTTCATTGAATCGAGTGTTTTTTTAACCGATTTCCAAAAAGTAGGAGGTTATCAATTCGACTGTATTTTTTTTTATGTTTGTTACCTCAGAACTTTCGACTGGGTGAACCGATTTTGGTGATTCTTTGTTATTTGAAAGCTGGTGCTTCCCGTTTGGTCCCATTTTAATTTGGTCCAGTTCTGATGAAGTCGGTTTTTTATATTGATAACTATTTGCATTAATACTAAAGTAATGTATTTATTTATTTAGTGTTACTTTGCAGAAGTTAATCTTTAAAACTGTTTCTTTGACGAATCTCTAGTCTACTCGTATTTTCGATTAACGTCACATTAAAATGAAATGAAATATTTATTCTAATAGCGAACAAGGTCGGTTAAAAATGTTTTTTTTTTAATTTGCTTTGAGTACTATTTTAAGCACTTTGTGATCAATTATTTATCTTTTAATCTACAGAAATTTGACAATGATTATAATTTAACCTAACCTGAAACACAAATGTATTATATCTGAAACAAAAAATTCGCTATACATGAAACTACATTGTTATTTCAAAAACAGTTAATGTTAAACAGAATCAGTCATTAATGTGTTATTATTGACAGTAAATGTATGTTATTAATGACAATAAATATAAAAGAAAGGTAGGTCCGAAGCCAACACCAAGAGGCCTTGTTCAACATTAAATACAGTTACGAAATATGTGTGAATAGGAATATGAAATTATTTTACAGTATAGGATTAAAAGTTCTGGGCTATTGTGTTGAGATGTTAATGGTGTTGAGTTAGTCTATCATATGCGGTACGGCACCCGCCATTTATGCCTCATGCCAAAATTTTGTGTTGTATTGTAAATATTATTTTCTATCCTTTGAAATGTTGAAAAGCGCGGCCTTAAATTCAATATTCAACAACAAATAAACACAGTTTCAGTCCCAAAACAATTCAAACAACAAAAATTCGTCGCGTATTCAAAAGGCAGAGCCCGTATATATGGCACCAAGTGTGGCAACATGAGTCAAGCGCAGTCAAACAAGCGCGGGAATTCACGACCGTTCTAAAACTCGCCAAAATTACTTTCTGTCAAATGTCAAAGCTATGAAATTCTGGTTGTGTATTATCTAGAACAGTAACATGCGTTCAGAGTAGAATATTGTTTCAGAGTTACAGCTTTTCATCATCTACACTAATATTATAAAGAGGAAAGATTTGTACCTATTTTTGTATGTTTGTAGGTTTGTAATGAATAGGCTCCGAAACTACTGAACCGATTTGAAAAATTCTTTCACTGTTGGGAAGCTACACTATCCCCGGGTGACATAGGCTATATTATATTTTGTAGCGAGGCCGAAGGCCGAGCTTACACTCGTGCGAAGCCAGGGTGGACGGCTAGTTATATATATTATAAGTTCGCGTTTGACCACCAACTACGCTTAATTCGAACTGCACAGGAATGGAATGCGCTCCCTGCCTCGGTGTTCCCTATAAGTTACAACCTGGGTCTCTTCAAGACAAGAGTGAATAGGCACCTCATGGGCAAGCGTGCCCCATCTTAGACCGCATAGGTGCTTACCATCAGATGAATTGTGGTCAATCGCTAGCCCATTTCATCATAAAAAATATATTTAAAAAAACTCGCCTGTTGGTAAGCTTCGACGAACGATGTGGTCAAAGATGATTTTTATATACCTTCATATAATTAAGTAAATGCCGTGAACTAAAATACTTTTTTGTAATAAAGAGTTTATTCAGTTCAAGTTCAAGTGGTAAAGGGCAGGCCATATCACTCCAAGAACCGATAAACGATTGTGAAGAAAGGTTCCTGAGTGGAGACCACGAACCGGAGACGCAGCGTAGGTAGGCCTCCCACTAGATAGACCGACGACGTTGTGATTGTCGCGGGCATTCAGTGGATGTAGATAGCAGGCTGTCGTTTAATGTAGAGTTCTAAGGAGGAGGCTTATATTCAGCAGTGGGCGTCTTCTGGTTGCTTATGATGATAATTCAATTCAGTTCAATTTCTATTCAAATTATTTATAACAAGTAACCATGGATAATGATGACCTCATTTAGCTTAGTACAGCCTCGGCGTGTAACCGCGAAAAAATAAGAATAGAAGTCTTGGGCTTATTTTATTTTATTTTACGTGGAATGCAAACAGCAGCTAACAAACACGGTAGATATAGGATGAATAGTTACACAAAAGCCAGAAAGAAGTTTTCACTAATACTAACTAAAATAGTGTAAATGCCCCGTTGTCCACCAACTTAGGCCTGGATAGATAGATAGAATAGGATACAGAAGCTATAGGAGCTGTAGTTCATAGAAGCTATCTCTCTGCTGGTTTATTACTCAGTAACAAAGTAAACATTTTAACATTTTCAGCGCATATAAACATGCGCTGAAAATGTTAGGGTGACAATAAGGTCTACATTTTTTTAATAATATTCTGGATAAGTACTTACAACTTTTTCTATACGTTACTTTACCCGAAACTAGCTGCGCCCCGTGGTTTCACTCGTATGGACATTATACATACGGAGTAAATTTTTTTTGGGATAAAAAGTATTCAGTATTGGTTCATTTTTTTTTAAATGTCCATATGGTTTTATAGTATGAAGGGGGTCCTATTCAAATTTAAAGAAAATTATTTCGCGTGGAAAATTGGGGAATGAATTCCGATCATTGAATTTCCCAAAATATATTAACAGAATTTGAAAAGTATCCCTTTTTGTTTCATTTTGACATCTTAACTTCACATAATTATGTAAATTAAAAATATCTGGGTCATTTTTGCACACATGGTCATTTGACCCCAAACTAAGCAAAGCTTGTAATATGGTTTTCAAACATTTTGTTACAGAAAATTACGCTTATATCATAAATACGATAGTTGGTGTGTATGATTATCCGCACACAACTCTATAACAGCTGACTTAACAAGTTGATCACATTAAAAACCGACTTAACATAGAACCTCCGCCCTTTTTTGTAGTCGGTGCTAATAGCCTGAAAGAATCCAACTATCCGTCCATATGTACGTATAATTTTTTAAGAATTTTCTTTCAACTCCTAACCGTTGTTGTACCCTTCATCATCAGCTCATCCATATGAGATGATGATTATCAGACGCAAATACTGAAACAGCTTTAGAAAATATATGAAAAACGTAATAAGAACCTATAAAATTAGAGGGTTGACCTCGATTTCTCTGGGATCCCATCATCAGATCCTGACTTAAGTGACAATAGGACCAAATTGGCAGTATACACTACCGAACAAAAGTTTTTTTTAAATCGGTTAACATTTGGCGGAGATGTCGGTGAACAATTGAACATACATAAAAATATATATATAAACAGTGGAACATAGAACCTCCGCCATTTTTGAAGTCGGTGAAAAACTAATAATTTCCTGTAGAACAGCGGGAAAAACTGCGCGCTGCTAGTTCCATTAAAAACTTCTCTGGTTTCGTGTCTTTTCATCTCCTGTCATTTCTATTCATCCGTTTTACGGTACTCAAAACTCTATGCATCTCACTGTCCAAAATACAATACAAATTTAAATTAAATCCCAAAACTCGAGCGTTCAGCTAAACCGTTGAGACAGTACCTCACAAATGGGCATCAGCGTGACAGGTTGATTTATTTGGTAACTTATATGACAGCTACTTTCAGCGCTGACCCACCAACTTCCCTAAAGTTATATGTATTCTGACAGTTTTATCTACTAGCTTAAGTAACGTATCTTTGTTGACTGCAACATTTAACAGTTTCGCGTATAATTTAAGTAAATTAAGAATACAAAATATAATAATTGTTATACTTAAAAGTATTTTTTAACATTTACTTATATAATTGACATTAAACACATTGACATTGTGGGAGTCGCGGGCATCCAGTGGATGCAGATGGCAGGATGTCGTCCATTGTGGAGGTTAAAGGGGGAGGCCTATGTTCATTAGTGGACGTCTTCTGGCTGTTGATGATGACTTTTTAGTTATGACATGGACACCCATTATACTCATCATCAGTCAGAAGACGTCCACTGCTGAACATAGGCCTCCCCTTTTAATCTCCACACTGAACGATATCCTGCCATCTGCATCCACTGTATGCCCGCGACTATCACAATGTCGTCGGTCCATCTACTGGGAGGCCTACGTACGCTGCGTCTTCCGGTTCGTGGTCTCCACTCAAGAACCTTTCTTCCCCATCGGTCATCAGTTCTTCGAACGATGTGGCCTGCCCATTGCCACTTCAACTTGCAAATACAACATACATACTTATTGCATACTTTTTTAATCACGACAAATTAACGTTCACGTCGCTCTCTCGTTATAAATAAGCTGGTAGATTAAAATATATGAATTAAATTGCCAGGCGAGTTCGCCTGCCACTTTAGCTGGTATATAGTTGGTAGCTAGTATTTTTATATGCAGTAACTCAGTTTGTCATCATCATCATCATTTCAGCCATAGTACGTCCACTGCTGGACATAGATAGATAGATAGATAGAAAACTCTTTATTGTTCACACCAAAAATTATAAACTTACATAAAAAACGACTTAAAAAACTAGTGAAACAATTGGCGGCCTTATCGATATAAGCGATCTCTTCCAGGCAACCTTAGGCCTAGACATAGGCCTCCCCCATCGATTTCCAAAAGGGCCGGTTGGAAGCGGCCTGCATCCAGCTTTTTCCTGCGGTCTCGTTTAGGTCGTCTGTCCATCTTGTGGGTGGACGTCCTACGCTGCGCTTACCGGTCCGTGGTCTCCACTCGAGAACCTTTCGGTCCCATCGACCATCTGTACTGCGTGCTATGTGCCCTGTCCTGGGCTATGTCGGTGACTTTAGGTCATCTACGGATCTCCACATTTCTGATTCGATCTCGTAGAAAAACCCCGAGCATAGCCCTCTCCATAGCTCGCCACTCAGTTTGTAGGGTTCTGTAGTACTTACTACAAGAAAACCTTACAAGTTTATACATCACTTTTTTATCAAGTTATCCATTGCGAAATAAGGCCCCAATATGGCTTCGTATAGGTTCGTCCCTCCCTGCATTACTAAACTATTAGATACAGAATCTTTTATCTTGGCATGCTGATAGATTATTTAAAAACCTTTATTAAAAATAATTTTGAACATTGTGCGATTATAACTTTTAGAATTTTTTAATACTGCAATAAATTCAATACGTACTAGTCTAGAATTATCTAGCTCATAGGGTGACTTTTTCGTAAAATGATCTTAACAAATAATGTTTCCCAAGTAGTATTATCATTGGTTAAATTAAACCATTAAAAGTATAGAGCTTCATTCATTCGAATTTATGTAGAACCACCAATTTCTGAAACAGTGTGACCATAATTATAAATATTATGTTGTTTAAGGTATAGGCTTGCGTTTGACCGCCAACTCGCCTGATGCGAACTC
This sequence comes from Agriopis leucophaearia, assembly GCA_949125355.1. Lineage (NCBI taxonomy): Eukaryota > Metazoa > Arthropoda > Insecta > Lepidoptera > Geometridae > Agriopis > Agriopis leucophaearia. The sequence continues at coordinate 1,942,525 of OX421287.1, forward strand.
GTGATTTGAAGACATCCAGATTGTAACTATCGGGGAATACCCAATGGGTATTCAAGGCAGCTCATTCAAAAGACTATCAGTAGGCACAATAAAAGTGGAATCAAAGCCACGGGTTTGATTTGTTTGCCAAGCCTTCGTAAGGGTTTTCGGAATGTCAACCATAGAGCGGTGTCGATTTTTCGTGCCCGCTCTGGCAGTCCGATAGAAAAATGGGCAGGAGGGAATTAGATTAAGCTTTGGCTACGGATCCCTGCCGTAACCATGTCTCGACACGCTCTTAGCCAGTTTATTCTTAGTTGGTTGAAAATTACCTTGTAGATGCGATTTTACTAAAAACATAGGTAAGCATTATGATAATGAATTTTATGATAACACTAGCCGCCCGCCTCGGCTTCGCACGGGTGTAAGCTCGGCCTTCGGCCTCGCTACAAAATATAATGGTTATAACCTATGTCACCCGGGGATAGTGTAGCTTCCCAACAGTGAAAGAATTTTTTAAATCGGTTCAGTACTTTCGGAGCCTATTCAATGCAAACAAACAAACAATCAAATCTTTCCTTTTTATAATATTAGTATAAAAGTATAGATAGTATAGATATAGATAAACGTTTTCGTTATTCTACTGGTTTCCTCTTCTGTTGTAAAGTTGTTGGTTTAATATAAAATTTCACGGAAGCCTCACTGTATGATATACGACATTTCCGGTCTGTCTACTTGATTAATGCCGTAGTTTTTTACCGGTTTTATCCCTTTTTAGCCTTTTTCCGGAAACTCGCTTGGTTTTGCCAGATGCGAGTAGTTTTTAAGGGTTACCTATTTATGGTGAATAATTATCAACATAAAAAACACACTTCATTAAAACGTCAGAACTGGACCAAATTGAAATGGGGAAGCACCAGCTTTCAAATAAAAAAATAATCATCAAAATCAGTTCACCCAGTCAAAAGTTCTGAGGTAAAAAACATTTAAAAAACTGTCAAATTGATAACCTCCTCCTTTTTGGAAGTCGGTAAAAAATATGCCTGTTACTGTACACATTTAATTTTAAAATTATATAATTAATTACGGGATATTTACCGTGGTAAGGTTGTGGAAGGAGCTCCTGATATTTCGGCGCAGTTACATGTACCATGTTCACGGGAAGACAAAAAAATACCCCCCGTAAATAAATCATGTAACTTGAGTGAACAACTGTGATAGTTTAAAACAGTGTTTAATTTTAAAATCTCAAATTTCACATAACATCTATTTTTTTGTTATATAACTTTGCCATAATTAGTTGTGAGCATCACAAAGTTAGTTTGGCTTATGTCATTATTCTAAATACACGTAATACGTACACTAAGTCCTTTGTGACAACATTGCAACTTAATAATTTAACGGCACTCAAAACAGGCGTACATTACGACACGGCTTTTAATAAATGTGATCAAATGTGGAACTACATCTATCGTTTCTTTTTCTCCTTCCTATTAAAAAGAGACAAACGCAGTAACAGCGACCTGCTGGTCTATTCTGCATGTTAAGTGAACGCGTGAGTGAAGTGATAAGCTAAGTGAACGTGTATTTTTCATGTCGATTACTATATAGAGAAATGTCAAAATGTCGAGCGATCACCTTTGACTGTAGTCCTTTACCCTTATAACTCGATGTTTTGGGATTTATCTGCAGAAATATGCAAGAAAAAAATCACATTCACTTAGCTTATCACTTTACTTGCGCGTTCACTTACCTTGCAGAATAGACATGCTGTTAGCGCCCTCTTCCACATGTACACTTACTTGTTATATTATAAAAAGGCAAATTATCAATGTTTCTGACTTTGTATGTTTGTAGGAGTTAATCTCGGGAATTACTGAACCGATACTGATTATTCTTTTACTAATAGAAAGGGACACTATCCTTGAGTGACGCAAGCTATGATTTGTTCACAAAGCGGACGAATCCGCGAGCTAAAACTAGTTAATTATAAGCCGTTTCGAATTGTAGGCGTACTAAAGTCACCTTTGTGCCAGCATTACAACAAAATAATTCAACATTGTGACCACGCTGCGCTTAATTCTGGGACGGGACGTGAGGCGTAATTCCGCTCGCCCGTAATGCCTGGATGTCACTCGCGACACCCCGTGTTACTGTGAAATACAGTACTTGAACTCTGAATGTGTAATGTAATTTGTGTTTGCTTTAAATAGGTCAGATGCAGACGTCAAAGTCAAGCAAACAATCTTTCCTAAGTTGGAAACTTAAAAATAGACTGGTATTTTCTGCTCAAGCGACATGACCCTAAATATTTGTTTATATTTATGTTAGATGACAAATAAAAAAAATATATTTTAAAACGGACCTTCTTATGCATTAACACTCGATTGAACTTAATGAATGCTGTAAACATAAAAACATAATTAATGTATGCATCACAAAAATGTGTGGTTTTGCCTTTTGCTTCATTTAAACACTGTTGCAAAGGCAGTGTCTTCCAAAGTATCATCAAAGTTTTATAATATTCATAAGGGTAAAATAATATTCGTAAAAAAAACACTACGACAAAAACTTACAAAGGGTCGACTGTAAGGAAATGTTAACGAGTATAAATTGTTTTTTAAACTCGCGTTAATCGCTAATAATCTTCCAACGGCTGATCAAGTCACCTATCAAACAAAACAAAATACATAAATAAAATCGGATCAGCCAATTGGGAGCTATGATACTACAGCTAGATACGCAGAATTATACACACAGAAACAGAGACACCTGTTTTGTGTCGGGGGTTAAAATGTTATGAAACCAAATCATATATAAAAAAAAAAACACATCAGTCATAGGACTGCACGTCAGAAGTGAAAACTTAAGTAGTAGTTCACCAATTCTACAACAGATGCCGCTGTTTTAAAATACATGGTACTGTGTATTATGTATTCTGTGACAGCGTGACGATGAGCGAGTTTCATGATTTTCGTTCGCTCAAAAAGTGCTCAACGCACTTAAAGAAATTTTCACTTCAAAAATGTTCAGATGTTTTATTTCTAATATTCTGTTAAGTAATAGTACTCGTAACACTTGGCACTACAAAACGTCGTTTTCTCTGATACTGACTGCACCGTATACTGCACCGTCATTTTGTATTCAGTTTAATCCGGTTATATCACGTTAAATCTGCAATAATCCAGAATTTATTCGCGCTGCAGACTTTTCGAGCTCATGTCAAGCTGTATGCTAAGTGTTTGACGGCGTTTACTTGAAATGAGACGTAGTAAAACATTTTGGGAAAATATTTCCCGAAAAAGAAATTAATACGTTTTCATAGAGAATAAATGTTGATTAAAGCCGTTGACAGCAAAAAATATATACTGATGTAAACATTTTCTGCCAGTTTTTTTTTTTTTTTTAATATCTTGCATGAAATAAATGAGTGTTTTTTTTTAATTCGAATGAAATTCGAATGAGAAGTAGTAAAACTTTTCGAGACTTTTTATTACCCGGCAATTAAAACAACTTTATATTCAATAAAATTAAGGAGATGATCATAGAGAAGAAAAAGTTAGTACGCAATAAAATGTTTGATAAAAAAATTAATACAATTTGAAAAATAATAATGTAGATCAGTGTTTCCCATACATTGTTCTGCCAAAGCCCGGTACTACCCTTAATATTTTCATACTACCCCTTAGTGACCCACTTTATAGTTTTGACCGCACAATAAAAGTGGATAAAAATAACTTTAACATAAACTTAATATTAACTCCTCGCATACATTCTGAGCAGCACATTTTAAATAAATATTTTTTCAGGCACGAAAGTCAACCTGCAACTCCAATTTAATTTGTCGACCCAGCATTTTCGAAGCAGAGGTTGTCATAATGTTTCTTCCTTGTTAATAACAGTACATCAGAATGATAACCGTCATTTCCACGGAGGCCTAATTTTTATAAATCGCTGTCTTAATTTGAACGTTCAATTTTAACGTCGGACCCGGAACGTTGCGGTAAATTAAGTTGACTACACCAACGACGTAGATGAATAGACTTTGCAAGTTAGGATGATAAGAGCTTTTCAGAAAGACGATTAATATAAAAGAAGACACAAGAGTTACAAGAGTTTTTCTTAACTCTATAGTTGGCTATATAATCATCACTGTCTAGCACAATAAGCTGATTAATTAATAAGCCGGATTGATTATATTTAATATTCATTTAAAAAAGTTGACTATAAATAGAGCTGATGAAAAAAAAAAAATTTTTTTAATTGTTGAAGTTATATGCATATTAATGTCTTGCCAGACTGAGATCGCACTGTATTTGCTAATGACGTCACTTGTAAGTATTCCATACAAACTCCATATTGTCAATCACTTTGCGGATAAAGTTTAACGTGGAATCTCAGTAAGTGAATATGTAATTGTTCTTATGAGATTAATAAAATTCTGAAACCGATAAAAGACAGAGGATCCCTTCCAAATCAGACCAAAAACTTTAAAAGCTTATATTTTTGAACTTTATAGGACGATTCCAATAATTCTTTAGTATATGTATTATATTTAATTATATTTTTCAAATCAAATACCTGTTAGATAGCATACTATAAATACCTGGGACATTATTGCACACACGGCCATCTGACCCCAAACTAAGCAAAGCTTGTAATATAGCTGCCAGAGACTGATATACATACAGGGACTAATATGCGTACATATATATTTTTTTAATACATACTTAAATATATATTAACACCCAGACATAGAACAAACACAAATGATCATCACACAAATATTTGTCCTAGATGGGAATCAAACTCACGCCCCCAAGCGCAGAAAATAGTTTCACTACCAACTGAGCCACCGGGGCAGTCATATAACCTGTCGGATATGGTTAGGTATCGCAACCTGCGAGAAACTCCGAAACTGTTCTTTGTCATTGCGAAGAAAGTGGCGCCATCAGGCTGTCGAACGGTTCAGTTATAGTAGAAAAACAAATTGTGGCGAATGAAGATGATGTTTTTTTTTTGCTTGTGATTGTTTGACCATTGTTTTTTTGTTGATATATATTTCATTTTAATACACCGAATCATGATATTAGTAAGTATTTTTGGCACTCTTAAAAACTCCTTGCCTCATCTATTTATTGTAAATCTACGTTACCCTATATCGCAGGCCACGGACAGGGCGGGAACGCGACAAGGCTGTCCCACAAAATTGGGACAATTAACAGTGTCATGGTCACTCTAGCGCCGGCTTTAAAACATGGATTTATTTGCTGTGCGTCTTATTTAACGCTCGCAAATAGGAATAAGAGGAAAACGTACTGTTATATACCATCTCACAACAAAAAAAGATGTTTGGGATTTTATCATTGTTCTCATGTTTCATTTATTTGTATAGCGATTTATTTCTTTGAACTTTGACCCTAAATCAAAGCAGTTTTTTTATGTATTAAAAGGATTGCTTTTGACCGCCAACTCGCCTGATGTTAAGCGATGATGCGGTCAACTATGGAGCACGTGCGCCTAGAAGAAACCGATTCACTTGTGATTTGAAGACACCCAGATTGTAACTACAGGGGAACACACATTCAGGTAGTGTATTCCACACACTAGCAGTTCGCACAATAATAGATTTTTGGTAATAATATTTCGTTTTTTTTTTCTTTATATTTGAGTATGATCCCAAATGTATTTCAGACGCTACATATGTTAAATATGTTGCAAACTCGATCCAAGCATTTATTTTCTCTGACAGCTGCAATAAAATTGTAAAAAAGCTAAATGAATGCCACGAATCTGGTAAATTACGATGTTTTTTTTATAAAGGTTAAATCTTGCAATTAGTATGTTCATTAAAATGTGTTTTTCATTCACAGGGTTCACTTTAAGGCAGCCGCAGACGATGACTATGCTGACTTCACTTGCGAGGCGAGACACGAAGCGTTGCAACGAGACAGCCCCATGCGAAGCACTGTGCAGCTCAGCGTGCTTTGTAAGTACAAATACTTACTTCCTTCGGTGTTACTACCTTTTGTGGGACTTTTCCAACAATTTCCTCCCATTTAAGGGCCAGAATACCGTGGTAAAAACGGGCCCCATTACGCCTACGCTGTCTGTCTGTCCGACTGTCCATCTTACTTTTAAACGGCTGTATCTTTCAAACCGTAATGAATAGCCAGTTGAAATTTTCACAAAATATGTAATGTTATGGTGGAATAACTAATAAATAATAATAAAATCAAAAAGAAAAAACTAAAGGGTACAAAAAATACAGCGAAGTAGCATAACTAACTTCGCTGAAAAAAAATACAACAAACGTATTTTTGTATTTGCTCTAATGTAAAAACGGTAATACGTACAAGCGTCAAACTTGGCATGATTATAGTACACACTGTAAAGTATAACAGCAAACTAAATAATGGCCAAGTGTGAGTCGGTGATAAATTTCTCTACATTACCAAGTTATAACCGGTAATTTTGTTACTTGGACGAACTTATCATTTCTTTCACCATACCCAAATGCCACATTTAACTAATTTTTAAGTTAGCTTTTTTAATTAATTGTTATTGTACTTTGTGGTGGTACAGAACCCTTAGTACGCGAGCCCGACTCGCACTTGGCCTGTTTTAGGGTTCAGTACCCAAAGCGTGTAAACGGGCCTCTATTTGACCCGAAACCAACAAACTTTTAAAGTAAATATACGAAAATTCATGTCAACGACCTCGTAAACTAAACTGGTGATAATGTCCCCCGCATCGAGTGTCTATTTGTAACGATTGCATCGAATTAGGTCGAGCCCCACGCTGAGACACCAAATAACCTAATTTGACGCGAGGGGCGTGTTATTGCACTATAAATAATATTGTTATGGCGCATCTTTTTCTGAGTGATTGCTATGTCTGTTTGTATAAAGGTTTTCTACTACAATCTTCGAACAAATATATCATCATCATAGGCCATAAGACACCCACTGCTGAACATAGGCCTCCCCCTTTAACCTCCACACTGAACGGCAACCTGCCATCTGCATCCACTGGATGCCCACGATTCTCAATGTCGTCGGTCCATCTAGTGGGAGGCCTACCTACGCTGCGTCTTCCGGTTCGTGGTCTCCACTCAAGAACCTTTCTTCCCCATCGGTTGTCGGTTCTTCGAGCAATGTGGCCTGCCCATTACCACTTCAACTTGCAAATTTTAATAGCTATCTCGGTGAATTTGGTTCTTTGGTGAATATCCACGTTCCGGATTCTATCGCGCAAAGAAACTCCGAGCATAGCTTTCTCCATTGCCCGTCGTATGTGACCCTGAGGTTTTCCAAAAGTAAAAAACAAACCACATCAGTCAGAGTACTGCACTGCACGTCAGAAATGAATACTTGTAGTAATTCACCTATTCTACAAGAGATGGTGCTGTTTTAAAATACACGGTACATCGTGGCGTTAGCGATTTTCATGATTTTTGGTCGCACTAAAAGTGATCAACGCGCCCAAAGAAGTTTTCACTTCAAAAATAGTAAAATAAAATGGTAAATCGTTAGTTTATTCAGTTTATTGGCACACAAAACAAAATATGGTCAAAACAATTTTTAAAACTAGTAGATGACTTGTACATTTTTGAACTATACCACATTCCTAAGTATGTATACACAACATGATTATGTTTTGTTTTTTGCAGTAAGTACACATTTGGTAACAATAAAAAAAAGTGTGTGTGTGTCAGCTACGACGCACGATTGGAGTTTACTCGGCAGCAGAAGAATGAGATGGAATACATGTGTTGCGCGCAGGCGCGCAACACATGTATTCCATCTCATTCTTTTACACGTTCAATCCTACAGATATATATGTTTGTCTCTTTCTACGTAACGCCTCAACTTTTCGTGTTACACTTGATTTTACTCCTCATAAAATTTCCGTACAGGGCCTTATAACTCAAATCGTTTCTTAAGGAGTAAACTCCAAAAAGTATAACTTTTTTTTTTTTTTTTATTAATATTAATCTAATGTTCCAAGCACAGTGGCCAAATTTGACGGGTGATCGCACTGTCTGGAAAAAGATGGGGGAGACCTTTGCCCAGAAGTGGGACAGCATAGGTTAATTTTTTTTTTTTTTTTTTTTATTAAACTTAGCTACTTTTATGGGCCGTAAAAACAATATTTTTACACCATATTTTTTTTTTTTTAATTAAAAATCTCAATTGAGTCATGGCGGTCCTTCAATATTTCATTGTATGGTTAAAATAGTATAGGTAGCTTATTCATTGTACTTCAGTACTTAGCGTTCTAAAATTAGTTTAGAGAATTTCCATCAAAATCGATACCATTAGCAATCTAATCAAGTCGGCAGGCATCCATCCACAATTACAGGCAGAGCGGTAAAGTCAATATGGGCTCCTGCCAGTGTCAACAGAGCCGGAGGACAGTTAAAATGGGAAATTAATAATTCATGGTAAGCTTTGACCGTACTCTGGCACTTGGATGAGTAAACTGTGGGACTTGTCACCGGGCCGCTCTCGGTTGCACAGAAAAGAGAACTAAATAGAACCGAAATGAGAAGGAAACTGTCGCCAGGTATTGTGACAGATATCTGATTGAACATTCTTATTTATGTCAACGCGTCGAACTCCGCGTCACAGTTGCTAACACAGTTGCTATGGGTTTATATGGGTGCAAGTGGCTACAGGATACAAGGGTGTCAATAAATTAAAACCCTGTATAAAAATAAAAGGTTTTAAAAAAAAAACCTACAAAAATGCCTTGACTTACGTTCTAATTTAAACAAATAAAAATCATAATCTTATTAATCAAAATTCTGTGGTCGCCAGTGCTTTTGCCACGAACGATCATACCTTTTCGACCGAGCGAAACAATTCAAGAAAGAATAAAGCTTTTGAAGTGAATACTTTTTTAGACGTGTTGAGCACTTTTTGGGTGAACAAAAATCATGGAACTCGCGTCATCGTCACGCTGTCACAGAATACTTAATACACAGTACCGTGTATTTTAAAACAGCGGCATCTCGTGTAGTAGGTGAATTCCTACTTAAGTTTTCACTTCTTACGTGCAGTCCTATGACAGATAGATAGATAGATAGAAAACTCTTTATTGTTCACACCAAAAATTATACACGTACATAAAAACAACTTAAAAAACTAGTGAAACAATTGGCGGCCTTATCGCTATAAGCGATCTCTTCCAGGCAACCTTAGTGAAACAATTGGCGGCCTTATCGCTATAAGCGATCTCTTCCAGGCAACCTTAGACAGATGTGTTCAAAATGAAGTGAAATCAAAATCGGTTCTGCCGTTTGGGATCTACTATGCCAAAGACACACACGTTAAACTCATAACACTACTCTTTTTGCGTAGGGATTTAAAAAGGTATATGTTACATGACTTCATTACCCTTTTGGCCGTTCCATATCCATTAGGTTATACATCGAAGTCTTTGATCGGTAGATTCTCGTTATATTCTGTATTTGGTTAATAAAAAAAAACCTAGTAACCCCCCACAAACTATTTGAAAATCCAAGCCGGTTGAAATCTGAGACAACGGAATTCTCTAAAAATAAAATACATTCCAAGTTGGTTTAAATCCCCGACAACGAAAATCTCCACTAAAAAGTAAAACCTAACTAAATCTCAAACAAAAAACATTACGTCATAAAATCTTGGCAAAACCTTCTTAATAATTTATACATGGTGTTTCATTATGGGAGGGTTAAATTCCATCAGCCTGTGTAATTACGTCGTACACTTTGTTTTCTCTGCCCGTATGCTCGGTTTACTCTAGTAGGGATGAGACATTATCGATATAGGAAAAGTTTTATCGATAGCAATAAAAAAATATGTTCAGTTATTTTCAGTAGAGTCACAATATAGAGTCGTAGCTTATCGACAACAAATAAAAAGTCCTGACAGTTTTTTTTTTTCTGGCATACTCAACGTTGTTTTTGTCTCCGTTGTATTCGTGTCTATCGTAATAACACTAAATAGCGACAGAAATATATTTTTCTAAATACCGTGTGTGTCTATATGACAGAATCTATAGGTACATATAATAAAAACGTAGAGATAAAAAACTGTCTTAAAAGAAGCAGCTGACTAAAACGGTTTTTAGAATTTTTGTCTGTTTGTTTGTTTGTCCACGCACATCTCCTAAACAACTAGACTGATTTAAATGCGGTTTTCACGAATATGCTTAGCAATGACCAGATTAAAGTATAGGCCATGTTATTTTGCGCAAGAGCCTGATTAAAGGGGGGGAAAAGGGTTGAAAGTTTATGTGAAAATATATGCGTACAAAGTTGCGGGCAACAGCACTTGTCGGTAATAAAATTTCTTTACAAACATTTTAAATGTCAATTCCAAAAGATCTATCTATGCCATGAGGTAACTACAAGTACTTGACATTTTAACCCTCATACTTTTTTATGTAATGAAATATAATTTTAATTCTAATATTTGTATTGCATTAAGTTTCATTATATTTAGTATTTTTTATTATTAAAGAATACAATACTGCTTGTACACTATAACTGAATACGTTTTACAAGTTTTATCGATATTTTGTTCTAGAGTCAACGCCCATGCCTATCCAGCTTTGAGCTTACAAAGGCCAGAAAATGAAGCAAAACAGGGCAATTTAAAAGAAACAAACGCTTCTTAGACAAAAGCCCCATAATAATAGAGGTCACCAGATTGCTGAGAAATGCAGGCAGCTACCAAATAAATACCCCCTAATACATATTTTAATGGCTATCCACATTCTAAACATTAAGCCTCATTATCCACCAAATCCATTACGCACATCAATTTCTTTACTTTCCAAAAATCCCCAAAGTAATTCCTAAAACACTTGCTTTTAAAGTAAAAAAATTACAGCACAATCAACCTTTCATTACGGTACGAAATTTCTTGTTAAATTTAGACAAAAAGACGGTAGTCTGTAAAAATTACGTTCCTGCTTCATTAGGGCCCTATTTCATTAAGTTAAAAGGTGATTTTGTAAAGGTCGACCTAAATCAGTATTCGTGAAAAAACGGGACAGACATATTAGTTCGACGGGGTATAAATAAATAGGGATCTGGGTTTTAATTTTTAATTATAGTTAATGTACTGAATAAGTTAATATCAATCTAACACTTACACACTTTACTAACTTACTAACACTTTAACTATAATATACACACTTAAAAATCTACATAACATCAAATTATTAAACTATTATATACAAACTTACAATAAATAAATAAAAAAGGAAGAACTTAAATTTGGAGTTTAAAATGATATTAGAAATGTTGTGGTATCATAGATGTCCGGCACTTAGTACCCTTTAAACACGTCCTTCAGACTAAGTTACTGGTTTCTGCAAAACTGGGAATCCTAGTGTAGGGGCCAGGGTTACAAGTAGAACTAAATTTACTTAAAATATTGGACACAAAGTACTTTAAAAGCCATGTATAACTTTATTTATTTAGATAATTATGTGTACTTGGTTTAATTCTAGTTTAGTTTGTAACCAACATACCTTGTGGAAATGAATAAAAAAAAATTATTATTATTTAATGGTTAATTATTTATTTACCTGTCAATTTCCTCGTAGAAAAGCTCATAATACGAAGGCCTGCTGGAGAGTATTAACTTTATAATTTACTAGCGACCCGTCCCGGCTTCGCACGGGTGTAAGCTCGGCTTTCGGCCTCGCTACTATGACCTGCTCCAAGAACTCAAAATTTCATCCAGCCGTTTTTAAATGTAAGAACATTCTACGAAGTATTAGTAAACATTAAAAAAAATATGAACTAAATCGGTAAAGCCGTTCTCAAGTTATAGCGTGACCAGGAGAAATAGGGGTTCATATTTGTATATAAGGTCGGGGAAAAAGTTTCTTCGTATTTTATAAACAAATTCAAGACATATTTTTTTCAATTTTAATTTCATTTAATTATAATATATATGTGCCATTTTGTTCGATAGCTTGTTGCCATCTTGTAGGTAGTGGCATGATCCCGTTGCTGTAGAAATTTTGGGACTTCTGATCAAAAAAATGCAACAAGTAGTTTTGACAGTCCTCTCTTGATGTTAATCTATTACTACCCAAAGAATTCTGAAGAGATCGAAACAGGTGGAAATCTGAGGGTGCAAGGTCAGGGCTATGTGGTGGATACATTAACACTTCCCAACCAAGCTCTCTAAATTTTTGCTGAGTGGCCAAAGATGTGTGCGGTCTGGCGTTATCATGATGAAAGACCACCAAGAAAGACAAGACCACTCTTTCTGTTGATCAATTCCGGCCGTTTTTTCTCAATTTCTTGTTTGAGTCTCATCTGCTGTTGGCAGTAGAGATCCGAATCTATGGTTTTGCCCGGCGGTAAAAGCTCATAATGAACGATGCCCTGCCAATCCCACCATACACACAGCATCACCTTATTACGTGTTAATCCGGGTTTCGCTACAGTCTGTGGTGCTTCACTGCCCTTTGACCATGATCGTTTGCGCAAATTCTTGTCGTAGGTGATTCATTTTTCATCACCAGTGATCAGTCTTTTCAAAAACGGTTCTGTTTCGGTACATTTCAATAGAGAATCGCATGTCATCAAATGAGTACACGATTCATTTGGTTTCTTTTAGTGAGCTCGTGTGGCACCCACATATCGAGTTTTTTTGTATACCCAGTTTTTTTCAAATGGGTCAAAACTGTTTTGTGGTCAATCCCCAGTTCTTCATCTACGTCGTAACTACTAATATGCCCATCTTGATCCACTTTTTCAGAAATGCCATCGACTTTATCCGTAACAGGGCGACCAGAGCGAGCTGCATCTTTGACATCAAAATTCCCGGACTGAAAATGCTTGAACCAACATTGTGCTACTCTTGATGACACTGCATTAGGTCCATAAACGTCACAAATTTTATTCGCGGCTTGTGTCGCATTTTTCCCCTTTTTGTTATAAAATTTCACAATATATCGAATTTCTTCGTTAGATTCACTCATTTTATCGAACAAAAAAACAATTGAAAAATGGCGGGAAATTGCTTTTTTACTTTTTGTATTCCTTTTTTAAAATGTCATATTTTTAATGGTATCAAAACCAGCCAGATACAAACAGTACAACCGATGAGATTTTTACTACATCTTTATATATACAAAATACGAAAAGACTTTTTCCCCGACCTATTATATAGATTATGTACAAAAATAATCCAGAGTATTAGTACGTACACACAATACTTAAAAAGTGGTCATTTCAAGAAGTGGTCATTTCAAGAAGTGGTCATTTCAAGAAGTGGTCATTTGTAGAAGTGGTCATATGATAGAAGAGATAAGAAGTGGTCTTTTTTAATTGTGGTCCTAAACCGCCGAAACGTTTGAAAAACAGACTTTAAAATTAGTTATATGTGGCATTACCATACGGTGAAAGAAATGATAAGGTCGTCCAAGTAACGAAATTACCAGTTATAACTTGGTAATGAATTGAAATTTGTCACCGACTCACACTTGGCCATTATTAATTTAGAGTGTGTACTATAATCATGGCAATTTTGACGCTTGTACGTATTACTGTTTTCACATTAGAGCCATTACAAAAATACGTAAAAAAATATGCGATGGTTGTACCTACCCCCCTTTTAGTTTTTACTTTTTTAACTGGCTATCTATTACGGTTCGAAAGTTACAGCCGTTAATAGGTAGGACAGACGGACGCACAGACAGACAGCGTAGGCTCAGTAGAAGGTTCCCGTTTTTACCCTTTGGGTACGGAACCCTGAAAATACATTCCAATTTCAAACATCAACCAGTTAGAATCAGAAACGCAGTTGAAAACGTCATGCTGGCATTTCATAATAATACAGTACGGTGCAATTTAGCAACAAATATGCGATGGTGTCGACAATGTAGCTTAATTACATGTGCAGCGCGCTTTACTTGAAGCAGATTTAGTTATTGTGTTGAGCGTGATGTGTCTGTACACGCCCTAACCTCGGGAGTGAATTGTGAACATGCTGTATATAATACAGAATGTACTAAGCATGGGGTGTACTAAGCCGAAACGAAGTCATTTTAGCCATCAATAAGGACAACCTTTATTTTGGAACAACCCTGTAATCGAAAGAAAAAACAGCTGTTTCATAGGGAATGTCTGTGAATGGCTTTTACTAAAAGATCTTTAGATACTTTAGGCGTCCAATACAACAATAGTACATTGTTATCCTAGGGGTGAAAGTAACCCTCGAACTATTAGCGCCCTCGGTACGCTTGGGCGCCAAACCCGGTCTCGACACTAAATAAGTCTTGTCGAGGTAAACACTGTGCTTTTCATTTCGAATACAAGGAAACTAAAAATAAAAACATGAACTGACACTGGCAAATGCACGAGAAGTGCGGGACCATAATCTTCTGAGGAGAAAAAAATGTTGGAACATGGTTCAATACAAATTTATGTGAAAATAGAACTAGTTTTTTTTTAATAATTTGAGTGTCTGTCAGTTGTCAACTGTCACTGTCAGTTGAAAGTGATTTTCCCTAGGGCTGAAATGTATTATGAAAGTAATACCCGCAACTTCAGACCTACTTTCCGAGTATGAGTAATGAAAACGTATTTTTTTTACGTAGTTTTGCATTTGCTCTAGTCTAAAAACGGTAATATGTACTAGCGTCAAACTTGACATTATTATTGTACAAACTCTAAACTTTAGACTTTACTTTAGAGTCTAAAGTAAAACAACAAATAATAAATAATGGCAATTTATGACTCGGTGACGAATTTCGGTTCATTACCAACATAAGCAACGTAGGTCGCGGTCTGTACTTGGATGGGTGACCGCCTGGGCGTGATTTTGTGTTTTATGTGTTTTGTGGTGGTACGGAACCCTCAGCGCGCGAGCCCGACTCGCACTTGGCCTGTTTATTTTATGTACAAAATTGGCAGCGCTCTGCGCAGATATTGTTTAGATCATCATCATCATTTCAGCCTATCATGTTCCCACAGCTGGGACACAGGCCTTCTCTCAGAGAGGGAGAAAGAGTGAGCGCTCTACCCAGTGCCGTAAATAGGGCGGTGCCACCGGTGCCCAGGCACAGGGCGTAGACTCTGGGGGGCGCAAGAATAGCCAGACCATAGGCAAGACTATTCTATTTTTTCGGTTTGCTCCTGATTTGTTCCCGCTGCGACCCTAGTACTTGATTTCAACACATACGTAATTACATGCCAGTATCATCAAAAACGTCTAGCATTGCTCTAGGGTACCTATAATATCTATAAAAAAAACAAGGGCGCAGTTATTAAGCTCGCACAGGGCGCAGAAAAAGGCTATTTACGGCACTGGCTCTACCATGATGGCCCAGTGCATGTTGGTAAATGTCATGTCGTTGAACTTTTAAGATTCTTGTTTGTATATTCTTTGGAAACTGTATTTTTTCAAGTATTTAGATACCTAGTACATAGTAAGCAGTTAGCTTTTCAAATATTCATTTCGTGTTGAATTGTTTGCTATTTCCCTGGAGTGTATACATCAAGTAGTGCCAACCCTACCTACCCCGGCCGCTGTCACACCGAAGCGTAAGCAATTATACTGGAGTCTAACACGACTGTACGGTACGGTTTACTTGGTGGAATTCAGTGTAAATTCAGTGTGGACGTCCTGAGGAGTAAATTAAAGGAACTTCTAATAAATTTCTAACTCTATACTGGCGTGTATAAACTTAACTAACTTACTCGTATGTCGGTATCGTATTAACTAACTTACTCGTATGTCGGTATCGTGTTATGTCTTAGATAGATCTCTCATCATCATAGATATATCTATGATGAAGGATTAATCAGGATTTGACATCCGCTGGATGCAGGCTGCTTCCAACCACAGACGGCACACTTCAACACGCAAACCAGTTAGAACTACCAAAGTCTCGCCTGAAGATGCACTCGTCTGGTACTTTGTTTATGGCTATAAATATTTACAACAAGCTATCTGATGATGTAAAATATATAGAAAATGACGTTAACTTTGTACGTAAACTGAAGCAGTTTCTGAATGGACAAGCTTATTATTCAATAGGTGAATATTTAAATTAAATATAAATTTAAAAGTTTATATAGTCCTCCTCACTCCTACTGTGCTGTGCCCGACAGGGTCCATATGAACTATGTACTAGTTTTAATGTTTTATTTACCATCTTTGTACTGTGTGGAAGCAATAAATAATCTGAATCTGAACCGGTCCTTTTGGAAATCGATGGGGGAGTCCTAAGGCTGAAATGATGATGGTGATGATGAATTAAACCTATAAATTAGTTTATTATTTTTGCCATACGTGGCAAACAAGCTAACGGGCCACCTGATGGTAAGTGATCACCGTCGCCTTTGATACTTCGCCTTTTGTTACGCCTTTTGTATCAAACAACCCGGTGTTACAACACCGGGAGCATCACAGATACGTTGCCGACCCTTAAAGTTCCCTTTTGAAGAACCCCATGTAAACGGTACAATAGAATTATTATTGACGTAAATATTAATTTTCTTCACTACCCTAAATCCTTTTATACAAATTCTCGCGACAAATCCTCCTTACAACATATCTTTTGATCGTAATCATTCTGGTATCAAAAACCCTGGCAACAGGCGTTCTTTGAAGACGGTTCTATGAACCCATAATTATAGGACGGTAGGCATTCGAAGGAAATACCGAAGGGCAATGCACTCGCGATTTTCGACAAACAGTCGCGTTGATAAGTGTTTTGTTATCACAGATTAGGTTTGATAGACGACGCATGATGGCCTTTATGTCTGTAAGGAAAACGCGCACGTTATGTACCGTGTCAGACAATCCAAAGTGTTCCAAATAATTGTATTAGGTAAAAATAATAATAATATATGGATAAAAGTGTACACAAAAAAAAACGAGATGCATAAAAAATATATACGAGATATAATATGTAATAAACAAAAAAATTATGTAACATGTACATGTATTCTGATTACAACGCTCACCACAATGTGGGCATTGCCATCCGCCTTATAGCAATGCTGTGTGGAATCGAAAGGTATCACAACTGTGGTTAGCTGGTCAATGTCTCCGAGCCATGTCAGAGGAATAAAAGCTGAACATACAAAAAAAAAACAAACCTTGGTTGTCAAGAGATAGGACACTAACTAACTCTATAGGCGGAAACTTGTAATTGGCCCAGTCACCAAATCTATTTTTAAGTTTATATTATTAGGCTGTAAGTTTCCCTAAAAATGCAAAATAGCGCTACAGTCGTAATTTTTAGAATTATATTTTTACGCCGTAAATTGTAATCCAATTTGAACTTATTCTTAAATTGCGGCCATACGATATATAAATACCTAATATCTAGGACATCATTGCACACATCATGGTCATCTGACCCCAAACTAAGCAGAGCTTGTAATATGGCTGCCAGAGACTGATATACATACACATGTATATTTAAATACATACTTAAATAGATAGATATATATACAATATCGTGTTAGTAAGTATACGGGATGTATCTTTAGACGACGGACATGATCAGGGATATCAGTATACCTTCGTCATTATCAACTACTTTTACTATGGGACCAATCCGGATATACGATAACCTGAATCCAAAAAAAAAACTGACCATTAAAAATGTCATTAAACACTCACGAAATGTATGGAAAAGCTGTTTTTTTGGTTGCGATTTCAGTGTCTGTCCCATAATTGCATTTGTTTTCTATTTCCTGCCACTAACTTTTTTTATTTAAGTATAAAACAATGTTTAATAATGACTTCGGTAGTAAACCATATACTCGTGATCTTCATCATGTTTTCGAGAGCAAAATTTACGGCATTGAACTTGTTTTATATCAAACAATTTTGCAAATTTACGTCTCGCACTACAAGTCTGTGGACGTAGCTCTCTTTGTACGGAAACTCCAAGGTTTCTTTGATCGTCAAAAACGTCTTAGTGAAATTTAGCAGAGGAAATTAAAAAATAATTTTGCTTAAATTTAAGATAGAGAAAACCATTAGTTCGAATAAAGTAACGTCGCGGAAAAGTGTTCTTCAAATATTCGAATAAAAAAAAAAAAAATTGTTTCAATCAGCCCTCATTTTACACGAAGCCTATAGAAACTTAGACATAGACATATATTTATTGATAATAATAGGTATTACAAGTCAGGTACATAAAATTATAAATGTTAGAAATTGCTATACAATAATATTACGCGCTATCTTAATATTGAAAAAGTCAGTATATTCATAAAAAGCTTGCGTAATCAGCCACTTTTTTAATTTGATTTTGAAAGATGCAAAGCTCGGAGCATCAATGACTGTATTACGTCTTACTTTATAGCGTATTGAAGGCAATTTCTTAATAAATAAAAATTCAAGAATATTTGTTAGGCTATGTCATTCGAGTGTCAAATGTTTGAACTTGAATGTGACGAAACCGGTATGTCCAAGAACCTAATTTTTTTTTTTAAATATACGACTTTTACCAGTCTGCACTGGGTCAGCATGGTGATTTGTAGCCCATCCTGTTTCCCTAAGAGAAGGCCTGTGTCTCAACAGTGGGAACATGATAGCCAGATGATGTTTGTTTTTTTTTTTAATTCAGTCGTAAACCATTTGATTATGATTCGAATTTCTGCTAAATAAACCCATTCGAATAATTCGAACATTATGAACGGTCTCCCATCTCTACACAACTGTACCTTGAGGTTGTTTTGTTTGAGGATTCCGTTACACTTTTGTTCTTGAATGTAGGAATTATGACCCTTTGTATATCTTTGCGCGAATTTTCCGGTTTTAAACAAAAATGTCTTCATAAAGCTTGCGTTTAGTCCAAATGTTACTTCAGAATCTTAAAATCAGTTGGTTAATTACTTTTTAAGCAATTAATAGTACATGGGATTGTTTTAAATGTCACAAAAGTAACACCCAAACCTGGAGCAGATATTCAAATTCATCATTCAAATTTCTGTCCGGCCGGAAATCGAACTCGAGACCTCCTGCTCATGAGCGAGTTGCGCTACCACTGAGCCATGTCGGTTGTTGTAATCTAATGTTATATTTTCATCTATAGATCCTCCCGGCGCGCCATACATCGAGGGCTACGCGGAAGGAGAGACCGTCCGTCGGGGGCAGAGTCTCGAGCTGGTGTGCCGCTCCAGGGGCGGCAACCCGCCCGCCCAGCTCATCTGGTACAAGAATGGAGAGCAGATACGAATGGCTTACAGGTTAGTGTGATGTAAATGATAAGAGATAACCAAAGTCACAGAAACGGCTATGCAATAGACGAACTATTCTCAGTTGTCTTTTCTTAACCTTAACTTAGTAAGTGTGCAAACACTACTGTGTTCCGGATTGAAGGGCAATGTTTCCAGCGAAATTACAGGGCATACAGAGATTTGACATCTTATATCTCGGGGTTACGAGCGCAGTGCATTGCCATCCAGGGTTTTGAACCGTTGAAGTTCAAAATTCTGAGTGGCGTTGAGCTGTTATGGGCAAGCGTGAAGAGCCATCAGGCGAGCGGCTTCGCTCGTCACGTCACCCAGTAACTTAGAAAAAAAAAAGTTAGAGCAATATAATAGTCGCTAAATGGACTCCTGGTAAAGGGAAGTACTTTACTACTCTGCCGGATCTTCACGAAATAGACAGAAGACCCCGTAAGTCAAGTAATAACGTTTGTATTGCGCACAGAACGCAGAATTTATATTAAAACATTCTGGAAAGTGAGCTAGACTGAAAGAAAACCCTGGTAAAGTTAGAGCAATATAAAAGTCCGCTGAATTCGTCCGCACAAAAAAGAATAACGTATGTACGTGTACGTATAGATAGATACTTCTTTAAAAACAAGACGCGACCATCTGAAAATGTCCCTGAATTTTAAAGCTGAGACCACACTAAAGCGAACTCGAGGCGATGCGATGCTGTATCGTGTACCAAAAATTTACAAGCCGCTTCGATAAAGCAGCAAAATGAGTCAATCACAACGCAAGGAGTTCTAAAATGTTTCTTAGATGAATCTCTAGTATACTTCCGCGTTAATGTCGTGTCTAGTTCATTGCAGACATGACACATGTCAAATTGTTGATTGAATCAGGCGCTACTTTGCGGAAGTCCATCTTCAAAACTGTTTATCTGATGAGTTTCTAGTGTAATTCCGCTTCTACATGTCAAGATTATCCTGAGGATGCCTCGTGTTTCAACATGTGTCCAAGGTGCATGACACGACGGCTTTGAAGCGAAAATACACTAAAGATTCGGCCTAGAAATAGTTTTAAACATGAACTTCTGCAATGAAACGACTAATTATATCAATTGCAAGACGTTCTTGTATCAAAATGGATAAAAAAGTGTTTAAACTAACCGAAAATACATTAAAAATTATTCTCGCAGTTTAAAATACGCTTTAAAATCGCTAATCCTGACGATCCTGGTAAGGATAATGGGACAAACTATACAAATTATTGCATTGTCATCGGTCCTTGGTATATGTGCTAAGTTTCAAATCAACCCGTCGTTTAGAAAGGGTGAAAATCACGTTCAAAGATTCCGTTACATACATACACATTAAGCTAATAAAAGAGTGTTAATTATTTCTGAAACAAAAAATTCGTTATGCCGGAAATCAATTTGCCATTAATCTGTAATAATCATAATTATTATTATATAACGAAAATACACGTTTGAACAGGAAATACCTGATATTCTTAAAAAAAATACAGTTTTGAAGATAAACTTCTGCAAAGTAACGCCTGATTCACCAAATGCAATAGAAATTATCATATTACTGTGAAGCTGTAGTTTTTTTTTTTTTAATATAAAATTTCTCTCCACGGACACCGGGCTCGAGTTTTTTGTTATAGTTATATTTTTTGTTATTTTAAACGAATTTACTTTAGCTATACACAATACAGGGAGATGATACAGATATAATTTCAGATAAATAATCTTTTATCGCATCATGACGCATCCTTTAGTGCACCCTCACACCAAAGCAGGCAATCCTGGGGTTTTTTTCCACATTTTCACAGCAGGGTGGAACCTGATAAATTATGTATCGCCTCTTGAAACATTCAGTGGGAAGTCTCCTGAAGACACCATTTGCCCGTAATCGGAATGGCGAGGTATTTTTTAAGAAAACCAAGGATTTTTTCGGCTTAACTGTGGCCAGGATTATGATGATTTATTTTGAGGTTGTAATAGATTTGTGGAGAGATGTTCGTGTCATTTGTGACGTCATTGGATAAAGGGATTGATAATCTTTTGTTAAGATCTTCATTGCAATTTTTAATTGGATAAAATCTTTTTTTGGGATTTTCATTGCATTTTTTATTGGATAAAATTTTTGATATGATTTTCACTGCAATTTTTATTGGATAAAATCATTTGTTATGATTTTCATTGCAATTTTTATTGGATTAAATCTTTTGTTATGATTTTCACTGTAATTTTTATTGGAGAAAATCTTTTTTTATGATTTTCACTGCAGTTTTTGTGTTCGTGAGTAGATATGTCGTCATCTTGGGTGCGTTGCATCAATTTGCGTAGTTATGGCATATAGTTCCAAATTCATCATACGCCATAGGACGTCCACTGCTGAACATAGACCTCCCCTATTGATCTCCAAAAGGACCGGTTAGAAGCTGCCTGCATCCAGCGTTTTCCTGCGGTCTCTTTCCAAATTAATTAATTGGTTTTAAATAATTGTAAATATAAATAAATTTACTAAAGTTATATGATTATTTACGGGATATTTACCGTGGTAAGGTTGTGGAAGGAGCTCCCGATATTTCGGCGCAGTTACATGCTCGGAATCACGGAACTGATGCACCTAAAAAAAAATGAAGTTTAAAATTCTGAGTGGTGTTGAGCTGTTAAGAGTAGGCAAGCATGAAGAGCCATCAGGCGAGCGACTTCGCTCGTCTCGTCACTCAGTATCATAAAAAAAAAAAAAAACTAACTTTGAACTTTTTCACCAACCCGCATTCTTCAGTCTTCCCGTGAACTTTGTGCATGTAACTGCGTCGAAATATCGGGAGCTAAATATCCCGTAAATAATCATTTAACTTTAGTGGACAACCGTGATAGTTTAAAACAGTGATAAATAAGTTTAATGTAATTTTAGAAACGTGATTGATGAAACTTTTCGAATCGATCGAATTCGATCGAATAATTAGCCGAAAAGACACGCTTTTATTTTTTCTCTAAATAATTTCTTGATCATTGGTTTTTACAAGCTTTTATTCAACATATTATGTGTGTCTTATGGCTGATGATGATGTGTGGGACAAGTCTGCAAAGGTGGCGAAAGAGGATGAAAGTTTACGCGTACGAAGTCGCGGAAAACAGCTAGTTTTGCTATATTGCAATGGATTGAATAATTCTATTAATAATGACGGTGCCGGTTCATTTTTGCGACAAACTTTTTCAATATAATGACTATTCGATATCAAAACTTGAAGTTTTCACAAAAGAGTAAAAACCTTTAAAAATTCTAGACCCCAGCCAAATTAACTTGAAAGATTTTCTTTGATTCCTTTGTCCCAGAAGATTTTTTAAAGTGATAGTATAATTTGATTTCCACTTCTTTATTGGAAAGTTAAATGTATTAAAACAGTCGCTTTATTAAAAGTTTTATTATAAACGCAGAGTACAAAAGAAATCCTAAACATAAAAGTCTTGAATTTCGAAGCTAAGTTGCTAATGATAGTGCCAAGTGTGCATCGGATCTGGGGCTCGATTTTTGAATCGCCCGTATGAAAATATCATCGGAAATTACTGACTTTCGAAGGAAATCCCATACATAAGTCGTGTTTTTGTGATTATCATAGCACTTGCTAACGCAATAAGTGGTTTGAACCATTCGATTTTGCTTTCTATGAATAGTAAATCTTTCATTTTGCATGATATTTTCGTGTAAAACCATACGAGCGATTCAAAAAATGCATTGTATTATCATTCTCTTCTGCCCTTTTTGTCCTACAACGCAAAGCCAAAAGCATTAGTAGCAGTAGTTATCATGAACGTATGCATAAATTGGGAATGTTCTGAAGAATTGTTCGATCTAATGCCGGCATCGCGGTTTTATCATCGCACCAGCCGCCACCGCTTGAAAGTTCATCCACATATCATAGATCGGTGGAAATCGCACACTGTGCGTTTTAAATAAATAAATAAATAAATAATAATAATTTACGCGTTCCTTTTTGCCTTACACCTGCAATATGTGGAATGAGCTCCCTTCTACGGCATTTCCGAGTAGCTTTAATATGGGGTTCTTCAAAAGGGCTGTTAATAGAGTCTTTAAGGGTCGGCAACGTATTTGTGATGCCTCTGTTTTGCAGGTATCAATAGGCGACGGTGATCGCTTACCATCAAGTGGCTCATCTGCTTGATTGCCACCTATGGCATAAAAAAAAAACAAACACAAAATAAATTTCTTTGACATAAGAATATTGTACAAAGTAAATAAAACCTATCGTCTCCGCACTAGTTTTCATTATTTCAGAGCCATTGGCCTGTTTTATATTTATTACACAGGAAACATTATGCCAAAATAGATTAAATATAAAAAGCATAGTTAAAAAACGAACAATTTCCCTTTTTTCCTGCCCTTTTTTCTATCTGACTGCCAGAGCGGGCGTGAAAAATCGACACCGCTTTATTGTTGACATTCCGAAAACTCATACGAAGCGCTTTGATTCCACTATTATTGTGCGAACTGCTAGTATGTGGAATGCGCTGCCTGAATGGGTGTTCCCCGATAGTAACAATCTGGGTGTTTTCAAGTCAGAAGTGAATCGGTTTCTTCTAGGCAAGCGTGATCCATCATAGGCCGCATCATCGCTTAACATCAGGCGAGCTGGCGGCCAAGCGCAAGCCTATTTAAAAAAAAACTCTAATAATCAGGTGCAAAAAGTATTGATTAAACGTCAATAACCACTCTAAAATATTGTAGCAATCTCAGTCGGCATCGAACCCCTGTTGCGACTTTTCGGTGACCTTGTCTGATTTTCGTGACCTCCATTTTTCACGACCTGATAATTGATGGCCTCTGTTTTTCGTGTACTTATCAAACTCTATTGACTTCCATTCTAATTATGTAAGTATTTCAAAGGCAAACACTAAATTATAAATTTCTGTTTCCATTCAATATTCTCTTCTATAATTAATATTTGCTTAGTTATATGGGTACCACAGACTAAAGAACAGATATTGTTAGATTGTATAACTGTTTGAAATTTAGCTTGTCAGTGTTTTCTGTCTCGCAAGGAACATTACTATGCAAGGGAAAGTCAATTTTAAAGCGGTCATTTTCTGCTATCGTTATTAGCTAGAATGGCACCGCTCTTGTAACTATATCTTATTAACTTCGTCTGTATATTCCGGATTTGAGAAAGATTTGATTACTAATATAACTTATAACTATAGCGTTTTCAACCGACTGGTTCTTAGTTTTTTTCATATTAGGACGTGTTATTTTCGATAGACCATATAATCTCGAGGGTGGTCGCATTAAAATTTGATTGAAGAAAATATTTCGTTTTTACACTTACAGTAAAAGTTTGGGAATAAAATATATCTTATTGAACTAATTTTCCCGTGTATTTTTTGTTATATGTGATTGATAAACATATACAATACATAAAACAATAAAAAAACTTTATCATTATTATCAACCTATAATGTTCCCACTGATGGGACACAGGCCTTCTCTCAGCGAAAGAGAGAGAATGCCTATGAATTTTGTATGTTTTTTTTTTCCAGTGGATTGAATATAAATGGGATCACACGAAAGCACCAGCTTTCAAATAATAAAAATTGGTTAAAAAAATTCAAAATTTGTTTACCCAGTAGAAAGTTCTGAAGTAACAAACATTAAAATAAAATAAAACAGTCGAATTGATAACCACCTCCTTTTTGGAAGTCGGTTAAAAAAACTTCGAATTCAAATAATTTATTTCACATACGTGTGACATTAGCAATTGTTAAATAGTTGTAATTAGCATAGTTTGTTACGATAATGAAGTTATTTTCACCATGTTTCAACTTGCTTTGTCTATTCTCTAAGTCTATGCCTACTTATCATAAGACCCGAGCTTAGTTATCCAAACCCAATCATAGTTAGCAAACAATTATTATTAAGGATCTAGATAGTGCCGACGCAATCTTTGTTTTTTTTTTAGTTTAAAACCTTTTATTTAATTATTGGTAAAATTTTCTCAAAAACCACTAAAATAATCAATAAAAATACTTTATTATAAATATGTTTTCCAGTTTGAGAACTTAAATCTTTTTATGTTATCATCATTTCCATTATTCCCCGAATTCATCCTAAAATCTCATTTTAATTTTATCCATAACCATTAAACTAGCTCATTAATCAATCATGATATTCACATCGATGTCGATAAATTATATCGATAAAAAGTCCTCTGAAGTCGCATCACTAGAGTGCAGCTGGTGATAAATCAGCCCGCGTCGCCTGTAGGCATGTCTTAATACAATTTTACAAGTGACGTGGCTGAGACTTTATCGATAACACGTCGCGAACTTTGTAACGCGATATGACAGTTATGTGCAGTGTGACATGGTTTTATGCGATATCTTTGTGGAGCCACATAAACAATGTGGCATGAAGTGTGGCATGTTGCTCAGCGCGGCTTGCCACAAGTCTTAACATTTAAAGCATTTTTATGAAGCACGTGAAATGTGTTTCACATTAAGCAAGTTAAAAGCATTTTAATGCACTATACTCAATACTCAATACTCAATTTATTTATTGCGATATATGTATGCATGCAGACCTTAAATAACATGTTTTGTCTTAACACATCTTAAATACATGTAGTACATATGACCCTGTTAGGGTATGGCAACAGAAAGAACAGAACGGTCTATTTGTAAATCATCGAAATTATCCTTGAAAAATTCGTCTAGGGTATAGTAACATTTTGATTCTAGGAAAGTTTTGAGAACATTAGTGAAGCTGGGTTCTTTTTCTATGTCTTTTATTATATTTGGTAGCTTATTGTATATTTTTACGGCCATAGTTGTAGGGCCTGAGCTATGAATTACTAGATTAGATTTCGGTTCGATAAGTTTATGTCTATATTGTGATCTGATTTTTCGCGGCTTGTCAATTGCTCTTTTAAAGAAGTCGGGGTATTTTTTAACAAATTTGCTTATTTCTAATATGTAAATTGATGTCAACGACAGGATTTTAAATTTAATGAAGTAGGGCTTATGAAAATTTGTTATAGTTATATCAGGGGATTTTATATTGGCCAGAATACGGATACACTTTTTCTGGGCAATGAAGAGATCTAATGCGTTTACGCTGTTTCCCCATAATATAATGCCGTACCTGAGCCACGAGTAGGCATATGCATAGTATGCAGTAATGGCTGTTTTTTGATCCGTAGCTCGTCGTAGCTCTGTCAGCGCATAAGTGAAACTGCTCAATTTCATTTTGATTTTTTGTATATGCGTTTTCCAGTTTAAATGTGAGTCAAGTTCTAAACCTAGCAGTGAGGTCGCATCTACGCATTTTAATATATTGTTATTATAAGAAAAATGTATGTCAAGGGGAGCTTTTTGGCGGGGTCTAAATTGTATTATTTTTGTTTTGTCAAAATTTAATTCAAGATTATGATCATTCATCCAATTAATTATATTTTTTAAAATGTCAACTAAATTATTATTTAAATTTAAATTGTTTCTACAAGATGTCAGGATTGAAATATCATCCGCGAAAAGGACGCAGGACTCGTTTATAACTTTAGGCAGGTCATTTATATATATCAAAAATAGGACACACCCGATGACACTTCCCTGAGGAATAGAGTGGTTAATTTTAGTGGCTAAAGATCTTACAATTTTTATTATTTTGGCTTCATGGTCAAAGTTTTCGATTTCTACATACTGCTCACGATTACTTAAATATGATCTGAACCAATCATGTGCTACTCCACGAATTCCGATGTCATGTAGTTTATCCAGTAGTATGTTGTATTGGACTTTGTCATAGGCTTTTGTCATGTCTAATAAGATTCCTACCGCGTATTCTTTATTGTCAATTATGTTTAGTATTTGTTGGACGTATTTATAAACCGCCAATATTGTTGATCGGTTTTTTCGGAACCCGTATTGGGAATCATCAAACAGTATAAATTTTTCACAGAAGGAGTTTAGGCGTTTTTGCATCACCTTTTCAAATATTTTAGAGGAAGTGGGCAAGAGCGCAATAGGTCTGTAATTGTCGGCATTCAGTTTTGATGCCTTTTTATGAACTGGTTTAATAACAGAAGTTTTTAGCAAGTCGGGAAATGTACCTTCAATAAAGGATTGATTAACTAATACACTATACTCACAAATGACGTCACTTGTTAGTACGCTATATAAATAACATACTGACACTTGCTTTGCGTGAAAGAGACAGAGCATCCCTTCCTAATTCAACCATATTATTTGCGTGTTTATTCTTGTTTTTTTTTTTCAATTCTGAAGTCCGTGCGTCTCAGAAGGTCAGTGCTGAAAATCAGCGCTGTAGAGAAATCTGTAGCATTACAGCTGAGAACTGCCCTTTTTTGTCGCACTAGACTCTGCAATGACAACTGAACATGTGTTATTATTTTAATTGTATTTATTATTCTGTTATGTTGATGTTGTAGTGTTTTGTGCGCAAAATAAATGTTTTTTTTTCTTAAAGTTAAATGATTATTTACGGGATATTTAAGTCTTCCCGTGAACATGGTGCATGTAACTGCGCCGAAATATCGGGAGCTCCTTCCACAACCTTACCACGGTAAATATCCCGTAAATAATCATTTAACTTTAGTGAACAACCGTGATAGTCTAAAACAGTGTTTTTTTTTCTTTCATCAAATATGCTCATATATCTCAGAACTTCATTAAACGGTTTAAATAGTTTCTTAAGAATCCGTATAACAATTAATTATGTTACTATTTATTAGCTTATTATATTCAACAAATCAAATACCTTGCTGGTAGCCTATTGAATGTTTATTATTACATCATAAACATACAATATTTTTTCGCGTACTTATTTGTGGTATGCTCTGAGCCCTATGTTCAGCAGTGGACGTCTTCTGGCTGATTATGATGATTATTCGCGATAAAAAAACTTTATGTTTCTTACTACATTGATTGCACAATGCTAGCTTAGACTTTTTGAAACATCTGTATGCATAAATTAAATAAAGGTATTAATACGAAAAGAGTTACCCAATTGTATAAATTTGCAATCAATTTTTTTTTGGTCTAATATTATGCTCGAAAATTTTGTAGATAAACAATTCACACATCAACATTCTGCTAGTCTGTGAAATTCGCTGCCTGAATGAGTACCCCGTGAGTTACAATCTGGGTGTCTTCATATCACGAGTGAATCGGTCTTCTAGGCAAGGGTGCTCCGGAGCGTATTATCGCTTAAAATCAGGCGAGTTGACGATCAAACGATGCTACATCACGTGAAACGTAAGCTAATACTAAATTTAAAAAAAATTAACGACATCATTATGCTCACAGGAAACACGTTCGATTATTTCATCGACAAACATATATCGATAAAAACTTATCGAGCGTCTCTCATCACTGTTCCATATCATACATAAATCATTGAGACACACGCCCTATCTGTTGCCAGCTTAATACGATCCCCAGAACCGTCTGGGGGTTAAGGCGCGCGCTTGACTGATAGCGGGAAGCGATTAAATTATAGTTCGTAGGGAAACAGATAAAACCATAGAAAGGGTTAAGCAGTATTAATATCTAGGAACCTGGCTTAATGAAAACTGGGACCCAGAAAAGGAGAATCCAAAATCAGAATAGAAACTGCCAGAAGCACCTTTATGAAAATGAAGAAACTTTTCACTAACAAGGATATTAAACTTAAACTCAGATGGAGAATGGTGAATTGCTGCGTTCTGTCAGTACTTCTGTATGGGCTTTAAATAAAAACATTAAATCAAAATCAAACGCATTTGAAATGTGGCTTTATAGGCGAATGTTAAAGATTTCATGGACAGATATGGTATCGAATAAAGAAGTACTTTATGGAATGAATAAACAGCTGGAAGTACTAATCACAATAAAGAAACGTAAAACCGCATATTTTGGTCACATTTATAGACACGAGAAGTATAGCATAGTGGGAGAAGGAGAATAACATGGAGTGACAATCTAAAAAGCTGGACCAGTATCAAAGACGCTGCCAGTCTTTGTAGACTGGCACAGAACAGAGAAGAGTTTCGTGTGGTGTTCGCCATCATCCGCTAGGATATGGTACCCGAAGAAGAAGGGAAACAGAACATTTACGCAAATACTTTTCATCGTGACCATCATTATTTCAGCCATAGGACGTCCACTGCTGGACACAGGCCTCCCCCATCGATTTCCTAAAGAGCCGGTTGGAAGCGGCCTGCATCCAGCAATTTCCTGCAGTCTCTTTTAGGTCGTCTGACCATCTAGATGATGGGATGATCTAGTAGATGGGTGGACGTTCTACGCTGCGCTTATCGGTCCATGGTCTCCAATTTTGTAATGAAATTTAGCAAGGTAGTAAGACGAGGCAAAATTTGAAAAAACGCATGTTGTAACCATTAATTGTGGAAGCGAATAAAGGCGCAGTAAGCAACTTAACTTTATTATGAGATCGCTTTCCGCTATAACTAAGCCACACCACAGGGGTAGGGGGTGAAAGGAGAGGGGTGAGAGACGTTTTTTCCACAATCTCCGCATAAGCAAAACGAGAGCCGTATTGTTGTGATTTATAAAATGTTAGTCAGCATATTTCCGGCGAGAATTTTGAGAGGCTATGAGTAGAAGGGAATAATTATTTCTTAGGTTTTCGCTATTACCCCATGTAGAAAGTAAACTCTTTTAACGGATTTTTATGTATCTTCATCATCATCAACATCAGCCAGAAGACGTCTACTGCTGAACATAGGCCTACGCCTTTTACCTGCACACTGAACGACATCCTGCCATCTGCATCCAATGGATGCCCGCGACTCTCACAATATCATCGGTCTATCTACGAGTAATGGGAGGTCTACCTACGCTGCGTCTTCCGGTTCGTGGTCTCCACTCAAAAACCTTTCTTTCCCATCGGTTGTCGATTCTTCGAGCGATGTGGCCTGCCAATTGCTACTTCATCTTGCAAATTTTAATACCTATGTCGGTTCTCTTGTTCTTTGGTGAATATCCACGTTCCGGATTCTATCGCGCAAAGAAACTCCGAGCATAGCTCTCCATTGTCCGTTGTGTGACTCTGAGTTTTTCCAAAAGGCAGTTAAAGACCACGTCTCAGTACCATAATTATGTCATCACTGGCAACACACTCTGGTCAAAGACCCTTGTCTTTAGGCACTGTGGTATTTTACGCTATTTTAATTCCTGACGCTTTGAACACTTTGCTGTGTCCGTATGATGGATGATGGATGTCTGTAAGAATGTTATGCAATTATTAAGAAGGACCGCCAATGAGTTTTATTCAAACGTGCTATGCACGCAGTTATCGCCCACATGTCTGAATCCCAAGCAGGTGGTACTTGCTAACCATCCTCTCTATAATATATATATTTTTAATTTTCAATATCCTTGCGTCACTTGGTATATACCGGTTCTTTTTTGTGTGAATTTAAACATAGGGGAAATAAAATAATGAAAAATACACGCGAGAAAATCCTTTACAAGTGTTTAATTTCAATGTAGAGGGAAGTTATTTTTAGGTCTTAAGTCTCAGCAGTGGGGCATGATATGTTGTTAATGATGATGATGATGAAAATATATGAACATTTGACACTGGCAAATTCACACGACTCGCGATGCCAAAGTCCTCACAGGAGGAAAGAAAAAAAACATGGTCTCGTCCCAAAACAATACACTCGCGGTCCCCCATCTATAAACATGGTACAACCATGATTCATATTATTATACCATGGTCCTACTCAAGACAGTAGGTACAATAGTGTTGTACCCCAATTTTCTCAAGTCTGTAAGTACGGTAGTGCTGTGCCCGTATTGATTTTACCGATAAGACCATTTTCCGCCCCATTAGGCGGATTGTAAGGCTGGCGGAATTGAATCGTTATATGGAACTGATTTGTTTTCATGCATGCAATGTTAAATTGAAGGTGGGGTTGAGGAATGGGGAAAATATGATGGCTATGAAAGTGTTGAATCTAAAATTATTTACCTATACCACAGAATACATAAAGTACACGTACAGAAGGTTCACTCCGCAAAAGCATTTAAATAAGTAGCGACTCTTACTACCACAAAATAAAGTCCAATTCAGGACGTGCGAGCGCTAACTACCTACTGCTATATTAACCTACAAGTTGCTTCTCTGTCTTTCGCATAACTCTTGTCGCGTTATCTCTGTCTATCGCGCGGCAGCGGGCACGGCAAGTCCGACCAGTCGACTACTTGTAGCTTCATACCTAAAGTGCGGAGTGCGCCAGGCCTGCCCTCGGAGAATAATTAACAATTTGAATGAAGCTTACCATCCTACGCACGACTTGACTCGTCACTTTGTATAGCGAAATTGTTACACAAAATAATGGTATCTTTTTACCCCAAAACAAGAAAATCTTTAAAAAGAGATCTTTTATACGCTCTAACAAGAAGCTTAGTGCAAAGAGAGCACATACAATAACTCCCACCTCGTCTTATCACAGGTTTTATTCGCTTTGTCCTATTATTTTCACCTGGTGTTACTACCCGGCCCTAATGTTGAGGTTTCCATGACACTTACCACTACACACAAGCATATAACTTTAATAAAAGGCTTATTCTGAGCAAAACAACCAATCAAAAACTATTCATTCCTTACTGTAAAGCGACGTAAAAGCGGAAAATTAAACATACTAGTGACTCGTCAAAAAAAAAACAGTTTTGAATCAAAAACTTTTTTCTTATCTACGAAATGTGTAGGCAAGCTTAGCGATACTACCAGATCTAACAAACAAGGAAGATATGTCTTAGTATATTTATCGTTTGTGTTCAAATATCTCCATTTTTTAATTAATTATCTCCTGCCCTTTTTTCTATCGGACTGCCAGAGCGGGCACGAAAAATCGACACCGCTTTATGGTTGACTAGCCGTCCGCCCCGGCTACGCACGAGTGTAAGCTCGGCCTTCGGCCTCGCTATAAAATATAATATAGCCTATGTCACCCGAGGATAGTGTAGCTTCCCAACAATGAAAGAATTTTTCAAATCGGTTCAGTAGTTTCGGAGCCTATTCATTACAAACATACAAAAATAGGTACAAATCTTTCCTCTTTATAATATTAGTGTAGATGTAGATATTCCGAAAACCCGTACGAAACGCTTTGATTCCTTTTTTACTGTGCGAACTGCTAGTATGTGGAATGCGCTGCCTGAATGGGTGTTCCCCGATAGTTACAATCTGGGTGTTTTCAAGTCAAAAGTGAATCGGTTACTTCTAGGCAAGCGTGATATATCGTAGGCCGCATCGTCGCTTAACATCAGGCGAGTTGGCGGCCAAGCGCAAGCCTATTTTACAATAAAAAAAAATATACCGCTAAACCACATAATGCAAAAACTACAAGCTCACTTACTCATTTTTAACGCACACTAAAAAACTTGTAGCGACACCGATGATCTTACTAGTTGACCACGTACTAATTATATCAATATAAAAAACCGACTTCTTAAAAATGTGAAAATCGGTTCACCCAGTCAAAATTTCTGAGGTAACAAACACAAAAAAAATTTGAGTTGATCCTCATCCATTTTGGAAGTCGGTTAAAAAAAGGGCGACAAGCCTGTACAGTTAGCATGCGCACCGCGACAAAATCTTGTCGTCACTTTGTCGAACGAGAACGCGACAAGGTGCCTACGGTTTTATATACGCCTGTCTCGCTTTGGCGCGATAAAAAGAGTCGACAATTTTTTGTCGCGGCCCGCATGCTAGCCCGGCTGATTTACGTCTGATGCGTTCGCAGCAGCCACCTTACCATATCTTCCTTGTTTCTCTGATCTGAGATATGTACCTACTTAGAACTTTGTCTTTCACAAAAGTTTTGTATCACATTGATTTGAGATTCTTCGAAAAAGTAATTTATACTGGAGCTGGTGATAGACTCTGCTAGTAATTAAGACGGTGGATTTCAGTCCCGTTCGCACGAGGATAGTAATTTGGTCGAGTTGACTGGAGCATTTCAATTTTAACACCTTTTACTTGTAGCTTTATTCACATAATTTAAAATATCACATAAAAATAAATTTATATTTAATCATGGACACTGACGTGGTTTTTACACATTTTATTTATATTACACGGGAATTACTCACGTAAGATCCTTGGTAAGATTAAGCCGATTACTCCGAATATAGTTTCAACCGCATTTGGTCTTTTTGAAGGTAAATGCGCGCGCGTGGCTGCGTCTTGCTTTGCACTAGTCGGAATAATCGGCTAAATTTTACGTTATTAATTCTCGTGTAATATATAAATAAAACATAAAATATGTGATAGAATTAAAACCTAAAACTGAATTTTTCTATATATTATATACATATAATACTTAATATAAATAAATAATTACAGCTTGTAAATATTTCTGTATATTAAAACTAACTATTTTTGTCTCCTCTGTCTATTTTTGTCTTCTATTTAATCTTTTTTTTTTAATCACTTACATTGTCTATAATAAAAAAAATTGCTAGCCACCACATTAAACCTTGCACAAGTTTATTTTGGTATTTATCTCTACATAGTATAAAATAAAGTCGCTTTCCGCGTCTGTCTGTATATCCGCTAACTCTTCCCAAACCACGCAACGAATTTCGATCCTGTTTTAACCATCGGTTAGAAAAAAAAACACAGCCGGTTTATATATAATTACAATACACATATTATTCGACACCGCTTTATGGTTGATATTCCGAAAACCCGTACGAAGCGCTTTGATTCCACTTTTATTGTGCGTATTGCTGGTCTGGGGAATGCGTTGAATGGGTGTTCCCTTATAGTTACAATCTGGGTATCTTCAAATCACGAGTGAATCGGCTTCTTCTAGGCAAGCGTGCTCCATCGTAGACCGGATCATCGCTTAACATCAGACGAGTTGGCGGTCAAACGCAAACTATTTATCCATAAAAAAAACTTACAACCCATTGAAGCCGGGGCGGGTTGCTAGTTATCTACAACACAACTCGAGAGAGTACAAACGCACCACTATTTGCATTTCTTCCACGTTGACGCGTAACTATCTCATTGAAATTCTCAACTTGACAGCTCACTGCCTCCGTGCAAACACTCCTTGGAATCCGCGAGTTATTTTCATAAAATTACTCTGAATAAAACCATTTAATACGAGTATTATTCAAGTCAAATATCAAAAGGGTAAGAATCCACGCTTTAATATGTAGATAAAGCATAACACAAAATAACTTAGTCATATTGTTCTATGAATTATAGGCTAAATACTTTCTTCGCTAAATCTCCGATAGCAATTAATATCCTGGACTTGCCTAAATTAGACCTGTTTAACATATTTCCGAATAAGTTCCCGCCAAATGCGAGTCGGACTCGCGCACGAGGTTCCGTACCATTATCTATAAAAACGACAAAAAATCACATTGTTGTATGTAATATATAAATATTAGTTTTATTTATATTTAATTATTTATATTTAAAGCTCGCTTTAAGTGTTTTCTACCTATATGTAATTTTTATTTCTGGTGTACACAATAAATAGTTTCTATCTATCTATTTATTTAAATTGAATATATATCTAAATATTCTGTGAATATTTCAAGCGTGTACCTATTTTCGTTATTAAAATCGAGCAAAAAAAAATCACGTTTGTTGTATGGGAGCCCCCTTACATATTTTTTCAATTCTATTTTTTTGTATTTGTTGTTATAGCGGCAACAGAAATACATTATCTGTAAAAATTTCAACTGTCTATATATCACGGTTCATGAGATACAGCCTGATGACAGACGGACAGCGGAGTCTTAGTAACAGGGTCCCGTTTTACCCTTTTGGTACGGAACCCTAAAAAATTGAACTCCATTTACAGTAAATATCATGATATACCATGCGTGAATATTTACAGCATATGATATAACATTTATTAAAGAAAAGCTCTGGTCGTATATTCGTAGACACAATGCTTCACGAGGTACGACTTCAGTTTGGGACGATACTCAGCTTTGCAGTAAGGATAATGTCTATAATTTACTACTAGCTGCGTGCGCACAAAGTGTGTGTCCATAATATGGAGTTTGTATAACATACTTACATGTGACGTCATTTCTAAGTATATTCACAGAACACATAAAGTACAAGTACAGAAGGTTCACTCCGCAAAAGCATTTAAATAAGTAGCGACTCTTACTACCACACAATAAAGTCCAATTCAGGACGTGCGAGCGCTAACTACCTACTGCTATATTAACCTAGAAGTTGCCTCTCTGTCTATCGCGTAACTCTTGTCGCGTTATCTCTGTCTATCGCGCGGCAGCGGGCACGGCAAGTCCGACCAGTCGACTACTTGTAGCTTCATACCTAAAGTGCGGAGTGCGCCAGGCCTGACATAGTGCGCTCTCTGGCCAAAAAAACATCAAAATGCTTATACCTTTCTTAATTTTACACATATTCATAAAATTTTCGGTGATCGGCTCTATTTATTGACAACTTTTTTATAAAACAGTTATAATAAACAGTTTACAAGAGCTACAGCTAAGACAGAAGCACTACGAACACGCTACGAGTGCTACGATCTAGTTAGAAGCGCTACAATATTGTAGTGCATAAAACACTGATAGTTGCCTTACTGCCCACACTATGTACTGCGGCTCATATTTTACCGATAGGTGTAAAACATAACCTATTGTTGCGCGAGGTTGAATCGATATTGAAGTCCACCGTTTCACATTGCGATGTCCGAAACTAGGACTGACGTGGAGATTAAATAGTTACCATTTAGTCACACACGCATACACACAGATACACACTCACCTTGTCACACTAATATTAAAAAAGCTATAGTGTGCGTGCGTGTGTGTGTGTGTGTGTAAGTCTGTCCGCACTCAACATCGCAACAGCTGTACGGATTTAATCTTTCAACTCGAGTTAAATCGAATAAACATCATATCAATTCAAATAAATTCTCGAACCGAGCAAAACTAGTAAATTTGTTCGTCAAGTCAACTCGAGTTAACTCGAATAAACATCTTTTCAATTCAAATGGGTTCTCAAACTCGTCCAACTAGTATATTTGTTCGTCAACTCGAGTTACCTCGAATAAACATCTTTTTAATTGAAATGGATTCTCAAACCGGTAAAACTAGAAAATTTGTTCGTCAAGTCAAGTCAAGTTAACTCGAATAAATATATTTTCAATTCAAATGGGTTCTCAAACTCGACAAACTAGTATATTTGTTCGTCAACTCGAGTTAACTCGAATAAACATCTTTTCAATTAAATTGGGTTCTAAAACTCGGCAAAGAAGTAAATTTGTTCGTCAAGTCAACTCGAGTTAACTCGAATAAATATCTTTTCAATTCAAATGAGTTCTCAAACTGGGCAAACTAGTAAATTTGTTCGTCGAGTCAACTCGAGTTAGCTAACTTGAATGAAATCAAATAAACATCTTTTCAATTCAAATGGATTCTCAAAACCGGGCAAACTAGTAAATTTGTTCGTCAAGTCAAGTTAGCTATCTCGAGTTACTCATATTTATACCTACTCGAGTTAACTGGGTTTCACTTAAAACCGAGATCTAATTGTACTTCATGCGACGTTAAAGCGGAAATACACTAGCGACTTGTCAAAGAAACGGTATCCTTTAAAATACTCAAATGCTCATTAATTTACCCTTAACCGTTTTCTTTACAGAATGTAGCCGCATCTTGTTCCCTTCTACCTTATTTACCGTATTCCGTTATCATATTTCGACGACAAAACCGCCAGACTGCGTGATAAATGATATCTTGGATTACACGGAGCTAGGGGGTCAGAGTTCGACGCCGGGGTAAGCCGTAGGATCGGGGGCTGTACGGAAATACCGCCGACATAAGACATATTTTTATACTTAAAAAATTTAGATCTATATTACAACTGTAATTGTGCAAAGTTTCATGCACTTATCTTAATAAATATAGAAGTTAGAAGGTTCTAAAAAATTCGGGTGGACAGACATATAGACAGACAGACAGATGGACGGACAGAACGAATTTATAAGGCTTCCTTGTCGGGCTATGAAACCCTAAAACGAGGGTTATTATTACGACTGTTTTTTAATGTATAAAACCGGCCAAGTGCGAGCCGGGCTCAAGCACTGAGGGTTCTGTACCGCCACATATATTAATTGTACTCTACTATAGTACAAAAACGTAGTGCAAAATCACGCAAAATCATGAGAAGCATATTTTTCGTATTATTCTCAGTAAACCCTTTCATTTGATACCCGTATTATGAGAGAGCATAAAAAATAAGTAGTCCGCCATCTTTGGCAGTCCGCCATATTGAGTTTAGAATGTCGTCACTTAGCTAACCATCATGCATTGTCATCCAATATAAACGTGTATGCAATATTTCAGCTCAATCGGTCAGTCTGGTCTATTAATGATTGATATTCAGTTGCGAGATATACTAACAAAAGGGAAGAAAGGTTCTTGAGTGGAGACCACGAACCGGAAGACGCAGCGTAGGTAGGCCTCCCACTAGATGGACCGACGACATTGTGAGAGTCGCGGGCATCCAGTGGATGCAGATGGCAGGATGTCGTTCAGTGTGGAGGTTTAAAGGGGGCGAACCAGAAGACGCAGCGTAGTTAGGCCTCCCACTAGATGGGCCGACGACATCGTGGGAGTAGCGGGCATCCAGTGGATGCAGATGGCTGGATGTCGATCAGTGTGGAGGTTATAAGGGAAGGCCTATGTTCAGCAGTGGACGTCTTCTTGCTGATGATGATGTAAATAATGAATTCCCGTTTAATATAATCAAAAAAACCTTGATATTGTTATTCTAAAATAAGCTTATGTTTTGTACGTCTGTTTACTCAATTTTTGCGTCAAAACAAACAATGTGTCTCTATTCAATTAATATTGACATAACAATTTCATTCCAAGTATCGGCAATATTTATCGCTATTATATAGAAAATAATTCGTATCGTTTGTTATTGGTAGGTAATATTTGTCTTAGAGCTAGAAAAGTATAGCCAAATTTTGTGTGGGTAGTTTTAAAACTCTTGAAAATGTACATCATAATAGTTAGTAAAATTTATAGAATAGGTTACCGGACAGATATTTTTATAGTCATATAAAAAAGCTAACCAAATTTTATAGAACCGGTCGCCGATAACAAAATTATATTTATTGGATATACCGGTTTCTTCACGGTGTTTTCCATCACCGTTTTTAGCGATGGCATAGAAACTGCACATCATTTATTGAAATACTAAATAAATCATTCCGAGAATCGAACCGGGTCAAGCCGTCAGATTGTAAAGCGAACTTCCCATCTCAAGTAAAAATTGCATCCCAGACGTCCAATTCTTGAAAATATATCGCTAAAATCTTTACTAACTACGTCGCATCGCTCTCCAGTACTACGACTGCTCACCAGCGAAGTTGTCGTGAAATTGAGATTATACTGGTGCGCTTTATGCTTGGGCGCACCACTGAGTCGGTATCGTAGAAAACTTACAATTCCAGTCCTTACAATTAAGTCAATGTAGGTCTGTATTTAATTATTCCTGTTTTCACAAGTGTTAGAGGCTTCTGAAAACAAACAACACCAGATTTGCTTTACTGAACTATGAAGATTGATTAGTTCTGTTGAGCTGCATCCCGACAAAAATGGTTTTTCGATGTGATATAAAGTTTGTACGCATTCAACACCGTAACGGCTACACAGATTTGGATGAATTTTGGCATTGGATAGCTTATATCCTGGATTACAACATAGGCTACTTTTTATCTCGAATAATTATCAATATAAAAAACCGACTTCATAAAAATGACAGAACTGGACCAAATTTTTGTAGTGGAAGGACTCTTTGCAGGGGTCCGCCTGGGGAAGTACTACACCTTTGCCAGTTATTCAACCGCCTAGCAGTAGTGTGCAAACACTGCTGTGTTCCGAACTGAAGGGCAATGTCTCCAGCGAAATTACAGGGCACACAGAGATTTGACATCTTATATCTCGGGGTGACGAGCGCACTGCATTGCCATCTAGGGTTTTGAACTGTTGAAATTCAAAATTCTGAGTGGCGTTGAGCTGTTATGGGCAAGCCTGAAGAGCCATCAGGCGAACCACTTCGCTCGTCTCGTCACTCAGTATCATAAAAAAAAAAAGGGACCAAACGGGAAGCACCAGCTTTCAAATAAATAAATAAATAATCAAAATCGGTTCATCCAGTCGAAAGTTCTGAGGTAACAATTTTTTTTTTCAAACAGTCGAATTGATAACCTCCTCCTTTATGGAAGTTGGTTAAAAATAATTACGGTTCTCTTATATTGCTGGCGTAACCTCGAGGTGATTCTAGTTATTGTTATCATAATGTTTTCGTTACCTCTCATCTGTATTTTGAGTTCATTTATCACGACGTGTACATATACCAAGAAAAATATCAAAGAACTGGTGTCCTCTTACTGGTTGGCTTAAATGTAAGCGAATGACGATTTATATAGCTTATGGTATGTCATCCACACTCAGGCAAATTATAACTTAAATTCTCCCTCGTTTCGTTAATTATGTCTGCTTGTTTATTTCATCGAAATTATCCAGTTTTAGGGTTCCGTAGCCCGACAAGAAACCCTTATAAATTCGTTCTGTCCGTTCGTCCTAATTTTTAAGAACCTTCTAACTTCTAATTATTAAGATAAATGCATGAAACTTTGCAAAATCACATTTATAATATAGATCTCAATTTTAAAAGTAAAAAATATATAATATTGCATTTTAGGTGTGGCTCTAGTATTCACCGTGAAATGGTGATGTTTATTTTTTCAATTCAAAGCACCTCCTCGTGTCTCGTCTTTTGAAATGAGGGTAAGGTTACATACATCACTTTTTTATAAAGTTAATCCTTTGCGAAATATGTGTGTAAATTAGTTGATGAAACCATTAACCCACCTTCATCATCATCAGTCAGAAGACGTCCACTGCTAAACATAGACCTCACCCTTTTACCTCCACACTGATCGACATCCTGCCATCTGCATCCACTGGATGCCCGCTACTTCCACGATGTTGTCGGTCCATCTAGTGGGAGGCCTACCTACGCTGCGTCTTCCGGTTCGCGGTCTCCACTCAAGAACCTTTCTTCCCCATCGGTTATCGTTTCTACTTCGAGCGATGTGGCCTGCCCATTGCCACTTCTGATAGCTTTGTCGTTGACTCTGGTTCTTTGGCAAATATCCACGTTCCAGATTAACCCACCTTAAGTAAACCTAG
The DNA here is from genome assembly GCA_949125355.1 of Agriopis leucophaearia. Taxonomy (NCBI): domain Eukaryota; kingdom Metazoa; phylum Arthropoda; class Insecta; order Lepidoptera; family Geometridae; genus Agriopis; species Agriopis leucophaearia. Next base: position 1,982,970 of record OX421287.1, read on the forward strand.
TATTTTTTTTTAAATAAAATATTGGTGTAAATTCTCCACCCGCTTTTCGCTTTTGCCTTTCACTGTGTCATGTCGTCATCGGCAGGATCTATTGTCTCACATATTGTATTTTGCTTTAATACCTTTAGATAGGACGTTCTTTGTCTGGTTTATGATTACACGTCTATTACACGTTGATATTTTATGCTTTGACATAATGATAACGAAGGTTTACCAGAGGGAGGAGGGATTTTTGCTTAGAAATAGTTGGAATATACCAACATTTTAATGTACTTTGGTGGCCTGTTCCAGAAGTTGTTAGTGAAATCAATAATTATCAATTTCGGATGGGCAGCGTTCGGGAAATTGCGTGAAATCTTCTCGTCCATGATACCACAGTGCCTAAAGACAAAGGTCTTTGACCAGTGTGTGTTGCCAGTGATGACATATGGTACTGAGACGTGGTCCTTAACTGTTGGTCTTTTGGAAAAACTCAGAGTCACACAACGGGCAATGGAGAGAGCTATGCTCGGAGTTTCTTTACGCGATAAAATTCGGAACATAGTTATTCGCCAAAGAACCAGGGTCACCGACATAGCTATTAAAATCTGCAAGTTGAAGTGGCAATGGGCAGGCCACATCGCTCGAAGAACTGATAACCGATGGGGAAGAAAGGTTCTTAACTGGAGACTACGAACCGGAAGACGCAGCGTAGGTAGGCTTCCCACTAGATGGACCGACGACATTGTGAGAGTCGCGGGCATCCAGTGGATGCAGATGGCAGGATGTCGTTCAGTGTGGAGGTTAAAGGGGGAGGCCTATGTTCAGCAGTGGAAGTCTTCTGGCTGATGATGATCAATTTAAAAAACCAACTTCACAAAATTAGTAAAATATGCAATTTCGGTTATCATAAAATGAAAGGGACGTATACCGCATTCGCTCGCGTACGTAAGTTGTAAATGAACACGATCGCATATCCAAAACTTGACCGGACCCGCACTTAACTTAATAGTAAAGCCTCCAAACTTCACGAGCGGTACCTACTTAAAACAAAATCCTCTAAAAACAACCAAAGCCCCTAAAAATCTTAATCCCTCCTGTCTTTCAAGTTTACGTAAACTTTCAGCACATATCCCCGCTTTCCCCCTCTTCCATGTTTTTATTCCCAGCTTTTTGTAACGTGAAAGCCTTCGAGGATGCTCTAGTGACTGATTAATGATTGCTGCTGCACTACAGTATAGTAAACAGTATGGCTAGTCAATGTTTTCATTTTTGTTCGGATTTATCTATATGTATAAAAGGCGATGTATGTATGTATATTATGTATGTAAAACTACGAGACCGATTAAGGAGTAAAATATGTTACTTTCATAATTATCGACATATTTCATCACGGGTGAAACCTCGCCTGACTTTAAGCGTTGATGGGGTTTACGATGGAGCACACTTGACTAAAACGCAATTCAGTCGCGACTTGAAGACGCCAGATTGTAACTATCGAGAAACACCCATTCCGGCAGCGCATTCCACACTAGCAGTTCGCACAAAAAAAAACTGGAATCATAGCACTCCTTCCGCCAGTAGTTATATGCTTGTAATAAAAATTTTGCTCTCGGTTTGAAATAGCAAAGCATACTATGCGCTTTCCCAAGAAAATATATAAACGTAATGACACGCGGAGATGCTAAAGGTGGTATATATCTCGTAATAAAATGTGTGAAAACCACGTCAGTTTTCATAGTAAAGTTAAATCTGGTCTGACGGAAGTGTGCTTACAAGATTCGTATATTTTAAGTTGAGCTTCATTTCAAATCGTTCAGTCACTCCATTAACCGTGTGCTTGTAAACCTTGGGGCCGGTAATATCTACGCACTATACAGTTTTACAATTAGTGCAAATAGAGGTTAATGTTATCACAAGTATCACTGCCTGTTGAAAATGAAAACCCTCCTCCGGAATATCCCCGGAAAAGTGTGAAAAAAACTTCAAACTTCAAAAATGACACAGAAACTGTCGTTTAAAAGTGCAAAAAAAAACTGGACAATAAATGATACTTTACTAAATGCACTATGAAATGAGATACTGATATGTGCACGTGACTGTTGTATTTCTTCTTTTTAACCGACTTCAGAAAAGAGGAGGTACTTAATTCGACTGTTTTTTTTTTTAATGTTTGTTTCCTCAGAACTTTCGACTAGGTGAACCGATTTTGATGATTCTTTTTTTTTATTTGAAAGCTGGTGCTTTCCGTGTGGGCCGAATCTGACATTTTTATGAAGTTGGTTTTTTATATTGATAATTATTCCTTACAAAAATGTTTCATGAGTTTAGTGAACTTTCCATACTGTATTTGTAACGATGTACTTGTACGTAACCTTGCCCGATTTTATAGGTTTTTGTTGAAAACACTTCGCTTCTCCGTTCGAGAGGTTTCATAACTTCGATAGCTTATTTCTTCATGCTTTGAGTATGTTTTGTTGTTATAAAGACTGTGGTTTTTGTAAAGGTATGAGTCTGTTTGGTGGCCAACTATAGTCCAAAGTTTTTAGGCTGACCAACGACTAATGAATCGTACTTATATTAATCGTCCTTACCATCATTATAGCCCTATAAATTGAAGTTTAAAATTGTAAAGTGCGTTAAACGAGAGAGAAAAATCCATGGTCAAATTTATATAGTTATAAAAAAAGAAAAAAAGTTCGATTTACTAGTATTTAAGTTTAATTTAAGTCAAATGTTAATACTACGTCTAAGAGAAAAATATTTTTAAATGAGCAAACAAAAGCATGGACGATTTTGTCCACTGTTACTGTTATCGACCAGCTGGTGCAGAAGAAAGTGAATACCACAAAATGAGTTTATTGCTAATTTTGGCCAAAGTTCCACTTGTTTTTCATAACATTTTTTTTCGACTGTTATTTAGTGTCGCGCCGTGTCTGTAGAGTTTGCCAGCCTCCTGCTCTCCATAAAGGCTGCGTCACTGCGTAGCCAACATTGTACTTGCCTGAAATAATTTCGCGACGTAAATGGCAAAAGGAGACTGTTAATTTAAAAGAATATTGGATTTACAGTGACGTCACTTAGCTGTAAATACACTATTATCCAAACTAAACGTGTACTTATGCAAAATTTTAGCTCAATCAGTTGGGGATAACTGTCTTAAAATTCAACTGCAAGATTTGACCCAAACTAACAAGATAAATATAAGCTTGTAATTAAATAGCTACACTCTATCCAACCTCCACGTCAGAGAAACTGAAATGCCTAGAATATCGCAAAGAAAGAAGTTGTTTCATTTTTGATTAATGTACTGTAACTTTCCTTCTGATATAAAACTTAAAGACCTACTTAAGAGCTCTGGCAAAAATAAAATGACACTTTGGAACATCCCCCCAGCGAATTATATCTTCTCACAAGCAGTTTAATGCAGGGTTGTCACAGTTCCCTTTCTTAAATCAGTGACATAAAAAATCAAATAATCTTGTCATCAAATTAAAATTTTTCGAACAGAACAATGACTTTAAATGGTTTGTCGTCGTTATTCTCACAAAATAATATAGGGCATTGAAACCGTGATTTACAAAGCGTTGCTGTCTGTCAAATAGTATGTAGCCATTGGAGCCTTTTACAGGTCCCTAGTACATTAAAATAGTGTACAACCCTGTAATTTGACGTCCTATCAAAAATATATCTGTTACGTTCTGGTATCAACAATTTTGGCATATGAGTAAAAAATTTAACATGTTTAATACGTTTATGCTAAATTACTTTTATGCTTTAGTAATTTTTTTAAGGGTAATTCTCATTCCTAGGGTTGGACTCTTGCATTTCTCAGAAATAATTTTGAGACGAAAAACACTCGAATTCTTATTATTATTTAGGGTTTTTAGGTGTTTTAAAAGTGTCATAAAAATAATTACAATCTCATAGAAATATAAACTTAATTTGATACTACATATAACCACACACACGAATATTTTATTTCATATAATTGTTTTATTTTATGAAATACATTGGAACGTTGAATGGGCATTACAGTTTCCCAATTCATCCATACAAAGTTCGTAATCGTATAATAAAAAAAATTATATACTAGATCTTAATTAAAGCATAGAACATAATCCTAAAATAGTCAATAAATAATACTAATGCTTTATATTGTACTATTGTTGTTGCCCGCGACTTCGTACGCGTAGATTTTCATATAAACTTTCAACCCTTCTTTCCTCCCTGAATCCGGCCCTTGCGCAAAATAACATAGCCTAGAACATCAAATACAAATATTTTATTAATAACTCCATAGTTACAAGTCAAACTTCTCCAGTACACTCTTCTACAAAATTGTATATAAAATTATATCTTAATAATTTATTCAATTAAACAAATAAAAATGATCATGACAAAAATTTCATTACAATAATAATTAGGTATGTCAAATTCAAAATAATCCATCCTTATTTAATACATCCAATCCATCATCTGGTCATAGCTAAGCATATTCGAGAAAACCGCATTTAAATCTGTCTTGTGATTTAGGAGATGTGCGTGGACAAACAAACAGACAAAAATTCTAAAAACTGACTTAACGTGTTCGGCTGCTTATTTTAAGACACCTTATGTGATAAAAAAAATTATATCTCACAATTACAGTTTTTTGTCACTAGGTTTTTATTATATGTATATATTGTATAAAATGATAATCTTCATTTCATCATAGAAATATAAACTTAATTTAATACAACATACAACTTGTTGCTCTTGGCATATGCTGTTTTTTTTTTTTTTTTTTTTTTTTTTTAATTATTTATCTCAGTGTATAAAGTACATGCTATGTATATACAACTCTGCCAAACTGCGTACCAGTTTGTAGGCAGATATCTACTCTCATTATAACATTGCAGTATTGAGTAGGAACTTTTTTTTAATTTTCTGTTTTATGGCAAGTGCCTTTACTAATTGAACAAAATACATGCTAACACTACAGAAACAGGTCATCATTGGAACACTAGGAACGGACAGTGCCAAGAGCCCGCAACAAAAGAAAGAATCCGAGCAACAATTCAACACCAAAATTGAATTCAGAAAAATCGAATTACAAAAGTCACTGTTGGACAGAACAAATATCAACTACTAAAATTTCTCTGCTAAGTCATTCTATCCAACAGCAACTTCCTCAATGCAACCTTATATCCAATTCTGGCCCTAACTAATTTTACTAACTAATTTTGGTTCGGTACGTACAATGTCCGGAAAATATCTCTAACAAAAAACGTCGAAGTGAGGAAAAGTTGGCGCACGTACATACAATTATAACCAATGCACAAACTCACGCGGTTAAAATCCCCTCGCATCCCCTTCCGTATACCAAAAAGACTCAAAAAACGACCTTTGCAATTTTTCAAGATCAAGTGAGGGTAGGAGAACAAAATATCCGCTCTTCTCGCCTGACTCACCCGCAGTTCTCAGTCAGCTCGTGACCACGGCCATTGTAACATGGTCGAAACGTCGAGCGAAAGGTATCTATTTTTACCTATATTTAATAGTGCGCGATAAGTCCCGATAAATATGAAAACATATATCTACTTCATTTTACTAAAGTTTGTAAACAGGAAACAAATTTAAAGTTGATACCGTGCTCTCCCTAGTTTAGTTTAAAAACATTTACCGAGCTTCGAGATTAAGTAATAAATAACACTGGGGAAATTTAAAGTAAAATAAGGGGGGCTTAAATCATGGGCGATGGCGGCGATGCATAAATTAACGAGAAATATTGGACGGAAAATATGTTGGGGGAATTCAATGGGCATAGATAAAAGCTGGCAGTTTTATTAAGGCTGCAGAACAAAGCATCTGCTTCTTACGTCGGCTGTATACAAAGAAACTACGACTATATTAAGTAGGGTAAGGTCCAAACTTTTGCTTCCGCACTCTCGTGCGCTTTTTTTTTAAATTCAGTAATAGGCTTGCGTTTGACCGCCAACGCGCCTGATGTTAAGCGTTATGTGGTCTACTATGGAGCACGCTTGCCTAAAAGAAACCAGGCGAACATCAGGCGAGTTGGCGGTCAAGCGCGAGCCTATTTCACAATTTAAAAAAAAAAACAAGAAACGCAAAACTTCAGTCTCATGTGACATTCACCAACATGCACTGGGCCAGTACGGTGAATTAGAGCCCATCCTCGCTCTGAGAAAAGACATGAGTCCCAGCAGAGACGAATCTCTAAGAGAGAGTGAATGTTTCCTAATCCACCATACTGGCCCAGTGCGTGTTACCATCAGTTCGATACTGCTAAATTATTGTATTGTCATCTGGATTACATATACTGGCATAAATTTCAAATAGTTACGACATTTTATTAAATTTAAGTAACAAGTGAAAGTAATCAAAGAATGTTAATAAAAATAATAAGTATTGATGATGATGATGATGATTTGGCTAAAAGTTAAAATACTTAGCTTAATTCAATCTAATTAATTTGTAATAATTTGGATATTATTATTAGATAAATAAATTATTTGATTTGATGAACTAAAACCAAACCCAACAGTGTAATTTCGCCTCTAGTCTTATTCAATAATTATCAAAAAATCGCTACGTCTTGTAACTTAGACCGCACCCTACGGCAGTTGCATCTTACACGTCTTTTGATAAATTTGTAGCTGAGTTTCATGTAGTTGCAGCGATTTTTCATTAAGTCATTGTGGCTGTAACGACCGTTAGGTTGTAACGGCCGCTGGGTCGTTACAGTGTGCTTTTCTGAAAAATGGCCCGTTGGGAAAAATGTTGAAAATTGTTGGTCATTGTCTGTTGAAATTGATAGTAACTGGTAATGCCGCCAGCTTGCTGGGTACGCTGCCAACTGGTAGTGGGCCAACGGTCTATGGGCTGTCTAACTTTATTCTAGTGTTAGTTTTAGCTTGTATTTTGTTTAGTTAATAAACTTTAGTTAGTTTTTAGTTGTGCATAATAAAGAGCTAATGTCCAAAAGCTTAAAAAAAAAAATTGTGTCATTTAAATAATTATTTTTATTGTATGGGCAATATATTATTATAGTATGGTCTCAAAAGCGTTTTCATTGAAATTTAAACAAATATTCACAAACACAGGTTAAAAAAATTCTAAAACAAAAATCCGAAATCGTCTTAGACATACTGCTCTCAAAATGCTGCTATTGCCTAGACAAGTACTTAGAAGACAAATCAGTATATACGTTTATCTAATCTATACATATATTAAAAACGTAAAGATAAAAAATCTGTAATTGCGAAATATAAAAAAACACATAGGTCGTCTCCAAATAAGCAGCTGAACACGTTAAGACAGTTTTTAGAATTTTTGTTTGTTTGTCCACGCACATCTTCGAAACCACTGACTGGATGGATTTAAGTGAGGTTTTCACGAATATGCTTGGCTATGACCAGATTGAATTAAAGGCTGTTATTTTGTACAAGGGCCGGATTACGGGAGCAAAAAAAAAGGGTTGAAAGTTTGTATGAAAACCTACGCGTACGAAGTCGCGGGCATCAGCACTGGTTATGGAATAATTTTATAGTCTTTTTACGTCTTCACGCCTCGTCTTTTTCTTCTATAAATCCTTTCCATCCTAAGGTTGTCTGGAGGAGATCGCTCTTAGCGATAAGGCCGCCAGTTGCTACACTAGTTTTTAAGAATTTTTTTTTGTATACTGCATGAGTTTTATGGTGTGAACAATAAGAATTATTCAATTAATCAATAAATATAATCGATCCGCTCCACTTTGTCAAAGGGGGCATGACAAAGTGGGTTGTTTAGTTCCAAATTCCTTGAGATGAAGAAGATACGATCTACAGCGTACTCAAATTGTTCTGTTCAGCATTTAAAATGTTTTACTACAATTTAAGAGAGAAATGTACATTTTTATGAACAATAACTGAAGTTATAACGAAGGTTGTAAAAGAATTAAGCACTTAAAAATGTAACCTCGCATATAAAATGTTATAGAAAAGATTTGGTAACAACGTCTTTTACAAGTGCTTTCTACAAGTTTTTTTATATTTAACTTGTAAGTGCCTGAACATTATTAAAGAAGTTATTAAAATCTAAAAAAATAAAAATATGATAGGTACTGAGTGACGAGACGAGCGAAGTCGCTCGTCTGATGGCTCTTCACGCTTGCCCATAACAGCTCAACGCCACTCAGAATTTTGAACTTCAACAGTTCAAAACCCTGGATGGCCACGCACTGCGCTCGTTACCCCGAGATATAAGATGTCAAATCTCTGTGTGCCCTGTAATTTCGCTGGAAACATTGCCCTTCAATCGGGAACACAGTAGTGTTTGCACACTACTGCTTGGCGGTTGAATAGCTGGCAAAGGTGTGTTACTTCCCCAGGCGGACCCCTGCAAACGAGTCCTGCCACTACAACATAAACAAAATATCAGCAAAAAAGTGTTCACTCATAATACTCATAAATTTTCTGAATCGTTCCCCCGACTACCGTAAGGCTGTATCAATGTTGCGTATCCTCATTTTATATGGCCGTTACAAGCACAATGTTATAATTCTTTTCCTCTTTCGTTTTCATTTTAGTAAATACTTAAATATATATATACTAGCTGCACCCCGCGGTTTCACCCGCGTGGTGATGAAAATCGGTGGTGATGGTGATGATGAAAATTAGCCTATGTGTTAATCCAGGACATAAGCAATGTTTATTCCAAATTTCATCCAAATCTATCTAGCCGTTTCTGCGTGATTGAGTAACAAACATCCATCCATACATCCATCCATCTATCCAAACTTTCACATATATGATACTAGCTGCGCCCCGTGGTTTCACCCGCTTGGTGATGAAAATCGGTGGTGATGGTGATGATGAAAACTAGCCTATGTGTTAATCCAGGACATAAGCAATGTATATTCCAAATTTCATCCAAATCCATCTAGCCGTTTCTGCGTGATTGAGTAACAACCATACATCCATCCAAACTTTCACATATATCATACTAGCTGTATCCGCGACGTCGTCCGCGATATCTTCAGAAAAAAATTGCCAATGTCCGTCCTCATGATACATACCAAAAATGTAATTAAACAAAATTAAAAAATTAAAATTTTATCGAGGTCGGTTAAGCCGTTTAGCCGTGATTATGTAGCAAACAGAGTTACTTTCGCATTTATAATATTATGGTGTGATATTGTGATTAGTGTGATATTGTGATTAGTGTGATATGAGAGCAAGTGCCTTTATTAAAACAAGTAGATCACATTAAAAACCGACTTCAAAATATTTAAAACGTAATAAGTCCCTACAAAATTTGAGGGATGCCCTCGATTTCCCTGAGATCCCATCATCAGATCCTGACTTGGTGACAATGGTAAAAACTGTCGAATTGGAAGAATCGAACTCGAATTCGAATTGAACTCTTCCCTTTTGGAAGTCGGTTAAAAAGAAGATTAATTTCGCTTACCTACTTCACATAAGGTATGCGTACCTACCTAAGGTAGGTGTGACTTTTTCAACCAGTTTATTGAAGCGAAACCATCGGTATCACCGCGAGCTGGGTTCCCATTGATAGTAAACAAACCCCGTGGGATTAACACTGACCGCAATCTCATAATAACAGAATAATGCAGAGCTATAACTTTCACGTGTCGGTGTGTCAGTTTAGCAATGACGATATAACCAATTGACAGCTCATTCTTTAGCGTGATGAAAAGAAACTGAATTTTGAGCAGGATCTTTTCCGAGTGAGCCAATCCCAGGTAATGTTTTACACTGTTTTAAACTGTCACGGTTGTTCACTATAGTTATATGATTATTTACGGGATATTTACCGTGGTAAGGTTGTGGAAAGAGCTCCCGATATTTTGGCGCAGTTACATGCACCATGTTCACGGGAAGACTGACAACCTCCACAACTTTACCACGGTAAATATCCCGTAAATAATAATATAACTTTAGGCAATGTTTTGTCCCGAAAAAATCATGGTTCTATCAGGTTTTCCGGCGAAACCACGGAGCATGGCTAGTTGATTTACAAAAGCTGATTTAGTTGCGCTACGTCACTAATAGATAAATGCTCAAAGAAAACAACAGAGTTGTACCTTTACGTCTTTATAATCTGTGCCCACAATCTTACAAGCCATTGGTGTCATGGGATTGTCTATTCAATCGGAACATGTACTGATTTCTTTGACTGCCTCTGTGTAGTGGTAGAGCAGGTTGGTTTAGCTGGTTGTGGGTTCGATAACCGGTAGAAAAAAAAAGATACATAGTGATTACCTAAAATCTAGTAGGTATCTTGTACAGCCAGAACTCTTGTCTGGTACAAGAGTATTCGATCGAAAGAGTCATCGACATAGCTATTAAAATTTGCAAGTTGAAGTGGCAATGGGCAGGCCACATTACTCGAAGAACCGATAACCGATGGAGTAGAGACGTTGTTGAGTGGAGACCATGAACCGGAAGACACAACGTAGGTAGGCCTCCCACTAGATGGACCGACGACATCGTGAGAGTCGCGGGCATCCAGTGGATGCAGATGGCAGGTTGTCGTTCAGTGTGGAGGATAAAGGGGGAGGCCTATGTTCAGCAGTGGACGCCTTATGGCTGGCACCGACTTAATCTTACGTAAGTAATATAAACAAAATGTATCTCATACAGACTTTAAACTTTCTAGACGAAAGGGATGCGTGCGTAGACCCTTCGCGTAGACCCTAAATAATACCGACCATTGATTTTCTGGTTAATGAATTAATTCCGTCGGAGTTTGAATTTTTCTTTTCATAAATTCTTGTTGATATCTCACAAGATATGTTATTTGTTTTTTTTTTTTCAAATTTCCACCCCTAGAGGCGGAAAAAAAACATAAAAAATCCTACTCAGTAAAAAAATACAGTCTGAGAAAACACCGTGTAATATACACAATTTTAAATTATTTATTGACATAATAACTTGATGCCAAAACTAAAAAAGTCTTATTATTTTGTTGGTTGAAAATTTTTGGTCATTTAAATTCTCACATATTAACACTACGTACTTTCAGCTAAATTTCACCTACATCCTTTACAAGATATGACCAAAATGCACACGGGTTTAATGGAGATGAGAAATTGAGGATTGGCCATTTCTCATTCTCCTGCAATTTTTTCCGAAAGACGTTCCCCACAAACTTTAATACAACCCTTTTAACTTACAGCACCTCTCTTACTTAGATAAATGCTTCGGTCCCGTCCCTTTACTACCTCCAATCCATTCCTTTAGTCCACCTTTTCTATTTGTCTTACCCAACTATTAACGAAAAAAGTTTGCGGGGTTCTGTTTGTTTTCGCTGTGGTTGTACTGCTTTCCTTTCTAAAAAAACTTTTATATCATCCGCAATCTAAATAAAATATCTGGCCATCTCTCACAACCCTTGTTAGGTTACCCATTTCCGGGCTCAAAACATTTCAACGCTGAGAGATCCAATCTTTTGGGGTTCAGCCTGTGGAACAGATGCAGGCGGTAGCGATTTGAATGGATTTTTGATAATAATGATCATACAAAAGTTTTAAAAAAACTCGCTAAAGCATTGCCTGGTCAAAAGCTTTCGATAACATTCCATGGTACATAAGAAAATTATAGAGCGCCTGTTGTCATTAAATTTGTATGGACTTGACAGGCGTAGAAGGAGACCATTTTATTATTTAATTAGTAGTAATTTCGGGTGTGTTAGCGAGGGTAGCGAGCGGGTGAAATAATGTGAACAACATGAAAACTATAGCCAGTCATCTATAGCGCGGAAATTTTACATCAATTATATTCACACAGCTGCTCCATACTTTTCCGGCCTACCATGCTTTAGGCTACAGAAATGTTTGACACTTCATTGTCATCTCAATCTTCATAATCTTCATACCATTTGTTCAACCCGGTGGATGACTGGTAGAAAATGTTTAGCATTAAGTCCTCCATTTGTGCATTGTACTTAGTTTGTAAGTGTGCAATAAAGTATTAAATAAATAAATAAATAAATAAATCTAACTGCTCTGGTCCAACCTAGGCCACCGGAAAGTCGGTACTCCTCCATTGTTTAAACTTTGTTGGAACTCTTTTTTTTGGGGTTTTTTTTTTCTTTCTTATGGATGACTTCGGAGATCGGGTCGTTTGCCTAAAAGGAACCTGTGTTCTCTCGATTTGCTGATGCTGAAGGCTAATAATGAATTATACTTACTTAAGTGTACCTACTGTCTATCTGAATATGTACAATCCGGGGGTTTTTCAAGCAAAAACTGAACAGGTATTGCCTTGTCAAACGTGCTACATCTTAGACCACATCATCGCTTCCCATCAGGTGAGATTGTGCCAAACGCATGCCTAGTTCGTTTTAAAAAAAAACTATTATAGGCCCTTAATTCATCCGATCCCTGTACAAGCAGTGTGTTCCAAGCTGTAGTGTGCAAACACTACTGTGTTCCGGATTGAAAGGCAATGTTTCCAGCGAAATTACAGGGCACACAGAGATTTGACATCTTATATCTCGGGTGACGAGCGCAGTGCATTGCCATCCAGGGGTTTGAACTGTTGAAGTTCAAAATTCTGAGTGGCTTTGAGCTGTTATGGGCAAGCGCGAAGAACCATCAGGCGAGCGACTTCGCTCGTCTCGTAACCCAGTATCATAAAAAAAAAACGATGCATTTAACATTAACAACAAAAAGTCCACGTGGAAAACAAAGCAAAATTTTAGACCAAGACAAAAAGAAAACACGTCCCACCAAAAAAATAACTTGTTTGGACGGCCGATGACAGGCGACCGATCTGACCTACTTCCTACATAGAGTGCCGAAATACTACCCACTCGTATTATTGGTATCGACTCCAACTGTCATGGGAGCTATCCCGCCGAAATGGGTATGCTATGGAGTGAAAACGTTGAAGGGAAATTTATTTATTTGCGGTACATCAGAGGGTCGATTCAATATATTAAATTCTAGTAGTGTGTCTCGGAAATTGTAGCTTTGGAGTATAGACCAATAGCGAGATAGACAGCGCAAGTAGTATGTTACTTAATAAACCGGGCAAATGTGAGTTGGTCTCAAGCACTGTGGCTTCCATCATCATCATCATTTCAGCCATAGGACGTCCACTGCTGGACATAGGCCTCCCCCATCGATTTCCAAAAGAACCGGTTGGAAGCGGCCTGCATCCAGCATTTTCCTGCGGGCTCCTTTAGGTCGTCTGTCCATTTTGTGGACGTCCTACGCTGCGCTTACAGGTCCGCGGTCTCCACTCGAGAACCTTTCGGCCCCATCGGCCATCTGTTCTGCATGCCCTGCCCACTGCCACTTCAACTTGCTAATCCGGTGGGCTATGTGGCTTCGATACTATCACAAAATTCATGAAGTAGTGCTTAAAGACTACATCACGCCACCCATCCAAGTAACGACCACGCCCTACGTTGCTTAATTTGCAATGAACAGAAATGTGTCACCGACTCACACTTGGCCATTATTTAGTTTGCTGTTATACTTCAGAGTGTGTACTATAATCATGCCAAGTTTGACGCTTGTACGTATTACCGTTTTGACATTAGAACAAATACAAAAATACGTTAAAAAACGTTTGTTGTATGGGCCCTTTGTGAGCCCTTTAGTTTTCCTTTTTGACTTTATTATTATTTCTTAGTTATTCCGCAGTTATATTACATATTCTGTGAAAATTTCAACTGGCTATCTATTTCGAACTGCTTGACTACTAATTATGAATCGCCATTTGTCATTGTCACCACAGAAAAGAAAAAAAAACCTTTTTTCTATGGTTTTCACTCACACTTTTTTTTTTGTTTTTTTTTATCACCATGGGAACAAAGTTCTTCAGTAATATTAAACAAGTTTACGTAGTAATAAATAACGTCAAAGAAGTGATAGTCACAATCAGAGTCAAGCAAAGTAAGACACGGCCAAATCAAACTCATGCCCCAGTAAAGTGGTGGAGGCTTGTATGGAGTTTTGGAAAAATCATAAAAATATATTATGTTTCACCTCGGTATATCTCTTTCTTATACTCGAAAATACACAAGCTTAGAAAAATAATACAATGAGCCGACATGTTTTTTCCACGTTGGCGCAAAAAATAAAACCAATTATTTTGTTTATAGGTGAGTGTGATCCTCTAAGAATCATAATTACCTATATTTTACGACATTGCAAAGTTTTGTTGCGTGTTTAGAAAGCTGCAGTCTTACAAAAAAATCATAAATGGAAGCGTTAAACCTACAGTTTTCTCTTTAGCATTTACAATTGGTCGGCCATACGTATTTTAATCATATCGTTTACAGTTGTGTGCGTCATATTGAAGTGTGCGTTTGTAGAACTATAGTAAGAATATGTCCGTGTTACCTCGCCCCTTTCAGCTTTTGGCAGCCTTTTTTCGGTACTAGCTCGAGTTTAAAAGCCGTAACAGACGTACGTACCACGAACCAGACGGAAGATAAAACTTTCTCTTACCCTCCTGTTGGTCAGACGGCGGACCGTGGTTCGTGGTACGTACGTCTGTTACGGCTTTTAAGACAGATCCTAACTATATCCTTATTATCAAAGGCTGTGGTGGTAAAAATTACTAGAAAAACTTGCTTTCTCCATTTTTTTCTTCGTAATGCAAGCCAAGTTGGCATTCTAACCGAACTTGTCATCCCCACCCGTCCATTAATTCTCCTCTAACCGCTCCTTCGCAACAGAAACCAATTTACATTTGATACTGTTGAAGAATCCAAAAAGGGTTCACCAGCTTACCTCCCCGAATTCCTCGAAAAAGTTGAACGAAAATATTTGAGTAAAAAAGTTGACGAGTTTCTACAAAGGTTTGCGTTACGTAAAAACGCGCTCAATTTGATCCGTTCAACAATTTCTGAAGTTTTTAACGAGGTAAATACTTGATTTGGCTTGAAGAGGGTTTAAATGTTTGCAGTTGAATTGTGAAGAATTTTGTTATGATATTTTTGTAATCATTTTCCATTCCGTGACGTAATCGTAGACGCATGCGCGGTAGAACTTAGCGAGTACTCTACAATATTTTTAACTAATAGGGACGTATTTTGTCAGAACAAAATGGCGGAGAAATTAAAAATTCTTTAGATATAAACACTTTTTGGCGGCAATGTGGAAAAAACAATACGGCTCGTTGTATTATTTTCCTAAACTTGTGTTATTTCCCGTCATATTATTTAAAAATGGTGAATTATTTATTAAGTGCTTGTGACCCTGTGGGAAAATGATATATCGACGTGAAACATGTCTTTTCGTGTTGTTTCCAAAATTCCATAGCAGCCTGCTGTAAAGCCTTCACCACTATACTTGAGTATGAGTTTGACTTAACCTTGACTTAGTTTGCTGGACTCTGTGACTATGACTTGTTTAACGGTATTTAATACTATGTAAACCTGTCTCAATATTACGGATGACGGACTTTGTATCCATAGTCACGGAATAAATAATTTAAAATGACATTTAGTGTTAACGTTTGTTTTGTGTGTTGTTTTTATAGAAAACTATAGTTGCGCCCTGCGGTTTCACCCGCGTTATATCATGGATAAAATTAGCCTATATTGCTCCTTATATCATCAGCAATTTGCCAGTGAAAGATGAAACAATGCAACCTCCTTGGTAGCGCCAGCAACAAGCAACTTCCTTTGATTTAGATGAGATATTTCTTTTTCTTTGATGTAATATATGTGTTCATGTTTTTTGTACGGAAAATATTATGAAAACACAAAAAAAATTGTGTTATTCCGCTATCAAACTACAACAGGATCACAAGCTGGGCTATTCTAAAGATTGCCTAAAAAAATCATCAAAATGGTTCAGCCGTTTCGAAATCCATAGGGAACATACAACATCAGCCTTTATATATATAGATAAATAACTGGCCCAGCGCGAGTCGGACTCGACGCGCCCGAAGGGTTCCGTACCATTATCTAAAAAAAACGGCAAAATAATCACGTTTGTTGTATGGGAGCCCCCCTTAAATATTTGTTTTATTTTCATTTTTTATTTTTAAAGTGAAAATATACCGACATATTCTGTGAATATTTCAAGTGTCTAACTGTTGCCGTTATTAATAACGAGCAAAAAAATCACGTTTGTTGTATGGGAGCCCACTTAAATATTTATTTTATTCTGTTTTTTTAGTATTTGTTGTTATAGCGGCAACAGAAATACATCATCTGTGAAAATTTCAACTGTCTAACTATCACGATTCATGAGATACAGCCTGGTGACAAACGGACAGATGGACTGCGGAGCCTTAGTAATAGGGTCCTGTTTCACCTTTTGGGTGAGGAACCCTAAAAATGTGGGCATTATGAAACAACTGGCCAATAGCGTGTCGAGACACGCCTCAAAAGACCAGTACCAATCACCAATACAACAAAGTAAAATAAAGTAAGGTTTTTTTTTATTGTAGAATAGGCTTGCGCTTGGCCGCCAACTCGCCTGATGTTAAGCGATGATGCAGCCTACGGTGGATCACGCTTGCCTAGAAGAAACCGAAGAAGAAGATTCACTCTTGACTTGAAGACACCCAGATTGTAACTATCGGGGAACACCCATTGAGGCAGTGCATTCAACAAACTAGCAGTTCGCACAATAAAGGTGGAATCAAAGCGCTTCGTACGGGTTTTCGGAATGTCAACCATAAAGCGGTGTCGATTTTTCGTGCCCGCTCTGGCAGTCTGATAGAAAAAAGGGCAGGAGGGAATTAAATCAAGCAGATCTGATGCACACTCTCCAAAATGTATCCGATAAATGTTAAATGTTAAAGAATTATGTTAAGCTTGAAGTCCAGTATACTTCTTTTGCCAAGAGTTTCCATAAATATCACAAGTCAAACTTGCCCGAGTCGGGTAGATCGCAACTTTCTCTATCTGATGAATAATTTCAACACGAAACTCTTTGAATGTTTTAAAATGTTTAAATTTTAATGTGAATCGCTTCCAGGCTTCCGGGGCTGAGATTTCTCTGTAACGTTTTAATGGTGTGATGATTTACTGTAACTGTTTCAATCCATGATGTTAACCTTTATTTATCCATAAATAAATAGATTAAAATATAATTCACTAGCCGTCCGCCCCGGCTTCGCACGAGTGTAAGCTCGGCCTTCAGCCTCGCTACAAAATATAATATAGCCTATGTCACCCGGGGATAGTGTAGCTTCCCAATAGTGAAAGAATTTTTCAAATCGGTTCAGTAGTTTCGGAGCCTATTCATTACAAACATACAAAAATAGGTACAAATCTTTCCTCTTTATAATATTAGTGTAGATTGACATAATAGTCATATTTGTAATAATCTATATCTTCTATACCATGGACCCGGGTATGTCCTAAAACTGCGACCAGTAGCCTTAGTACGACAACTTGCGAAAAAGTTATCGTTACGTAAACGATAGCAAATGTATGAAAAATTCAGCTTCCTCTCACGTCCGATAGAGGCGCTGTTCAATTTTTCATACATTTTGCTATCGTTTACGTAACGATAACTTTTTCGCAAGTGCTCGTACTAAGGCCACAGAACCACCAGAGGATGGGCAGCAGTGACGTATTAGTACACGGTGAACGTACTGCATTTCCCAAAATGCCTTCCAAGCGTGAGGATTATAGCAACACCCCTCTCTAAGAGGGAGGCCTTTGTTCAGCAGTGGACATTTTATGGCTGATGATGATATCTTCTATACATATAAACAAGTCGGGTTAGTTACACTATTTGTAACTCGAGAATTGCTGGTCCGATTTCATGATCTTTGAATAGTTGGATTCTTCTCCACCCTAAATAGCAGGATACCTAAGTATAAAATATGGGACAAATTCACAAAATTCAAATTAAACAAAAAATAAACCACATCATTTTATTTATATTACACGGGAATTACTCACGTAAGATTAGGCCGGATACTCCGACTATAGTTTCAACCGCATACGGCGGTCTTTATCAAGGTGAATGCGCGCGCGCAGCTGCGTCTCGCTTTGCACTACGGGCCGCCGCGCGACGCGCACGTGACGACAACGGATGCTGATTCCCGTGTAATATAACTAAAATGAGTGAAAACCACGTCAGTTTCCATAATAAACCACATCATTCATAGAAGTGCAGTCTGCACGTCAGAAGTGAAAACTTAAGTAGTATTTCACATATTCCTAAAGAGATGGCGCTGATTTAAAATACACGGTACTGTGTTTTATGTATTCTATGACAGTGTGACGATGCGCGAGATTTTTTGTTCACTCAAAAAGAGCTCAACGCGGCTAAAGAATTTTTCACGTCAAAAATCGTAAAATGCTGTTAATACCTCGTAATCCATAATCATGTTAATTAAACAATGTTTTAACAGAATAGGTCCATATAATTAAGCATGTTATAATCATGTTGCAACGCGAATGCCAATTTTAAACCTATTAGTAAAATTAAAATTAATTTTGGGATACATCGAACATGGCTTTCGATGTTATCGTTAATAAATAATTAAAAGTAATTACTGTAACAATTGTATTTTAATAATAAATTATGGATTGCTATTGGAATAAATATTTTGATGATGATCAGATAAAGGCCGGATTACCAACAGTTCATTATTAGCTTAGTTATTAAGGTCCTCCTTTCCCACTTTTAAGGAACGCTTGATATTTCAGATAACCATAACCTCGCCTTAAGAAAGGATTTTTTGAACGGGTCGAATTAAGGGGGACAAATGAGGTTGAATCTATATATAAAAATGAACCCCTATTAGATAAATGGATTGATAGATAACTATTTATTGTTCACACCTAAAATGACATACATATGACAAAAACAACTTAAAACTAGCGAAACAGTTGGCGGCCTTATCGCTATAAGCGATCTCTTCCAGGCAACCTTAACCTATTTCTCCTGGTCACGCTATAACCTGAGAACGGCTTTACCGATTTCATTCATCTTTTTTTAAATGTTTTTGAATACTTCGTAGAAGGTTCTTACATATAAAAACGGTCGGACCGATTTGTATGAAATTTTGTGTTCCTGGAGCGGGTCATAGTATTGAGGCCGAAGGCCGAGCTTACACCCGTGCGAATCCGGGGCGGTTCGCTAGTATTTATATAAAAATTTACGTATATGAAGTCACGGGTTTTTTCCTCCATATTTTCTATACCTAGTTATTCTATATTATCTTATCTTGCCGCGTTTATCTCTTCAGCTTTTAAAGTCAACTTTGTTCAGTTTTGAGGGCGGCATTCCTTCGGGCGTGACGTACGGAATGGCTTAACATCCTCTAGATCCGAGCGCCCCGTGAGAAAACCAACCGAGCATAGCTATGAATGTATTACTTTTATAAGGTGTCCATGGCTTACTGTGATACTGGGACTTTCGACATTTGACAGCAACAGTAAAACATCCATGCCAGCATTTATTAGACCCGTAATAGTACGAGATCCGGCTGCAGAATTACTTCAGTCATCGAGTTTTTGCTTAAAACTATGATTGGTCATAGGGTCTGTCAACCAGGGTGGTTGATATATATTCTTCTAATCATAAATATGCGTAAAAATTTGGTTTTAAGCAAAACACGATGACCGAAGTAATTCTACAGCCTGATCTTAGACTATAAAAGACGTATCGAACTTGGCTGAGGAACCGCCGTCTGACCAACGGTAGAGAAAGTGAGAATATAATTCCCCTCTCTTTTTCTCTCGTTGGTTGACGTCAGCCATGTTGATGTGTCTGTTATGGGTCTTAACAAACACACGGAGTGAATTGGTTATATGACTGTATTAAAAATATGTTTTGTATAGACCGTATCATCGCTTAACAGTAGGCAAGTTGATGATCAAACGCAAGCCTATTATAAAATTTAAAAAAAACGCATTTTTTATCCTTTTTGGCCTTCGCTACGACATTGTATCAAAAAGAGCTTTACGATCTTAAAATCCTTAAAATCGCGCAATATGTGAGGTACATTTGATATGTCTGTAGGAAATACGTTGAGTTGACCAATCTAGCTAACTTTTTTTTTCTTTTTTTCTATGATACTGAGTGACGAGACGAGCGAAGTCGCTCGCCTGATGGCTCTTCACGCTTGCCCATAACAGCTCAACGACACTCAGAATTTTGAACTTCAACAGTTCAAAACCCTGGATGGCAATGCACTGCGCTCGTCACCCCGAGATAATTATAAGATGTCAAATATCTGTGTGCCCTATAATTTCGCTGGAAACATTGCCCTTCAATCCGGAAAACAGTAGTGTTTGCACACTACTGCTTGGCGGTTGAATAACTGGCAAATGTGTGGTACTTCCCCAGTCGGACCCCTGTAAAAGAGTCCTACCACTACAAAAAAAAGACAACTGTAACTGACAAATTTTTCGGGATTCAGAAGTGTCCTAGGAATACTTAATTCATGGAAACCGCGCGGAGACCACTGTACCGTGAAAGGGATCAAATAATGAGGGTATTTTCAATTTAAAATCCTCTAATACTATTATGTGAATTTCGGAGTACGACCTTTTGTTGACAGAGCAACGACATAAGTACATTATGTATTTAGGCATGGTTAAATATTATATCTATTCTTTTCGGTCTTTTAAATATAAATACTTACCAAATTTTCAAGTATATAAATGTTCCGAAACTTCGCTTTATATGTCGCCATGTTTATTGTCATTTACGATGCTCTCAACAGAGTAATTAAGCTACGAACGAGAGTATAAGTGGCCGTGAGTAGCATTTTGAACGCAACCGTGGTGCAGACGACTTGTAAATTGTAGGTCGTAGTTTGTTTTAGAACAGAACTATTTAAGAACCCTTGCTTCATGGGTCTTATATCTCGCTCGCGCAAAACTTATCTATATTATAATATGTGCGAAAAATTAAAAAAACTAAAAGTTTAAACCAAAGAAAAAGGCCTTGCACTTCAATCCTCAGTTCCTTTGTACTAAAACCAATGAAAAAAAATACATATTAGAACTTCATCAAAATCAGCCTGAAGACGTCTGCTGAACATAGGCCTCCCCCTTTAAACTCCACACTGAACGACATCCTGCCATCTGCATCCACTGGAGGCCGGCGACTCTCACAATGTCGTCGGTCCATCTAGTGGTTGGCCTACCTACGCTGCGTCTTCCGGTTCGTGGTCTCCACTCAAGAATCTTTCTTTCCCATCGGTTATCAGTTCTTCGATATTTAGAACTAATTGTTTAAATCAAAATGAAATTTTTACCGAACGTAATGTATTTTTAACTGATGTCCAAAAAGGAGGAGGTTCTTCTTCTTTGGAGTGAAGTGAAGTTTCTATACGTACTCTTCAGCTGTTTCTACTCCGTAAGACCGTCGTTCCCACCACAGAAAAGAGAAGTTAATAGAACAGAAATGAGAAGGAAACTATGTCGCCAAAGATATTGACAGATACTTGATTGAACATTCTTATTTATGACTGCCCCGGTGGCTCAGTTGTTGACTGCCCCGGTGGCTCAGTTGGTAGTGAACCTACTTTCTGCGCTTGGGGGCGTGGGTTCGATTCCCATCTAGGACAAACATTTGTGTCTGTTCTATGTCTGGGTGGTAATATCTATTTAAGTACGTATTTAAAAATATACATGTATGTATATCAGACTCTGGCTGCCATATTAGCTTTGCTTAGTTTGGGGTCAGATGACCATGTGTAAAATAATGTCCCAGATATTTATTTATGTCAACGCTTCGAACTCCGCGTCACAGTTGCTAACACAGTTGCTATGGGTTTATATGGATGCAAGTGGCTACAACATAATTCTTACAAAAATACCGTGACAGCCGTTCTATTTTAAACATATTTTTTTTCTTTTCTGTCGTTCATCGTATATCTATGGTCGTTCCTTACAGATATTTTTACTGCGTCGATATAGCATTAAGCAGTCCGTTCATAAACTTTTCTCTTGTTCCAGAACCATCGGCCGTATGTCGGAGAACGTGCTTTCTTTCAAAGCTGATGCGTCGGACAACAAAGCGCGATATACCTGCGAGGCCAAGAATGTGATGATCAGCAACATACTGAAGGCCGAGATTGACCTCACCGTACTCTGTAAGTACTTATACATATAAAGTATATCGAATACTCTGTCATGAGCTCACCTCTGTACCTTCTCATAATAATCCACCACATACATCGCTCGAAGAACCGATAACCGATGGGGAAGAAAGGTTCTTGAGTGGAGACCACCAACCGGAAGAAAGTCAAGAAAGTCAAATCGTCAAGCCTTTGATATATTCCAGCCAGATAGAGAGAGAGAAATATCTAATTCTCATCCTACATTATCTGTAGATCATATAATAGTTTTTTTTTATTGAATTACGGTTATGTTTCATCTGCCTCTCGCCTGATGTTAAGCGCGACAAAATATCTACAGATATATAGTCCCAAAATATTGATTGACCTCTCAGAAAACAGTGCAATCGTTTCCATAATAAAATACTTCATTTGACCATTCCTACCAAACCTAACACTTTACTAACCTTTCCGTACAAGCACGTGATAGCTAGTTTATTAGAATTCCCAGCATTCGTAAACCAATTCATTCCCTTTGAGTAGAAATATCATCCACCTCGGGGGTAGATAATTCCTCAAACGTGGCGCCCGTCGCGCCATGATCCTTTGATAGGCAACCCTATCTGGGAAGGAAGGATCTTGATTGGAACACTGTTCAAGTTACAAGAGGATCGCGTTTTGAGCCTGAGCTGTCCGTTAGAGTATCCGTTACAAGATATAGATGTCACCACTAACAGTTGCGGTATTCCACACACTATAAGATACTAGCTGCGCTCCGCAGTTTCACTTATGGGAATAGCGAATTTTCCCTAGGAAAATTTCTTCTCTGAAAAGGAGGATATGTAACAAACACTTCACATTATTCCACATAAAATTATCTAAATACAAACCAGAAATGGGCAAATGCCACGGACGCTAATAGCCAAATTAGAATAAAAAAGTGGCTACGGTGACATAAAGCGCATTGACGGAACGTCAGTGTCTCTTCTTTATAACATCAGCTATCTGTCAGTGAAAGTCCCATCAAAATCGGTCCAGCCGTTTCGGAGTTCATAGGGAACATACACACATACACACATCGCTTTATATATATAAAAAAGAAGAAGATATGTTGTATATGAATAAAAAAATGACATGCATGTTTGTACTACGATCATTGACTAACAATATTTTAAGAAAGTGTGTAGCAAGTAATATGGTGCAACCAATACTTTGGTTGCTTGCAAAAAAAAAGTTGGAAACCGACAGTTTTTTTTTTAGTAAAAAGGAAACCGTTTTTTTTGATGTTGAGTAAAATGGTAACAAGTGTACACTGCAATACAAAGACAATATATTTCACAATTTATTCTGTGATAATTTGACATTTCTTATATACATGTAATTGTTAAAATTGGGAAATAAAATTATACAGCGTTACTTCTTTCTGAATAACAGAAATGACTACAGTAAAAAAAGCAAAGTAAAAAAAGAAAAGTTTTTTAAAGCTGAGATTGTTTGTCATTGTTTTAAACCGATATTTATATTGTGTTTTCTACAAAAAACGCTATCGCTCCCTCTGATAAACTCTCCACTATGTCTTTTACCTTGAACCGCGGAAAAACAAGCAACTCCCAAACCTCTGACTCATTGTTTATTTACAAAGAACAGGTAACACAGGGGGCAGCACTGGAGCGAAACTTGGAAAACTTTTTATTTTTAGGGGTCCGGGGACAGCAAAGAAAACTTTATATATAGTTTTATCCTCGGCTGATCTATTCTGCAAGCTAAGTGAACGCGCAAGTGAAGTGATAAGCTAAGTGAATGTTAATTTTTCTTGCTTATTTCTGCAGATAAATATCAAAATATCGAATTTTAAGGGTAAGGGACTACAGTCAAGGGTGAATACTCGACATTTTGACATTTCTCTATAGTAATCGACAAGAAAAATACACGTTCACTTAGCTTATCACCTCGCTTGAGCGTACTCTTAGCTTGCAGAATAGTCTTAAGTAGTATTTTTAACCTTCTCTAAATTGTTTTTATTTACTTCCAAGAATGCTAAATTTTATATGAGTTTCAGTGAATATTTTTTGACGGCACATGAATCAGTCTTATAGTTTTATTTTGAGAAACATTCTTTCAAGATATTTAGTTGACAACACATGCGTTTGTTGATGATTTAATGGTGAAATTGAAAGAATCTTATAACTAAAATAATTATCAATGTAAAAAACCGACTTCATAAAAATTACAGAACTAGACCAAATTGAAATGGGACGACACAAAAACCCTCGGTTTCAAATAAAAAAGAATCATCAAAATCGGTTCACCCAGTCGAAAGTTCTGAGGTAACAAACATAAATAAAAAATGCTGCCGAATTGAGAACCTCCTTCTTTTTTGGACGTCTGTTAAAAAGGCTGGTAAGAACACTCAAAAATGTCCAAACTGACGAAACTAATGCAAGACATTATTGGCGGGGTTATAAAGACATATTATATAAATTAGTTTATCGCTATTTCTAAAACATTACTAAAAAAACTCGTAAACCTCCTTTCGTGAATTATGTTTCAGATGTTTTTACCAAAGAATTGGGCTGGGGAATTGTTCTACTATGATATAGCTACGGAACCACGTCTTCACCGTATCCAAGACGCTCTTAGCTGGTTTGTATTTGTAAAACGTTGTGGGTTGGGTCAGTGGTCAAAGAGCTCCAGTTTAGGACGCCAACATTTGATTTGTTTCGTTTTTGATGTTATTTATTGTAGGCATGGTTCACTGTTTTGCATTAAAGTGACCAAGACAGATTTAAATATTTAATTTTACTAGCATCTTCCCACTTCATAATTCAGTCCAAGGAATATAGACACTATACATAAATATCCGAGCTGATAGCCCCCAGTGGGTAGTGCACCTGCCTTCTTGGGGGCGTGGGTTCGATTCCCACCTAAGGCAAACATTCATGTGATGAACATCTATGTTTATTCTATATATCTAAGTGTTAATATCTATTTAAGTATGTATTTCAAAATATATATGGTTTCACTTCAAAAACGTTAAATAAACATATGAAAATTAAGAGAAAAAAACTCAAAAAAATTTAGAAAATTGTAAATTATTTTTCTAAATAGTCTTTGGAGCGTTACAAACCTACATGAAACAGTCAATTTATTTTTAAAAAAGCTGGTTGTCACGTCTGTCACTTGCGTAGCAAAAAAAAATTTAGGTCTATGTCTGTCACGGCATACGAGTCTGTTTTAATGCCAAGATGCGCCAGTATAATAATATTTCACTTAAAAAAAATACCGTCACGGGACGTCCAACAGCTGTGAAACATGACATCACGTCCGTCACGGCATAGGAGTTGGTTTTACTGCTAAGAAGCGCCAATAGATCTTTCACATTAAAAAAAGTTGGCCGTCACGAGAGTCCCGGCAGCTATATGAAACATGACGTCACGTCCGTCACAGCATACGAGGCGGTTTTAATGCCAAGGCGCGCCAATAGATGTTTCTAATTAAAAAAACAACCACCTTCCTTCCCAACCATAGAGTTACACCAAGCTTTCATTAGGTTAATTTTTTATGGCAACATTCAACAGCACTATTTCCTTTTATTCCAAATAAATAGTTCCCGAAGCAAATTCCGAAGTGAAATCGTCTATAAAACTAACCCTAAGAATGTAAAGTAAACTTTAGCCAATCCATTAAGTTGGTCGTATTGAAAAATCTTGTAAAGTTTTAAAGAGAAATCTCCACTTCCGCTATTTGAATAGTGGTAAGGCGGCTTGCACAAGATATAATCTTATACGGTGCCGGCGTTTTACAACATTGAAAAATTAACTTATCATCCACAAAATAGTTTCGACACTTACTGGAATTTGCTCTCACTTTGACTTGGCAAGATTAACATCTTGCTAGCATGAAGGCAATTGCAAATTGATAAAACTAGCTAAATGCGATAAATGTGTGCAGCCAAAACAAACAAAAAAAACTCTTCAAATTGTTGACAGCTGATCTTGTTCCTTTTTTCGTTCATAACAGGGCAGGCTAGAGCCATTAGAGCATATCGCTTCGTCCACAGAATAATAAAGCCTTTTTCTGAGGCTTCGTGTTTCATATTTGCTTGTTATAGTATGCCATATTTTAACTCTGCTACTGCCCCTTTTGGTTGTTGCGGCAATTTTCAACCATCAACAGTGAGGGAGGAAATAGTGAGTTTAGTAGTATAGTGGAGACTTTACTATTATGCTTATAAAGAGTTATGAAAAGAACACCAAAATACACGTTTATCGTAATTATCTTTTCCATACTCGAATACATTAAAAATTCACCTTTATTACACAAATAGTGCTGTTGTCTGCAACTTCGTACGCGTAGATTTTCATATAAACTTTCAACCTTTTTTTCCTTCATAAATCAGGCATTTGCGCAAAATAACATAGCCTAATACTTCAATCTGGTCATAGCTAAGCATATTCGTGAAAACCTCATTTAAATCCGTCCAGTGGTATAGGAGATGTGCGTGGACGAACAAACAAACAAATATTCTAAAACTGTCTTAACGTATTCAGCCTTTGTTCAGCTGCTTATTTTAAGACTTGTGTGTTTTTTTTTTTTCTCGCATTTACAGTTCATTTAAGCTCTACGTTTTTATTATATGTATAGAATAAAATATAGAAAATAAGGAATAGAATAAACTTTTTTTTCTATAAATGTATAGAACACAAGATAACACTCCAAAATAAACAAGTTTACGAAAATAATATAATGAGACGACAATTTGTGTCACGTTGTCGCCTTAATCTCGTTTCATTTTTTGTTTCTTATTTTGGCTCTGCAAGG
The DNA here is from genome assembly GCA_949125355.1 of Agriopis leucophaearia. Classification (NCBI taxonomy): domain Eukaryota; kingdom Metazoa; phylum Arthropoda; class Insecta; order Lepidoptera; family Geometridae; genus Agriopis; species Agriopis leucophaearia. Next base: position 2,009,777 of record OX421287.1, read on the forward strand.
TTTTGTATTTATCCAGCAACGGAGAAAAACAGTTTTCCAACAACATAATAAACTTATTCTGATGAATTTCAAAATTATGATCCCTTTAGTTCTGGTGACAGGAGTCAAAACACCGTAAAGTGAAGTTAACATGCAGAGCCGTCTAAGCTTCACCCGAATGAATAACGCGATCCTGTCACAAAAACGAGAGACTAGAGCGGTCTTAGTTTAGCCACAGAAAAACCAGTACTACCTACCGTGACTTTTTCATCTAATCGCACTATAAGTTGCCAATTAGGAGCATAATCTTTCACATTTAATACTTTAGTGCGTACGTCGTCTCACCCCATATTTGTGGATAGAACTTCCTTTAAATTATACGCTTTTAGGATTTTTTTGAAATTGATTTTGATCAAATAATGATTAATTATTCCTTTTCATACACATTCAGGGGCTGTACCGTGAGCTCTACGTGATTCAATTTAGGTGACTGCAAGAAATAACACAAAAACTTTAACGTGGTCGCGTAACTTTTCGCAGTTATATTGAATCTATTTAGCCCACAATAAAAAAGCGTACAAGGCCGTCTGTCAAGTAGTAGCCTTTGGAGCTTTTTACAGGTCCCTAGTACATTAAAATTGTGTACAAACCTGCACCTGTCAAAAATATATCTGTTTCTTTCTGGTAACAACAATTTTGGCATATGAGTAAATAATGTAACATGTTTAATTCGTTTATGCTAAATTAGAACTACTTCTATATAGTCCTTTTACTCACATTTTGCCAATGTCAAGTTTACAGAATATTTCGGTCGAAATTGTTGTGATTTGACAAGAGATAGTTTGAGAAGAGTAGTGGTGCTGCTTTTTTTACACTGTACCCTCACAGTAGAGAGCACGCAAAGTTGTGCACACTGGCTTGGAATGAACCACTGCACAAATTCACCATTCTATTGCTCTCTCGTAAAATACCACCGAAGTGGAAGATAATAAACTTTCTCAAAATAGTCAAAGCAATATTAACTCAAAAAGATAAGTAACAAAAATCATCGTCATTTCAGCCATAGGACGTCCACAGCTGGGCATAGGCCTGAGCCATCGATCTTTAATAGGGCTTGGTTGGAAGCGACACGCGTCCAGCGTTTCCCTGCGGTAACAAAAAAAAAACAAAACAAAAATAATACGCTTTGCATTGCTGGTTTTTTTAGGGTTCCGTACCCAAAGGGTAAAACAGAACCCTATTACTAAGACTCCGCTGTCCGTCCATTCGCGTACCTCATGAGCCGTGATAGTTAGTTGAACTTTCACAGATTATGTATTTCTGTTGCCGCTATAACAACAAATACTAAAAAAGAGAATAAAATAAATATGTCAAAAGGCTCCCATGCAACGAACGTGTTTTTTTGCCGTTTTTATAGATAATGGTACGGAACCCTACGTCCGCGGCCGGATAAGCGCGAGTCCGACTCGCACTTGGCCGGGTTTTTTAATTTTTATATAGAATAGATCTACGTTTGGCCACCAACTCGCCTGATGGTAAGCGACGGTGTGGCCGAGGATTGAACAAGTTGATGTAGAAGAAATCTATTCACTCCAACCTTGAAGATGCCCAGATTGTAGTTCTCAGGAAACAAGGAGGACGGCAGGGAGTTCCATTCTTGGGCAGTACGTATCATAAATGACGACCCAAATCGTTGTGTACGAATCTTTGGAATTTCCACGAGGAGCGGGTGATAGTGTGCAGTCCTTCTACTTGTCCTGTAGTAAAAGGGGGAGGGTGGAATAAGGTCATGAAGCTCTTGCGCACACTCGCCGAAATGTATCCGATAGAAAATAGACAGACAAGCTACTTTACTGGTTAGCAACATTCTAAACCATCAAAACAACAAGTTTATCTAAGGCTAATAGTTATTGATAATCAATTGTGTTTAGATAGTAATAGCTTCTACCAAAATAAAATGTATGGACGGGCCCAGTAGAAGCGCATTTTTGAAGATTACAAAATGAGCGCCAGCGCTCACTTCGTTTCAGTCGGTCTCTAGCCGTAGGAAATGAAACACGAGTCTATTGTTACGCGATAACGAAACATCTGACAAAATTATGAACTCGTATGCTTTACCGAAGTGTATATACACAAATAAATCCGTTATCTATTTTTTGTAACAAATATACTGTACATTTTTATAATTAGGTGTTGAAGTATATGTCCGACGGTTTTGACTCGTTTTTACTGATCAAGTTCAATGGTTAGGTCCCGTCCTTTTATTTTAATTTGGTCGTAGAATAATAGTAGTAATTATTAATAGTGTTTTGGGTTCAGCAGTGTTTCTCCAACAGCCGGTAAAGTTTCTGGCAGTGTGTATGCAGCCTAAACCCATTTTTCAACCAACGTGTCCAAAGTTCTTGTTCGTTTCAAAGCGCAGATTTATGGTTTGTTTTAGTAAAATGATTCTAGATATTTTCAAATATATATAATGAATACCTACAGTAAAGTTTCAATTGTAATTTCCATGGTGCGAACGACGCTTGAAACTGTTTTCTGACTTCTTTTCAGAATCTCCACTAAACCATACCCTTTGAATATTCCTTATGCTGTTGGCCTGTTTTTTTTTTTAATAGACAGTGTAATTATATATAGCGTTACTGGTAATCAGTTAGCTTTCTCTTAAAGGCAGCCACAGTACACGTCATAGCAGATACCAAAATAAGTTAGTTACCGTAAAGCGGTCGTTGGTCAAATCGTTTCAAATGTTCCACGTAATGGGACCTGATATTTATGACAGACTTCCACAGACAGTCATTGATGCTCCGAGCTTTGCATCTTTCAAAATCAAATTAAAAAAGTGGCTAATTACGCAAGCTTTTTATAAATACACTGACTTTTTCAATATTAGATAGCGCGTAATATTATTGTATAGCAATTATTATTTTATGTACCTGACTTATAATACCTATTATTAATAATAAATATATATCTATGTCAATGTCTACATCATATAGCACACATCACATCACACATCATCAGCCAATTAACGTCCACTGTTGGACAAGGCCTCCCTCATAGAGAGGGGTATTGCCATAATCCCCACGCTTGGCAGGCGGCTTGGGGATCTCAGTACGTTCACCGTGTACTATTAGGACGCTGCTGCCCATCCTCCGGTGGTTCTGGTCGCAGTTTTAGGACATACCCGGGTCCACATACAGCACTTCGCTATATTCCCGAAATATCTAAAATGGGTAAACGCCACGAACGCTAGTAGCCAAATTCACGATGGAACCTTGACCGTGACATAAGCGCATTGACGGAATGTCAGTGTCGCTTCTTGTCAAACGTAAATCCTTCTCGAAAGATCCAGTACACACAAAGACGATCTGCTATTACTGTATTTTAATGATATTTTTTTACTGAATTGTTGAAATTGAGGGTTAGAACTAGAAAGCAACAAACAACTTTTACTCTACGACTTTTTGCAATTAGTCCATACCTCCAATAGAAATAGAAAAAGCTAAGAGTACTTCATAAGTCAGCATTGTACAATTATGTCGCAAAGAAACAGTCTTAAATTATTCATAAGTTAGAAAAAGCTTTCAAAACGATATCTTTGAAGTTAGCTGAAAAATACTTTCGAGTTTCGGAGGCGTCAATGGTGTCGGGGAAAATTAAAAAGTTTACCCCCAACCCTGTATAAATGTCAAATAAATTCCAAACTTGGACTGAACGAAACGTGATGCTGATTTGTTAAAAATGCTGGTTCGAAGTTTTTAAATTGAACACCTGTATTTCTTTGTTTGTGAAACTGAGATGTGCAGGCTACGTTCAGAAGCCATTTCTTTCGTTGTTTTTCGCACTCTTTAGGTACGGAACGAACTGGTATTTCCAGAACCTCAGAATTAAGTATTGATGCTGCATTTACACTTTATTGTAAATTGGTTATAATTTTTTACTAGGCTGTGACTTTGACTTGTCCGTGACTTACTTTGCTTGACTCTGACTTACTTTTTTTTCCTACATTTCACTTACATTTTATCAAACTTGATAATAATAACACTTGACACTTGACTGGCAAATGCATAAAAGTGCGACGCCAAAATTCTCACAGAGAAAAGATTAAAAAAAAATCGGCTAAAGTCATCAGAAAATTGTAACTTCTAAGATACCCTATATAAAACTAATTTTACAATAAGTAAAAAAGTAACTACCTTCTCGGTACAATTTGGGTTTTCAAGATCTTTTTAATAGCATAATTGCCTAGCCGTACAAATAACTCAGTATAAACAGTATGGAAACTTAAATGATTGTTTTTTTTACAAGTTACTAAGGTCTGCCATAAATTAACTCTACGCTCTTGTGATAGCGTAAATAATGGCGGGATGGTAAATTATTAGCAAATGAGTAGTTAAAAATGAAACACCCAGTAAGGTTTTGTTTCAATGGCCTGGTTTGGTTCCCGTCAAAAAACATTTTACTATCTTCGGTCACATCGACATTAGTCGTAATATTTTGTCAGAAATAAAAATTACGACCACAAATAAAATTCCGTTGGAACTAATTTTTAACCGACTACAAAAAAGGGTAAAGGTTTTCTCAATTCGGTTGTATTTTTAATGTTTGTAATCTCAGAACTCTGTCATTCATAAACTGATTTGAAAAGATATTATTTAATTTAAAAGCATATATATACTTTCAGATTGGTCGCATATAAATTTCATATTTTTTTTATGATACTGGGTGACGAGACGAGTGAAGTCGCTCGCCTGATGGCTCTTCACGCTTGCCCATAACAGCTCAACGCCACTCAGAATTTTGAACTTCAACAGTTCAAAACCCTGGATGGCAATGCATTAAAGTCGGTTTATTAGTTTAGCTTTTAAATTAAATTAGCTGGAAAATCGTATTTTATTAAATTTGAAGTCGGTTTTTTAAATTGATAATTATCTAAAGTACCTACATTAAAGCAAGCTCTGTTGTTGTATTTTGGTCACATATTAAAATTAAAGTATATGCAGATAATTTAAAAGCTGTCAGTTTTTTTATAATACATGTACCTATGTTTACTTACGTTATGTGTACGTAGATGTGAGTTATATTCATCATCATCATCATTTCAGCCATAGGACGTCCACTACTGGACATAGGCCTCCCCCATCGATTTCCAAAAGGACCGGTTGGAAGCGGCCTGCATCTAGCGTGACTTATATTAGTTATGATTGATTATAAAGCTAATCAGATCAGTTAAGTTCCTATAATGATATATCAGAATGGACACCGCAATCATAAACAAACGCAATAGCAGATTTTGCCGCAGGACCCATACTGCTTTTATCGCGGTGTGTCAATTTTCTCAAAGGATTGCCTGTGGCCACAGAAAAGTACTAGTTCCAAGCCCTTGAGACACCCTTGAAGGCTGCTGACTCCTTAGGTATTTCGTCAAACAAATCTGTTTGTTGTCTGTTCAAGAATAAATATTACTTTTTTATGATGAAAAGTAGATAAATATTAATCATTATGTACTTAGTAAAAAGGTTGTATTGTATTACGCTTTTTGTTTAGTTACTAAATAAGGTTAAATTAAGGTTTACAAACAGATCTTGGGTCGAATACTAAATTCGCGAAATGTATCAGCGCTTATTTAGGAATAGCTACCCTATACGAAAGAAGCTACCTCCGTACCAAATTTCACCCAAATCAGTGAGAGAAAACATGGTAACTATGCTATTACAACAAACTTTTGCATCTATAATATTTGTGTAATGCGTATTTTAATGTATGGGCTTCATAAACCTCACCACAAGATAGTTAACATTTTGTGTTACTACAACGTTTAGTTTTAAAAAATCAGGTACAATACATGGTGCGCAAAATACCGACCATCAATTTAGTCAAGAGATGCTTCGACCAGACGTTTAGATAATTCTTTAAAAATATTTTTGGCACCCTACCCCGACGGATCTAAATTAAAATAATAAAAAAAACACGTCAATCATAGGAGTGCACGTCAGAAGTGAGAACTTAAGTAGTAATTTACCAATTCCACAAGAGATGGCGCTGTTTTAAAATACACGGTACAGCGTGGCGTCCGCGTGTTCCATGATTTTTGTTCACCCAAAAAGTGCTCCACGCGCCTAAAAAAGTTTTCACTTCAAAAACTATATGTCAGTTATGGAGACTGCTGATAGAAGTGAAAATTTCAACTTTTAAAATAACTGACACATTATCATGTCAGTGACGCAAACGCACAAGTTTTGCCCCTACCGAAAATCACTCAACGAGACTAAAGGAGTTTTCACTTCAAAAGTCTGTTGAACCGTTTAAAGATTAACAGCTCTTTTATCGGGGATTTTAGAAATTTCCAATTTATTCTTGTTATTGAATCGACTATTTCTCGGAGGTGTTCCCATTTATATTAGAAAAAGATATTCTATCTCGATTGGTAGATGGGTAGCCTCCACACTGAACGACATCCTGCCATCTGCATCCACGGGATGCCCGCGACTCGCACGATGTCGTCGGTCCATCTAGTGGGAGGCCTACCTACGCTGCGTCTTCCAATACGTGGTCTCAACTCAAGAATCTTTCTTCCCCATCGGTCATCAGCATTTCGAGCGATGTGGCCTGCCCATTGCCACTTCAACTTGCAAATTTTAATAGCAATGTCGGTGACTCTGTTTCTTTGGCAAATATCTACGTTCCGGATTTTATCGCGCAAGAAACTTCGAGCATAGCTCTCTCCATCGCCGAAGTTTGCAAACGCGCAACTTCATGCAATCCCCTAACTAGAATCGCTTAAAATAGGAAGCAATAAGGCCGTCTAGACTCTAGTTTAATTTTAATTTCTATTGTTCCAGTTGCCCCAGCCCACGTGACTATATCGGGTCCTTCTGAGGCCCGAGTGGGGGACCCGGTACCCCTCTCCTGCAATACTGCGCCTTCAAACCCTGCCGCGGAGATCAAGTGGGTGGTCAGCGGAAAACATCATAAGGAAGCCAGCAATAGAACGGCTATTTCACCAGAAGGTAAGTCCTGCTTCTTTTGTGTCAACTTGACTTTAGAAGAAACCGATTCACTCGTGATTTGAAGACACCCAGATTGTAACTATCGGGGAACACCCATTGGGTCAGTACATCCACAAACTAACAGTTTGCTTAATAAAAAAAGAATCAAAACGCTTCGTATGGGTTTTTGGAATATCAACCATGAAATGGTTTCGCTTTTTCGTACCCTCCCTGGCAGTCTAATAGAAAAATGGGCAGGAGGGAATTAAATCTTGCAGATCTACCCAATACAGACTCTCCGAAATGTATTCGTCAAAAAAACGAAGACTGGCAACTTTGCGCCAATGCTCAAGACTAAGACTGGGATGACATGGAATGGAATGGCATCCAAGTGGCATGGAATGCATACAATGAGACGGACAACTAACACCCAGACCCAGAGTAGATATCGGGCAGATGTTTGAGTGATGAATGTGTATTCATCACTCAAACATCAGCCCGACTAGGAATAAAACCCAGTGACCTCTGGCTCATAAGGCACACCGGTCGAAGCATAATCTCTTGTTATTGTTTCAGGAGGGTGGATCACTACTTCCAACATCACCGTGATAGTGGAGCCTGATAAGATGTCCTTCGCAGTGCTTTGCTACGGGATCAACCAGCAGTTGACAGAGAATGTACTCGCCACGCACACCATCAACGTTCTATGTAAGTACACCATTATTATAAAAAAAAAACAACATAAAAAATGTGGTGTGGCTGTGTCGTGGACACGGCCGTGTGTATTACGTAACAAGTGGATCACATTAAGTGATCCACTTCAAGTGAAGTGAGTTAATTAAGTGCCTATAAAATTTGAGGGTTGCCCTCGATTTCCCTGGGATCCCATCATCAGATCCTGACTTGTTGACAATGAGACCAAATTGGAAGTATACCCTACCGAACAAAAGTTTTTTTTTAAATCGGTCAGTTACCGCATAAATCGGGGAACATACATAAAAAAAAATATACAGTGGAACGTAGATTTGAAGTCGGTTAAATACGTGTACGTTACGTAATTAGTACTATTTTCATTGAGCTTATTATATATATATATATATATATATATATATATATACATACTCGTATATATATATATATATATATATTCTTTGAATCTTTAGCTATCGAGTGGTGTAATTAAATTTTGGATGTCTATGATAGATATGTAGCTGCAGCATGAAACTGTGTCCCCCGATTTTGTTATCATCACTTTTTATAAATTGTCCCTACTATGAACGTAAATTTTGAAGACGTATTTTCAAAAATTTAATCTCAAGCCACGCCGGCACCTGGGCTGGGCTCTAAACTACCTTTGGTCGAAGCTACTGACTGAAGAACCTGGTGCGATGCGTGCCGTTTTAAAGATGTCTGCCTGATGTATTTGACCCTTGACCCAACCGTCTAGCAAGAGCCTCTTTTCGCTATTTAGCATACAAGGCAGTTCACCGGAACAAAGATTGAGTTAACATCCCACATGGCGGTAACCTTTTGAGTCAAGTCAAAGTACTTATTGCTGAGTTTGCCTTTTTCGGCCTTCACGAGGTTTTCGTCATGTGGGATGGTTATTTAGACCACGCTCAGGCTCATTGGCGACTAAAGTCCTGTCCAGGATGATAGACCGGTCCCAGTGTATTGTAGATTTATTGATTTTGTCATAATTTTGCCATCTTTACAGAGTTCTCAATCTGCCCCTTCTATTCTGTGCTAACACTAACTTAAAGAAACGAAAACTAACTTATTTAGACATCTATTAAACGTGACACACATGTTCCAAAACTTTTATATCGCTTAGTCCGCCAATAGCACGCGAAACTTCGCATATGGACTTGGACTCCGCTCCAAGATCTAACTCGCAAAGTCTAACTTAATCATAGGTCCAACGACTTACGTGGAGTTTGGGAGCCAGTGGTCAATCAGGGTAGGATCTTTATTTTTATTATATTGTGATTCTGGATTTATAGTTAATCAGTGAAAAGAGATCTATTAATTAAGAAGACTGAAATAAACTAAATGGATTCTGTAGCTTTTTTACATCAAGCTTTTTTATATCGTCTTTTTCTCAAGAATTCTAAGCATTATACCTATCGCCATAAACATTATGTGGTATTACACAGAAAATAAATATTTATTTTGTTTAAATTAGAACGGCAGCCAAGGCATTTTTGTAAGAAATTTTTTGTAGCCACTTGCACCCATATAAGCCCATAGCAACTGTTTTAGCAACTGTGCTGCGAAGTTCAACGCGTTGACATAAATAAGAATGTTCAATCACATAACTGTCACAATAACTGGCGACAGAGTTTCCTTCTCATTTCCGTTCCATTTACTTCTCTTTTTTGTGGAGGTATTAGCTGCGCCCGCGTGGAAATTAGCTTAGTAACCGTACTTTCTTCCGCTATAAAAAGTATCTAATGTCACATCCTAAAAATCACGGCGATCCGTTGCTCTGTTAATGCGTGAAAAAGTAACAAACATACATACTTTCGCATGTATAATAGTAGCATGATTTAGTTAATTAACTTTTGTTGGTTTGGACATATTTAATTTTCATAAATCAGATGCAGTAAGAAAATTACAACCTGTATACCATTTCTTTATATTATAAAACTGTATATTTCATTCATTTTTGTAAATACATACATTAAAAATAAGTGACCTTACAATACTTGCCCGCTGCCTCCTAACCTACAAATGTAATGCGTTCGCTAACTCTTGGGCCCGGTACGTGATATGAAATCATACAGCTTGTAATGTCGAGGGGTAATGTAAATGTAATATGGTGGAGCTGAAGGTAGACAAGGCGGCCCAGGCAGGTACAGCACAGAGGAAAATTCTTGCAGAGATACAAGTTTCTAAGAGTAAAACTAAAGACTCACATACGTGTGTGGAATTAATAGACCTGAGCACACAAAGTAATAAAATCTTACCATTTTTTCACGTTTAATTAAACAACAAATATGACCAAACTTCGATTGATAGATCATTTTGCCAAACACTTTTCGTAAGAGTCATTCAAGTATATAGTACGTACAAATCTTTTTAAGGTCTCAGAACTGAGGCGCGAGTGACGCGAGGTGCGTGGTACAGTCAAATGCACAAATCTACCAGAGGACAAGCGTACGCTGTTCACTTCACACACACGCACATCGCTGGTCATGAAGTGAGGTGTAGTTTTCATTCGCAGGAGCAGTATCTCTATGCATTTCCTACTCTGTGCTCTCGGGTGAGGTAGGCTCGATTTATGACTGTACTATAACCTCTACTTTATTGGTTGCTAGTTAATAGAAGATTACGTTAGAAGCTCCCAGCTAGTGACTGGTGCCCAGAATGATTAACTGTTCTGATGGGTTTTGTCTTTTTAAGATAACACATTATTAAAAGACCATATGAATATGGAAAACAGATGGATTTCTTTAAAATTATAAGTAACAATTATAATTATCAATATAAAAAACCGACGACATAAAAATAGCAGAACTGGACCCAATTGAAATGGGACCACACGGGAAGCACCAGCTTTCAAATAAAAAAAGAATCATTAAAATCGATTCACCCAGTAAAAATTTATGAGGTAACAAACATTAAAAAAAACAGTCGAATTGATTACCTCCTCCTTTTTGGAAGTCGGTAAACTCTCTCTTATACACTCATAACTTCGAAAAGTACTTGATCTACGAAGCGAAGATTTAGCAGGTAGGTAGATTCTTTATGGGGTTTTTAGAGGTCCGCTAAGAAAGCATTTTGCGAAAGGGCCGAATTACCGCTGGTGGTACACCTCCGCCGCGAAACTAGCAGAATGTAAACCTTACAACATGCAACATACAGCAGTAATTAAATAGCAACCTTCAAACGGAAGCGCGTCTCGACACAGTTGGCGTTACTCTCACGCGTATTAAAAACTCTGCTGTAAGGAACATTATTTAAGGTTCATAATACTTTAACGAGTAGTGGTTTCGCTGCAACGATTTCGCGGTGTGCTAGATGCGTAGGGGGGCAAATCGTGGTTGAAAGTCTTCGCGTATGAACTCGCGGGCTTCTGCTAGTTTCATCATAAATTATTCAAAACTAATCTCATAATAAGATGGGCTAATGAGTGAGGACGTCAGACGAGGGGTTCAGCCAAGATTAATGAACGGCACAGATATGACGTGCCTTTGATCTTGTATACGGTTGTTTTACAAACGTCGGGTCGCTAGGGAGTAGACAATGTTTCTGTGTTGAAAATTACGTATAAAAAATAGGCCATATAATTTTATCTCATAATTAACATCATTTTAACTATAGGACGTCCACTGCTAAATATAGGCATCCCCATCTATTTTCAAAAGGGCCTGGTTTTCCTGCGGTATCTTTTAGGTCGTCTGTCCATCTTGTGGGTGGACGTCCTACGCTGAGCTTACCGGTCCATGGTCTTCATTCGAGAACCTTTCGGCCTCATCGGCCATCTGTTCTGCGTGCTATGTGCCTTGCCCACTGTCACTTCAACTTGCTAATCCGGTGGGCTATGTCGGTAACTTTCGTTCGTCTAGGGATCTCCTCATTTCTGATTCGATTTCGTAGCGTAAGTCTTCAACCAGTGTGTGTTGCCAGTGATGACATACAGCACTGTAACGTGGTCTCTCACTATGGGCCTCATTAGCAAGCTCAAAGTCGCACGAGCTATTTTTATTTATCCACACTGATATTATAAAATGTGAAATTAACCCTGTCCGTCTGTCTGTTTGCTACATAATCACGGCTAAATGGATTAACCGATCTCGATAAAATTTTGCGAGGTAATAGTATGTATCATGAGGATGGACATAGGTTACTTTTTCTGAAGAAATTGCCGACGAAGTCGCGGTTACAGCTAGTATATAAATAAAATATATATTAAAAAAAAAAAAAAAAAAAAAAAAAACATAAATATAAATATAAAAAATAATATAAACATAAATATAAAAAATAATATATAAACATAAATATAAAAAATAATATATAAACATAAATATATAAACATAAATATATAAATAAATAAAATATATAAATAATAATATAAATGAAATGCTGTTCGTTGTTAATCGCATCACATGAAAACGACTGGACAGATTTAGATTTATTTTAAAACATTAATAATAGTCTAAATTAGGTTTTATGGAGTGGTGAGTAAAATTGGAAAAGTTTCCCGAAAAATTCACAAATTCGGGAAAACTGAACGTCATTTTTCCTATGCGATTTCTGTATGAACTAAAAACATAATCACATTTCGACTGACTAAAAACGTGGTTCTCGTATAATAAAGACGAAGTCAAAAGATATAAAAACTAAATTAAAACATAACGCTAAGGTCAAAAGAACATTCTAATTAACTCCAATGCTCGAGCAAAGAATATTACAATAGAAATAGAAGAAAAATTTAAGTGAGATGTGTTTCAAAGGGACTCTTAATTATTCAGAATGGAATTTAATTAAATTTAGTCTCGATTGGGAATATGAAATAGTTTTTATGTGGGAGTTCGCTAGCCGTTTGAAAAGAGTGTTTATTTAATACCCGACTGCCCAAGAAGGGTAATGTTTGTTAGATGTATGTATGTGTGGGTGTGTTATATATACGTTCTGTGGCAGTAATGGCTTGCCCGATTTTTAACCGTCTTCCAAAAAGTAAGTTCAATTCGACTTTTTTTTTAAATTTAATTTTGTTACCTCGAAACTTTCGATTGGGTGAACCGATTTGATGATTATTTTTTTATTTGAACGCTGGTGCTTCCCGTTTGGTCCCATTTCAATTTGGTCCAGTTCTGTCATTTTCATGAAGTCGGTTTTTCATATTGATAATTATGAAATAAGAAATGTCATTTGATTCGTCTCAATTTCATCTAATACATGCAAAAGTATTTGTTTGTCTGTTCAGTTGGTGCTCTTACACGCAACAATGGATCGACATGATTTTTAGGGTCCCGTACCCAAAGGGGAAAAACGGGACCCTGTTACTGAGACTACGCTGTCTGTCCGTCTGTCTGTCTGTCCTACCTTTTAACGACTGCATCTTTCGAACCGTAATAGATATCCTGTAGAAATTTTCACAGAATATGTAATGTTACGGCGGATTAATCAATTTGCCAAAATCCAAAAAAAATAATATATTGCTTGCAAAATGTTACCATAGGATAGACGAGTATTTAGAAGACAAATCAATTATGGAATAAATCGACGCGCTCCGCACTATATTGCCATATGTCAAAGACATTATGTAATACCTACCTTAAACATGCTACCTAAGACATGTATGTGAATTTCATATATGCAATAACTAAAACTGAGAGTCATATAACGGGCGATGGAGATAACTATTCTCGGAGTTTCTTTGCGCGATAGAATCCAGTACGTAGATATTCGCCAAAGAACCAGAGTCACCGACATAGCTATTAAAATTTGCAAGTTGAAGTGGCAATGGGCAGGCCACATCGCTCGAAGAACCGATAACCGATGGTGAAGAAAGGTTCTTGAGTGGAGACCACGAACCGGAAGACGCAGCGTAGGTAGGCCTCCCACTAGATGGACCGACGACATCGTGAGAATCGCGGGCATCCAGTGGATGCAGATGGCAGGATGTCGTTCAGTGTGGAGATTAAAGGGGGAGGCCTATGTTCAGCAGTGGACGTCTTCTGGCTGATGATGATGATGAACTGCTAAGCAAATAAATAAATATCTGGGACATTACTGCACACATGGTCATGTGACCCCAAATTAAGCAAAGCTTGTAATATGGCTGCCAGAGACTGATATACATACATATATATTTTTAAATACACACTTAATTAGATATTAACACCCAGACCTAGAACAAACACAAATGTTCATCACACAAGTATTTGTCCTAGGTGGGAATCGAACCCACGCCCCCACGCGCAGAAGTCAAGTACACTACCAACTGAGCTAACGGGGCTGTCATAGCAAAGCTAGTACTAAGAAACTTTATAATATGTATCTTCAAAACGATGTCACGAGTTAACTATTTGATTTTTCAAAAATAACCCGCAGAACTCTTTCCCATCACATCTAGCAATGAAAAGAAAACTTGTAATAGGCGAGCTAACTTTTAGCTTTCAGAGTCGCTGAAGTAATATTTGAAAGGCACTACAAGTACCGGTGATACAGTACATTCCAATAAATATGGCACACTCGAAATAGTACATTGAAATATTTTTGTGACTTATTTAAAACTAGTTATGTATATCCAATAATTAATATTGGAAGAATATTAATTTGTAATCAAATCATTTATTATATTTATTTATTAATTAATGAGGTGATGTTGAGCGATGATGCGGTCTGAGATGGAGCACGCTTGCTAGAAGAAACTGATTCACTCGTGATTATGTCTTGATGTATAATAATATATTTCTTGTATCTATTTATCAATTTCTTGGTAAAATTTTAGTTTTACTTCTATATTTTCAATGTATGAGCAGCGTTCTTTGTCTTTTAACCGACTTCCAAAAAAGAAGAGGTTATCAATTCGACTGTTTTTTTTAATGTTTGTTACCTCAGAACTTTCGACTGGGTGAATAAATTTTGATGATTCTTTTTTTATTTGAAAGCTGGTGCTTCCCGTGTGGTCCATTTCAATTTGGTCTAGTTCTGATATTTTTATGAAGTCGGTTCTTTGTATTGATAATTATAAACATAAATATTTTTTATGAACGTCTACATACCATTCTTTCCCACCTGGTAGATGACTGGAAGAAAATGGTTTGCATTAAGTCCTCCATATGTGCATTTCTACATTAATTGTAAGTGTGTAATAAAATATTAAATATATAAATGTCTTACTTAGGGTAATTCATATTAGTTCGCATATTTTTCTATTAACATATTTTATGAACACAGCAAATTAGAATTATTCTATTGGTTCTATGAATAGTTATACATAATTGACGAACACAACAAATTCGTTTTGTCCTATTGTTTCTATGAACAATAAACACATAATTTTATTTTAATAAAATAAAATAAAAAATAAAATAACACTTAATTGAAAACATAGTAAACTAGTTTTGTTCTATTGTTTCTATGCACTTACACCCATACAGTATATTCTACAGTCACAAAACTGCGCCATTGTTAATTTACACCCTACATCCTCGTAGGCGCCTAGGCGGGTTACGAACTTCTTCAGCATTTGCAACGTGCAATATATTTCGCCTGACACTATACACATAGCTCGAGGTATGCCTGCCTCTGACGGCTTGTCAGAAATTGTAATTGAAAGCATGTAACACCTAGATGGGTAAGTATATCGTGTAAATCGGCAAACTTTCCCGACGCTAGACTAAATAGCTTTGGGCTAATATTAGCTTCTAAAGGGTAAGGAAGTTGGGCGAAAAATATTTTCATGTTTGGTTGCTTTGGTAGACAGAATGTGTCCGAATGTTAAGTTCTGTTTTTATCCATGTTTGTGGGAATTTTGTGGCAAGAAAAATGTTTTTATTCTGTTCTTTTTATGGTTCTGCAGTACAACAAAGAACCCTTCATCTTCATCATCATATTTCAGCCATAAGACGTCCACTGCTGGCCTCGGGACCATTGATTTCCAAAAACCCTTAAAGATATATTAATCTTACACACATATGAAAACGCATGCTGAATAGGTGTTTAAGCAATCTTTTTATCATGTTTTGCCTAGTAGGCGTACAAATCTAGAGAGATGGCATAAAATACCGTAAATAATAGTTATGTAAAAACTTAAATTAAATAGCCCAAAACAATATTAACAAGTTAAAATATCATGTTATTAATTAACAGATAGACAATTCTATTATTTGCAAAATAAACAACTGATTGATTGTGGTCCATCCCTTCCATTCTGTCAGAGCATCATAATTATAAGATGATCAGTGATCTTGGGACCCTCGACAGTTCTGACAGCTCTACTACATCATCATAATTTTTTTTTTTAATAATAAGCTTGCGCTTGGCCGCCAACTCGCCTGATGTTAAGAGATGACGCGGTCTACGATGGATCACGCTTGCCTAGAAGAAACCGATTCTCTCTTGACTTGAAAACACCCAGATTGTAACTATCGGGGAACACCCATTCAGGCAGCGCATTCCACAGAATAGCAGTTCGCATACTAAAAGTGGAATCAAAACGCTTCGTACGGATTTTCGGAATGTCAACTATGAAGTGGTGCTGAGTTTTTTACCCGCTCTGGCAGTCCGATAGAAAAATGGGCAAGAGGAAATTAAATCATGCAGATCTGGTGCACACTTTACAAAATGTATCCGATAAAAAACCGATAGATTAGCAACTTTGCGCCGATGCTCAAGATTAAGAAGCTTAGTCTGAACTAGGGCTTCGTTGCTGATGAGCCTCTTGGCACGATTCTCAATTGACTCCAACGCCCCGAGCTGGTATGCATCAAGTGGCTCAAGCTGATACTTGGGTGCTCCGTTCTAAATTATGATTATGACTTATGATTTTCACTGATAACTACCGGTTCTTACTTAAAAAAAACATACAAAAAACACACCATCTGTAGATATATGGTATATACCCTATTCATCAGGCATATGCCTTATCCAGCGGCAGCGTTTAAGCGCACTGAGGAAACGGGAACTTGTTATCTGAAGTTTCATTAATCATGTCTCGGTGTCTGGTCTGAGGTACGAGCTGAAGCGATTAATTGTGGCAGTGGAGTCATTAGTGCTGAATTTAGTTACTAGATGGCGTTAAATGTAAATGTTTAGTAATTGTTGCTTTACTTTGTGACTATGATAAAACGCAACTTGATCTTAATGTCGAAGATAATTTATGTTAGTATCTTTGTCAGTTATTCAGGTGCCAAATAGACTGCAATAAGTGTTTTCCAACGTGAAAGGCATTTTTTGCAGTGAATATATAGCGATTGAAAAGATTTAACAGAGTCTTTTTTAAGACAACAAGCACAGAGCAGTGCCTTTAAAGCGTATGAAAATTAAAATTCTGTGTGACATTGAAACTGTTCTGGGCAAACATTATGTTTACCATCATGTTAGCGATATGCTCGTCTCGGCACTCAGTTGTTAAAAAGGAAGTTTTTGTTTTATTTTGGTAACTTGAGAAATCATAAAAACAACTTTTAAATTACTCAACTGTGAATGCAAAATGACACAAAACGCTTCCCGCCTGTACCTTTCACCAAATACTTAAAGTCCTCACCAAGATGATGTGGCGAAAAAATTCTATTCATATTATATTTGAATAAGGTTTCCTTTAGACGATGTTATTCATTTTTTCCTGTTTTGTTGTACAACAGTTTGGAAGTTTCAGCGATGACAACAGCTTTCGCCTTTGTCTTATTGGACAAAATTGATGGGTAATTTTTCACTAAGATTTTATAATTCTATTTTAATTTTACCGAAAGTTACTAAGACGCTATAGTACAACTTTTTTTTTTAAATATACGTCAATAAACTTTTCCGTTTTTTTAGGCGCGTTGAGAACTTTTTAGGTGAACAAAAATCATGGAACTCGCGGCATCGTCACGCTGTACCGTGTATTTTAAAACAGCGCCATCTCTTGTAGAATAGGTGAATTAAAACTTAAGTTTTCACTTCTGGGGCCTTACTTGAAAACGTTACTCAAGTTGACATACGCTCAAATATGCTCAGTCTTGTTTTCGCGTGTGACGATTGCCGTCAGCGAGAAGTTGAGAGAGCATTTTAAAACATAGATCAACTTGAGTAACGTTTTTAAGTAAGGCCCCTAACGTGCAGTCATATGACTGATGTGTTTTTTAATATTATCTAATGACTTCCGAGCTGATAAAAGGTTAGACCAAGCTTAGCATAGGTACACAAAGAAAGAGATTGAATTGAAATTTATCAATTCCCATGTAAAATGTATTCCTAGTTCCTACACTATTTATGAACTATACAATTTCTATATCTTGCAGTTTTGTTACAACTTTTTATGTAAAACTTTTTTATCTAGAAGCAAAAACAAATTGGATTCGAAAAATTTATTAATATACCAAAAGATTTTTCAGAAATACGATCACATTAAGTGTATCTGAGTTGAATTTGAAATGTTAATTTAATCAAGGACGATGCCCTTTTTAAAATGTCTCGCCACGACTCTCCATCCATTGAACTTGCAGACACTTACAACTTATATAAAAAAGGCTGATGCTCTTCTAAAAAGGCTAAGTTAGTGTTAACAAAGTACGTAAGATCGGACTTTGTTGAAGTGAAAACATCTTTAGGCGCGTTAAGCAGTTTTTGAACAATGATCACAGAATCGTTTTTTTCTTGTTTAAATTAGAACGGCTGTCAATGCATTTTTGTAAGAAGTTTGTTGTAGCCATACACTTGCACCCATATAAACCTATAGCAACTGTGACGCGGAGTTCGACGCGTTGACATAAATAAGGATGTTCAATCATATATCTGTCACAATACCTGGCGACAGAGTTTCCTTCTCATTTACGTTCTATTTACTTCTCCTTTCTATGTCAAAAATCATGGAACTTGCGGCATCGTCACGCTGTCACAGAATATAGAATACACAACCCGGTACCGTGTATTTTAAAACAGCGCCATCTCTCGTAGAATACATAATACACAGTACCGTGTATTTCAAAACAGCGCCATCTCTTGTAGAATAGGTGAATGACTACTTAAGTTTTCACTTCTGACGTGCAGTCCTATGGCTGATGTGTTCGTATAGTTCCTATGGCTGTTTTTTTGATCCATTTTAATGACACCCTATTTCAATTCTGACCTAATAGTAACTATTGTTATGGGATGTGGGTACAGGGATTAGAAGGAAACGCCGATATAATGTACCTATATTTTGTTTATGTACTCATTCGATTCAGTTTTAATTCCCTTTCTTATTCTTAACCCATGGCAATTAAACTGACCGCTGGCCGTACCAGGCTCCTCAAATACCCCGACGAGCCTTCTAGAGTCTATAATTTTCTCAGAAAATGGACAAAAACATATAGAAGTAGTGCTAATCACACTAATATCATATATGTGAAAGTTTGGATGGATGGATGGATGTTTGTTACTCAATCACGCAGAAACGGCTGGATTTCTATTCTGACAAGTATGGCGCACAGAGGCGTGACGTAATTTTTTTGTTTTGTGGAAAAGGGACAGAGTTTTCTCTACCAAAATCTTTAAACGCTTATATATCAAAACATTATTAGCCGATATAAATTATTTTTTCAAAAGCATTCATCATCATCATCATCAGCCATAAGACGTCCACTGAAAATTCACTTTAAAAACATTATATTTCCTTAAATTATTCATTAAGCTATTGGTTTCAATGATATAAACATCAGTCATCTACCCTATGACGGGTACTGTGGAGCCGTTTCGGCTAAGTATACTCTTTCCGCCAAACCCAGTATATAGATAGAAGATATGTATTTCTAGTAAAATATGTATACTAGGCCAGCAGTATATGAATAAGCAACCTATAGGGTTGCCACGTCCTGACATACTCGAAGTCCCTCATTATACTAATGAATCCACGGACGCCGGAGGAATTAATTGCACGACGCAACCCTGCCTCGAGGGTCCACACGACCAATTTGTCTATGCAGTTGGGTTATGGAGCCACCATAAAATTCCCAACAAACTTTAATGCAAAATTTTAGTTTACTCGTTTGACCACCGGCACAGATAATTTGGTCAGTCGTTACTACAATCGGTGACAACCCTGCAAGAATTTAGTAAAGCTAGTGGGAGTAATTTAAAACGAGTTCATAATTTTGTTTGTATATTTGCCGAGGTTTTACCACTTTTAACCAACGCTTGTACAGATGACTATAAGGCTTGGCATATTGTATTAAAGTCGCATTTAGTGGGGCAAAATCATAGCGCTATCGCTACAGAAGCTACGCACAGAAGCGCGTTTCGCTACTTCTATTTATGAGGGTTTTCACATATTTGTGAAAAAAATTGATAACTGTAATGTAAAATGTACCTCTACTTTTCCCTTCATAATTTTGAAAACTGTATATTAAGATATCGTAGAAATCAATTAGTAAATAGGTATTTGAATGAATTTAAAAAAGCAGGGAGTAAAGCGCAAAAAAAACAAGCGAGTTGGGGAGCGTTCAAGTATTATGTAACGAATTTGGGGGGAGGAGGGGGGTCTTGTAAAACGTTACGATGCGCTACAGGGGCGGGAGGGGGTGTTTGAACTACGCGTCACGTAACATTGTTTTTTTAATCCTTTCCGACTTTCCGGTACTTGACGCCGCATAAATGTGACTTTTAGGTAAAAATGGTCAATTGGTGGTTACGTAACGTTTTACTTAGGTGTGTACAGAAAAACTTTACGGCGCGTTACATTTCCAAAATCTCCAAAAATACTTGAACGCGTTACGTAATACTTGAATGCTCCCTAATGGTGGTCAAACGCGGACTTTGCGTTAACACAGTCGCTACCTGGGTGAGTTCGACAAAATGCATCAACCAAGATTTAGGTCAGTTGTCCCACCCACCACGCCATCTTACCATATATCTTCCTTGTTTGTCTGCCACAAAAAAGTGCTAAGGTTGCCTTTACGGCTCAAACGAATTTGCGATTAATGTAGGGAAGAAAACCAATAATATACGAAACGTGCCTTAAAACGCTCTCCGATAACCTATTACCAATATATCGCATCAGCTAATGGTTTCACATGAAGATTGACACGTCAATCCGTCAGTCGTGACAACCCTGAACGACTAAGGTTGCCACTTTACTTATTTCCTATCTATATATAGCTATTTACTACATCACAGGCAATTTTCATCTCAATAATCTAAGTATGAATTTTCATCGGAACTTATCGCACATTATTTTATTTAGGTTAAAATAGGTTTGACAGTTATTTAACCGCCAAGTAGTAGTGTGCAAACGCTACGGTGTTCCGGATTGAAGGGCAATGTTTCCAGCGAAATTATAGGGCACACAGAGATTTAACATCTTATATCTCGGGGTGACGAGCGCAGTGCATTGCCATCCAGGGTTCTGAACTGTTGAAGTTCAAAATTCTGAGTGGCGTTGAGCTGTTATGGGCAAGCGTGAAGAGCCATCAGGCGGGCGACTTCGCTCGTCGCGTCAGCCAGTATCATAAAAAAGGTACCTTTCCCTCGACGTTTCGACCGTGTTACAATGGCCGTGGTCACGAGCTAACTGAAAACTGCGGGTGAGTCTAGCAAGAAGAGCAGGTGTTTTATTATTCTACCCTCACTTGATCTTGAAAATACGCAGGGTTGTCACTACGACACACAACACTTACCGACTTACCACGGTAAATATCCTGTAAAATAATCATATAACTGTAGTGAACAACCGTGATAGTTTAAAACAGTGTTTTAAAAAATATGTCAACTAAGTAAACAAAATTGCGTGTTTACTCAAGTTTTTAATGTAATCCAGTTGTAAAACTATCAATTAATACCAACGCATCATAAATATTTGGGACAACATATAAATATTCGGGACATATTTGCATAAGATCGATATTACTATTCGTCAATGTGTGACACCCCTGGGGGTGATTAGGGATGCGACTTTGATTAACGACGCTGTTAATACGTTAGTTTGAATATGGAATATGAATAAATGTCAAATGTAAGATTTACGATTTTGCGCACCAAATAACCTAACAAGTTGTAAGTTTTATTCTATAAGTTTTGGGAGCTGCAAATTGAACGACCGTCCAATAAAATTAGATCCCATATAGTAAACGCGGATTATTGTCCGTATGCCGTTGTCTGTCACATAATTTTACTGTGTTATGCTTGGCTTTCTACTTATCTTAATAGGTAAAGCCTGTGATACCCAAAAAAGCAATTTTGAACTATGATTTGGCTTTTTTGTCGGTTAAAATACAGTGTTAACTTAAACTATTTATGACCATGTCTTTTTTAGGTTTCGTTACCCAAAAGGTAAAACGGGACCCTATTACTAAGACTCCGCTGTCCGTGCGTCTGTCTGTCTGTCCATCTGTCACCAGGCTGTCTCATGAACCGTGATAGTTAGACAGTTGAAATTTTCACAGATGATGTATTTCTGTTGCCGCTATAACAACAAATACTAAAAACAAAATAAAATAAATACAACAAACGTGATTTTTTGCTCATTATTTTAGATAGTGGTACCTTCGTGCGCGAGTCCGACTCGCACTTGGCCGGTTTTTTAAATTGTTTACCTATTAATAAATAAATAATTATCAATTAATGTAAATTGAAATTTAAAATAAAACACGTTCCATTTAGAAAAGAGCTTTTAATTTGCTACTGGACATTATTTCGATGTAACATAGCTAAGAATCATCGCTATGAAACTTGCTTTCATATATTCATTTAAATCAGTTCAGCCGTTTGGCAGAAAAATAGTAATTGACATTCAAACATCACAAAACTATTAACCCAAACGCAAATACCCTACTGATCCATCGTCGTGGGGAACAAGTCACCAAATGACAGCCGTAGTACGTTATAGAAATGGTATGATAAATAAATCGATAAATGATAAATCATATCGATAGTATGACATCGATACTTATCGATGATTAATTTCACGTGTCCCGCCCCAATTGTAGTCCAAGAGGCGATCTCCAAATGACGGCCCAGCGTTAGTATTCGCATGCTAATGTCACGCGTGACGAGAATGTTAACAAGCAAAACTACACTAACTACACAACGAACGATAAATGGCAGTAAGGACATTAAAACTATTACAATATCTTGAAAAAAAGATTTTTACGTAGACAAGCGAGGCGTGACCACTCCTTGTGCTAGGGTGTAACCAACCCTAAAAAACAATTTTCCCTTTTTTTATTGTAAAATAGGCTTTCACTTGGCCGCCAACTTGCCTTATATTAAGCGATGATGCGGCCTACGATGGATCACGCTTGCCTAGAAGAAACCGATTCACTTTTGACTTGAAAACACCCAGATTGTAACTATCGGGGAACACCCATTCAGGCAGCCCATTCCACATACTAGCAGTTCGCACAATAAAAGTGGAATCAAAGCTCTTCGTACGGGTTTTCGGAATGTCAACCTATCTAACCGTTCAATGCGGTCTTTTCCGCTTAGTGCTCAGTTTTTCCGTTTTATGGACACAAATTATATTTACATGCATTTAGCCTGATCCTGAAGAACTCTTGTGGTAAATATCTGATGACAACGTAGAGACTTATAGAATTAATCCACTAATCCTAAAACACATCAAGCAGTAATTCACATAAAATTCTTCCACGCCGGTTTTGATTTGCGACAGGGCAGGCCATATCTATTCAGGAAGCGCTACCAAACAGGGTCTATAATATGAAGCCCATACAAACAGACCCCTCAATTAGTAGCCATAGTGCGACAACACAGAATGTCAACTCCATCCAATAGGTAACTGTTATGTAATCTCTGATTTTTAAAAAGATCCTTGGAACTTATTAAGCTAAAACTAAAAAAACTGATTAGGAGTTGAGAAACATAATTATTATTTAATAATTATTTATGTTAGTTTTATTGATTAATTGAGATTGACTGCAGGACCTCCCACTACACTAAAAGTTCATCATTAATTAGACTTTAAAAAATTCCTAATACTTCTGCTTGTTACTTGGCTAATAAACTATTTTTGTATCACTTGACCGGTTAGGTCAAGTGCGAGTCGGACTCGCGCACGAAGGGTCCCGTACTATCTATAAAAACGGCAAAAAAATCACGTTTGTTGCATGAGAGCTCCCTTAAATATCAATTTTATTTAATTATTTATTTTTAAAGTAAATATATAACTAAATATTCTGTG
Organism: Agriopis leucophaearia; assembly: GCA_949125355.1. Taxonomy (NCBI): domain Eukaryota; kingdom Metazoa; phylum Arthropoda; class Insecta; order Lepidoptera; family Geometridae; genus Agriopis; species Agriopis leucophaearia. The sequence continues at coordinate 2,033,576 of OX421287.1, forward strand.
AATATTTCAAGCGTCTACCTGTTGCCGTTATCAATATCGAGCAAAAACGATTAAAAAAATCACGTTAGTTGTATGGAGCCCCCTTTAAATATTTATTTTATTTTGTTTTTTTAGCATTTGTTGTTATAGCGGCAACAGAAATACATCATCTGTGAAAATTTCAACTGTCTAACTATCACGATTCATGAGATATAACCTAGTGCCAGACGGTCAGAAAGACAGACGGAAAGACAGAGTCTTAGTAATAGGGTCCCGTTTTACCCTTTGCGTACGGAACCCTAAAACATTCGGGCGAGTGCGACATACAAGTGCGTCCGTCTGTCTGGACGGACAGACAGCGGAGTCTTAGTAATAGGGTCCTGTTTTACCCCTAGCGTACGGAACCCTAAAAATCGCACAAGTTTGATTACTGTCACTATAATTCTAGAGCAACCCCTAAACTAGGGTTGTCACCCATTACTTTAATTACATCTCCGTGACTAGACCCTTGCTCATAATTCATAATTTTATAGTGCGTAACTAGCAGCGTATGTTATTTTAGCCTATAATTAATGAGCACAAAGATGGATGACACCGTTTTGGCGCTAAATTATGTTTTCGCTACGTTTAAATATTATCAGGTAACTCGGGTCATAAATTATCTATATCTACATATAATAAAATGGTAAGATAAAAAATCTGTAATGCGAGATATAAAAAAAAACACACCGGGCGTCTTAAATTATAAGTTTCTTTTCATGCACGCCTACATACCATTTGTTCCAACCTGGTGGATGACTGGTAGAAAATGTTTAGCATTAAGTCCTCCATTTGTGCACTGTACTTAATTTGTAAGTTTGCAATAAAGTATTAAATAAATAAATAAAATAAGCAGCTACGTTAACGTAAAAAAAAAAAAAAAAAAACTAAGCTAATAAATAAACTAAAATTCTAAAAACTTTCTTAAGAAAGTTTTTAGAATTTTAGTCTGTTAGTTTGCGCGCACATCTAAACCACTAGACAGATTTAAATACGGTTTTCACGAATATGCTTAGCTATGACCAGATTGAAGTACAGACTATGTTAAACAATGTTTTAAACTATCACGGTTGTTCACTAAAGTTATATGATACCACGGTAAATATCCCGTAAATAATCATATAACTTTAGGCTATGTCATTTTCCGAAAGGGCCGAATTAGGCAGGAAAAAAGGGTAGAAAGTTTATATGAAAATCTACCCGTACGAAGTCGCGGGCAACCGTTCAACAATAAGTTTCTTAATTTTACCACATGTTTACTAAGAATAACAGACAGGGATCAGTTTTCATCTTAATTTCAGAGCTTTTTATTTTTAGTTACGTTTCTGTGCATCTGCTACATTATTAACATAACTAGCTCCGCCCCTTGGTCTCTCCCGCGTAGTGATGAAAAAAGGTGGTCATGATGATGATGATGATGATGATGAAAGTAGCCTATGTGTCGAATCCAGGACATAAGCTATCTATGTTCTAAATTTTATCCAAATTCGTCCAGCCATTTCAGCGTGAAGGAGTAACAAACACGCACACACAGTCACACACACAAACTTTCGCATTTATAATGTTAGTGTGATTAAACTACAAACCTAGAATCCCTAGAGGTATCAATTAATTATAATTAACTAATAACATTTATTTATTTGAAACTCATAGTAAAGTTTTTTTACCGACCTATCTATGCTATTAATAAATATTTCTTTTCATCAGAACTTTTTTATACAGATTTTTAATAGGCTTATGTGTTTGACCGCCATTTCGCTTGATGTTAAGCGATGATGCGGTCAACGATAGAACACGCATGCCTAGAAGAAACCGATTCGTGACTTAAAGTAGAGTTGCCATCTCTAAAATTTGGCTACCAGGAAAAGATGCGTGAAAACCCCGGATTTTAGAGTCCAGAACCCGGACATGTCAACAGGTTTTTTTTAAACAGTGTAAAAATTGCGGCGTGTGCACAGTGCGTGTATTGAGGGCGGCCCAATTTTTTTTTTTACACCCGGACTACAAATGAAGCCCCGCCCGGACGCTCACCGGATGCCCTCTAAACTAGGACAAATCCGGCGAAACCCGAACGGATGGCAACCCTAACTTAAAGACACCCAGATTGTAATTATCAGGTAGACCCATTCAGACAGCTCATATCTAAACCATTTTCTTTGCCCACAGATCCACCAAATGCCCCCATCATCACAGGCTATGTTCCCGGGACAACGCTGATCGCTGGAACGGTTCAGAAGCTCCTCTGCATGTCGACCGGTGGGAACCCCCTCGCTACCCTCACGTGGTTTAAGAATGATAAGAAGGTAAGAACAGGCCCTAAGTAACCTTTAACTCTACCAACAATGTGAAAATATCAAGAAAATTTCAATATAAAAAAGCATCAAAATATAAAGAAGAATTATATCTGAAATCTCAAAGGTATAGAACTACTTTCTCATTTTAAATATTAGTTGATACTTATATTAAAAGAAAGTGAAAAATCTCTGTCTGATTGTTTGCTTCTTACGACTAAACGGCTAAGTTGATCTTAACGAAATTTGGCAGGAAGATAGTGTGCATCATGGAGAATCACATCACATGCATTATATTATATGCATCATGAGGACGGACATAGCTTTACCCCTAAGAAATGCGGAAAAAACGGAAAATTGCGTTTAACACCGCGAGATTTAGCTAGTAATTTAGTATATTATTTAAAAGCAGATTTAAGCTTTTTAATCAAACTTTATAACGTTGATCTCATTTAAGTTACTGAAAAAGCAAGGGAAATTTAAACACTTTTTTAAGAATGGATTCCATGTTTCATACTGAAACTACACTTAGATGACATTGTACGATGTTGTGTTATATTCATAAATTAGTACTAAAACTAATAAAAAAGACAATAACAGAAGTGTCATTGAAATGACCTTTTTTGGTGAAAATAAAAGAATACAGCTATGGTGTCAAAGCGTTAAAGGCAATGACACGTTTATTAGAATTTATTTAAAGGGCACTTTCAACCTTATTTGCTTATGCCTCGTTAAGCAGCATGCCACAAAACCGCACGATTGTGCCTCGATATAAACAAACAAGTACTACTATGTTGCCACACGTTGGGCGCCAGTTTTCTTTTATTGGCGACGAGTACAAAATTAAATTTCGATAGTTTTTTCACTATGTAACTAATTTACCAGTCGTTTTCCTTTCTCTTTCTTGTTCGTTATTGTTTTCTTTCTTTATCAGGTCCATTCAGTAACGAAAACGTCGGAGAAGTCAGTGTCGGCCGAGATATCAATCCTGACCAATGTGACCGACAACCAGGCGCAGTACCGGTGTGAAGCGACTAACAGCGCGACGGAAATACCACTGTTTGAGACCGTCACGTTAAATGTGCACTGTAAGTAGCATAACAGCTGGCATGTTGGAAAAACTCTGAATCTCACAGCGGGAAATGGAGAGAGCTATGCTCGGAGTTTCTTTTGCGTGAGAGAATTCGGACTAGGATATTCGCCGAAGAACCAGAATCACCAACATAGCTGCCAAAATTTGCAAGTTAAAGTGGCAATGGACAGGCCACAATTCTCGAAGAACCTATTAACGATGGGGAAGAAAGGCTCTTGAGTAGAGACCACGAACCAGAAATCGCAGCGTAGGTAGGCCTCCCACTAGGTGTACTGGCAACATCGAGAGAGTTGCGGGCATCTAGTGAAGCAGATGTCAGGTTGTTGTTCAGTGTGGAGGCCTATGATCAGCAGTAGACGTCTTCCTGCTGATGATTATTATAATGATTTCTCTAAAATAAACTAAATTAGAAAGCCCTAAAATTGTTTTGGTTTAGTTTAGAGAATGGTACAACAAAACAGAGTATTAGACTGTATTAAAAATATGATTCATGCTTCTGTAATCCTAGAAGTTTATTTTTATTATTATTTAGTTTTTGAAAACTACAAAACAATGTCCTGTTTCAGAAAAATACAAAATTAAAACTGATTTTTTCATTGATCACGTGACTTGTCTGCAAACGCTCTATTTAGGTCGAATGTCCGTTGACGTCACAGGTGTCGTTTAGTGTTGCAAATGTCCGCTTACTATGAAGCGATCCACATGTTTGTTGCTCATATTTATTTTAATAAATATCAATATAAAAAAGCGACTTCATAAAAATGTCAGAACTAGAACAAATTGAAATGAGACCACACGGGAAGCACCAGCTTTCAAATAAAAAAAGGATCATCAAAATCGGTTCACCCAATCAAAAGTTCTGAGGTAACAAACACTTTAAAAAAATAGTTGAATTGAGTACCGTCTCCTTTTTGAAAGTCGGTTAAAAATAGGGTTACATGTTATCCACACAAAAATTTCTCATCTGTGTTGCAAGTCAACTACTTTTAGCGGTAAATTTGTATAATTCTGTAAGTAAATTGTGAATAGTGCTCTGTGCTGTATTATTATTAAGATGATTAATCTATATCCACGTTGTTGTAACACTTAATAATATGGCTGTTTGCTGTTCCTTAACCCGTACTGCGCAAGGGGCTGAGTAGCCTCTGTTGCCAGAAATGCGATGCCACATGCGACATGCGGCGCATAACACATTCGACGGGATAATAAATAAAATAAATGAAACATATTCTACGGTAGGTACTAATTTTACTTTTGTCAATAGTCGCGCCAGAGACAGTGAAAGTGAGAGCTGAACCGGAAGAACTGAAGCCGGGAGTCGAAGCCACACTGAAGTGTGACGCTGCGTCCAGCAACCCGCCAGCCGTGCTGTCCTGGTGGAGGGACGGGATACCAGTGCAGGGTAACTATTCAAATTCAATTCAGGTTTTAACACCCATACCGTTGTCATACATAATCTATCTTTTATACATTTTTTTTTTTGTTTTATGATACTGGGTGACGAGATGAGCGATGTCGCTCGCCTGATGGCTCTTCACGCTTGCCCATAACAGCTCAACGCCACTCAGAATTTTGAACTTCAACAGTTCAAAACCCTGAATGGCAATGCACTGCGCTCGTCACCGCGAGATATAAGATGTCAAATCTCTGTGTGCCCTGTAATTTCGCTGGAAACATTGCCCTTCAATCCGGAACACAGTAGTGTTTGTACACTACTGCTTGGCGGTTGAATAACTGGCAAATGCGTGCGTTAGTCTCGCAAAAACTCGACAATGGCTTTACCAATTGTTTTTTTTTTATGTTCCCTCAATAATGAAGTGGTTTACAAAAAAAATGCCCGGGTAATTGGAAAAAACTGAAAGTGCTCTTTTATTATCTACTAGCAACTCGCCCTGGCTTCGCACTGGTGTAATTAAAAAAAAAGGTGAAAATAAGTGAACGTAAGACATGTAAATTAATTTTTCGGCGAGTTGGTTGCAAAGTATGGTTTTTTTTTCTACTTACATAAAACTTTCATTAAGTTTTATTATATATATATTAACCTTCCGTGAAAAATTATCTAACTGATGGTGGAAACCGTATCAAAATACGTTGCGTGGTTGAGGAGGAGTTAGCGGTTATACAGATAGACAGACGCGGAAAGCGACTTAATTTTATACTATTTAGAGATTTATTTATAACTGTAACAAAGTTCAATTACTTGACATTATTTTGCAAAAACTCGTGGCAATGGTTTATTCAGTATTACAATACTGCCTTCTTTCTGTCTTTTGTATCATCTCCATCCTAAGGTTGCCTGGAAGAAATCGCTGTTAGTGAAAGGCTGCCTATATATATATATATATATTTATCAGGAGTATGTAATCGGCTGTGTGATTAATAGTTTATCTATCGAAAATGACAATTATTGTAATCCAACAGGTCTCCCGATGCAGCAGAAGAAAGGTCTGCACGGAGGCACCGTCTCCACCATAGAACTGAAGCTGAACATCAGTAAGGACCTCAACGGAGCAGTCTACACGTGTCAGGCCACTAACGAAGCGCTGGAGAGGAGCGTCAACGATGCGCTGCCACTTAAAGTTCTGTGTAAGTATTTAGCAGTATATTGACACCAATCCAAAGGATCTGATAATAGAGATGTCTAAGTCACCACTTCTTTGTGTCCTGTTCGACTTCCTGCCACGTAACCAACAATTATTTAAGTGGAGGTGGTGGTAGGAAAATAATTTCCTCATTAAAAAGTTACTGTCAAGCAAATTGGGTGGCAGTTCGCAGTAACTCGAAAAAAAAACTCGGATTGTAAAAAAATACTAATATGAAGAAAGTTTCATTCCAGTTGTTAAGTATACCAGCACCAGGAGTAAATAAGAACCTCAATCTTGTTACAGACGCACCAATATTCGATGAGGCAACACCATACACGACAGTTGGTGTTGAGAATGAGCCTCTAATTATAGTGCTTCGAGCTGACGGCAATCCACAGAGCATCTCCTACACCTGGACAAAGGATGGGCTGCCGATCACGCAGTCTACTTACAGCAGTTCTAGTGAGTATATACAGCAGTTCCTATCGGGGTTCCTATCGGAGAACACCCATTCAGGTACCGCATTCCACAGTCTCACCATATGAGGTCTCAACTTGCCCATATTGCTCAAAGAACCGATAAGCAATGGAGAAGAAAGGTTCTGAGTGGAGACCGTGCACCGGAAGACGCAGCCTTGGTAGGCCTCCCACTAGATGGACCGACGATATTGTGAAAGTCGCGGTTATCCGCTAGATGTAGACGGCAGGCTGTCGTGGCGATTTAAGGTGGTCTGTGTTTAGCAGTGGACAGAGCAGCCAAGTACCAGCTGGAAGCTTTAGATTCGGTAGACCGGCGTGCTATGAGGGTAATTGGTGACAGCAAATTAGTCGCCAAAAAATTGCAAAGTCTCGAGCACCGCCGTAAAGTAGCTTATCTGTCTATTTTCTATCGGATACATTTCGGCGAGTGCAAGAGCTTTATGACCGTATTCCAACCTCCTTCTTTTACTACAGGACAAGTAGATGGACTGCACACTATCACCCCTTCTTCGTGGAAATTCCAAAGATGATTACTCAAAGATTTGGGTCGTCATTTATGATACGTACCACCCAATAATGGAACTCCCTGCCGTCCTCCGTATTTCTTGAGAACTACAACCTAGGCATATTCAAGTGAATAGATTTCTTCTAGATCAATATTTACCATCCTAGGCCAAACCGTCGCTTACCATCAGGCGAGTTGGTGGCCAAACGTAAATCTAACATTCGTTCATTTCGTTTATCTATTCTATACATATATTTTCAAAAAGTGGACGTCTTTTGGTTGATGACGATGACTCCACAGTCCAGCAGTTTGTGCAATAATAACAATCAAAGCGTACGGGTTTTCGGAATATCAACCATGAGACAGTGTCGCCTTTTTGTGCTCTAACCAGGCCTGGTGCACTCCGCACTTTAGGTATGAAGCTAGTAGTCGTCTCGTCTGACTTGCCGTGCCCGCTGCCGCGCGATAGACAGAGATAACGTGACAAGAGTTACGCGATAGACAGAGGCAACTTCTAGGTTAATATAGCTGTAGGTAGTTATCGCTCGCACGTCCTGAATTGCACTTTATTGTGTAGTAGCAAGAGTCGCTACTTATTTAAATGATTTTGCGGAGTGAATCTTCTGTACTTATTTGTATTCTGTGCCCTAACTACTATTTCTGATGTTGCAGATGACCGGATAATTTCGGAAGGCAGCATGTTGAATATGACTAAACTAACTCGACACGACGCTGGAGTGTATTCTTGTGAGGCGACCAACTCCCAAGGAGCTTCAGTGGCCAACATCACAGTCAATGTGCATTGTAAGTACTACTAACGAAGTTTTTTACTCGCTTTTATTTAACCTGCCTCGTTAGTATGGATCAAATCCTACAACTGAGTTTTCCCAACGAGCTGAAATTTTGCATCACGTTTATAATGGATGGCTAAGTGACGTCATTCTAAATCCAATACCAGACCAGATATTTTTATGAAAAAATTCTCACTTCAGTGATTTTTATGCACTCCCATGATATGGGTATCAAATGAAAGGGTTTGCTGAGGAAACTACAAAAAATAAAATGACGTCACACTAAATTCAATATGGCTGACACCCCAAGATGGCAGGCAACATTTTCTTATCTACCATCATGATACGAGTATCAAATGAAAGGGTTTGCTGAGATACGAATAGTAACAGTTTTTTTATATATTTGCTATGTAAAGTAGATTTATATTATTTGTTAAAACTTACTTTGTTTATAGATTCTGCTTCAATCAAGTCAGTGTCACAGAATGGAATCGCGGATCCTAAAGAAGACGCCGTACTGTCTTGCACAGCTATTGGTAAGCACAAAATCACGAGATTAAATAAAATTGAGAAAGTGATGTCTTCTAGACAAGCTTCTTAAAACTCTTTATTTTTTAGGTAACCCGCTAACAGCTGACCACGTCCGATGGGAGCGTAAAGGGTACACCATCTCGAGGGAGCAGGTCACCTTCGATGCTAGGAACGCCACCAGCTATCTCACCATACGCGAGCCGACACGAGCTGACGTGGGGAATTTCCTGTGTGTAGTTGATAATGGTAAGAGATACATCATCACCCTAAAAAACCGTGGTAGCCTATTTGGGATACCGCTTGAAAGCGTGAGGTCGCGGGTTCAAATCCCGTGCCTGATCAATGAGCTCTTTGGAATTTATGTACGGACTTTCACACCACTGGCTTTCCGGTGAAGAAAAACATAGTAAGGAAATCTGCGTACGTACGGAGAAGAAATTCAATGGTGTATGTTAATCTACCAACCCGCAACTGGGCCTGGTGGATTGAGTCCAATCGCCCTTTTGTAGGCCTAGCAGTGGAATTATTGAAAGGCTAATTTATGCATCATCACAGAATATATTTTTTCATTTACATTATCTACGAGTACATACCTATCACTTTACACCGCTGGAGCAACTTAAAAGAAAGAGCCTGACATACAATACCTTCCCAACTCAAATATTCTTTTTTCATATGGGCTGTAAAAAAGGCTGAAGGACGAAAGTGGGGAGGAAAGGTTTTGACATTGTATTATATCGTGACATTATTGATAACTTTCAATTTATTACGTAGTTACTTGCCGGTACAGTGCAAGGCCGAGGATTGAACCGGGTGCCGTTAGATTATAAAGCGTACATGTTACCGCACGGCCACCATCGCTCTTCAAAATTATTTTATCTGCTTGTCTTTTTTAATGTACTTCACTTACGGTCTTTTATTGTCTATTTGTTCAGGTATCGGTGGCGAGAGCAAGCAGGATGTGATGCTGGTCGTCAAGTTCAAGCCGGAGATGGACTCTGCTCCCAACCTGGCTAAGGCAGCTTCCAACGTGGGCCAGGTGGCACGATTGACTTGCAAGTGAGTCCATCATCAACTCCATCCACGTTCATCATCACTGGAACAAATGTGCCAGCGGCTCAGCCTCGCTCCGGTATTTCAAGGAGCTAGGCTGGCTAGATGTTGGTAGGAACTGAAAAATGCCCATAACGCATGCCCATTATAAAAAAAAAATATGATCATCAACATTACATTGCCCAGAGTAGGGTAGGAGATATAAATTCAGCCACAGCCAGAGGGAGAGAACTCGTCAATTAAAACATTAACTTTGGTGGTTCTAAGTATTATTTTCTTAAGGACTGCCCACTACACCAGACAATATTCGTGTGTGGGTTCGATTCCCATCTAGGACAAACATTTGTGTGATGAACAATTTGTGTTTGTTCTATGTCTGGGTGTTAATATCTATTTAAGTATGTATTTAAAAATATATATGTATGTATATCAGTTTCTGGCTGCCATATTACAAGCTTTGCTTAGTTTGGGGTCAGATGACCATGTGTGCAATAATGTCCCAGATATTTATTTATTTATTTATTTAATACCGGGTGTAAAGGAAATGTTCCCGAAACTGAAGATTGGAGATAGTGCTAGTGATTCATCATCTTCATCATTTCAGCCATAGGACGTCCATTACTGGGACATAAGCATACCCCATCGCTGATACGATCACATTTTTTTCCATCTTTGTATAACACCAGCTTGAGGGAGTTAAATACAACTGATAAAACAAAAAAATCGCAGTTCGCAATGTAATGCAAATCTAATATTTAGCTGACGCTAGAGGTCAACGAACGAGCTGCGCACGCACACAGTCAGCGCCGCGCGCTTGTACCTACGCGGTGCAATGACCCCGAGTGTATGCTTTACATTGCTGGTTTGCAAAATACTAAAACAGTAAAACTACATTATCATCAGCCATAAGACGTCCAGTGCTAAACATAGCCCCCTTTTAACCTCCGTGGACTGAACGACACCCTGCCATCTGCATCCACTGGATGCCCGCAACTCTCACGTTGTCGTCGGTCCATCTAGTGGGAGGCCTACCTACGCTGCGTCTTCCAAGTAAAACTACAATTGTACGTCAAATGGTTATTAGTATTCGATTGTGTTTAGAAAGTGTGATAAAAGTCATTCGGGTTTGGGAATATTTCCCTTACACCTGGTATACACATGCTGTGAACATATCAAACACGAAAAAACATGACTGGTTCACTAGAACTGTATCAACGCTACGGTGTTGATCGATGCCGGAACAATTTGGTGGATGTTGTCTCAATTTATACACAGATAATGTTTTTCTGCATGTGCTGATACTGTTATGATCTTGGTATGAATAGGCTGAGAAATTGAACCTTAGTATCTCGAGTGGCAAGTAAAACTACTCGTTTTAATCCTAAATTATTTCCAGGTGTAAATCTGCCCCAGCGCCAAACTTCACCTGGTCCAAAAACGGCGCGAAACTCCCAGTCAACACTTCCACGAAATACTTCGCAGAGTACCACAAACTGGACCCGGTGACGTACACCTCCGTTCTGCTGATCAACGATATCACTTCCTCGGACTACGGGACGTACGAGTGCGGAGCGAGGAATGACCTGGGATTCTCTACCACGTCGGTTAAGCTGGATATTACTAGTGCCCCTGGTAAGATAGTCCTTTATCATCAAGGAGAACACATAAAGACCATACTTACATAGTCGACATGCCACCACCCCCAACTAGCTGGTTTGCCTCTCCACCTTCTGAATGCGACTCTAGGGACTGGAATCCTTTGCCACCGTTCTTGTTTCCTAAAAACTATAACCTGGGTGTCTTCAAGTCAAGAGTTAATAGGTATCTTCTAGGTCTACGTGCTTCATCTTCGGCCACATCATCGCTTTCCATCAGGTGAGTTGGTGGCCAAAAGAAGACCTTTTCTAAATAAAATTAAAAAACATAATCAGCCTATCATAGCCCACTGCAGAACTTAGGTCTCTCCTCATCAGACAAACAAGGGAGATACGGTGGCGTAGCGAGTGCTAACACATCTGATCTAAATCAGGCGGCTGGTGCGATGATAAACCCGCAATGTTGGCATCAAATTGAACAGTTCTTTAGAACATTCCAAGTTATAAATAAGATAAAAGACACAAAGAGACCCAAAGTTTCTGCGCATGTTGAGCGGCTCTAGGTGTTCAGTGAGCTTTGGTTCGTCGACAATTCTGACAGCTCTACGCTGTAATGCATCAAGTGGTTCAAGCTGATATTTGGAATGGAACACGTTAAAAAAAATATCGTTATCTTGTTATAATCACACTAAAATCATATATGTGAAAGTTTGGATGGATGGATGTTTGTTACTCAACCACGCCGAAACGGCTGGATGCATTTGGATTAAATTTGAAATATACATTGCTTATGTCCTGGATTAACACATAAGCTACTTGTCATCATCTTCACCGATTTTCAACAACCATATCCTTCGTTCCAGATCAAGTGATATCATTAACTGTGACCAACGTGACGCACAACACTGTCACGCTGCAGTGGATCCCAGGCTTCGATGGAGGCCTCTACTCCTGGTTCCGGGTACGATACAGGTCAGTTGCTGTCCTCATGATCAGCCTATCATGTTCCCACTGCTAGGACACAGGCCTTCTCTTAGAGAGAGGATGGACCTTAATTGCTGGCCCAGTGCATGTTGTTGGATGTTTTTGAACTTTTAAGTTCTTGGACATACCAGTTTCCTCACGATGTTTTCTCCTCACCGTTGTTGAGCTATGGCATCGTAACGCGGCACATAATTTATTTGAATACTAAATAAGTCATTATATAGTGCCGAGGTTCTTATTCTTATTCGTGATGGGGGCGATAAGTCTCCCGACAAGTCCCGATAAGTCTGACGTCCCGTTTGGGGTGTATTGTGCATTTCCCCCTACCAGCAGCTACCCAAGCCAACCCAACTCCTTGTTCAATATCGGAGTGAGACTGGGGCGCTGGTGTAGATGGAATTGTGCATAATGACGATGAAAAGCAGTGACAGACAGAGCCGAGGTTCGAACCGGGTGCCATCAAATTGTAAAGCTCACATGCTAGTGCTTAACCACCATTGCTCTCTTATCTATCTATCAATACATATCTTCTATCTCATCTGGAGATCGAAGATATGTATTGCCAGTAAAAATACTAGTTACCCTAATTTCACATGAAATAAGAAACAAGTATATATAACAAAAAAAACTTCTCAATTTTGATTTTAGTTTTTTGTTAATTGAAAGGTGACTGGATAACAAACTTTAACATTTTCTGTTTCTTAGCAATGATTCATGAAAATCTGTTTAGCTGTTCAGGGTTTTTGTTTAATTTGCATTTATTTCTTTCAAATTCTGTGAGAATTCAGTACCAGGAAGAAACACATTGGTGATAAGAATGAGTATTACTGATAATGAATATTTCAGGAAAATCTACGAGGAGTCGTACAAATATGAAGATGTGGTGCCGAAAAATGCTACAACATTCACTGTTGGGGGTCTTGAACGGAGTACGGACTATGTCTTCTCAGTGATGTCGATCAACAGAATAGGCCAGAGCAAGTATCGGCCCGATGATACCAAAGTTTCAACATTGAGTGAGTATAACTATATAACTCTTGATGTAGTTGATAAATGTCTATTGTGGGGTGATTCTGGAGGTCAGATTTCCACAACCACATTTGCAAATGCATAATTTTGGCGAATAAAATTCAGCTGCCAGATTTCAGTGGCTAGATTTTGAGGGATAGGTTTCTGCGGCCAGATGTAGGCTCCTAAAGTCTAAGGCCAGTTTTAAGGGGAGTTCTGTGTCTGCGTAGTTTCGAAGAACGCTGTTTTTATTGACAAGCCCAAAACAGTTTCATGAGTGCAAATTCATCAAGAGGTAAAAAAAACTCGTTAAATTTTATCGGGTTCGTTAATAAAAGCACAAAATTAATACATAAACGTATAGTTAAATCCTAATACAATCTTCAATGAAGTAACTACAAACCCCATGAAAATAAATAAAAACATCGGGTTCGTGCTTTAATCTAACCATCTTTCGATCTATTGGTATTCGATACGGTGAGTTTTCGCATTTGCGACCCATTCAAAAAGTTTTTCGCAGCGTGCATTGCAGCAACGTTCTTCGTAACTACGTAGGAATTAAGTGGACTTCCAAAGCCACTAAATGTCATGACTAAATTCATGAGCTTAAAATCCTCGTTGTCACAATTTAGCAGACACCTTCTGACCACATTATGCACCACCGACCTTTGTATTTTGAAATACATTATAAAGGTACTGTCAAGATAGGAAATACAAGGGTTCCCACCCAATCCAAAACACTGTTGAAACATGCCAATATCATAATTTATTGCCTAATTTCACGCTGCCCAGACTTACTCCCATCATCAGTACAATCTAGCTCAGAAGAGTACAACTCCTACAACGTCCCAGGAGTGTTTATCATAACCGGGACTATAGTGGGCACAGCACTGATCTTGCTGAATGTACTGTTGATTGGATTCTGTCTGCATCGGAGGACGAATAAGAGGATACGAGGTTTGATATATAAATGAATGTAGGTGTATGTAGAGTAGAAGGTTAAACACTGTTGAACTATCACGGTTGTTCACTACAGTTATGTGATTGTTTACGGGATATTTACCGTGGTAAAGTTCTCCCAATGCTCCCGATATTTTGGCGCAGTTACATGCACCACATGGACCCGGGTATGTCCTAAAACTGCGACCAGAACCACCGGAGGATGGGCAGCAGCGTCCTATTAGTACACGGTGACCGTACTGCGATCCCCAAGCTGCCAAGCGTGGGGATTATGGCAACACCCCTCTGAGAGGGAGGCCTTTGTTCAGCACTGGACATTGATGGCTGATAATGTGACATGCACCATGTTTTTTTTTATTTTATTAAAAATAGGCTTGCGTTGAGCGCCATCTCGCCTGATGTTAAGCGATGATGCGGTATACGATGGAGCACGCTTGCCTAGAAGGGACCGATTCACTCGTGATTTGAAGACCCTGATTGTAGCTACAGGGGAACATCCATTGAGGTAGCGCATTCCACAGACTTGCAGTTCGCATAGTAAAAGTGGAATCAAAGCGCTTCGTACAGGTTTTTGGAATATTAACCATAAAGCGGCGTCGATTTTTCGTGTCCGCATGTGAACGGGAAGACAACGGGAGCTTTTTTCGCAACCTTACCACGGTATATATCCCGTAAATACTCATATAACAGGAGTAGAAGTTTTTTATCCGTTTTTTTTTTTAGTTTGTGTCAGTGCTGTTGTATTTGTGGTTGTACCCTCAGATCAGATAAACATGGGAGATATCCCATACTTTTACTACATACTTTTTCCATATTCTATACTACCACAATAGTGTTTGCACATGCTTAACTTCATATCTATTTTAGATCTATTTGTGAGAACCTGTAATTGGCTTTCTATAGTTTATTAATTGTACATCTTAGTGTAAAAAGCTGTTGGTTTTCCTATAAATAAATGCAAAAAAATCAAAAATTCTTTACAATTATAGTTCTTGTTCGAATGTCTCCGTGTCTCATCTACTTTTTTCACTATACTGCTAAATTGCTTAACGTAAAAACTGTAAGTAGAGCTCACTCACTCGTTTTTCACGCACACTAAGAAACTTATAGCGATACCAATGAACTAACTAATAGTCCATGCAAAAAAAACGTCGGCAATGCATCAAGTGTCTGATTCAGGCTAGATACGTTCGTAACCGCCACTCCACCTTACCATATCTTCTTTGTTTATCAGATCTGAGGTTGTATCTATATTTGGTTTTAAAATACACGTTCACTTAGCTTATCACCTCACTTGCGCGTTCACTTCGCAGTTTTTTCAGTTTTTTAAGACTTGGATTTCTGTTTCACTGCCGGTGGGCGCAGTTGGTAGTGAACCTACTTTCTACGCTTGGGGGCGTGGGTTCAATTCCCATTTAGGACAAACATTTGTGTGATGAACATTTGTGTTTGTTCTATGTATGGGTGTTAATATCTATTTAAGTATGTATTTTAAAATGTATATGTATGTATATCAGTCTCTGGCAGCCATATTACAAGCTTTGCTTAGTTTGGGGTCAGATGACCATGTGTGCAATAATGTCCCAGATATTTATTATTATAATTATTTTTGATACTGTTATGAATGTAAAAAAATTGCTAAATTAATTAATATTCAGGATATAATTGCATTTTGCACCCACTGTTATCTGACCCGAAACTAAGCAGAGCTTGTAATATGGCTGCCAGAGACTGATACACATACATATATATCTTTAAATACATATTTAATAGTTATTAACACCCTGATATAGAACATACATAAATGTTCATAACATAAATGTTTGCAATAGGTGGGAATCGAACCCACGCCCAGAAAGCAGTTTTACTACCAACTGGGCCACAGGGGCAGGCAACTATGCTGCTAAATAAAATTATGGTGCTTACATTAACCTACATTTTACAATGAGTACTTTTAGTAAGTACACATCTAAATTGTGGAGATACCGCCACAAAAGCCACAAAATAATAAAGTTGTCACCGCATCAAAACTAGCTTCAGTAACTAGCTTTAGTAAAACATTAGTGTATGGCATAGTTAACAAAGTTTTCAGACAAAAACTAAATAATAATATTATTTTATCAACTATGGTGAAACTAGAATCCAATTCTGTTGAGTATGAATTTGAGAAAATAATGAATTAAGCACAGGTTTAAAAATGCTTTAAAATAATAATAAAAATAAAATGTTAAAATAAATAAATAAAACAAGATATATGTCAATAGATATGTATTATTAAAAATTGTTTCTCGAATAATATGTACCCATTTTAAAATTTATTCATTAATGTGAAACATTTCACTTTGGCGGGAAAATCAAATTTCAAACAGTTTTTTTGTCCTTGTAGCTAGGCCGGGTAATTATTGTTAAATGACACAGTGTTTGCGAAAATTGTTGGTCGTTCTTTACATTATCATGTACAGCTATTAATCAGTTACTCACCATATTACTTACATTTGTCAATAAACCGTTTGAAACAGCAAAAATTTGTTTATTGACAAATGTATGTAATAATGTGCATTAGAGATAAATAGCTTTACGTGAGTTTGTAAAGAATAATAATTAATTCTAGCAAACATCATGATCTTTTACAATAATTACCCGGCCTAGCTACAAGAACAAAAAAACTGTTTGAAATTTGAATTTCCCGCCATACGTTCCACCTTAACTGGCTACAATCTTTCAATCATCGAATATTTTTTTGTGCATATAAAAACAAATTTATAGAAAGCAATTAAGCATTTTAAGAACTCCCTAAATGTACAAAAGTAAATTACCGAGCACTTGCATTGAAAGCAACTACGCCTGGCATGACCAACTTTTTTGGTATTCGGGCCGCTATTGCAGATTCATGACTACGGGCCATGGCCATTCGTACAGGCATGGTTGTTTTATATCAGCTTATGTAATAACAAGGATAATTAATACATTTTTACTGTAAAATAACTACTGGTTTCACTGAAAGTTCATTAAACGTGATTAATCCCTATGTTTCCACCCAGAAAATATTCCAATATTGGTTCACAATAATCGGCTTATATAATTAATGTAACATAAACAAAAAACAAATAATTATTCAACAGTAAATAATTAATGTAACACAATAAACTCTTCAAGACAAGAGTGAATAAGCACCTCATGGGCAAGCGTGCCCCATCTTAGACCGCATCGTCGCTTACCATCAGGTGAGTTGTGATCAAACGCTAGCCCATTTCATCAATAAATATATATATAGCCGAATAAAGAACCTCTTTTTTATTTTAAGTCGGTCGATAAGACGTGATGTATGAAAATCATAAAATCGCATTGCTTCTATTATCACCAATTTATTAAAACAAGCTACTGAAAAAACAAAACTGATCATGGGTTAATGGACAGGTATCACGCGTACAATTTCATACAAATATGTGGCCTTATTTTTGTGATCATCAGTTTGCTGTTAAGATAACAAATTCAATTAGTTTTTTTATTGTTTTACTTATAATAATCGCATCTCGTAAATAATTTGAGTTTAGTCCATATATTTTTATTTCAAGTTGGTACACTGTACACCTTCGAAACGTCACAAAATAAAAGTTAAAATAAGAAATAATTTACAAACAATTACATGTCTTTTGGTAGAAATCCTAATACAATACAATTCGAACTCATACAACAAGGTTGTTCCAATATTTGCGGCGGCCCGTAAGGAAATTTCCAGCGGGCCGGGCATTGAGCGCACGTGGGCCAAATGAGTCCGTCCTAATGGCCATGCTCCCTAAGTATATTGCATTACACTCGGACTCAAATTCGTTTTTAGTTCATTTTACTTAGGAATTATATTGCTGCCTTTTAAAACGCAAATTATGTAACACTGTTTTAAACCTTGAACCTTGTCTTCCCGTGAACATGGCATGTAACTGCGCCGAAATATCGGGAGCTCCTTCCACAACCTTACCACGGTAAATATCCCGGAAATAAACTATAACAAATTATATCGTTTTAAATTCATCATAAAAAAAATATATTTGATTGTTTTAACTGACTTCCAAAAAGGAGGAGGTTCTCAATTGGACTGTTTTTTTTTTTTGGTTGTGTTTGTTACCTCAGAACTTTCGACTGGGTGAACCGATTTTGATGATTCTTTTTTTATTTGAAAGCTGATGCTTACCGTTTGGTCCCATTTCAATTAGGTCCAGTTCTGACATTTTTATAAAGTTTGTTTTTCATATTGATAATTATATACTTATTACGCATAATTTGTAAATTACTATAAATAATTAAGAATATATTCGATGAGAATTAGTAGATTTTTATTCAACAATGTTAGAAACTGGTCACACTAATCATTATATGTAAAAAAACTTATTTAAAAACTCTTCCCTTTCAAAAGCCTATCGAAACAAAGCTGATCAGTTAATCAGATTCCCTTTATTCAAACTTTTTTTAAACCTAATAATAATATACAATTTGATTTGACTTACTGTGGCCTTAGTACGAGCACTTGTGAAAAAGTTATCGTTACGTAAACGATAGCAAAATGTATGAAAAATTCAGTTTCATTTCACGTCCGATAGAGGCGCTGTAAAATTTTCATACATTTTGCTATTGTTTACGTAACGATAACTTTTTAGCAAGTGCTCGTACTAAGGCCACTGATCTACACTGTCGTTTTGAATAATATAATTTACTTTTAAGGTGGGACGTTTCACGTATGGCGGGAAATTAAAATTTCAAACAGTTTTTTGTTCTTGTAGCTAGGCCGGGTAATTATTGTAAACGATCATGATGTTCGCGAAAATTGATTATTATTCTTTACAAACTCACGTAAAGCTATTTATCTCTAATGCACATTATTACATACATTTGTCAATAAACAAATTTATGCTGTTTCAAACGGTTTATTGCCAAATGTAAGTAATATGGTTAGTAACTGATTAATAGCTGTACATGATAATGTAAAGAACGACCAACAATTTTCGCAAACACTATGCCATTTCACAATAATTACCCAGCCTAGCTACAAGGACAAAAAAACTGTTTGAAATTTGAATTTCCCGCCAAACATGAAACGTATCACCAAGCCTGCGCTTAAAGACTTATTCTCAAATTCACACAACGTGCATGTATTTTAATATAAGTTTATACCTTTATTATAATTATTAGCTAGTTTATTTTAATTTGCTAACCATTTTTATTATTTTTCTCCTTCCCAAAGCTTCATCAGAAGTAAGCGAGCTGAACGTAGTCACCACAGAATATGTAGAATCGGCGGACGTTTCGAAATCCGTCATAATATACGTGTCAGTCACGGCTGCTGTACTCATTTTGATAAACGCAGCGTTAGTAGCTTGTTTTGTTTTCAAACGAAGAGCTAGAAGATTGAAAGGTGAGTTTTTTTGTTTGCAAATTCATATTTTATTACTAACCCAATATGGATCAAATTCACCCATCAAATTTTTCATGTCTCCCACCTTGATTAAACTGTCTCACACAAAAATACGAATTGATGATCAAGCATAGATTTTTGACTGCCCAAGAAAGAGAGTTAATATTCATCACCCATCAAATTTTTCATCTCTCCCACCTTGATTAAACTGTTTCACACAAAGATCAAGCGTAGATTTTTTTACCCGACTGCCCAAAAAAGATAGTAATATTCATCACCCATAAAAAATTTCATCTCTCCCACCTTGATTAAACTGTCTTACACAAAGATCAAGCGTAGATATTTTACCCGACTGCCCAAAAAAGAGAGTAATATTCATCACCAATCAAATTTTTCATCTCTCCCACCTTGATTAAACTTTCCCACACAAACATACGAATTGATGATCAAGCATAGATTTTTGACTCTTCTGCCCAAGAAAGAGAGTAATATTTTCGGGTGTATGAATGTTTGTTTGTATTACCTTATTATTTTACAATGACGTCGGAAAAGCTACTCCGTCTTTCCCTTGTGGATGATATATGGCTGGCGTGGCCATGCTTGGATGGTAGACGAAAATAACAAAGGGGAAAGGATTTTAATAGTCTCCCCGTAGAAAAAATGCCGCAGAAACGGCGTGACAGATTATTGTGATACAAGAAAATCTGTTCAGGTTGTTTGAAGATTGTCAGCTTTTTTATCGGGGGTTTAAAAAAACAATATAAATAAAAGACTCGTCTCTTTGCCCTAAGCACGTATTTTTATCACCCCCACTTAATCCATAAATTTTACCTAAATAACCCAGTGGGTGCTTTATGGACGACGCAGTCAAGGAAGGCTTAGGAAACGCTGGCGTGACGATCTTGACTCATTCCGGAGAGGTTGGCA
This sequence comes from Agriopis leucophaearia, assembly GCA_949125355.1. Taxonomy (NCBI): domain Eukaryota; kingdom Metazoa; phylum Arthropoda; class Insecta; order Lepidoptera; family Geometridae; genus Agriopis; species Agriopis leucophaearia. The sequence goes on from OX421287.1 coordinate 2,053,803, forward strand.
AGAGGTGGTGGAGGACCAAGATTTATGGAAGGAAATGGGGAGACCTTTGCCCAACAGTGGGACAGTATAGGTTTGCAAAAAAGCAGTGGCCAAGTCCTCCAAGTCTGTAAAATTACTCATATCATCAAAATTATCATTCATTATCACCTACCATCTCATCTCCGTTTCCCCACCAGTTTTACCGTCTTTCTGCATGTTAGTCGTTCTGCCCTTGTAGTATTTTTGCTTTGTAAGCAGTCTGATCAAAGGATCTCTGCTCTCACCCACAGAACAAGCAGGCCAGTCCTCGAAGTCAGCAGCGATAGAAATGTACGCGCCATCATCATACAACGACACGATGACGGGAGAAACCCTCAGCTCGGTGTCGGAGAAGTCAGAGACGTACTCTCAGGACGGGGACGGGCAGCCACCACCGATACCTGAGGTCCCCACCATGCCCAACAGGCATATGATGAGCCAGGTATGTTTTTTTTTATGTTACTGAGTGACGACACGAGCGAAGTCGCTCGCCTGATGGCTCTTCACGCTTGCCCATAACAGCTCAACGCCACTCATAATTTTGAACTTCAACAGTTCAAAACCCTGGATGGCACTGCATTGCGCTCGTCACCGCGAGATATAATATGTCAAATCTCTGTGTGCCCCGTAATTTCGCTGGAAATATCGCCCTTCAAACAGGAACACAGTAGTGTTTGTACACTACTGCTTGGCGGTTGAATAACTGGCAAACATGTTCTGAAGAACGGTTCGATCTGATGCCGGCGTCCCGGTTTTATCATCATACCAACCGCCACCGCCTGAAAGCGCATCTACATTTCATGGATCAGCGGAAATCGCACACTGTTCGATTTACGCGATCTTTCTTGCCTAACACCTGCAAAATGTGGAATGAGCTACCTTCCGTGGTGTTTCCGAGAAGCTACAACATTATATTCAAAAGGCGAATTAATAGATTCTTAAAGAGTCAAAAACGTAGTTGTGATGCCTCTGCTGTTACAACTATCCATGGCTGCTTGTTTGCTACCCATAGCATTAAAAATGTTTTTTTAATGATATCTCTGAGTGACGAGACGAGCGAAGTCGCTCGCCTGATGGCTCTTCACGCTTGCCCATAACAGCTCAACGCCACTCATAATTTTGAACTTCAACAGTTCAAAACCCTGGATGGCACTGCATTGCGCTCGTCACCGCGAGATATAATATGTCAAATCTCTGTGTGCCCCGTAATTTCGCTGGAAATATCGCCCTTCAAACAGGAACACAGTAGTGTTTGTACACTACTGCTTGGCGGTTGAATAACTGGCAAACATGTTATGACATGTTAACAATAGATACAATTAGGGTGTCTTCAAATCAAGCGACTGTTGACATTAACATTTTGTTAATCCACAGACTGCGGACTACCTGATAGACGAGCAAGGCGTGATCCTCCCCCCTCCGCTGGACTACCCTCCCCCCAACTACGCGGTGTACGAGGGTGACCACGCACGTACACTACCACACCCACATAGGCATAAAGACATCAACACGCATGGCACACTCGGAAGGAGTACCGGTAAGAATTTATTTAAACAAGTATCATCATAATCAGCCTATACCAGTCGACTGCTGGACATAGGCCTATCCCAAGGAACGCCATTTAGCCCGATCTTCGGCTTTTCTAGCTAATATCGTCACTCTTCCAAGTCTCAGGGCGTCCTACGCTACGTTTGCTGATTAGTGGTCTCCATTCTAGAACACGTGTACTCCAACGGTTATCGGTTCTGCGACAGACATGACCGGCCCACTGCTACTTCAGCTTGTTAATACGCTCAGCGATGTCGGTGACGCGAAAGTCTTCGACTAGTGTGTTTTGCCAGTGATGACATACGGCACTGAAACGTGGTCTCTCATTACGGGCCTCATAAGTAAGCTCAAAGTCGCACAACGAGCTATGGAGAGGGCTATGCTCGAGGTTTCTCTACGAGATCGAATCAGAAATGAGGAGATCCGTAGTTACCGACATAGCCCACCGGATGAGCAAGTTAAAGTGGCAGTGGGCAGGGCACATAGCACGCAGAACAGATGGCCGATGGGGCTGAACGGTGCTCGAATGGAGACCGCGGACCGGTAAGCGCAGCGTGGGACGTCCACCTACATGATGGACAGACGACCTAAAACAGACCGCAGGAAAACGCTGGTTGCAGGCCGCTTCCAACCGGTTCTTTTGTAAATCGATGGGGGACGCCGATGCTCAGCAGTGGACGTCTTATGGCTAAAATGATGAAATTGATGCGACTGGTTAATAGAAAATGACTACTTGAATCATAGGAACTTGATTTTAATAATTATTTTAAATGATTGATTTTAAATCCTCATGATGCATTACAGCGTAAAATTATAAGTATTTTCGACTATTCCAAACTATCCGAACACCTAGAACCGCTCAATATGCGCAGAGACGTTGGGTATATCTGTATCTTTTATCGCATTTTCAACGGGGAGTGTTCTGAAGAACTGTTCGATCTGATGCCGGCGTCCCGGTTTTATCATCATACCAACCGCCACCGCCTGAAAGCGCATCTACATTTCATGGATCAGCGGAAATCGCACACTGTTCGATTTACGCGATCTTTCTTGCCTAACACCTGCAAAATGTGGAATGAGCTACCTTCCGTGGTGTTTCCGAGAAGCTACAACATTATATTCAAAAGGCGAATTAATAGATTCTTAAAGAGTCAAAAACGTAGTTGTGATGCCTCTGCTGTTACAACTATCCATGGCTGCTTGTTTGCTACCCATAGCATTAAAAATGTTTTTTTAATGATATCTCTGAGTGACGAGACGAGCGAAGTCGCTCGCCTGATGGCTCTTCACGCTTGCCCATAACAGCTCAACGCCACTCAGGATTTTGAACTTCAACAGTTCAAAACCCTGGATGGTAATGCACTGCGCTCGTCACCCCGAGATATAAGATGTCAAATCTCTGTGTACCCTGTAATTTCAAACATTGCCCTTCAATCCGGAACACAGTAGTGTTTGCACACTACTGCTTAGCGGTTGAATAACTGGCAAAGGTGTGGTACTTCCCTGGCGGACCCCTGCAAAAGAGACCTACCACTACATAATGTGATTTTGAAAACATGCATGCATGACTTATGTGGTATTAAGCTTCAAATTTTTTAACGGTTTTGTAAATCCTTCGTTAATGTAATATCGTGTTCGCACAGGCAAATCTAACTACGTGCCCGCGCCCAGCCCGATGCCCCCGCTGGACGGCTCTTACTACAACATGTCTTCAGACAGATATCTCTCCTATCCCCCACTCATCGGAGAATATCTACAGCAGGTCAGATATTACATTGGCATCTACCATTCCTCATTTATCTTGTTTATAGCTCTGATGAATGCAAAGCGCAATAAATAGCAGTGATTCGGAGCATCCTGTAAAAAAAAAACTTTAAAATAAGTTAAATGTGTTATTTGGATTCGGTCAAAGAAATGATAAGGTCATCCAAGTAACGAAATCACCAGTTATAACTTGGTAATGAACAGAAATTTGTCACCGACTCACACTTAGCCATTTTTTGTTATTTTAATTTTTTTCTTTAGATTCTAATTTTATTCTTTAGAGTGTGTACTATAATCATGCCAAGTTTGATGCTTGTAGGTACGTATTACAGTTTATACATTGGAGCAATTACAAAAATACGTTTGTTGTATTGGCCATACCCTTTTTGTTTTTACTTTTTTATTATTTCTTAGTTAATCCGCAGTAACATTATATATTCTGTAAAAATTTCAACTGGCTATCTATTACGGTTCCAAAGATACAGGCGTTTAAAGGTAGGACGGAAGGACAGACGGACAGACAGCGTAGGCTCAGTAATAGGGTCCCGTTTTTACCCTTTGGGTACGTAACCCTAAAAAAGGTTAACAAAAGAAGTTCACTCTTAAAACATGTAAAAAAAAGGTCCGCAAAAAAAAGTTGTATGTTGCTTCAAAAGCTCGTTCAATCCAATTTGTTACATTTCCCCTGCATTTTACGAAACGAATGCGAATTTTGTTTTTACTATTTTTTACCTACACATAAAACATGTACAAACAAGTTCTATGAAAAGAGTTTCATTGCTCTGATATTGAATTGGAAAACCGGATACAACTTGATATTTGCCGTTCCGGTGGTGTGACAAATAAAAAAGAATATTTATAATACACGCAACTTTCAATATGCATATTATTTTCATTTGTAAATAATTGAACGGGCGTGAAGGAGCGAAGCGAGTTTACGACTGAATAAGTCGCAAATTTACCCAAATTCAAATTATCATTGAAAAACAATGCTACTTTAAATATTACATATAATTTGTGGGACATTATTGCACACATGGTCATCTGACCCCAAACTAAGCAAAGCTTGTAATATGGCTGCCAGAGACTGATATACATACATATATATTTTTAAATACATACTTAAATAGATATTAACATTTATTTGCACTAACACAAAGAAATCATACACAACGCTTTTAAAACGCTAGCGCAATAGGTGTTCAAATAATTATCAATTAAAAAAACCGGCCAAGCGCGAGTCGCACTCGCAAACGAAGGGTTCCGTACCATTATCTATAAAAACGGCAAAAAAAACACGTTTTTTTTGTATTGTTTATTTTTAAAGTCAACATATAACTAAATTGTGAATATTTCAAGCGTCTACCTGTTGCCGTTATCAATATCGAGCAAAAACGTGCAAAAAAATCACGTTTGTTGTATGGTAGCCCCCTTAAATATTTATTTTATTTTGTTTTTTAGTGTTTGTTGTTATAGCGGCAACAGAAATACAGTATCTGTGAAAATTTCAACTGTCTAACTATGTCGGTTCATGAGATACAGCCTGGTGACAGACTGACGGACAGACGGACAGCGAAGCCTTAGTAATAGGGTCCCGTTTTACCCTTTGGGTACGAAACCCTAAAAAGAATGTTCACTAACTTTGTATTTTACGTTGTACAGCAGGCCGGGCGGACGCCGACACCGCCGCAGCAGTACGGCGCACAGCCGGTACCAAAGCACCTCATGAACGGGGGCGTGTCGGGCGGCTCCCCCTCGCACATGGCCAGCCCGCCACTCAACTATGGACTTGACAGTAAGTTGATACGTCTGTCAGTAAGCAGAATATATAAACCCATACCCCAACAGGAATCTGGCACCTATGCTCTGATTAGCTGTTGACAGAGCACTCCAGCAGTAATGATTGATTGGCGTGGAGCTTTCGATCTTTAATTTTCTAACAATATTATACACTAGCTGCGCCCCGCGGTTTCACCCGCGTGGTGATGAAAATCGGTGATGATGATGATGATGAAAAGTAGCCTATGTGTTAATTCACGACATAAGCAATGTATGTTCCAAATTTCATCCAAATCCATCCAGCCGTTTCTGCGTGATTGAGTAACAAACATCCATCCATCCATAAAGCCATCCAGCCAAACTTTCACATATATGATATTAGTGTGATTGAGCATAAGTGTAATCATACTTAACAATTATAAACAGCTGATAATCTTAAAATGACTGAGGAGATTTTCTTAAATCGTAGCTGAAAACACTCTCAATCTCAATCAAGCTCAAGATCACCTTTCAAACAAAAACAAACTGAATCAAAATCGGTTCAGCCGTTTTGAAACTACGATGCCGCAGACAGACACACAGACACAGTTATATAGACACACAGATACACTCTTTAATTTTATTCTTTCTTAGAAGCTTATAAAACACCTCTGCTGTCGTCGGAGGTCTGTATAGCGCATGACTCAGTGGTAGCATGTGTAACCCATGTGCAGCTGATTCTGGTTTCAATTTCTGCCAGGGCAGTTTTAATAAAGAATATAAATATCTGCTCTTAGTCTGGTTGTCAGTGCATGTGTGTGCCATGGCAACACCTTCCTTTTTTTCGAGATGTAAATCTTCCATAGATACCCGGCTGCATTGGAGTGCAGCCAGTTTATATGGGATTATAACCACTAACAACGTTAGTCATACAACGTTGTCGTTCTCTCCCTGGACACGCTTAACTGGATAGTCAGAGCCCCAACTTTTACCATCCCGATCCCAGAGGTCCCATTTCAGTAGCCTCTTACTACAGGCAGGGGGTACCAGTCCCGTATTCTACACACGTTGACACGTTGGTCACACAACGTTGTCGGTTTCTCCTTGGGTACGCTTAAGTGGATGGTCAGAGCCCATACTTTTACCATCCCGATCCCAGAGGTCCCTTTTCAGTAGCCTCTTACTCTGTGCCGTATTGCCCCGGCGCCAGGGCCTCATCCTAGTCGAGCTATAAGTTTGAAGCGTTTAATGCCATGTAAGTAATGCCAACAATAGTGTCCTTAGACCGGCAGTCAGCTGGCGGTACGCTGCGGCGCCAGAGACTCGAGAAAATGGCCGTCCCACCGCCCGACGTCACCGTGCTGCATCCTGGAACTTGCACACAGGTATATATTATTAGAAACAAGTTAAATATAAACTGAGGCCGCTTTGAGCCTTTATCGGGACTAGGTCAGATTGATGAAGGCGTCGGGTGTTCAGAATACTTCTATTTCGCACAGAAATTGAGCATTGCCATTCAACGTGGCAATGACGCCAGCATTCTGGAGGTAATTTCGATTGAGCTCAAATTTTGCATATACGGATAGTTTGGATTATGCATGGTTAGTTAAGTGTGACGTCATTCTAAATCCAATATGGCGGACTCCCAAAAATGCGGACCAGTTTTTTTAATGCACTTTGCAATTTTTATGGATATCAAATGAAAGGATTAGAGAAAAATACGAAAAATAAAATAATATCACCTAAATTCAATATGGCCGACGCCTAAAAGTTTGCTTTTAAAAAGCATTTTTTGTTTTAAATTACTTAATAATATTTATTTTGTTTCAGCATTCACAAACGCCAAAGCAACCGCAGTCGATCCTGAAAGACCCATCTCGACACAAATACGGCAACCAGTACGGAAGCCCTATTTCCTCCAGCACACCTCAGAGCAACTCCAGTCAGATCCTCACAGTACAAAACCTTACCTCTGACGTCCCTCAATATGGGACGATCAGAAAGGATAAGAAACAAAACGTAACTATAGACGAATCGTATAACAAGCGAAACGAGACGCATGTTGTATAGACGAATTAACGTATGTGACGAATTAATGACGTAAATGTCGTCCAGTAACGTAAGTGTCGAACCAGTAACGCAAGTGTTACATTAGTGACGTGAATTGACGACAGTTCCGAAAAAATTTCGAAGTGTCAAATTAAAACTGATTAAAAATGTGTCAAATTGAAAATAGAACAAGTGACGTGTAAATTATCAAGACAGTGTCAATAGCTAGTGTTGTAAATATACGTGGACTTGTGAATTGTAGATAGATATTAAAATAATTGAATGTGATACAAGCGAGGACTTAGAGTGAATGTAGAACGATTAGATAGAATTGACAATTATTAGCCCATTAAAGTCATTGTTATTATTGTTTTGGGCTGTAAGCACAGTGGATATTCAGAAGGGAAGCCTTGTAATGACTCAAACCATACAAATTTCACTGTTTACAACTTTGACAGAACACTTCTTTATTTTCGTCTTTTAATTCTTATATTTTTCCCACCGATACAAAATACCTCACAAAGCTCTTATTTTGTCTGCATACAACATTTTTTATCCTGGTGTCAAATACTAGTCATGAATTGACGTAAGAGTCATGTGGCACTAAGTTTTGACGTAAGTGACAAATGGCACTTACGACAAAACAAGTTTGAGTAATTACTACATCTATGTTTCCCTGCTGTATATGATGCTGTGCTGTAAGTGTGGTTGTATTCAAATTACTGTTGACTGACTTATCAAAATATTTAGGTGGTAACGTCCATACGACATTATCGAAAGTCAAAAATGACTTTCTAATGTCCTAAAGTAATTAAGAGTTTTAGGTACTAATTAAAATTTATTGTAAAACTCTAATTTTATTTCAATTAAATTGTAAGATTATTGTTGAATTAAATCACTGAATTTCATTGTTCAGACTGTTTTAATTTTTTTGGATAGTAATCTTGAAATTTTATCTTTACGTCAAAAAAAATTAAAACATACTGAGACTGATTTACGTCGTTTGAAACGATTTTATAATTTGTATAAATATCTAATATAACGATTCCCTTGAAGGATCTCTTTGATTAAGTTTTAAATTTGTATTTTTCAATAAATATAAAAAATTATTATGCATTTATCTGTTTGTGTTATTCTGCAAACACTAGAGACTTGTTTTTATCAAATGGGAAAATTTTGAATTTACCCGGACGACTAATCGTCACGTTTTTTAATCATATTGTTCTTTGAAAATTTAATGCAAATATTAAATTATTAGTAATAATAATACTGTGTGTAAGTTACAATAAAACGCTACAAGTTTACTAATCCCAAACATAAATAAGTTTTTAAGTTTAGTGAATTTTATTATTTTTGGAGAGATTTATGTTAATTTTTTAAATTAGAAGTTACAAATTTTAGTTCCAAAGGAGTGAACAAACTTTGTAATGGGGTTAATTGTTAGTACCAAAGGAGACCTAAATTTGTAATGGGAGTAATTGTTAGTACCAAAAGAGACCTAACTTTGTAATGGGGGTAATTATTAGTCCCAAAGGAGACCTAACTTTGTAATGGGGGTAATTGTTCAACAGGTATAAAATAACTTTATCTTATTATTAATTAGTTTTTAATAACTTTATTTTACCCGGAATTGTTTACTGCAATGTCAAATTTTATTTTGAATGGCGCATTGAATCATTTAAGGAAGTTTTTTTTGCGTTCCTGTTTATCATCACACTCAAAACAGAAGTAAACTTGTATGTTTTATTGCAATTATCACTTCGCTCAATCTACAAGATTATCTCGGAGGTGTCAAATTGTCTTTAGTAAAATTATATTATAAGTTTTTTGACGTATTGTTTTAAATCGGAAAATGTCAAAATCCAAATACTTAAATTTACGTCATGGTAATAAGATAAGATATAGGTCAATTGGTCATTTTATACCTTAGTAATAATAACCTTTTTTTACAAATTATTATTATAATTGTACTTATACTGATTTGTTACAGTCGTCCGAGGAAAGTGCAGTAATGAATTACAAAATATTTTTTAAGAAAAATTATTATAGTAATCTTTCTTTTTAATATAATTCAGAGGCTTATCACGTTTTATTGTTTTTTATTTATTTATTTTTTTGCACTATTCTGTCATTATAAAAAAGTTACTGTTAAAATGTTTTAAAATCTCTTTGATGTTTTCAAACCACGTAAAGGACACATGTTTTCTTATAATGACACGGGCGACTTAATTAATTTATTTGTTTCACAGCATTTTAATAGAACAGTGTAAATAAAATAATAATACTCAAAATCGCGAACTGACAATAACTCTAAGTTAATTTTAATTTGTGTTTCCTGCTTGTATTCAATGTAAATAAATTACTGTAATTTTTCTATGACATTAGCTTTTCTACTCCAAAATTTAATCGGAATAAAACGCAGATACCAAAGTTTTATTAATTTAATTTGTTTAAGTTATTAAGCTACTTAATTTTTATTTTTTTCGTATTGTTTTTTTTTTTTCGATTTTGTAACAATTTCTCTAATATAATTTCAATAAACGAATATCGACTGATTTATAAAAATTTGATTCATTGTGAAATAATTTGTTTTCTAAATTTAAAAATCCATCCATTGACGAAATACGATTTTATATATTATACAAAAAATATATTGTTACATTTCGAATTAAATAAAAAGATCTAATAATATTTTTTGTTTTATTTTTATTCCTTTTTGTTACCTTATAAAACAAATTTAAACAACATATCACTCCAGGAAAGTTAAAACTTTTTCGTTTTTATAAAGAACTGATAGTGCCAAAATAGGAGTTCGCATTATTCCATTATTCATAACAAAAATATAATAATTAATAAATCATTATAGCCGTGTTATATACGTCCTTCTACATTAAAGATTAAGTAAATTATAGTAATAATAAAAAAACCGTGCCTTAAATACTTTTTACGCCATTATGAGGATATCACAATAAAAATTGCCAAAATAGGATTAAAGAATAGAAAATGGCTTGATAACATCTACCAAATATATTAGCTTTTATTTAATTTCACGTATCCCGGTGTCTGTCTGTCTATAATTAAATCTAAATAAATAAATAAATAAATAAATATCTGGGACATTATTGCACACATGGTCATCTGACCCCAAACTAAGCAAAGCTTGTAATATGGCTGCCAGAGACTGATATACATACATATATATTTTTAAATACATACTTAAATAGATATTAACACCCAGACATAGAACAAACACAAATGTTCATCACACAAATGTTTGTCCTAGATGGGAATCGAACCCACGCCCCCAAGCACAGAAAGTAGGATCACTACCAACTGAGCCACCGAGGCAGCATTAACTTGCATCTTGCAAGTTAATTTTGATTTACTTCCATGTGTTCGATTGAGCTGAAATTTGGCACACTTGTCAAGTTCTGATGACAATACAATATTATGATGACAGCAAGCTGATTTGATGATGGTGACGGTGGACAACGTCACTCCTCGATGGATAATAGTAGACTGGCAGTTTTTGGACTCATTTTGATCAGCACATCGTTCCAATCACTAATTTCATAAAAGCTTGGTTTGAAAAACATATTTTTCTCTAAAAAACTTGTTGATATTTATTATGTCCAAAAAGGCAGATCTATTACTTTCATTCTACTTTCGAAGCATCTATTGCATTCTAAATTTCGTTTCTGTGATTAATAAATAACAAGTTTTGTAGTGGTAGGACTCTTTTGCAGGGGAACTATACACCTTTGCCAGTTATTCAACCGCCAAGCAATAGTGTGCAAACACTACTGTGTTCCGGATTGAAGGGCAATGTTTCCACCGAAATTACAGGCCATCAGGCGAGCGACATCGCTCGTCTCGTCACCCAGTGTCATAAAAAAGTCAGCCTTCCCAATCACGCCAACATCTTGATTCTCATTCATTTTCATTAACTTTCAGCGTTAATTTTGAGGCAGATGTTATCAAGTCAAAATAAATCAAGCTTTTAGATATAATTAGAATATGTGTCTTTCTATTCATTTGTCTTCGGTAATTGCTTTGTCAGTTTTATTTCAACAATAAAAAAAATAGCTCGAAAAAAAACAGTACAAGACTATGTTGGTATTTTTTCATTTAATTGCTTATTTCAATTTGTAAGGATCACTCTTGCAAATTGAAATAAGCAAAACTCATTTTAAAAATGTTTATAATTTTGGTAAGTATTAAGTCTACATTTAATTACAATGTTTTAAAATTTATTTTATGGATATATATATCTGCTAGTCGACTACCGTTCTAAACACGATAATTAAAAATAACGTACAAAAGTCTGATGCATTATTGTTATACCTATATTTTTTTTTCGAAATACGAGCTCACCATTTTTATTTTATTTTAACAAAAGTTACCAGTAAATACTGAATGTGTAAAATAACTTCCATTATTAATACGGTAAAAGCTATTCGAATGTTCAAAATAAATTGTCAATACCATTAAAAAAATTAAATAAATAAAAATCATTGGGTAAGATGTGGTCCTAATAAAATGAACTCCTTGTAAAATAATAATTATATAAAATATGTTTTTTTGTTTTATACGCTTTTAATTCAAGACTTGGCCATCAACTTTTTTATAAGCATTACGTTTTAACAGTTCTATGTTTATGCAGTTTCATATTGTGAACTAAATATAAGTCACAGACATATCAACTCGGCAACGCCTTAACTCGAGCCGTTCAGTATTCTTTTTGTGATATTCCATACTGCAACGCATACATCTAATCAGCATTGTAATGACATCGCCTTGCCTCGGAACAAGCTAGTGAACCGCATGTGGTTTGTGATCAACTCGCAATCATTGCAGTTACGGTAATCGCCGCGCTTACATCGGGTCGTCGCCGCGTTTACGTAAGGTCATCGCCAATTTACGTTGGGTCTTGTCTACGTTTACGTATGGTCATCGCCGCGTTTACGTCGGGTCGTCACCGCGTTTACGTAGGGTCATCGCCGTGTTTCCGTTGGGTTCTCTCTACGTTTACATAGTCATCGCCACATTTACGTAGGGTCATCGCCGATTTACGTTGGGTCATCGCCGTGTTTCCGTTGGGTCCTCTCTACGTTTACATAGGGTCATCGCCGTGTTTACGTTGAGTTGTCTCCACGTTTACATAGGGCCATCGCTGCGTGTACGTTTGGTCGTCACTGCGTTTACATAGGATAATCGCCTGTTTACATTGGATCATCGTCGCGTTTACGTTGGGTTGTATCCACGTGTACATAGGGTCATCACCGATTTACGTTGGATCATCGTTGCGTTTACGTAGGGTCATCGCCGCGCTTACGTCGGGTCGTCGCCGTGCTAACGGAGGGACATCGCCGCGTTTACTTTGGGTAGTCGCCGCGTTTACGTCGATTTCTTACCGCGTTTATGTAGGGCCGTCGTCTTGTTTTTATTAATTACTTCGTTGCCGTGTTTATGTCTCTCAGTTGATTCTGAGTTGATGTGCAGCGGAGAAGCTAAGAACGAGCCTGCGTTCAGTTGCCGGCGAGCCGACATCGATTCCGAGTTGATACGTGTAATGTGACTAATTCCTTACATCATTCAGCCATTGTAAATTACATGATTATAATAAAAAATAAGGTTGTAAATGTTCTATAAATTCGAATGTGACTTTAATAGTACGTAATGCTCATTATTGTGTAATCAGCAACAAATTAAAGCGTATATGTTAAAAACATTTTATTATTTTAATTTAAGTATCCTCTCACCTTGTAACCAGGGCGTAATGAAGCGTTTTAGAAATTAGGTAATTTATTCACTACAAGTTTTATTAAAATTGGTAATTTATTCACTAATAACTTTACCCAGAGGGGCGTACTATAATTACTTATACAATAGTAGTACACACGAATAGGTATTATGAATGCGAAAGTGTGTAAGTGTCCGCACTTAGCTCCGTGACAGATATGAATAATTCTACGTAATAAACGAAGCCGCTTGAACACTGAAATACATAACGAACTAATATTTATCCGAAAAACATTAGTTTTAAGGGTGAACCACGGGGCGTTGCTATTTTAAAATAATCATCATCATCATTATTTCAGCCATAGGACGTCCACTGTTGGACATAGGCCTCCCACATCGATTTCCAAAAGAACCGGTTGGAAGCGGCTTGCGTCCATCCAGCGTTTTCCTGCGGTCTCTTATAGACCGTCTATTCATCTTGTTGGACGTCCTACGCTGCACTTACTGGTCCGTGGTCTCCACTCGATAACCTTTCCACCCCATCGGCCATCTGTTCTGCGTGCTATGTGCCCTGCCCACTGCCACTTCAACTTGCTAATCCGGTGGGCTATGTCGCTAACTTTCGTTCGTCTACGGATCTCCTCATTTCTGATTCGATCTCGTAGAGAAACCCCGAGTATAGCCCTCTCCATAGCTCGTTATGCGACTTTGAGCTTTCTTACAAGGCCTATAGTGAGAGACCACCTTTCAGTGCCGTATGTCATCACTGGCAACACTCCCGCATTTTAAAATAATACTGAGTAGATAATAATAAATAATAAAACCAATTCTATTTTTAAACACTGTTTTAAACTATCACGGTTGTTCACTAAAGTTAAATGATTATTTACGGGATATTTACCGTGGTAAGGTTGTGGAAGTGGCAGTCACATGCACCATGTTCACGGGTCTTCCCGTGAACATGGTGCATGTAACTGCGCCGAAATATCGGGAGCTCCTTCCACAACCTTACCACGGTAAATATCCCGTAAATAATAATTTAACTTTAATTCTATTTTTGTACAAAAAATTGCTATTTGTACGTTACCTTCGCTTGAAGCGGCCCGCGGGCCGCTTGCGGCCTAGCGAAACGCGAGACTTCGACTAATTTTTCTTGTCTAAAACAAATATGAAAAAACCGTATTAATGATGTTTGTAAACTACTTAGAGGTTAGAGCATAGTTATTTGATAGAGCATTGTGGTAAATCCAAATGTTCTCATTATCAGCCTATCATGTTCCCACTCCTGGGATTCAGGTCTTCTCTCAGAGTGAGAGGATGGGCGGATGTGTCAGAGAGAGAGGCCCCTAATTCACCATTTGTCCAGTGTGTGTTGGTGAATTTCAAATGTTTTTTGAAATTCTTGGACATACCGGTTTTCTCACGATGTTTTCCTTCGCCGTTTTTTAACGATATCATCGAAAATGCGCTTTATTTATTTAGGTACCAAATAAGTCATTGGTATATGGCCGAGGATCGAACCGGATGCCGTCAGATTGTGAAGCACACATGTTACCGCTCTATTATAATTATATTTATCCCCCCTATTATACTTATAATGGGGGGATTATCCTAATGTGCCCAGGGCCTCCAATGGGTTACAGATGGCCCTGGTAATAGCTGTTCATACCAATGAGGACAATAATCTAGTACTGCACCGTTTCGTCTAGTCTTGGATATAATAGACTTTTACTAATCCCAAGTTGAATCTGAATACTAGTATACCTACGCTAATGTATTTACAGGTACCCCACAGAACTCGCGTTTGCCGTTAAATATTCAAACGTCAGATACCAAAACCTGTAATATGCTAAATAGGTATAGGTCTACCGTCAAACACAGATGTATGTTTGAGACCACGGTACAAGCTAAAGAAGTAAACGGAATATTCGACATACATATTTTGTAGTGGTAGGACTCTTTTGCAGGGGTCCGCCTGTGGAAGTACCACACCTTTGCCAGTTATTCAACCGCCAAGCAGTAGTGTGCAAACACTACTGTGTTCCGGATTGAAGGGCAATGTTTTCAGCGAAATTACAGGGCACACAGAGATTTGACATCTTATATCTCGGGGTGACGAGCGCAGTGCATTGTCATCCAGGGTTTCGAACTGTTGAAGTTCAAAATTCTGAGTGGCGTTGAGCTGTTATGGGCAAGCGTGAAGAGCCATCAGGCGAGCGACTTCGCAAGTCTCGTCACTCAGAATCATATAATTTTTTTTTTTTTAAACTTGTTTAAGGTAACTGATTTGTACCATTTGCCGATAACCGATGGGGAAGAAAGGTTCTTGAGTGGAGACCACGAACCGGAAGACGCAACGTAGGTCGGCCTCCTACTAGATGAACCGACGACATTGTGAGAGTCGCAGGCATCCAGTGGATGCAGATGGCAGGATGTCGTTCAGTGTGGAGGTTAAAGGGGGAGGCCTATGTTCAGCAGTGGACGTCTTATGGCTGATGATGATGATCATGTAATGTACCATTTGAGGTGGTCTGTACACAACGATGATACGGTTCAAGAGTGCTCCGTTCAGAATAGCGGACGTAGAGGTGGTGTCATAATCATCATGATCAAAAAGCTGCTATCCAATCTTGGACGTAGGCTTCTTCCCTTTTCTTCCACTCCTGGCGGTCTTGTGTCTGACTCATCCAGTCATGTCCTCCGTGTCGCCTGATGTCATCTATCCAGCGTTGCGGTGGTCTTCCCCTCCCTCAGATGTTGACTCAAGGCCTAGAGTGGACTCTAGGAGTAGAATAGAATAGAAAACTCGTATGTATTTTTTGGTGTGAACAATAGTTCACACCAAAAAATACATACGTACATAGTAGGTAACATAAAAAACAACTTAAAAACTAGTGAAACAATTGGCAAGAATCTCCTTGTCCAGCGGCTGGCGCGCATTCTAGCAATGACTGAATGAACTTGACTGCTCCGGTGGCTCAGTTGGTAGTGAACCTACCTTCTGCGCTTGGGGAAGTGGGTTCGATTCCCACCTAGAGCAAACATGAACATTTGTGTTGGTTCTATGTCTGGGTGTAAATATCTATTTAAGTATGTATTTAAAAATATATATGAACGTATATCTGAATCTGGCAGCCATATTGCTTAGTTTGGGGTCAGATGACCGTGTGTGCAAAAATGTCCTAGATAGGTATTTATTTATTTAATGTGTCCTGCCAGTTTCACCGGCATCTGATTCGATCCTTGGCTCTACACCAATAACTACTTAAATAAATTAATTGCAGTTTCGATCTCATCGCTCAACAACGGCGAAGGAAAACATTCTGAGGAAACCGATATGTCCAAGAAAGGTCACTGATTTGGATTGTTTTAACGAGTTCCATTACCATTAGCATTTTATGTATATTTGTTGACATAATAATAATTTCACAATGGTGCCTAGATCGATCGCTCCTCTTGCCCTACCTCAAGCCCGGCGCTAACCTTAGGATAAAGACAAATGGGAGGAACTAACTACCCGGGTTTCCATCACCTAGTTTAGCATTTAGAACCAAAATCAATATGGATGTTCTTTGATGCTATATGTGGCAAACAAACAGTTATGCTGCCTGATGGTAAGCAGCCACCGTCTCCTATGGATACATTTAACACCAGAGGCATCACAAATACGTTGCCGACCCTTTGTCTCTATTAACTCGCCTTTTCAAGAACCCCATGTTGTAGCTTCTCGGAAACACCGCGGAAGTTAGCTAATTCCACATTTTGCTGGTGTGAGGCAAGAAAGATCTTGTGAATAGCACAGTGTTAGAGTTCGACTGATCTATGATATGTGAACATTTCTTGAAAAAATCAAGCGAAAGGGCAAGAAGTGCCTTTAACTAACAAAATACAAGTTAACAATAACACTACAAAAACAGTTTACCCATATACCGTTAAAGGTCTAAAGACAATACAAATGCTCAAGCCCACTATCAGTTGGCAGCGTACTCAGCATGCTGACGGCATTACCACGCTGAATGGTAATGCGCGCTGAGGCAGAAACACGCCAACATTTTGGTCGCGCATCGCATTGACCAAGCGCTCTGAAAGATTTTTGATAATGAGGTGAGCTCCCGGTCCCCAAGGGCCCAAAATCTCGACCGCAAACGCCTCAAATATGCCAAGGTTAGCATATTAATAAAAAAAATTTTTTTAACAAAGTACATGGCTGTGAAGTTAGTAATATTATATACTTATATTTAGTTTTAGTAGGTACTTAGGCATAACTTCGGATAATGTACCCTAATTCTCAACACTAGGGAAGTCCAGTGTTATGAGATTCAGTGCCTTCCATCTTACATTAGGTTATGACAGTACGTAGACATCAGTAGGTAAATAAATAAAATATTAATTAAATATTTTTGATTTCGTTTTAGTTTTGACTCCACATGGTGACAAGCTGGTCTGTAGATGGAGCCAGGAGGTGCTAATGATCGAAACTCTTCATTAGCTTTCTACTTTTTTTTCATCGCTTTCCGTTCCTTGCTTACCCCATGTCCTCAGCGGAACGGCAGAATATTGATATGGTAATGCGAGAGACATGAAGTCATATTTTAATGGGGGACTTCAACTCTACTTTCACTCGTACGAAGAGCTGTGACTGAAGTTCGTCCCACGATAAAGATAGTTTTAGAACTCTGTGATTTGAGCGAGGAACATGAGCTAATTTAAGTAGGTACCTATTTTAGAAATATATGCATGTGTAGTGTTAATGTTGTCCTAATGTTTCATTTATTACAAACTAGCGACCCGCCCCGGCTTCGCACGGATATAAGCTTTATTATATATCATCATCATCATTCAATTAACGTCCACTGTTGGACAAGGCCTCCCTCTTAGAGAGGGGTGTTGTCATAATTCCCACGCTTGGCAGGCGGCTTGGGGATCGCAGTACGTTCACCGTGTACTATTAGGACGCTGCTGCCCATCCTCCGGTGGTTCTGGTCGCAGTTTTAGGACATACCCGGGTCCATTATATATTAATATGGGTTTATTATATATACTCGTACCTTTCGTGAAATATATCTAACTGATGGTGAAAACCGCATCAAAATCCGTTGCGTGGTTTAGGAGTTAGCGGATATACAGACAGACGCGGAAAGCGACTTTATTTTATACTATGTACCTTGCCAAGTTTGACCGTAACATTGCCATCGAAAAGTTCTCGAGTGGCGACCATGGACCGGTAAGCGCAAAGTAGGACCCACAAGATGGACAGGCGACCTAAAAGAGACCGCAGCAGGCTGCTTCCACCCGGCCCTTTCGGATATCGATGGGGAGGCCTATGTCCAGCAGTAGACGTGATATGGCGAGTTGATGTCCAAAAGAAATTAAAAAAAAAAAGGATAATGATGATGAACATATATTCTGTGAAAATTTTAACTGGTTATCTATTACGGTTCGAAAGATATGCCGAAAAAATAACAAACGGAGAGACGGACAGAAAGCCTAGGAATAGTGATAGAGTCCCGTTTCCAATTACACCCTATTGGTACGAAACCCTAAAAACCAATTGGGCATTGCTTTTAGGATAATAAAGCAAAAAAAAGAGAAATGAGAAAAGAAATGTAGAATGAGATTTAGATAGAAAAATAAAATTAATATAATTTTATTTCTATTTCCTCCGTCTTCCTTAATATAAACTAGAAAAAAATTGCTAATATTCGTGATCGCGACTATATTTAGACTAAAGCTTTTTAGTCTCGAGCCTCGGCACAAAGTTACTTAACTAGGCTATTGGTTTTTTATCGGATTCATTTCGGAGAGTGTGCATCGGTTCTGCATAATTCCCTTCTTCTCATTTTTCTATCGGACTGCCAGAAAGGGCCCGAAAAGGCGACACCGCTTCATGAAGCACTTTGATTCCACTTTTATTATGTGAACTGCTAGTTTGTGGAATCCGCTGCCAGAATGTGTGTTCCCCAATAGTTACGATCTAGGTAGGGTAGGGATTCTTCAAGCAAGAACGGTACCATCATTCTTGCTTCAAGTCATGAATGAATCGGTTTCTTCTAAGCAAGCGTGCTTTATCATAGCTTAAAATCAGGAGACGTGGCGGTCAAACGCAAGCCTAGTATAAATAAATAAATATATATATATATAAGTTTCTTCGTATTTTATAAACAAATTCAAGACATATTTTTTTCAAGTTTAATTACATTTAATTATAATATATATGTACCATTTTGTTCGATAACTTGTTGCCATCTTTTAGGTAGTGACATGACCCCGTTGCTGTAGAAATTTTGGGAATTCTGATCAATAAAATGCAACAAGTAGTTTTGACAGTCCTCTCTTTATGTTAATCTAACACTACCCAAAGAATTCTGAAGAGATCGAAACAGGTGGAAATCTGAGGGTGCAAGGTCAGGGCTATGTGGTGGATGCATTAACACTTCCTAACCAAGCTCTCTAAATTTTTGCTGAGTGGCCAAAGATGTGTGCGGTCTGGCGTTATCATGATGAAAGACCACACTCTTTATGTTGATCAATTCCGGCCGTTTTTTCTCAATTTCTTGTTTGAGTCTCATCTGCTGTTGGCAGTAGAGATCCGAATCGATGGTTTTGCCCGGCGGTAAATGCTCATAATGAACGATGCCCTTCCAATCCCATCATACACACAGCATCACCTTATTACGTGTTAATCTGGGTTTCGCTACAGTCTGTGGTGCTTCACTGCCCTTTGACCATGATCGTTTGCGCACATTCTTGTCGTAGGTGATCCATTTTGCATCACCAGTGATCAATCTTTTAAAAAACGGTTCGGTTTCTTTACGTTTCAATAGAGAATCGCAAATGAGTACACGATTCATTTGGTTTCTTTCAGTGAGCTGGTGTGGCACCCAAATATCGAGTTTTTTTGTATACCCAGTTATTTTCAAATGGGTCAAAACTGTTTTGTGGTCAATCCCCAGGTCTTCAGCTACGTCGTAACTACTAATATGCCGATCTTGGTCCACTTTTTCAGAAATGGCATCGACTTTATCCGTAACAGGGCGACCAGAGCGAGCTGCATCTTTGACATCAAAATTCCTGGACTGAAAATGCTTGAAGTAACATTGTGCTACTCTTGATGACACTGCATTAGGTCCATAAATGTCACAAATTTTATTCGCGGCTTGTGTCGCATTTTTCAGTTTTTTGTAATAAAATTTCACAATATATCGAATTTCTTCGTTAGATTCACTCATTTTATCGAACAAAAAAACAATTGAAAAATGGCGGGAAATTGCTTTTTACTTTTTATATTCCTTTTTTAAAATGTCATATTTTTAATGGTATCAAAACCAGCCAGATACAAACAGTACAACCGATGAGATTTTTACTACAACTTTATACATACAAAATACGAAAAGACTTTTTCCCCGACCTATTATATATAAGGTACACATATTGCCTTATCAAACACATATTTTGATTACATTAATTTAAATCAAATTTATAAGTAAGTAAGCCTATTAATTTCCATCATCCAATATTTTATTTTTATTTTCCAATTTTCCCCAAATAGCGGCTGAGTTGCCTGTAACTCCTTAAAAGCCGAACGGTGTACTTGATAGGTAGAATATCGGCGAACCGGAAAATGAATCAGCAACACCTGGTAATATTTAATCCCATACTTACAGTAAGAGTTTTAAAGCCAATGTGGAAAAAACATAGTTTTTTTTTTTTGCCATAGGTGGCAAATAAGTAGACGGGCCGCCTAAAGGTAAGCGATCACCGTCGCCTATGGATACCTGCAACACCAGGGGCATCACAGATACGTTGCTGACCCTTAAAGACTCTAGTAACAGCCCTTTTGAAGAACCCCATAAAGCTACTCGGAAATGCCGCAGGGAGCTCATTCCACAAATTGCAGGTGTAAGGTAAAAAGGAAAGCGTAAAACGCACAGTGTGCGATTTCCACCGATCTATGATATGTGGATAAACTTTCAGGCGACGGCGGCTGGCGCGATGAAAAAAACCTATGTTTAAAAAGATGTATTTTATTTTTATTTTTCATCACAGATACGTTGCCGACCCTTAAAGACTCTATTAACAGCAATCAATTTATTTGATTTTCAATGTCCCTTCTTACCACCTCATAAGAAGAACTTTATATGATGAGTACCACATACGTTTATCTGTCTTTTGCGGACTTTTGCGTATCCTTACTATTGATAAAGTGTTGAAATTGAAAGCTGTATTTTTTAAATAATTTAGTAAAAGATCCACCAATTTTAGACCGCATGGATAATGACGTCATAAAACCAGCAAAAAAAGAACTGAGCATTTCATATCAAGATTTATTTTCAACTAATCTCTTTTATTATTCATGCCTTTTAAAAATCGGTAAAAACAATCAATAAGTACCTACCCCTGGCTATTGCTTTTTTAACCAACTTCAAAACAGGAGGACGGTTCTACGTTCTACTGTTTATTAAAATGTATGTTTACGGATTTCTCCGCAAACTGTTGAGATAGATAGATAGATAGATAGAAAACTCTTTATTGTTCACACCAAAAATTATAAACGTACATAAAAAAACAACTTAAAAAACTAGTGAAACAATTGGCGGCCTTATCGCTATAAGCGATCTCTTCCAGGCAACCTTAGTATGGAGAGGACATACAGAAGAGGTAAGGGACGGGCTGTGATGTAATAATGGAATAACTGGTATATAAAAACATAGACATACATTATAATAATACACTAATACTTACTGAAACAATATATACAATAATACACATACATAAATAAAAATATTAAATACATACATAGTTATAAACATAAAGCGAGATAATAACGATACAGTAGCTACTCCGAGATATAGTACAGTTTCACACGACGCTTGAAGACTTCCTGTGAGGATGCCCGTTTGATTTCTGTTGGTAGCTCATTCCACAGTTTAACAGCTTCTACCGTGAAAGAACAGCCATAGAACGAGGTTTTGTGAGCAAGAAAGGTGAGGTTTTGTGTTGAGCGTATTTTTTTTTCTTTTGGTCGGTATACGTACTTCCAATTTGGTCCCATTGTCATGAAGTCAGAATCTGATGATGGGGTCCCAGGGAAATAGAGAGAAACCCTTAAATTTTAACACTTATTACGTTTTGCATATATTTTTGAAGTCGGTTTTTTAAATTGTAAATTTATTTTATACTTAGCTATAGTTGATATAAAAGCAATATAGAATACTTTTTTCTCCGGCAATGTTTCATACAGAACCAAGCGCTGCCCTGCTTCGGAAGGTGTTGTAGGCACGTAGATGGATCCCGAAAGAAATAACTTGCTCTAAATCGAGCCATCCGAGAAACAAACTTTACTAGGCCCTTGTCTTGTTTCTTTTAAACCAATGATATAAAAATATGAGCGAAGGTCGGTCCAATATACGTCAGCGATTTGCGACGTCACAACCCCGGCATCTTGATAAAATTTTGTACTGTCAGCAAAAAAACAAACTAGTGAAATTACAGAATTTATAGAGATTTATTCAGCTAATACTAAACTTATCTCGAATGACGAGCACAGTGTCCTTTCGGACGCGGAGTATTGAAGTCATCATCATCAGCCAGAAGACGTCCACTGCTGAACATACGCCTCCCCCTTTAACCTCCACACTGAAGGACATCCTGCCGTCTGCATCCACTAGATGCCCGCGACTCCCACAATGTCGTCGGTTCATCTAGTGGGAGGCCTACTTACGCTGCGTGTTCCGGTTCGTGATCTCCACTCAAGAACCTTTCTTCCCCAACGGTGGTCGGAGTTTTGAAGTGTTGAACTTCAAATGTTGGATGTCACAGATGCCAATGTGACAGATGTCAATGAGACCGGAAAGATCTAAATAACCTTGAACGTCGCGCTTCAGGGACTTGCATGGAACACACACAACGAACAACTAACCCTCGGACCCAGAGCAGCCATGTAAATTCATCATGCAAATGTCTGCCCGTCCGAGAGTTGAATCTGGGACCTGCAGGCCTAGCACGGGCCGTGGAAAAATCTTTCCACCGTTTTTATCCACGCGTAGACGCGACAGAGCTAGAAAATGGATACGTTTGTCTCTTTCTAACGGGATAAAAACAGTGGAAAGACAATCTGTCCACGGCCCGTGCTAGGCCTGCTGATCATGAGGCAGATGTTTTACCACTGAGCCATGCAATTGGCATTTCCTATTGACTAAGATTTTATTTTTAGGGACATTTATTTTAAAGTGACATTTATTAAGGTATTTTTTGTTATTATAATACTTTTTGTTTACAATTTCGTTTTTATCTTAATACAATTTATATAGTTTTTTTTTGCACACATGGTCATCTGACCCCAAACAAAGCAACGCTTGTAATATGGCAGCCAGAGACTGAATACATACATACATATTTTTAAATACATACTTAAATAGATATTAACACCCAGACATAGAACAAACACAAATGATGGGAATCGAACCCACGCCCCCAATCGCAGAAGGTAGGTTCACTACCAACTGAGCCACCGGGGCAGTCATTGATTAGTTGCATTAGTTCATTTTGTATTATTGTTAATTTAATATTGTGTATTCTTCTTTACGTATTGTAATTTATTTATTGTGACATTTTTTTATTGAATAAACAAAAAATAACAAATAAAAATATTTTAATATTTTAAATATATATTATTAATTTATATTATTTTAAATATATATTATTAATTTATATTATTTTTAATATATATATATATATATATATATATTTTTTTAATATTTTAAGTTTCTATGTATAATTTCACATTCTTACACTGATTATAAGATGTATAATATTATTTAGGGTAATTATTGTGTAAGTTTAAATATTGTATTAGCAAATTGTCATGACTGTGTCATTGTTTAATTATCAATTAACTTAAGAACACCAAACACAACTTAAAAAAACTAAACTAACTTAAGATCACTACAACCCGGGATCACTATACCCCTAAAATAATCGTATAGCTGTAGCGAACAACCGTGATAGTTTAAAACAGTGTTTAACTGAAGATCGTTTATACTATCAACGAAGATCGTTTATACTATCAACGAAGATCGTTTATACCTATCAACGAAGATCGTTTATACTATCAACGACGATCGTTTATACTATCAACGAAGATCGTTTATACTATCAACGAAGATCGTTTATACTATCAACGAAGATCGTTTATACTATCAACGAAGATCGTTTATACTATCAAGAAATATCGTTTATCGACTAAGCAATGAAGGCCTATAGACAGTTCAAACAATCTCTAATTTCAGGCAAAGTGCTAAAAATGCTGGCAGTTCGGGCACGTTAAGAATCTTTAATAAGTTTAATACTTCTTTTACGGTACTTATTAAATTAAAATAGTTAATAATAATACCAGTCGTCAGTAAAGAATAGCTGATAATTGAACTACCAAACCAAGAACAATATCTCATCCTTTGTTGCGGACGCTACATTGTATTCAGTAAAGAGACTGTCACAAGTACTTTATGTGAAACAATATAAGGGCCCCGGGTCAGCCCTTTTACAATGCCAATATTTGGCATAAACGAAAATACTTGGAGGCCTCCTATTACCTACCCTTATTAGGTTTTTGGGCGGCTTAGGGTTGACACGTAACACTTTTTATGTAAAGTCAAGGTAAAAAGTGTATTTTGTCAACTGCTAATATTAACCATTGCTCTGCACACGCTGAGTTAGTGGATGTGTCGGAAGATGTCGAAACTTTTATATCATCGAATTGAAACTGGGCTTGAAAAGGCCCAGTTTGAAAAATCACGCGAATGCAAACCTTTACGCGCTGAGGTAAGATTTGCGGTCGGGCAACTAATCGCAATCATCAAAACTGAATCGCTAATAAAGGTAACCGTAGAGAATATGTTTCTTGAGAACTGCCAAAACAAATAATCAGAAAAAAACACGATGCGGTTTGAGCGTGGGCAGTTACGGATAACAATTAAAGTTATGACGTCACTTAACGATTATCAGATGGTGCATATAATTTTTTGGCCTAACCGGTACTTTAACTGAAATGTCGATTTTTTTTGAGCTAAAGTAAAATGGTACAACCCACCCTTAAAGTTTTCTTCCTTTTTAGGGTTCCGTACCCAAAGGGTAAAAACGGAACCCTATTACTGAGCCAGCGCTTGTCTGTCTGTCTGTCTGTATGTCCATCCGTCCTACATTTGAACGGCTGTATCTTTTCGAACCGTAATAGACAGCCAGTTGAAATTTTCACAGAATATGTAATCTTACGGCGAATTGACTAGAAAAAAAAGTAAAAAATTACTAACAAAAGGGGGGTGCCCATTCAATAAACGTATTTTATTTACGTATTTTTGTAATTTCTCTAATGTAAAACGGTAATACGTACAAGCGTCAAACTTGGCATGATTATAGTACACAATCTAAAGTACAACAACAAATAATAAATAATGTGTGTCGGTGACAAATTACTGTTCATCACCAAGTTATAACTGATAATTTCATTACTTGCACTTCTTATCATTTCTTTCACTGAATCCAAATGACACATTTTACTAATTTTAAAGTCGAATTTTAAATTGATAAATTAATGTATTTTGTGGTGGTACGGAATCCTCAGTCAGCGGGAGCCAGACTCGCACTTGGCCGGATTTTTTTAAGACGTTTTTTTTTTTCTTAGGTACTTTTTTTTAAACTGGGCAAGTTCCTTTATTAAATTAACAAAATACAAGCTAACACTAAAAAAACCCAGTTAGACTGCCCATAGACCGTTGAAGGTCTAAAGACGTTATTTTAGTTGATTTTGCTGGTGTAAAGAGTTTATATGATCGCAGGTGACAACCCTATTCCTCAGGTATCGAAAGTTGCTTATTTCACTTGATTCTAGATATGATTGTTAAAAGAATCCCTGTTAAGCATTTTGATACAATTTGTAGTTCATATTTTCGAAATGCCGTCCTAAGGGTATGTTTTTTTTATGCCGTAGGTGGCAACCAAGCATGCGCCACCTGATGATAAGCTGAAGATGGTCTCATATATAATTCCCTACCTAGTGGATTAGTGGACTTGCCTTATTATAAATTCTTGCGGGACTAAAAAAGTGGCTAGTGAGCGAAGGGTTTTACTCAATTAAAGATTTTTTAGAAAAAGCATCGTGTCACCATTACGTCTATCGCAAGGGATGTTGATTATTATTATTTTTAGCAATTATTTGTGACTTTTTAAAGGTAAGTACCTATTACATTATATATAATTAATTATTAATTTGCATGCCTAATTTAAGGTTGTTTTGGATGTTCTATCATAATATTATAAGATCAATGTGACCCATAACTGGGAAATAAAGAATTGAATTGAAGCCATCACCATCGCCTATGGATACCTTCAACACCAGGGGCATCACAGATACGTTGCCGACCCTTAAAGACTCTATTAACAGCCCTTTTGTAGAACCCCATATTAAAGCTGCTCGGAAATGCCGCAGGAGAGAGCTCATTCTATAAATTGCAGGTGTCATAAAAACGAAAGCTTAAAACGCAGTGTGCTATTTCCACCGATCTATGATATGTGGATAAACTTTCAGGCGATGGTGGCTGGTGCGATGAAAAAACCTGTTTAAAAAGTTCGTATAATGTTGAAAAATTTCATATAGATAGATTAACTCTTTATTGTTCACACCAGAAATCACATATACAACATAAGACACAACAATTGGCGAAATAGTGAAACAATTGGCGGTCTTATCGCTATAAGCGATCTCTTCCAGGCAACCTGTTTGATCAGGTACAATCTAATGTGACGATATGGTCTAAGGTGGTATGGTAACACTTCAAAAAAAACTGCTAATTATTATGCTTAATATGTGATAAAGAATAAAACGGGGCTCTTATTATTTTTAATTTACATAAATTTCGTTATGATGGCTTTTGACCGCTTCCGTATCAAATCTGTCAAATTTGTAATTGCATGACAATTGAACACACGCTTTCGTTCGCGGTAAAAATGCCGGAACGTAGTGCGGCGACATACCGACGATAAAGATGTCAGAATGGGACCACAAGGGAAGCACCAGCTTAAAAATAAAATACTAATCATCAAAATCGGTTCACCCAGTCAACATTTCTGAGGTAAACATAAGAAACATTATTTAGTAGTGAAAACATATTTTTGGCTTTTGTGTAAGTGTTTATTTCATATCTACTGTGTTAATTAGCAGCTGTTTGTTTTCCATGTAAAATAAAATAAAATAAAACTGAAGAATATCTCTTGTAATTGTAATTTAATTGTTTTTGTATTGCATGTATTATAATTTTACTATTGTAATGTAAGTAAGTAATTAAGTTTTTTTATTTTATTGTTATAATTTCATAAAATGTTGACTTAAACTACACTATTGCATTGGGATTAACCTGTAAAAATAGTTGTAAAGAATAAATAAATAAAATTTGTCTACTATTTAGTTTAATTTTTTACTTTTAGGTTTAGTCTTGATCCCTTTTTACAATTAACTTTATTATTGGTCACAAACCGTCCTCTCCCTACTTCGCTTTGTCTGTCTTTTCCATCTGTTTTTGAAAAAAAAAACTATTAATTTAAATTAATGGAATATTCATAGAACAATACGCGTTAAACGTAGTATAAAAACTAAAATTACATCTAGCTTAGTTGGCGTATAAAAAAAGAAATTGTAGATAAATGTTCAATGACCGAAAACATGTGAATAATGGAATATATTCAGTTAGTAACGCTGCCATTCATATGGACGACTCCCTCGGACAGTTAAACTCATATAAAATTTAATTGTCTCATATAAAAACACAGTAAAAACGAGGACTGAAACCGGTACACTTAATGATATGTCGGTATTCAAGTATCCGTCTTCATAATATATGCAATTCAGTGATTACAAGTATACAAGTAGTGACAGCTCCGTTAGCTCAGTTGGTAGTGTCCCTGCCTTCCATGCTTGGGGGCGTGGGCTCGATTCCCACCTAGGACAAATATTTGTGTGATGAACATTTGTGTTTGTTCTATGTCTGGGTGTTAATATCTATTTAAGTATGTATTTAATAATATATATGTATGTATATCAGTGTCTGGCAGCCATATTACAAGCTTTGCTTAGTTTGGGGTCAGATGACCCTGTGGGTAATAATGTCCCAGATATTTATTTATTTATTTATACATTGTTTTTTTACACCCCCGCTAAAAGAGCTGATAATCTTCAGACAGCTGAACATAATTTCTGAAGTCGTAGCTAAGGACACTCTCGATCAAGTCACCTCTCAAACAAAAAAAAACTTAATCAAAATTGGTTCAATCGTTATGGAGCTTCGATGCCATAGAAAATACACACGTTATACTAATAACACCCTCTATTTAGGTTTAAAAGTCAGTAAGTTAATATAGACTGTCAGGCAAACCTGAGTAATTCCTGACTTCTTATATAATACACACAAACTATTCTTAAATAAACTTCTTAATACCGGTATCAAGTCTCTGAAAATAACAGTTTATATATAAAAAAAAATTTTTTTGCCTAATTTAACATTAACAAAGTGATCACCAATGTGGCATTGGCATACAATTATTATTTTGCGAACTACAATCGATTGTGATTTTTTCACACGACGAACAAATGTGATTTTTTCACAATACTGAAATCATTAACCAAAAACCTTGCACTGAAACTTATCATACAAACCAAATTGCATTACAAGAAATAAATATTTTAGATAAATAAAGCAGTGCCCGCTACTCTGTAAGGATTTTTTTAGGTATAAAGTAGCCCATATTTTTATAAATTAGACATAATACCTAACTCCATACATTTCCTTGGACCCATTACGGAATTGAGTGACCAAACATACACACAGGTAGATTCAGACAGAGATTAAATTAATTTTCCAAAACACATGTAGAAAAATGTTATATTACAAAATTATACTTATGTTAAAATATGTATTTTCTTCTCGGTGATGCATGCAAATATGAGTGTCACCCAGGATGATAGGAATAGATCTATCTTCCGTGGTGTCACATGCTGACAAATTTTCGCATTTATATTATAAGTTACTAGCTGTACCCGCAACTTGTCCACGATATCATCAGAAAAAAATAGCCTATGTCCGTCCTCATGACACATACTATTACACCTCAAAATTTTATCGAGATCGGTTAAGCCATTTAGCTGTGATTGTGTAGCAAACAGACATAGTTACTTGCGCATTTATAATATTAGTGTGGATTAGTGAAACCCTTTAATAGGTCAAAGATGCATTCAGTAACATTCGGTTAGGTTAGGTCACTAAAACTTTGAACTGCCTTCCAATAACCGGTAATAATAATTATGTACCGGTTATTCGGTCCTAGAAAGCTACCGGTGGTAGGTAGGTACGATAAAACAGAGAGCTCCGCTTCGTATATTAACTACTACATGACACGACAGTAGGGACAGCAAAAAAGTGCTGTAAATATTGTAGATAATATTTAATTTTAACTTTAGAGATAGAAACTCTTTATTGTGAACACCAGAAATAAAAATTACATACAGATAGAAAACACTTACGAGCTAGTGCCACAAGTGGCGGCCTTATCGCTAAAAGCAATCTCTTCCAGGCAACCATTAGAAAGAATTTACGTAACAGGATCGACGGGGGATGATAAAACACTTTTAGTGATACCATTAAATTAAGTACTACCAAATGATATGATTATATATTATTATTTATAGATATATAATAAAGATAATATCAACTATATCAACTAATATTATAAATGCGAAAGTTTGTGAGTGTGTGTGTGAGTGTGTATGTTTGTTACTCCTTCACGTTAAAACGGCTGGACGGATATGGATGAAATTTAGAATAGAGATAGCTTATGTCCTGGATTAAAACATAGGCTACTTTTCATCATCATCATCATCACCGATTTTCATCACCACGCGGGTGAAACCGCGGGGCGCAGCTATATATAATATAGATATTATAGAAAATTTTGTCAGTATTTAAAACATATTTAAGCGAAGTTTTCTGGGTATGTAGACGTGTATTATGTTTGTCCTCATTCAACAGAGGTATCTTATACCTTGCATTATTCTGGCTTGGCATTATTCTTGGCTTCTATCCTTATCTTATGATGACACTGAAAACTTTCTTAAAATTATTTCTTAATGTAATGTTTTTAACTTTTTTGTTATTTGTGAGCTCTTGTCGTATTTTCGTACATAGTCAAGTATATTATTTCTGTTAATTTGTTTTAAGGTCCCCACGAGACAGGCTTTGTCCTAGTGTGGGGACCAATAGTAAAATATTATTTTAAGGTGTTACTTTTTTAAGCAATAAATAAATAAATAAATTATATTTATTTAAGCCTTAATTTATTACCTGACAGTATTTAGTTAAACAGAATATACTAAACTTGTGCTAAATCCTTATAAACTGTATTTAAAATTGTATGTATTTGCATGTATATTATCTAGACATATAAAAATCAATTGCTGTTCGTTAGTCTCGCTAAAACTCGAGGGCTGGGCCGATTTAGCTGATTTTGGTTTTGAAATTTTTGTCGTAGTCCAGGGAAGGTTTAAACGGTGAGCAAACGGCTCGACCGATTTTGATGAAATTTTGTGTTCCTGGAACGGGTCATAGTAGCGAGGCCGAAGGCCGAGCTTACACCCGTGCGAAGCCGGGGCACGTCGCTAGTTATTTATATATTTATGAATTAACTTTATCAGGAACCACTCTCAGGTAAAGGCCTCCTCCAAGGATTGCCATCTTTCTCTGTCCTGGGCTATTTTTATCCAATGTAGACCCGTGATTTTTAACCGACTTCCAAAAAGGAGGAGGTTATCAATTTGACAGTTTGTTTTGTTTGTTACCTCAGAACTTTTGACTGGGTGAACCGATTTTGATGTTTTTTTTTAAATTTATTTGAAAGCTAGTGCTTCCTCTGGTCACATTACAATTTGGTCCAGTTCTGATGAAGTCGGTTTTTATTGTACTGTGTTGTGGAAAAAGAAGTACTTTATTAAAATACTTGTTTTTGCACAACTCACAAACGGAGCGCACAAATTAGTAGGAATTAATTAATAGACCCGTCTGTATGGGCTCCGATCCCTTTGCGTTTTAACCGACTACAAAAAAGGAGGAGGTTCTAGGTTCCGATGTTTTTAATTTTTATGTATGTTCACCGATTTCTCCAACAATTATGAATTGATTTTGATGATTTCTTTTCTGTTTGGTCAGCCATACTTCACAAGTGGTCCCATATGTATTTCATCAAAATCGGTTAAGTACTTTGGTTTTTAAATCAAAATAACTGAAGTAAACTAAATTGCTAACAAAGCTAAAAATATTTTTTCGTTACTCATACTCGGAAAGTAGGTCTGTAGTTGCCTTAGGAGCGGGTTGAAAGTAATACATTTCAGCCCTAGGGAGAATCACTTTCAACTGACTGTAACAGTTGATAACTGACAGACACTCAAATTATTAAAAAAAACTAGTTCTATTTTCACATTTGTATTGAACCATGTTCCAACTTTTTTTTCTTCTCGGAGGATTATGGTCCCACACTTCTCGTGCATTTGCCAGTATTAGTTCATATTTTATTTTTAGTTTCCTTGTATTCGTAATGAAAAGCATTTAGTCCCTCGAACTCTACTCGAGCAAATTCCCGTCTCGGGACTAAATCAGTTACTTTAATCCCTAGGATAACAATGTACTATTATACTAATTTGTTACGGTTTTTCAAATTGATAATTATTCAATGAACACACGTGAAAAAAAAATAGAATTTGTATAGTCAGCGCCATCTGTCGTTGGTTGCAGAACTATGTTCCTCCTGCTGTCAGAAAACCGTCCCATTATGGTGAAACGTTTCACGTTTGGCGGGAAATTCAAATTTCAAACAGTTTTTTTGTTCTTGTAGCTAGGCCGAGTAATTATTGTAAACGATCATGGTGATTACGAAAATTGATTATTATTCTTTACAAACTCGCGTAAAGTTATTTATCTCTAATGCACATTATTACATATATTTGTCAATAAACAAATGTTTGCTGTTTCAAACGGTTTATTGACAAATGTAAGTAATATGGTGAGTAACTGATTAATAGCTGTACATGATAATGTAAAGAACGACCAACTATTTTCGCAAACACTGTGTCATTTTACAATAATTACCCGGCCTAGCTACAAAATCAAAAAAAACTGATTGAAATTTGAATTTCCCGCCATACGGGAAACGTATCACCTTAAGTCCACGTCGGTAACGAAAATAAAAGAAAATGCATTATTCATTTCTTTTTATTAAACGAGCCCGCAATACTTCTTGAAGGTGTACCTTAACCTCATTAAATGGATATCCAATTCAACTACCAAGCACGAGGATCTAAAATGAATAAAACATATTCTGTATTACAGACGACCGTCCATTAAAAACTAAAACAGAAGTTCACAGAAGCAGCTCAATAACAGCAAACTCAAACGGAGTCAGCCCTCAAACTCTTAAGTACGATGAATAAGGTATGACTTTGCACTTTAAATTGTATCAGGTATGCAATATTTACATTTTTGAGAACTGCGATGAAACTGTTTTGATATTAAACTTCGTACGCTAATAGGCTACTGGACTGTTTTTTTATTGTCAATAATTTATTGTTTACTCATCATCAGCCAGAAGATGTCCACTGCTGAACATAGGCCTCCCCCTTTAACCTCCACACTGAACGAAATCCTGCCATCTGCATCCACTGGATGCCCGCAACTCTCACAATGTCATCGATCCATCTAGTAAGAGGCCTACCTACGCTGCGTCTTCCGGTTCGCGGTCTCCACTCAAGAACCTTTCTTCCCCATCGGTTAACAGTTCTTCGAGCGATGTGGCCTGCCCATTCAACCACTTCACCACCACTTCAACTTCTGCCACTTCAACTTGCAGATTTTAATAGCTATGTCGGTGACTCTGGTTCTTTGGGGAATATCTACGTTTCGGATTCTATCGCGCAAAGAAACTCCGAGCATAGCTCTCTCCATTGCCCGTTGTGTGACTCTAGTTTTTTCAAAAAGCCAACAGTTAAGGACCACGTCTCAGCACCATATGTCATCACTGGCAACACACACTGGCATGATGAATGAGTTATTGTTTAATAATAACTAATATTATTATTCACCTCAATAGCCCAGTTTTTTTTTAAATCTTATACTGTACAATAGTTTCATATTCCTTTTTATACATATTCCATAATTGTATTTTTCATATTCAATAGGGCCTCCTGGTGTTGGCTTCGGCCCCACCAATGCCCACCAAATGTCCGGAAAATTATATGAAATAAAGATATTAAACGTTAATTAATATTTATTCTTTTCGCCATGTTCATAATTATTTATTAATAATCTGTGGTCAACGAAGCTTATTATATCAACTAGCAAATTTTTTTCTGTACCTATTCTTCTGTACTTTTATATTTTATTGTACCTATAGCGTTTGTTGATCCAAAAATAAAAAGCTGCCTAGCTGGGTATAACATACAATAACTAAAAGAATATTTTTTTATCTAAAATTTCATCTCACAGCTCTGAAATTGCGTGTAGATATTACGCAGGTTAAACCGCAGGCGCAAACTAGTAATGTGACTTGTATTGGAAAATATCAAGAAAACATTTTTCCTGTCTAGGGATGGGTAGCTTGAAAAACGGAAATATTAATATAAAAATATCGTCAATTTCAAACTACATAAGAATGCATAAAACATGGTTTAGAAAAGTTTTTATTTTATTTTAATGAAAGTAATAATGTATTTTAACACCGAAATCGTTTCATGGATTTACTACAAATTTGATGACAAGTTTTTTCAAAATAGTTACGGCGTATCTGCGTTTTTTTTTTTCATCGTAGAAAAATGAGACTCCAATCATTCGACGCAGTACTGTTTTATTCGCGGGCCACTGCTAGTATAATACTTAGTAGAATTATTGATAAACATATAATTTCTTTTTTGTATAAATATTTATCGACATGATCACATCCCTAAAACACAAAGGCTGGTTGGAACTGGGTTTGAAAACTGGATCAGTGCGGATGGAACTGGATAACCGGTACAAAGGTCCCACTGGATCCGCGAAGAATAAAATAGGTACCTCGACCGATATATGATATCAAGATTATCGGATTTGAAAAGAATATCAGGAATGTCTTGGTATTGTTCAGAGTTCATTTTATTCGCTCAATGTTTTGTGAGTGTGAGATACTTTGCAATTCGAAACAACTGATCATAGGTAACTATAATAATAATAAAATTAATAAGGCCTCTTGGTGTTGGTTTCGGCTCCGCCTAAAAAATGTTCGGGCGAGACCCGTCAAAAAGTGGAAATCACTATCATCGCTACATAGTATAAAACAAAGTCGCTTCCCTCTGTCTGTCCCTATATATGCTTAGATCTTTAAAACTACGCAACGGATTTTGATGCGGTTGTCACTATCAGTTAGATAATTTTTCACGGAAGATTTATATATATAATAAAACATATATATATTCAACTTTATACACATTCCATAGTAATTGTACTTTATATGCAACAGGGCCTCTTGGTGCTGGCTTCGGCCCCACCATGCCTAACAAATATCCTGAGAATGAATTGAAATAAGGAGTCAAAATAATTTAGTAAACTTTTGCGTTTTGGTAATTTCGCGAGGCTCTTCCTTGATCACCACCTTAAGAGGTTCTCGCTAGACGGTTGGGTCAAGGGTCAGATGCAGAAGGCAGTAATCCTTGACACGGCACACATTGTCATTTTTTTCATAGTTACGTATTGTTGATTACCAATAGAAACTAGGCCAAGCCTGTATCTTAGTGGCCCATACATTCTGATGTAGCCAGACCGGATGTGATCTGTCACAAAAAATGGATTATACGTGATACGTAAATCACCTTATTATTGAGGCGAACAAAAGCAAAAAATATTCAAATCGGTCAAGGCGTTTTAAAGTTTTAGCGAAACTAACGAACAGCAATTGATTTATATTATTCATAGATAGATAACTAGCCCCAGCAATCGTTGTCCTAACCAAATTGTAATGGTAAAAAGCATTCTCCGTTTCCTCGAAATTTTCCAAATTTTCCGGACAACTTTCCAATTTAATTTTACTATTTTATGGCAACCAAGACTAAAAAAAAACAACAAATTATCAAGCCGTTTTTGAGTTCTAGTGAGACTAACGAACAGCAATTGATTTATATGTATTAGATAGAAGATAGATAGATGTTTTTTTTCACGGATACAAATTGGCAACTTTACCCATTTTACGTAAAACGGAACGGAATTTGACTAGAATCATAAACCAGAATATCTCTCATCTTGTTTCCTATAACTAGTTGCACACTGGCTCGTTAACAAACACGTAATATCGACCACTAACATAGCTCGAGAAGCCCTTCACTGTCTGTGTTGGCTGAATTGGAGTAACGGTCTGATGCCCTGTTTTAATTGTACAGAACCACCAACTTGTATATACAGTTGAGCGAGACAGCCCCTATCGAATTTTTTAAACAAAACTGCAAATTTCCTGTACAAAATTGTAGTTCCATCTCTAAGCCAGTTTTATATTTATCTTGGTTTTATAAATAATTCTAAATAATGTTAAGACCGCGAGTGTACATTTGAACGCTACCTTGACTAGATGACGTAATTATGTAGATGACATTGTAAAACACAGATTTTTAAATCTTTGGCTCCAGACGTCTTGTCGGTTTTACCAATGTCGAGTTTACGAAATATTCCTATATGCCATCCTTTTTAGCAGCTTTTTTATCTGTAAATTTTTTCGGTATACATTTTTTAAAGTCTTTTTAAGCTACCTCCACACATTTTTTTTTTTAAATCCGTTTAGCTGTTACGGATTTGAAAGTGGACAAACACAAACGAACTTCCGCAATTATAATACTATGCTATAATGCTGCACCCACGGTTTTGCCCGTTATCCCACAGGAACCATATTTTTTTCCGGGATAAAAAGTCACTATCACTCTCCAGTCTTCGAACTATTTTTATGCAAAAAAAAACAGGTCGATCCGATTCTCTCTTATTGCGTGAAAGAGGAACAAACAAATCGACAAACAAGCACACTTCCGCATTTTTTTATAATTAGTTCGCTGATCATTATTATTGGTCTATATCGCTCGAAGAACCGATAACCGATGGGGAAGGAAGGTTCTTGAGTGGAGACCACAAACTGGAAGACGCAGCTTAGGTAGGTCTCTCACTAGTTGGACCGATGACATCGTGAGAGTCGCGGGCATCCAGTGAATGCAGACGGCAGGTTGTCGTTCAGTGTGGAGGTTAAAGAGGGAGGCCTATGTTCAGCAGTGGACGTCTTATGGCTGATGATGATGACGATGAATGATTGGTCTAATCAACGCTGCTAACAATCTAGCGCTGGTTGTGTACAACATGCTGAGTTGGGGTCGGTTTTTGTGACAATGTACATCTATTTTAATATTTCTTGTTTTATTGTTGTTATTTCATTGTCACAAAATACACTTTTCTGATTTCTGATAATATTATTACCGTTATTACCAGGGATGCTACGTTTTTCCTAATATAATAAAAATATATAGATAGATAGATAGATAGAAAACTCTTTATTGTTCACACCAAAAATTATACACGTACATAAAAACAACTTAAAAAACTAGTGAAACAATTGGCGGCCTTATCGCTATAAGCGATCTCTTCCAGGCAACCTTATATAGAGAGAGGATTGTTGACGAGTGCTACTTGTTTGAGGTCCAGCCATAAATTAATAAAATCTCAAGACCGGTGCAGAACTGACGTCGACAACTGGACACTTAAAAGGTATATGACAGACAGACAAAGTAGAGTCCCTTTTACACCCTTTAGGTACGGAACCCTAAAAAGAAGAAAAAGTAGGACCTTAAGGTATTGTCCTATATTCGAATAGACGTCGAATCTTCGTTTTTATATCATCCTCATTGTTTGAAAACTCATTAGGGTTTCACAATGGCGGCCATTAGGGTTGGCACCGCTCCAGGGGAGATACTCAGGACAATCTATAGAGAAAATCTATTTTAGTATTTCTTTGCTGATAGTGTGGGCGGTAACAACGTTATAAGGGAGTTAATTGTATGATTGTTTATGCTGCGATTTTCTATACGGGGCAAAATTCAGAACAAAGTGATACATAGCCGTGATAGTGAGCTAATGTGGCAGTGGGTCGGCCACATAGCCCGAAAAGACGATGACCGTTGGGATAGAAAGATTCTTGGGTGGACACCACGAACCAGAAGACGCAGCTTAGGTAGGTCTCCCACTAGTTGGACCGACGACATCGTGCGAGTCGCGGGCATCCAGTGGATGCAGATGGCAGGATGTCGTTCAGTGTGGAGGTTAAAGGGGGAGACGTATGTTCAGCAGTAGACGTCTTCTCAAATGATGATGAACAGTGTGAATTATTGTTTTGTGTTTTTTTTTGTTTGTTTTGTGTTTGAATGTTACTAGTGTGAATTTATATTAAGACGTCACCTAACAGGAAGTCATGAGGTTTGCACTGGTGCTCTTCCGGGCGCTGTAGTGCTCCCATCGCAGTACCCCCTGAGCCCTGACTCCAATATAACCACTGAATGGAGCAGAATTATACCGATTGGAGATATTTGATTGCAGACAACGGCATGGAGTAGCCTCTCAAATATTAGACTCTCAAATATTAATAGTATATATCTGCAGTGGACGCCAACAGACGCATTTATGGAGTGAACGCGAAAATGTAGCCATAGACAGGTTTGTGGACGAAATGAGTCACTGATGGACACCATTCGTAGCCGATTATATCAAATATGTCAATTATTTTTATCTGTAATTCTAACTTAAGAGCCAGAATATACCGGGTGCAGCGGTCTCGATCGCGGCTTTGATGTTTTTTTAGACAAAAAAATAATGTCTACTTTTGAAAAATGAGCTTCGATCATTTTACTAAGTTAGATAATATTTCTAAATATTTAAAACATTGTTTTGTGATGTTTTTGTCTCATGTTTTTTTAGATAAAAAATTAATGTCTACTTTTGAAAAATGTGCTTTGATCATTTTATTAAGTTAGAAAGATAATAATTTAAAATATTTAAAACAAATTTTTGTTGATGTTTTTGTTTCATTTTTTTTTTTTTTGTTAAAACATTAATGTCTACCTTTGAAAAATGTGCTTCGATCATTTTACTAAGTTAGATATTCAGTCATGTCAGATTCAAAATATTTAAAACTTTTTTTTTTTATAATGAGCAGAAAGTGAAATACTACAACGTCAAAAATGTGTTAAAATATTTTGAAATATTAACTTCGAAAATGACCAAATCACATTTCAAAAATACATACGCTACGCGAGAAAGATAGCAGGGCAAGCTATTCTGAGCCTTAACATCTCTACTCTATACATTTGTCTTGTTTTGAGAGAAAAGCTTAGTAAATATTTTTATATTTAAATACTTACATCCATATATATATGATAAAAATTTACCCCTATTGCTCCTGGTGACGCTATAACTTGAGAACGGCTTTACCGATTTCATTCATCTTATTTTTAAATGTTTTCTTATAGAAATATAGTAGAAGGTTCTTAAATTTAAAACGGCTGGATCGATTTTAGTGAAATTTTGTGTTCCTGGAGCGGGTCGTAGTACCGAGGCCGAAGGCCAAGCTTACACCCGTGCGAAACCGGGGCGGGTCGCTAGTACAAGATAAAAATAACCCACCAATAACTTTAAGGTTGAAAATTCGAAACCTTAATGTTAAATTTTCCTCAAAATATTATGTTCTCAAAGTCACTACCTACAACCATTAATATTTTTCCACTAAAACTCCCAGTTACCTAGAAAAAATATATAGAAAACTCTTTAATTATAGGAGTCCATAAAAAACTGGCAAGAGTCTTTGACCAGTGTGAGTTGCCAGTGATGACATAAATGGTACTGAGACGTGGTCCTTAACTGTTGGCCTTTTGTTGAAACTCAGAGTCACATAACGGGCAATGGAACCTCCACACTGAACGACATCCTGCCATCTGCATCCAGTGGATGCCCGCGACTCTCACAATGTCGTCGGTCCATCTAGTGGGAGGCCTGTCTACGCTGCGTCTTCGGGATCGTGGTCTCCACTCAAGAATCTTTCTTCCCCATGGGTTGTTATGTACACTACGTATTTCAATTTTTACGTATAATATTTGATAAAAGTTAAATTTATATAAGTCTCTACTCGACGGATTCCCCCGTTCCATTGTTTAAAGTGCCCGTAATTAAAATTGGAGCGATATTAGTTCTCACCTGAAAGGGGAATCCCCTCCCCTTTTCGCCAATAACGTATGGAAATGGCTTCTTGAACACTAAGGCATGATATATTAATCTTGTCTTTCAAAACGTCTATTGTATTCACAGTAGTCGGCCTGAGAGCGTAGACCATTAGCCCTAGATATGGTTTACAACTCATTTTACATCAAAAAATATAAGCGAAATATCACTCACTCATTTACTCACTCACTCACTCATTCACTCACTCTCTAACTACTTGACCTACGAAGCTGAAATTAGACAGATTCATTATGCGATATAGATATTAAAATCTCAGCGTCCAAAGTCGCGGACAACAGCTGCTAGTAACATAAAAAACCAAACTAAATGAACCCAAACTCAAGAGGTTTGCTGGTAGTTATTGAGGGACTCTACTATGAATGGGGTAGCGTTATTATTATTAGATCAGGTCGATGGTACTAAACTATTGTATTACATATCTTCTTCTTAGTCGTGCACTCATGGCAGAGTGGTCGTGATTGCGTTGATGGCTACAAAAAGGCTGCTCGCTGTCGTCGTCCGTTCCCAGGGCTGCCGCTTGTCTAGCAATGCTTCTCAATTTCTGGCGTATTACATATACTTGCATAGTTTCAAATCGACAGCATATAGCAAAAAATATATTAAAAACATTAATAAATAATTAAATTACATTACAATTTAAAGTTGGTAATAAAAGCAGGATATTCGCTACAGCGCGGCGTAGCTAACGCCGGCCGCTACGTGCTACACTCTTAGTAATGACGTAGCATGGCTACGCAAAGCTACGGCTAGCTCTACGAAAAGTCATATTTTTTTACCCGCGACGGAACGGAGCGCATACACATGCGTTAACGAATGTTCCCATTTTTCTCCAAAACGGCTTAACTAATTTGAATGCTGTTTTTGTATATTTGAATGCAGGTATAATGTTTACTTGGATGACATATTATTGTCAATATTGTGTCGTGCATTCAAGTAAATGAAATTACGTCTTTTACTCATTTTGAAGTCGGGTTTTTAGGGTTCCGTAGCCCGACAAGGAACCCTTATAAATTCGTTCTGTCCGTCCGTCTGTCCGTCCGTCTGTCTATCTGTCTGAATTTTGTAAAACCTTCTAATAGAGAAGTGAATGAAACTTTGCATAATAACAGTTTTAATTTAGATCTCAATTTTAAAAGTATAAAAAATATATAATATTGCATTTAAGGGGTGGCTCTGGTACATGTAAAATGGGGATGAAAATATTTTTTTCACTCCAACTATTCGTGTGGGGTATCATGGGTGTGGTTTAAAATGAAGGTAAAATTTGATACATCACTTTTTTATAAAGTCTATACTTTGCGAAATATGGCCCGCCAAAATGGCAAAAAGTTGGTCCCTCCCCCCTGCATTACTAAACTATAAGACATAGAAACTTGAATCTTACAACACAGATAGGTCATATTTAAAACCTTCATTCAAAATTATTTTGAACATTATCTGATGATGAATTTTTGAGTAACAGCGATAAAACTGTAATAAATACAAAGCGTTCTAGATCAAAGGTCATTGATCTTTTTGTAAAATGGTCTTAACAAATAATGTTTCTCAATCAGTTTTCTCTATGTTTAAACCATAAAAAGTATATGCTATGTAGGGATGGTACATCTCTGAAATTTGAGCTTCGTTCGTTCGAATTTTTCTATAACCATAATTTTCTGAACTATGACTACAATTATATGGCTTTGATTACGGAACCCTACCATATGCTTGACTCGACATGCTCTTGGGCAATTATTAAATTTATAATATTATCTTCAATCATCAAATTTACACAACGTTTAATCGACTGAACCGCTCATAAAAGCTTTCCTTAAAATTACTTCAGTTTCAGATTTACGCAACAAGGAGCAAACTATTAGTATTTGTTTTATATCATAGTTATATATGTATTTATATATATATATGTTATAATAGGCATAACCATTAGGCATTCTCTCCACGTTTGCGGTCCAAACTCAAATAAAATACACCTTTATACAATTTTAAACAGCTATATACCGACCAATTTATCTCTACAGTTGGCCAAGTGGAACAACTAAAATTGTGCTCTGAGTTTGGTTAAATAAATACGATTGTGGCTCTTTCATTCAGCTGTACAAATAAGTTGGTCGGTACTCGGATCCCTTATTATCATATTGTTGGAAATATGCCGCTTTTGGGACTTCTCACTGAAATATTACACGGAAACACTAGCTGGATCGTCTAGTTTTACCTGCGATTTTATATTTTTTCCGCATCTTACCTTGGTTATGTATTCTATGTTATGTTATGATGATAAATATTACTAGCATGCTGAATTTCATCCAAATTGGTTTATCTGTTTCATAAGCCAGACATACAGAGTTACGGATGTGAGATTGTGAGACGGATTCATGATGACTTTGCGTAAAATGTATCCTGTCCTTGTGGAAATTTTCGCTCTGAATGAAATGTCGCCCGTATTTTTATTGCCCTGAAAATGTATCTGTTGATTATTAACTTTCCGACAAGCGTCTGAAACAATCTTGATGCAATTTGGCAAGGAGGACATCAAGAATTTGATAAGAGAGATGCAACTAATTCGGCCACAAAAATATCTTACATTTGGAAAGAAAGAAACAAATATATTTAACCATGAAAACGCAGTTGTTTGGCAATGAAGGCACAAGCAATTTGACCAATAAGAAGTAAGCAATTTGGCAAGAAATTTCAAATGACATACTAATTTTATGTTGACATATTTTTACAGCAATTTGTTGTATTTATTATATTAGTAATTTTATAATATTATTCCTATTTTTACTAGGAAATCTATTTTAGTTTAACAGTATGTGAGATAAATGTTAGTGGAATTTGTCCGTTTTTATTCTCAATAAATAATTTGAATAATTTGAATTTGAATTCAAGGCCTAATAAAATAATAGACTTTAAACACAGTCAAAATTGATGGAGAACTCGCATAATATATACTTACCTGCTTAAAAGTACACCTGATCATTATTTAGACTTACGAACAGTGAGTTGGACCCAACCATATAGCGCGCTCGGACCCTAACTCACCTAGTACTGTACAAACAGTACTAACCGAAGACACAAGCACTGTCGCACTGCATTTAAATGGAATTGGAAATGGCCGTTAGTTCACTTGAACTGGATTCTAGACGGGTCAGTGTTGCAAGTTGTAATATTCACCCGTAAAATAGGGTAAAACTGGCGCTGGTTCTGTGAATCTTTTCGTAAAACGAAATTAACCACCGCCCTAAGATTCAACAATCGAAACCATTTTAGCCTACTGTAAAAAGGTATGATTTAGCCACAGACAGTTTTTATTGTCAAATATGTTTGCTCTTAAAATACCGACTAAAAAGTATAGTTTTTAAATTAAAATTAAACATTTTAACGGATATTATCGCGAGTATCGCATCACTTTAATACTTGACATTTTAAGAAATTTAATTTTCTATTGATCTTTCTATTTGATAGGTTCAGGACGCAATATCAAGTTTTCAATTCAAATCAAATTCGTCTATTTGCATTAATATAGGTAGGTACTAGGTACAGAGTACAGGTCTTAAATTTAAATAATTGTAGCACTATATTCAGCCCTTATTGAGCGTGCAAATTGTAAAATATCACTAATTAGTCAGTCGATTACATTATTATTATTTAGCTAGCTACAGACTTCTTTTTTAATCGTATTAAACATAAAATAAAATTAT
Source organism: Agriopis leucophaearia (assembly GCA_949125355.1). Lineage (NCBI taxonomy): Eukaryota > Metazoa > Arthropoda > Insecta > Lepidoptera > Geometridae > Agriopis > Agriopis leucophaearia. The sequence goes on from OX421287.1 coordinate 2,096,752, forward strand.
CAAACATTATGCAACATAATTATTTCAGAAAACGAATGCAATTGCGTTCAGTTTCAGGGAAAACAAGCGATCAAAACATTAAAGCTAGCAACATTGGAGGTTCCAGAGGGATTAAGTGCGCATTCGCCACTTGGAACCGTAAGATATATCGCTGTATCGAATCGCATTCACAACTGGCCTGAAGCGACATTGACGTAGCTGTGTTTAGACAATCCAGTGACGGCTTTATATGCAAGAAAAACAGTAGAAGAGCAGCTAAATTAGATAACAGCAATAATCTTATTGGCCTATTGGACAGGCGTTGACAGGTGAATGTTGATTTCCTAAAAAAAAAAAGGGCTTAGTCTAAAATATAAATAGATGTAATACGTAGAAGAAATTATTTAAATAGGCTTATAAAATTCAGCGTTTAAAGTTTTTGGGGCGCATTATGAAGAGATGCTATTATGTCCCTTTCACGTAAAGTGACGGTCAGTATGGACTGCGTATAGCTATGCGCACTCTATACTGACCGATTACTCCATAATAACAAAAGAAAGTAAATATAGTTCGCTTTTTGTCTAGCACGATATTAAAATCTTTATCTTCCTTTATTTTGGATACATTTAAATATATTTTTCAGTGGTTGGCCATATACAGGGTTAGGCATATAGACTGTACTAAGTCGAAAGGAGGTCATTATAGTCATCATTGTGAACATCTGTTACTATGGGACCAACACAGAAATAGCGAAAAATATATAAGTTGTTCCCATACAAAACGGTCATTGACACTCGAGAAAATGTATGGAAGAGTTAATACTTTTTCGCGATTTCAGGGTTGATCCTGTAGTTAAAGTTGTTCTTAATGATGAGTATATCAAACCCCTTTCTGGAACTTACTCTAGCCGCGGGCTCGAATACGCGCAGTTTGAAAAATCACGCCACCGCAAACCGTATCTCGGCGCGTTAAGGTTCGCGTTCGCGTGATTTTGCAAACTGCACGTATTCGAGCCCGCGGTCAGAGTTGGGCGTAAAGCCCCTGCTCACCTTTCCAAATAATATTTACCTTTTGAATTTTAGGGTCACTTAAAAAGATTTTTTAATAATAAAACGGTTTTTCGATCATAAAGTTTGTCCGGAACATTATATAAGAAAACTCTATAGCGATGTTGGTAAGTTATTATAATCAAGTGTCCTAGAACCTAAGCTTAAAAATAGTTTATTTATTTATAGCAAAACCAACAGATTTTTTACACTAAGATATACAATGAATGCGGGACATGTGGCGTGTATGAACTCCGACCGATGGGCCAGGATCGTCACACAGTGGGTACCTGATGGACGACGCAGTCAAGGAAGGCCTAGGAAACGCTGGCGTGACGATCTTGACTCATTCCGGAGAGGTTGGCTAGAGTGGCGGAGGACCGAGATTTATGGAAAGAAATGGAGGAGACCTTTGCCCAACAGTGGGACAGTATAGGTTAAGAAAAAAATACAATGAAAAACTATAGAAAGCCAATTACAGGTTCTCACGAATAGTGTTTGAAAATCTATCGAAGATAGTAACAATTTCATCCCTAACTCCGTTTTCGGTATCTCGATACCCATTCAGGCGACCGCAGACTATAAATTGCGCCACTTTTCTGCCTCCCCTAAATATATTCACGATTGGCCGACAATAAATTTGAACCAAATTAACAGCCCTAAGCAGTTTTCAATGAGATTTAATAGGCTTTCGATGTGTTCTCGCTTTTTTGCGGGAGATAGCTGTTATTTATTGTTTAGCTTCGATTTTTGTTGGTAATATCGATGAAACCAAATTACGGGCTGTGAATGTTACCTACTTAATTTTTCATAAATATTTATGTGGTAAAAAATATAAACAAAATAATTAAATTTAAATCCATGTACACCGATTATTTTTTTTGTAATTATAGTCACCAAAAATTGCACAACACGGCTAAAGAAGTTTTTACTTCCAAAAATAGGTAGCTTTACAATGAATATATTTTATTTTCTACATTTTCTCAAACTAAAACAATCTGTCTCGTTCATTCAAGTAGTTTTTCTTCTAAATCCGTACAGCCGATTTGTCGAGGTATCGAGTACCTAGCAATACGAAAAGCGCCCGAGCAATTTCAGGAACGACACCAATCAAATAGCTCGGGGCTGTAGATATACTGGGTTACGCGGAAAGAGTGTATTCAGCCGAAAGGGATCCGTTACACCCATCGTTATAAACAACCTTTACTATGGAACCAGCCCTAAACTCGCGAAAAAAATGTCAGCTGTTTCATACTTTTTTTTTTAGATAGATAGATAGAAACTCTTTATTGTGTACATCAGAAACAGAAATTACAAACAGATAGAAAACACTTACGAGCTAGTGCCACAAATGGAGGCAATCATTGGATGGAAAGAATTTACGTAACAGGATCGACGGGGGATGCTAAAACACTTTTAATGATACTATACCAAATGATATATAGTATAATATATATACATATAAGTAATATAAATACGATAAACACTCACAATGACACAGCAACAACAACCAACACGAATCAGGAGCAACAGGTATGTCCAAAACTCTCCTCCAACAGAAACGAACAGTTCTAGACTTGAGATAGATAAAAATTACAGTTTTCGATGGAACAGCTGATATTTTTCTCTCGATTTCAGAGTTGCTCTCATAGTAAAGGTTGTTCATAATTATGGGTACTATGGACCCCTTTCGGCTAAGTACACCCTTTCCGCGTAACCCAGTAGAATAGCTTGGGTTTTTCGTGGTGTGCATTTCAGATTGGTGCTCAAACTGAAATACTTCGTTTTCAAATTATTGAAAACTAGCAGCGCCCCGCAGGTAGCATATGTACCAATACAGGATATAAGCTACCTTCATACTAAATTTCATTAAAATCTATTCAGCGGTTTTAGGGTTGAATGCGGACAAACATGCACACAAACTTTCGCATTTACATAATTAGGTCTGAGCCACGCAGCTGTGACGTCGCCGGCACGGCAACTGAGACGCCCCGGTCATATGAGGCCGGTGGTCTTTTACCCACTAGACGTCATTCCAATGGCAACTTTGACAGCACATCAACCAGGGACGCAACAGTGTATCAACATATATGGTGCACTTCTCGAGTAGACAACGACGGCGGCATGGCAACGCCAACGTCACTACGATAAATGTACAGTGCTGTTGGCCGTACCATTAGAGAGAGAGCAAGACAGTAAAAATGCACATGTAAACTGATGCATAGTGCACCCACCAGTCGATCCGATAAGCCGTCACCGTTGCCGTGCTTTCTGGTGGACATACTTATCACGGTGCCGTTGCCGTGCTGTCAAGTGGATATACGTAACATAGTGCCGTTGCCGTGTCATCAACATTGCCTTTGCCATGCTGTCAAGTGAATATACATATCACGGTGCCGTTGCCGTGTCATCACCGTTGCCGTGCTTTCTAGTGGACATACGTATCACGGTGCCGTTGCCGTGTCATCACCATTGCCGCAAGTGAATATACATATCATAGTGTCGTTGCCGTGTCATCACCGTTGCCGTTATGTCTAGTGGAAAAACGTAATTCAGCGTGCCGTCTAGTAAATATAGAATAAACAGCCGATGGCTTCTACGAAAACAACTTTTTTGCCGATTGTGTCTGTTTAACATAGGTGTGTGGTGTGTGTGGTATTTATTTGATTATTTGTTTAGTATTAGGTATTCCGCTTATTTATTCTAGAGTTCTCATAATAATTGTTAAACATTCGATCGTTAAACTCTGACACCAGGACTAGCCGTACTAAACGGGAGATTGATGATTAACGTGATAAATGCAAGACTTCCAAAAACCCTTCAAAACGTCTTCGGATGACAAAAAACGCGTCGAGAAATGATATCCTAAATATTATAAAGCTGACGTTTGGTCGTCTGTTTGTTAAACTCTCAGATCAGATAAACAAGGGATATACATATATTTCTATATTTTATTATGACTACAAAAAAATAAACAGTTTTTACTATTTAATCTGGTCATTATACTAAAAATTAAAACAATAATTTGGTCTAAATAATTATCTTGAAACATTAACTTCGCAAAATGACCGAAGCACATTCTTCAAAAGAAGACAGGCATTTTATTTCTTTAACAAATAGATCAAATTAAAAACCGACTTCAAAAATATATGTAAATACGTAATGAGTGCCTATAAAATTTTATCCCATCATCAGATCTTGACTTGGTCACAGAATACATAATGTATAAGTACAGAACGTTCACTCCGCAAAAGCATTTTAATAAGTAGATATTTTTACTACTACACAATAAAGTCCAATTCAGGACGTGCGAGCGCTAACTACCTACTGCTATATTAACCTAGAAGTTGCGTCTGTATCGCGTAACTCTTGTCGCGTTATCTCTGTCTATCGCGCGGCAGCGGGCACGGCAAGTCCGACCAGTCGACTACTTGTAGCTTCATACCTAAAGTACGGAGTGCGCCAGGCCTGACTTTGTGACAATGGGACCAAATTGGAATATACCCTAACGAACAAAAGTAAAACTTGTGAAATCGGTCAACAGTTGGCAGAGAATGACTTTTTTTATACAGTGGAACATAGAACTGACCTCCTTTTGTGAAGTCGGTTAAAAAGAATAAATGCACGAGTGAAATCTTCTGGGCCCCTTAATAATTGCAAGAAAAGCCACAGCATACACCTACTCTTTAACAACCATCTCAAAAACAGCCGTGGAAAGAACCGCGATCTGTCATGTCGCATCCAGACGCTAAGACAAAAGCTCCGAGACTACAGGCTTCTATTAACTAGGTACATAAATAACTGGGCTTAAGTAGGGGGTGATGACAGTAAGGGCAGAGTACCCAGGTGACCTTAAGCTTAGCGCAATTCGAACAAATGGCACTGGCATTTTACCAACTTACGTTGAAATTTAATACTAGTTGAATCCCGCGATGTCGGTGGCATCTGCGATTTTCGCATTTTTTGGGGGAAAAGTACCCTTTCTCTAATACTCGTAGAGCCCATCAATGAAAACAAAATTAAAATTTGTTCAAAAACTAATAACTTATAAGTATTTTAATTGCATGCTATCAGAGAGCGCACTAGCACTTGGTGACGTCAAGCCGTGCGCGCGCCATACAAATGCTATAATACCAAATGCTTCGCGAGATAGGGACAGAGCATTCGCTCTCTATCCCAAAAACTTTAAACGCCCATATCTCAGAGATTTATCAGTAATTTTAATTTATTTTTTCAGCGTGTAATGTAGTTAGGTATATCATGTTATTTGTAATTAATGAAACATTAGAATATACACTGTTTTAAACTATCACGGTTGTCAGTCTTCCCGTGAACAAATATCGGGAGCTCCTTCCACAACCTTACCACGGTAAATATCCCGTAAATAACCATATAACATTAGAATACACGCCTATAATGCATGTCTCGACCAATGAGGTTATATTGTACTGCGTACAATAACCTCATTGGTCTCGACACGCTCTTGGTCATTTATCCTAGTCTTATTTAAGCTGTGGATACGTCTCTATCATTCTCGTGTAGAACATAATTATCAATATAAAAAAACCGACTTCATAAAAACGTCAGAACTGCAATGAAACAAATTGTAATGGGACCACACAGGAAGCACCAGCTTTCAAATAAAAAAAGAATCATCATAATCGGTTCTCCCAGTCGAAAGTTCTGAGGTAACAAACGTTTAAAAAAACAGTCGAATTGATAACCTCCTCCTTTTTGGAAGTCTGTTAAAAATAAGTGAACAATGTTATCGCAGGTTGCGTGCTAATAGCTTGGTTTCAGAAATTAGTCAGTCCATACTGAGTATACGGTGCGCATTAAGGCTGATAATGGCGGAAATTCAAAACAATAGGGCATGATTTGGTGCAATTTTGAATCTTATTGTAAAGGCCCAGGGTTGTAAAGCGTCAGGATTGTAAACGTAGGTAGAAAACAACCAAATTATCTCTGGAAATGGCCAAATGACGGAACTAAAATATATGTTAAATACTTTCGATTCTGTTTAAAATATCCAATGGTGGCTCCCCAATCTAACTTACTGATAAGTTGGTCATACTGTGAATGGAAAGCCGTTGCTTGTTCCTTTTGGGTTGAACTTTGAATGAAGGAAAGATGTTGAATAGGCAATTAGAGATTTTGGCTCTATTAAGTAGTTTCATCGCAAGAAAACGTTAGATCCAGGCCGCTTTCAACCGGCTCCTTTTAAGATCGATGGGGGAGGCCTATGTTCAGCAGTGGACGTCTTATGGCTGAAATGATGATGACAAGGGCGTCATCAAGGGGGGGCAGGGAGTTGCAGGTGCCCCCCCCCCCCTCCAGATATAAAAAAATGTTGCCAACTGCAGAGAAACTCTGACTACGCTTGACTGTAGGTACCTACAATTCATATTTTTCTCACCCTCCATAATATTACCTTGCCCCCCCCCCCCTGGGCCATGGGCTGGTGACGCTATTAGATGATGATGATGAAATAGTTTTAGACTGAGAGCTAGTCTTATTGTCAGAAGTTTTTGGCCGTCTGAAAGCTTCTAACATGGCTTAGTGTTTATTCATCATCATCATTTCAGCTATAGAACGTCCACTGCTGGACATAGGCATCCCCCATCGATTTCCAAAAGGACCGGTTGGAAGCGGCCTGCATCCAGCATTTTTTCGTTTTCCAGCGTTACAGATGGCCGATGAGGCCGAAAAAATTCTCGAGTGGAGACCGCGGACCGGTAAGCGCAGCGTAGGACGTCCCCACAAGATGGACAGACGACCTAAAAAAGATAGTGTTTATTGCTATAGAAAAATCATCTCTTTCTCTCCTATAATATTTTAATTCATAAGAATCAAATATAAAACCAGGTAGCTGACCCCACGTTGAAAAATCGATATATTATTTTTCAAAACTTGTGTTTTTTAATGTGTAATAAAAATAAATAACTAACCATTAAGTAATCGATAGCACGAGTGTAGCAAGTCATCTAATGTAGCGTATAACGTGTTTTTACTTGTTGTTTCCAAAAATATAGTAAAGTTTTCACCACTTGAGATAGATGGATACATAGATAAACTCTTTATTGTACACACTACACTTTACATACACACGATAAAACAGCTTAAAAAAGGCTTTACAGTAAAGGACTTGATCGTGATTTACTTTGCTTGATTTTTTCTGCAACTCTTTTGATCTGAAGTTGAATTTGTTGACAACTAAAAAATCTATACACTGGATGAATAGACGAATATTTTTCTTGTACCTACTTATTGTTTTGTACGAGTTTATGTTTACCAATGAAATAGTAGAAAAACATATACATTATAATCCGGAAAATCAAGGAAATCCGGGTAAACCGTTCATAATAAAAACACATTATGAACAAAAATTCGTCTGAACAAACTTCTGAAACCGTACTGAAATACTGCGCAAACTTTTTGATATTAAAAAGTTTTTGTTTTTGAAATTGTGCTACTACTGTAACTCGAACTCGACCTGATTGCGCGTGAGTGGAAGAACATAATGACAAGATGGGCCCAATATTAAAGGCACACACTTGAAAGCTGACTGGATTGACAGCCCCGTTAGCTTAGGTCGTAGAACCTGCCTTCGACGCTTGTGAGCGTGGGTTCGATTCCCACGTAGGACAAACATTTGTGATGAACATTCGTGTTTGTTCTATGTCTGGGTGTTAATATATATTTAATTATCTATTTAAGTATGTATTTAAAAATATATATGTATGTATATCAGTCTCTGGCAGCCATATTACAAGCTTTGCTTAGTTTGGGGTCAGATGACCATGTGTGCAATAATGTCCCAGATATTTAATTATTTGTTTACATATAAGTTTTTTTATTTTATTCAAAATGCAACTCTATGACACCAGGGTCCGTGACTTTTGTTATACATAACTACAATATTGTTTAACGACGAATTTAAGAAAGTTAGTTATCTTAATCTAGGGGTAAATCAATTTGGTCATGTTATTACTAGTTTTGTTGGTTATATCTACTCGTACCGCGAGCAGACAAGAGACAGAATTTGAGTTTATTTAAATTTAAGTTCATTTTTTTTATCGGAGCTCGTAAATTTGACGTTATTATGTGTTTCTTTGTTAGTTCTTAGTCAACTCCGGAACAGCTGATCAAATTTAAATTTTACAAAGGTTAGTTTTCTCTGGAATGCCAGATTACTTTTCCCCACTGAGAGAATTCTGTATTTTCCCTTAAAATGTAAGTATATTCATCATCATTATCAGCCAGAAGACGTCCACTGCTGAAAATAGGCCTCCCCTTTAATCTCCACACTGAACGACAACCTGCCAACTGCATCCACTGGATGAACGCGACTCTCACAATGTCGTCGGTCCATCTAGTGGGAGGCCTACCTACGCTGCGTCTTCCGGTTCGTGGTCTCCACTCAAGAACCTTTCTAAAATTTAACGTAAGAGTGCTTATATAACTGCTTGAAGGATATATATTTTTTTAACAATCGAGTAAAGCCACAGAAGAAGAAAAATGCTCGTATACAACTTTTACTATAGTAAGGGCTCATTTTACTGACCTCTGCCATTTAGCGAAGCGTAAATATATTTTATGAATTGTCCGTCTGACGTACGCTTTATTACTGCTATTTTTCTTTTTTTAGCTATTCAGGTTTTAGACTTTTCTCGATATAAAAAGTACCCTGTGTTGATTGTACTTTTATACCCTCATAATGTGTTAAATGACCTTCATTCTTTAATTTGCCTCAACTGTTTTGGTTTGGTTTAAGACAAATACGCGTGCTAACCTATTTAGATTTTAGTTTTTTTTTAAAACAAGTGCTGTTGCCCGCGACTTCGTACGCGTAGATTTTCATATAAACTTTCAACCCTCTGGTCAGAAACTCTCCAGTCCACAAGTCCCGCCTCCGGCCCTGTCTCTCACCTAATATCATAGTGATGTCACATGAGCTCGATTATTAAGTATCGATGTATCGATATATCGACAGACGCATCAGTGTTTATTGCTGGCCATCCGATATTGTATACGATAATACGCAGTACCGTAACTACCTACAATAAAACCATGACAAAGTTATTTGCTTCTGGATATTCCCTCAGAAACCGTTTATTTTAGAGAAATAAAATAATGTTATAATAGGCATGTCTCCTACTTTTTTATTACTTCATAAAAAACTGATCATAAATAGAGCCCATTGCAGAACAGAAAACTTTTTTCTTTGCATAAATAAGATATACTTAAATATTTCAATTTCCTGCTAGACACTTTAGCAAGATAGATCATCGAGGGTCGGTGACTTTGATTTTGGACAAGAAAAACAGTACATTACAATGAAATTATTATCTAGGCTTTTAATAGGCAGCCTTATCACTTAGAGAGGTCACTTTCAGGCATCAGTGAATTCGTCACACCGTTTATTAGATATTTTATTTTGCTAGACCATATTAATTTATTCCATGTCCATGTATGAAAATATTTTTGGATTAGGCTCATATTAATTGATTAATTACTAGCTGATGCCCGCTACTTCGTACGCGTGGAGCTCGTTCTTCGGCGTATACTATTACCCGCTCCAGGACCACAAACTTTCATCCAAATCGGTCCAGCCTTACTCACCGTTTAAACCTTCTCTGAACTTCCACAAATCTTTCAAGATCAAATTAGCTAAATAATAATCCAGCCATTCCCGAGTTTTAGCGAGACAAACAACATCAATTCATTTTTATTATATAGATATATAGAATTACAGATATATTTTGATGAACTCGGGCCCTTTCCTAATTATTTGATGTTTGAATACTGTTTGGTCAGGTATCCGGTCAAACTGATATCTATCTTATCTCTAATTACGATAGATCCTTCGGGGCAGAGCTTAGACGTAATATTATCCCAGTTACGCAATTACCACATCCCTACTAAAGATTAGATAAAGACAGCGTCACACGTGCAGTGTGAGAGCGAAAGAGACGGGAGTTGGTGTAGTTTCATATTGTGCTCAATATTGAGATTAAAAGTGACGCTTCGCTTGGCGCAAATTATTAGAAGGACCGTTGGCAAAAAAGTCAACAACAGCATCGATTCTGCTCACTCACCAAACTAAATCAATGTAATCGGACAAAAATATTCTAATTTATTGTTTGATTTGTATTATTTTAACCAAATTCATAATAATTATGATTAATAATTTGACATGTAAAATAACATTTTAAAATATATATGAATATGAACTAGTGCTGTTGCCAGCGTATGTCGTACACGTAGATTTTCATATAAACTTTCAACCCTTTTTTCCTCCCTTTTCCGGCCCTTGCGCCAAATAACATAGCATATACTTCAATAAGATAGTAACCAAGCATATTCGCGAAAACCACATTTAAATCCGTCCAATGGTTAAGGAGATGTGCGTGGACAAACAAACAAACAGACTAAAATTCTAAAAACTGTTGTAACGTGTTCAGCTGCTTATTTTAAGACGCCGTGTTTTTTTTATATCTCGCAATGACAGCTTTTTTTACGTTATTATTATATGTAAACTATGATAAAAACTATGGTAAAATATGAAAACCTGACAGCCGGCCGCGCTTACCCTCAGTTACAATTCAGCGTGTTATTATAATGTACTATTGTGGGTACCACAATTTATTTTTTTCTGTACCACCATACATTATTGTACTGACTTCTAAAATACAGAGGTTACTCTATTTTAGAAGTTTTTGTAGCATTCAACCAACGCACTTTCTATAACTATCTTTTTACGTAACTTTACTATGTCTTATAAATAGCAAGATAACACCAAACCTGTTAACACGTTATGTAGTACCTACCGTTATAAATGTGACCAAATTGCACCTGTGACTAATTCCCAGCACACAGGCTTGCCCTAGTTTGGGGGTTGGTTGCTCGTGTTTTTCTGTGGTAACCTAAACAACGAGTACTGGCAACCCGTCCTAAAAAAAAAAAAAACGCACTGTTCACTCGCACTTCACTCTATAAACCATCTAATTAAATTAAATGTCACTGTCAAACCGACAAAAACTGTAGCCTGTAGCCGACAAAAACTGTAGCCGAGCTAAATATTATGATTGACTTGTGAAACTGCTGCTGGTTGAAATGTAAGTTATTATTAGTAAATAAATAAATATTTGATTTGATACACTACAGTAACTTTGGTAGGTACTATATAGGTAGGTAGGTTGACTTCCAAGATTTGTTTACTTAGTCTTATTTAGTATAGTTAGTTCGTTATTAATGCGTGCTGTCGCGTGACGTTCCCAAAAGCAAGACTTATCAGTTGTGTAACTTCAAATTAAGTATTGCTTAAACATACCTAACTAGATATTTGTAATTTTTATGTGGAACGTATTTCTTTGCTGACGGTACATAGTCAGAGTTCACTTCAGTGGAACGGAGCACTGCAGGAGACGTTTTTGCGCACCCTACCTCTGACACAGACACCTTTTTATATGAAAGTAGTTGCAGATATTGAAATACTGGAATAGACACGTGGGCTTTTAGGTATTAAATTCTTAGGGCGAAAATCCATGATAATGTTTGGAGCTAAAGTGCGGCCGCTGAAAGAACATCTGACACTTGCCATAGTATTTCAAAAATCTGAACGAAAAGAGTAAATTCTGATATTTTAACATTTTTAACAAGCTTTTATTTGCTCTGCTTTTATGTGTATGTAACGGAATCTTTGAACGTGATTTTCACTTCTTTCAAAACATCGGATTGATTTGAAACTTTGCGCACTTATCAAGGACCTATGACAATGCAATCATTTAAATAGTTTGTCCCGTTATCCTTACCGGGAAAGCGAGTTTTTTAAATTAGGAGAAATATTTTAATAGCCTATTAGACGTAAGATTGTAGCTGGTAGTCGATATATAAGGTCGGGGAAAAAGTTTCTTCGTATTTTATAAACAAATTCAAGACATATTTTTTTCAAGTTTAATTACATTTAATTATAATATATATGTACCATTTTGTTCGATAACTTGTTGCCATCTTTTAGGTAGTGACATGACCCCGTTGCTGTAGAAATTTTGGGAATTCTGATCAATAAAATGCAACAAGTAGTTTTGACAGTCCTCTCTTGATGTTAATCTAACACTACCCAAAGAATTCTGAAGAGATCGAAACAGGTGGAAATCTGAGGGTGCAAGGTCAGGGCTATGTGGTGGATGCATTAACACTTCCTAACCAAGCTCTCTAAATTTTTGCTGAGTGGCCAAAGATGTGTGCGGTCTGGCGTTATCATGATGAAAGACCACACTCTTTATGTTGATCAATTCCGGCCGTTTTTTCTCAATTTCTTGTTTGAGTCTCATCTGCTGTTGGCAGTAGAGATCCGAATCGATGGTTTTGCCCGGCGGTAAATGCTCATAATGAACGATGCCCTTCCAATCCCATCATACACACAGCATCACCTTATTACGTGTTAATCTGGGTTTCGCTACAGTCTGTGGTGCTTCACTGCCCTTTGACCATGATCGTTTGCGCACATTCTTGTCGTAGGTGATCCATTTTGCATCACCAGTGATCAATCTTTTAAAAAACGGTTCGGTTTCTTTACGTTTCAATAGAGAATCGCAAATGAGTACACGATTCATTTGGTTTCTTTCAGTGAGCTGGTGTGGCACCCAAATATCGAGTTTTTTTGTATACCCAGTTATTTTCAAATGGGTCAAAACTGTTTTGTGGTCAATCCCCAGGTCTTCAGCTACGTCGTAACTACTAATATGCCGATCTTGGTCCACTTTTTCAGAAATGGCATCGACTTTATCCGTAACAGGGCGACCAGAGCGAGCTGCATCTTTGACATCAAAATTCCTGGACTGAAAATGCTTGAACCAACATTGTGCTACTCTTGATGACACTGCATTAGGTCCATAAATGTCACAAATTTTATTCGCGGCTTGTGTCGCATTTTTGAGTTTTTTGTAATAAAATTTCACAATATATCGAATTTCTTTCGAAATTCACTCATTTTATCGAACAAAAAAACAATTGAAAAATGGCGGGAAATTGCTTTTTACTTTTTATATTCCTTTTTTAAAATGTCATATTTTTAATGGTATCAAAACCAGCCAGATACAAACAGTACAACCGATGAGATTTTTACTACAACTTTATACATACAAAATACGAAAAGACTTTTTCCCCGACCTATTATTAAAAGGAAATGTTTTAATTCAGCTCTATACAGTGTTATTGCAGACTTGCAAGGGGTTCTTCAAAAGGGCTGGTAATAGCATTTAAAGGTCGACAACATATCTGTGATGCCTCTGGTGTTACAGGTATTCATAGGCAACAGTGATCGTTTACCATCAAGTACCCTTAGTACAAGATTTGATAGTTTTCGAAAACTTTTTTCGTTTTCGTTTTGATGCATACATTGCTGGGCTGAAAGCTATTCGAAACTATTTTTCGTATTTGAGTGAAGCAACCTATACTGCCGATTACTACCGATTTTAGTTCATCCGCGTTTCCGCTAGAGGCGCTTTACTAAAATGTATGGGACAATACGGAAACGAAAAAAGTTTTCGAAAACTGTCAAATCTTGTACTAAGGGTACAGGCAGCCCGTTAGATTGTTTGCCACATAAAGCATTAAAAAACCTTGTTCCGAGTATAAAATGGAACATCTAATTATTTTATATCTATGGTTCGTTCACAGTACCTAGTCTACATACCTACCTTATTACACTATATATACCTAGTTTGCCTGATTGTAAAATTAAATAGAAATTAATTTCGCAAGATCACATGGAATAGTTTCCATTATCATATTTAAAATTTACTTATGTTTGTCTGTCTTTGTGTATGTAGTCCATTGCATGATCCAAAAAACAAGTTCTGGCATTCCAGGAGTTGACACTTATGTACTTACGTCACTGTCCAGTTGCCACTTTATTGCAACAAACACAGAAATTTGGAAACTAATTTGTTAATAAGTAATCTACTACATAAATAAAATACTACAGAAAGCATTACAGTTGTCATTTTGATTGTCAGCTCAAGAAGAGTAATTCAATTGAAGCACGAATTAATTATATATTAAACATACTTATTATTTAATACAAAACCACATAGTTTTATCGGATCTCCACAGGTAATACACGGAGATTGCGGGGTTATTATTTCATGCTACTGGTAATACAGCGTCGATGACGTAGGTGGATGTTGCCCACGTGACTTCTACGTCTCGGATTCTCAGAAAAAGGACTAAATTATTATTCTGTGTCGGAATGCCATACCTGGCGAAGTATATACCATGCATTCTATCAATCCATGACATCCCCGACACGGAAAATCTTAGTGTGGGGCTATCAAGGACGCTCCATAGAATACAATGGACACGCCACAAAGTAATATAATCGCTTTGACACAATAAATCATGGAACACTAATTACCCAAGGAGCAATACATGTTCAAACATTGTGTTCAAACCATACCTAATCTATGATCTCCTTGTGGCACGTATGTAGATAATATTACCTCTTCTCCATTGCGGCTTGTCGGCTATGTTTGCATATCTGTCATGTGGTACATTAGCTGTCAAAAACAATAAACAGTCAAACAGGTGCGTGAAGCTAACATTGAATTGTCCCTCGACTGGTCAATCTACAAAATATATATTACCTTGAAAAAAGGGGGAGCTTTGGCGTCAACGTGGAAAAAACACGTCTGCTCATTGTATTATTCTCCTAAACTTGTGTATTTTCGAGTGTTAATGTGTAATAATGGTAGATTATTATTTATTAAGGGCTTGTGAACGTGTTTGAGTGTAGGCAAGTAATATAACGAGGTGAAAAATATATTTTCGTGATGTTTCCAAAACTCCATAGAAGCCTATTGTAAAGCCTCCACCACTTTACTGGGGCATGACTATTTGACCGTGACTTAATTTGCTTGACTCTTGCGACTATGACTTGTTTGACGATATTTAATGTAATGCACAAGAAGTATATATATGTATGTATATATAAGTATGTATATGAATGATAGGTCCACATCTAGAAGGAATTACATTTAGTTAGATTTTAAGGTTTTTTGTTGATTTTTAAGATAGTTTATAATGTATTTCCAGTTTTGTGGTATATCAATTTAAAAAAAAGTATGAAGCCAAAAATAAAAAAATGTTGAGACGGAGTTTAAATATACAAAATTCAGTCACATCAAAATACAATGCATGTATCAGATTATCAGACCAGTTGCACTGAAATTGTAGTAGGTTCTACCATCGAAGCGTTTCCAGCCATTGGCGAAATGTAGCGGTGCAACATTGAAATAAGAAATGTCGCAGGTCTTCCAATTCGAACTGAAAAGGTGTGTCCAAATCTTATAGCAGGGTACGCGGTGTCGCCACTCAAAATAATAATAATAATTATTTATTATTATAATTTCTCTATTTTTTATTTATTAAAACAATACATCTATCATAACAGGCTGTTCCCTAATACAATAGAGTACAAAAGTCATTAAGGTGATACGTTTTATGTTTGGCGGGAAATTTAAATTTCAAACTGTTTTTTAGTCCTTGTAGCTAGGCCTGGTAGGTAATTATTGTGTGACACAGTGTTTGCGAAAATTGTTGGTTGTTCAATAGCTGTACATTATCACGTACAGCTATCACCATATTACTTACATTTGGCAATAAACCGTTTGAAACAGCAGAAATTTGTTTATTGACAAATGTATGTAATAATGTGCATTAGAGATAAATAACTTTACGCGAGTTTGTAAAGAATAATAATCAATTTTCGCAAACATCATGATCGTTTACAATAATAACCCGGCCTAGCTACAAGAACAAAAAAACTGTTTGAAATTTGAATTTCCCGCCAAACGTGAAACGTTTCACCTTAATATAAGAAAAAGAATTAGTCAAAAGCATCACAATAACATAAATTGTAAAATTGTAGCCCTTACGAACTCTCTCTTTGAACAGTGGAATATGTCACAATATATTTTGATTTGATTTGTAAATGACTTTTTTCTAAAACACAGCTACTTTTTTACGCGATGTCAGGGTTGGTTCCATGGTAAAAGTTGGTTGTAATCACGAAACCCTTCCTTATTCCGTGTTTGTAATGATGAGTAGTACAATGACCTCCTTTCGACTTAGTACAACCTTAGCTTAGCTAACCTAATGATAAGTTTGATTATCAACAGAGCAACGGATCTTTGCTGTGGTTTGTTTTCGCGGGAGAAACCGTGGAGCATTATCTTTATAAAGACGCCACATTTTGCTTTTAAAGCCACAAATCACGTGACCTTATTTCCCATAAAAAAAAAACTGTTTTACTGATGAATTTCTAGTGTAATTCCGCTTCTACGTCGCTTCAAGTACAATAAGGAATTTGTGATAAATTTTCCTGGTAAACATTTGTTGATAATGTTAATTTTATTGAGTTTAATTTTGTCTAACCATCAATAAAATATTAATTACACAAATTGAAAATTAACGTAACCTGAAATTCATCAGTAAAACAGTTTTGAAAATGGACTTCCGCAAAGTAACGCCTGCTTCAATCAACTACTTATTTCCCATCCCTTACTATAGAGAATTCTTACATTTTACTTTTTTACAGGCTTCAGATATGGTGAGTGAGGCTTTACATTTCAAAGTATGAGTGCCCTGGTGGCTCATTTGGTAGTGAACCATCTTCTGCGCTTGGGGGCGTGGGTTCGATTCCCACCTAAGACAAATAAATATTTGTGTTTCTTCTATGTCTGGGTGGTATGCATTTAAAAATATATATGTGCGTATATCAGTCTATGGCAGCCATAATACAAGCTTTGCTTAGTTTGGGGTCAGATGACCGTGTGTAAAAAAAACCCTAGGTCGTACGATACCAGAAAATAGTTCTCACAATTTAGGTTCAAGACCGGTATTTGTAGGGTATTTCCTGAAGTGACCATAGGTACCAATACAGCAGCACGTTGCAGCTCTAATAAATCACGGTTAAGTCCAAGTGGATGGTTCTGTAGTTTTGACTCATTAGCTCGAAATCGACATTTAGCTTAGCGCAGAAGCAGGACATACAGAATGGCTATGCAGTACTTGAGATCAGCAACTTTCTTAGGGTTCCGTACCCAAAGGGTAAAATGGAACCCTATTACTAAGACTCCGCTGTTCGTCCGTCTGTCTGTCTGTCTGTCCGTCTGTTATCAGGCTGTATCTCATGAAACATGATAGTTAGACAGTTGAAATTTTCACAGATGATGTGTTTCTGTTGCCGCTATAACAACAAATACAATACTAAAAAACAGAATAAAATAAATATTTAAGGAGGCTCTCATACGACAAACGTGTTTTTTTGTTTGCTCGCTTTTATAGATATTGGTACGGAACCTTTCGCGCGCGAGTCCGACTCGCACTTGGAAGTTTTTTTTTTTTTTTAGTTATGGCTCCAGACATTTCGGAGATAGTGCATTGGATCTGCATTTGATCTATTTCCCTCCTGCCCATTTTTCTATCGGACTGCCAGAGCGGGCACGAAATATCGACACCGCTTTACGGTTGATATTCCGAAAATCCTTACGAAGCTCTTTGATTCCACTTTTATTATGCAAACTGCTAGTCTGTGAAATGCACTGCCTGAATGGGTATTCCCCGATAGTTACAATCTTGGTGTATGTAAATCACGAGTGGATCGGTTTCTTCTAGACAAGCGTGGTTAATCTAGACCGCATCATTGGTTAACATCAGATGAGTAGCCTTTCTCTTCCTCTAAGAGGGATGTTGCCATAATCCCCACGCTTGGTGGCTTGGGGATCGCAGTACGTTCACCGTGTACTAATAGAACGCTGCTGAACTCCTCCGGAGGTTCTAGTCGCAGATTTAAGACATAATGCGGAGTCTGTGGTCGCCATCGGAATACCGACGTATCCTTACATCGCAGTGTCTTCTTCTTCTTCTTCTTCTTAATGTGCCTCTCCAACTAGTAAAGGTTGGCAGTTAGCTAGGTATATTTGATTTTTAGCCCTGGTGCTGGGGCATAGTTCTGGTGCTGGGGCAATAGAATACGGCACTGGTACCCTCTGCCTGTAGTAAGAGCCTACTAAAAGACGACTTTTGGGCCCAGGATGGTCTAAGTCGGGGCTCTGATCATCCACTTAAACGTGCCCAGGGAGAGAATGACAACGTTGTGTGACCAACGTTGTCGCGAGTGGAGGGGCTGAACCACGCGCAGTTGTCTTGGGAGGAAGCCATAGCGCAGTGCTGAGGGCTCCGGTGCGTTCCTCTGGAGATCCCAGAGCCCTCTTTTCAAGCACTAAGGCTGGTCACAGGGGGGTTTTAGTGGGTATAATCCCACATAACCTGGCTGCACCCCAATGCAGCCGAGTATCTTTGGAAGATTTCCTCCTAGAAAAAACAAAGGCATATTTGATTTTGTCCCTGGCAAGGCGACTAAGTTCAGCGGTTCTCGTGATCCCCGTCTATTCTCGGATGTTACGCAACCAGGACTTCCTTCTACGACCAGTGTGAGTAAGTCAAATCAGTTCGCACATCCAGCACTGTGAATACAGTAAACCGCCAGTCTAGTACATTAGTCATTACGGCCTAGATATTGAGCTGACTAGGACGAAACGGTGGTAACACTAATACCATATAGAGGGAATGTTTGTTTGCTAACTACTCACTAGTTCATGATTGCCTGGTACTCATAATAAGAAGCCTAGAGCTCGCGTATCTCATCAAGCTAGTTTCAAAAAATCAAGTTCCTTTCAAGTTCCTCCTTTCAAGTTTCAAGTTCCCACTGCTGGGAGACAGACCTCTCAGAGAGAAATGATGGGCTCTTATCCACCATGCTGGCCCAGTACATGTGGTGGATGCCATAATTATATCTTTGAACTTTGAGGAACAGCAAGCAGTGTGCCTCCATACATGCATGCAATTTTTTTGTAGTGGTAGGACTCTTTTGCAGGGGTCTGCCTGGGGAAGTACCACACCTTTGCCAGTTATTCAACCGCCAAACAGTAGTGTGCAAAAACTACTGTGTTCCGGATTGAAGGGCAGTGTTTCCAGCGAAATTACTGGGCACACAGAGATTTGACATCTTATATCTCGCGGTGACGAGCGCAGTGCATTGCCATCCAGGGTTATGAACTGTTGAAGTTCAAAATTCTGAGTGGCGTTGAGCTGTTATGAGCAAGCGTGAAGAGCCATCAGGTGAGCGACTTCGCTCGTCTCGGCACTCATTATCATTCATTAAAAAAACATGCTCGATAAAAACTAGACAAAAATATTCCCAAAAATGATAACAGAATTTAAATAATAACAATTCAAACCCAACTTTTAAGTTCTGGCTTTAAACTTCGTAACAAATTGCAGCTATCCCACTGAAATTGGTAAAAAATTCAAAATGCCGGCGAAAAATATAATATTGGTTGAAGATATCAAGCGATTACGTCAAAATAAATCGATTCTATCGAAGTGCAGAATTTTTACAATCGATGGGCTACCTTTGGTTTTGAAGTCAGTTAGATCTCACAGTTGATTCATGGGCGTAGCCATCATGGGGGTTTTGGGGACTTTGATTCCACTTTTACTGTGCGAACTGCTAGTCTGTGGAATGCGCTGCCTGATTGGGTGTTCCCCGATAGTTACAATCTGGGTGTCTTCAAATCACGAGTGAATCATTTTCTTCTAGGCAAGCGTGCTCCATAGAACGCATCAGCGCTTGACATCAGGCAAATTGGCAGTAAAAAATGCCACGCCCAGCCTTTTATTAAATGAATTAAAATACAAATGGATCACATCAAAAACCGACTTCAAAAATATATGAAGGTAATAAGTGCCTATAAAATTTGATTTTCTTCGATTTCCCTGGTATACCATCATCAGATCCTGACTTGGTGACAATGTGACCAAATTGGAAGTATACCGACCATAAGTTTTTTTTTAAAATCGATCATCAGTTGGCGATGAAATCGGTGAAAATACATAAAAAATACAGTAAAACATAACACCGTCCTTCCTTTTTGAAGTCCGTTAAAAATTAAACGGAACGAAATAAAATAAAAAGTTTGCAGTACCCCCAATATAGTACAGACAATATAAATGGCGTAGTGCGGACTGTTGCCAGCGATCATAACTCAAACGTTCCAAATCGGCGCTCGTTTGATAAAACTCCGCTGCGATTCCGTTTTTGTTGTGCCATGACAGCTAGAAGTTGTATCTAAAGTCAAAGAAGTACAAGGTAAGTAAAAATAAAATTATTACAGGCATTCCTACGGCCATCAATTGCATCACACTATGACACTAATCCCACTAATATTTTAAATGTGACAGTTTGGATGGATGTTGGTTACCCAATAACGCAGAAACGGCCTGATGGATTTGGATGAAATTTGGAATATACATTGCTTATATCCTGGATTAACACATAGGTTACTTTTCATCATCGTCATCATCACCGATTTTCACCAACACGCGGGTGAAACCGCGGAGCGCAGCTAGTTATTGCATTAAAGCCAGGAAACTACCATTATTTGTCACTGGTCACAGACTGTATTCTCGACCCTGTCTGACCAGATCAGATGATCACCAGAATAGAAAGACCAGAGTGGGAGAGTCCGACCAAAGTATGAAACCTTTCGGACCAAATAAGGAACCGATGGGAAAGAAAGTGGAGACCACGAACCGGAAGACGCAGCGTAGGTACGCCTCCCACTAGATGGACCGACGACATCGTGAGAGTTGCGGGCATGCAGATGGCAGGTTGTCGTTCAGTTAGATGTTTTATGGCTGATGATGATTAGTTAATCATCATCAGCAACATATATTTTTGTGTAAAAAGCTAAGTATTCTGTTACGTAACATAGATTTAGAGCTAAACTCGGATATTCGTATAAATAACCTAAACATGGCACAACATAAATTTGAGTGTAAACTTGATGTGCCAGATCGGCCGAATAGTCGCATACTAAATTATACTACGTGACAACCACTGATCATCGAAAATAGAGATGTGGGTGAATAAGGTGATACGTTTCACGTTTGGCGGGAAATTAAAATGTCAAACAGTATTTTTGTTCTTGTAGCTAGGCCGAGTAGTTATTGTAAACGATCATAATATTTGCGAAAATTGATTATCATTCTTTACAAACTCGCGTAAAGCTATTTATCTCTAACGCACATTATTACATACATTTGTCAATAAACAATTTTTTGCTGTTTCAAAAGGTTTATTGCCAAATGTAAGTAATATGGTGAGTTACTGATTAATAGCTGTACATGATAATGTAAAGAACAACCAAAAATTTTCGCAAACACTGTGCCATTTCACAATAATTACTCGGCCTAGCTACAAGGACAAAAAACTTTTTGAAATTTGAATTTCCCGGCAAATATGAAACGTATCACCTTAAGGTCAACTTTCAGTGATTTTTGGTCACTTTAGCGAGCCCCTTCCCCGCGAATCATAATGAGACAAAAAATAATTCTCGCAGATTAAAAAACACGCTATAAAATCGCTAATCCTGAAGATCCTGCCTGATCTTAAGGTTGCCTGGAAGAGATTCGCTCCTAGCGATAAGGCCGCCAATTGTTTCACTTGCTTTTTATGTTACTATGTACGTATGTCATTTTTGATGTGAACAATAAAGAGTTATCTATCTATATATCCTGGTAAGGATAATGGGACAAACAAATTAAATTATTGCATTGTCATCGGTCCTTGATAAGTGTGCAAAATTTCAATTTAATACGTTTCTAAGTAGATGAAAATCAAGTTAAAAAAATCGTCGCATATATAACAAGCTAATAAAAGCGTGTTTAAAAGGTACTTATAGAAATTTTATTAACAACAAGTCCGTTGGATTTTATAATGACCGACATATTTTAGTAAAGTACCTAATAAATATAGTTTTTTTTTTTAACTGTTTTTTTTAATGGGGCAACTGCCTTTATTAACTAACAAATACAAGCTAACACTACAATAATTATCAATGCAAAAAACCGACTCCATAAAAATATCAGAAATGGACCAGAAATGGTACCACACGGGAAGCACCAGCTTTCAAATAAAAAATAATCATCAAAATCGGTTCACCCAGTCAAAAGTTCGGTAACAAAAATAATATAGTCGAATTGCGAACCTCCTCCTTTTTGGAAGTTTTAAAAACATTTGGCCCATAGACGGTGGAAGGTCGAAAGGCACTCCAAATAACTAGTTTTCTTGGAGATTTTGATTCCTGAATCAAATTACAAATCTCGAACAACGCACAAAAAATTACGAAAGTTTTTACTTAAATAATTATTTCATCATCATCATCAGCCAGAAGACGTCCACTGCTGAACACAGGCCTCCTCCTTTAACCTCCACACTGAACGACATCCTGCCATCTGCATCCACTGGATGCCCGCGACTCTCACAATGTCGTCGGTCCATCTAGTGGGAGGCCTACCTACCCTGCGTCTTCCAATTCGCGGTCTCCACTCAAGAACCTTTCTTCCTCATCGGTCATCAGTTCTTCGAGCGATGTGGCCTGCCCATTGCCACATCAACTTGCAAATTTGAATAGCAATGTCGGTGACTCTGGTTCTTAAATAATACATAAATAATTAATAATTATTTACCTAGGTATAATCTGGGCCTTTTCAAGGCGAGAGTGAATAGGTATCTTCTAAGTCTGCGTGCTTCATCTTTAACCACATCGTCGCTTACCAACGGGCGAGTTGGTGGTCAAACGAGGACTTTTCGCGATAAAAATATATAATAATTCTGAAGGTTTTAGTAGACCGTTCTAAGCTACTCTAAATTAATATAACTGTATTTTTTATTACAGCCTGTTAGACTTGGAAATCTAATCCAGCCAGAGACGTAAAAACCAGTTTAAAAAAAACAAAACCGTGATTTTAATGGCTCAACCACATGGCACTGATATCCAGTTCAGTTCATATATAATTATTTCAAGTATGTACACTATACACTTTCGAAACGTCACAAAATACAAAGTTAAAACAAGAAATAATTTAAAAATAATTACATTACATAGATACAGAAATACTATCTTCCATCTGTGACTCAAATACCTACTACGTACTGCAACTAACTTACCAGCAAAGGTGGTCAAATGAAGACATAAAAAAACTACGGCTCTCTGTCAGTTTTGTTCGGATAACATGACAGTAGCTCCCCCACTCAACCGTACAGACAATTTGGTAGGTCTTCCTAACATATCTAGGTCCACTCGTCTACCGTTTATCACAGGTTACGACTCATTCGCTCCGGGTTAGATTTAGGGGCTGCGAACTTGGGCGTTCGTCATTCAGTGTCTAAACCACACGGGAGTCGAATACAGGCGGGAAAGATTTTGTTCAGAGAAAAGTCGAGATAAACTTTTTACTGGCAGACAGTTTGACTACAAAAGTAGTAACTGGGAGTCTTCTGAACTCATTGGTATCGAAAAAGAGAATAGGCATGATGACTAATATTTTTTTATTACCTAATAAAAAAGCTGATCATCAATAGAGTCTATCAAAGAAAACAAAATTTAAATTAGTTTAAAAATAAATAAGTTATAATCATTTTAATTTCTTGTTAGACAGCGCACTATACTGAGCTATGACGTCAAGCCTCAGGCGCGGCATACAAATGCTATACTAACACACGCTTTGTGAGAAAGTAATGGAGCATCCCCTCTCTATTCCCACCTAAAACTTTATACGCTCATATTTCGGAGATTAATCAGCCGATTCAATTTATTTTTTCAGTATGTGTAATGTATTTAGTTATATTCATCGCTAAGCCTGTTATTTATAATAAATTAAACATTAGGCCACATGCCTATGTACAGTATGTAGTCAAAGATATTAAAAAGATTATGGATTTTGAGACAGCCGAACCTAACGTGCTAAAACCTCAGATCAGACCACCAAGGAAGCTATACCCTAGTACAAATTGTCGTTCAAATGTCGCCGTTTATACACTTTTTTTACTATACCGGTGAACCGTTTAACGTAAAATCTATAAACCAATGAACTACCTAACAGTACAAGTAAAGAAGACTCACTCCGCAAAATCATTTAAATAAATAGCAACTCTTGCTACTACACAATAAAGTGCAATTCAGGACGTGCGAGCGCTAACTACCTACAGCTATATTAACCTACAGCTATATTAGTTGCCTCTCTGTCTATCGCGTAACTCTTGTCGCCGCCATAACGTCAATCTTGCCGCGAACCACGTTGTTCATAATGATGGCTACAGTGGGACCCCCTTCAGTTTAGATCACCCTTTCCTCGTAACCCTGCTGTGTTATGTGTGTTGCGCGCTTCCCCAAGAAGGAGCTGAAAAAAGTGGATTTTCACTTTGGCGTCATCCGTGGGTAATGCTCGAAGATAACTGTCATCATCATCAGCCAGAAGACGTCCACTGCTGAACATATGTTTTTGCTTTAACCTCCACACTGAACGACATTTTGCCATCTGCATCCACTGAATGCCCGCGACTCTCACGATGTCGTCGGTCCATCTAGAGGCCTACGCTGCGTCGTCCGGTTCGTGGTCTCAAGAACCTTTCTTCCCCATCGGTTCTTCGAGCGATGTGACCTGCCCATAGCCACTTCAACTAGCAAATTTAGGATCTGTGGGAGGATTGGTGGTATCAATTTGCAATCGTCCTCCCACAGATCAAGTTATTCACGTTTGAACTATTTTGTGTTATTTTTTATTAGCAATTGTTTTTTTTATGCCATAGGTGGCAAACAAGCTGACGGGTCGCCTGATGGTAAGCGATCACCGTCGCCTATGGATACCTGCAACACCAAGGGCATCATAATAATAATAATATAATAAATATTTTGGACATTATTGCACACATGGTCATCTGACCCCAAACTAAGCAAAGCTTGTAATATTGCTGCCATAGACTGATATACGTACGTATATATTTTTAAATACATACTTAAATAGATATTAACACCCAGACATAGAACAAACACAAATGTTCATCACAAAAATGTTTGTCCTAGATGGGAATCGAACCCACGCCCTTGGGGGCGCAGAAAGTAGGTTCACTACCAACTGAGCCACCGGGGCAGTCATAGATACGTTGCCGACCCTTAAAGACTCTATTAACAGCCCTTTTGAAGAACCCATATTAAAGCTACTCGGAAATGCCGTAGGAAGCCACTCATTCCACATATTGCAGGATTCTAAACTAAATTGTGAATAAAAGAATATAAGAAATAAAAAAACTAGCAAGTTTTTGCAGATATTTGTGAAGGTAGCGGTAGTCAGCTCATTGCACATCCACTCCCGGATATAACCGGGTCTATCTACCTTTCCAGGCTTATACAGATAAGTGCAATTCCGGAGCACTGACATAAGCCCTATTTCTTTAATACAAAAGTATTATTACCATAGAAGGTTATCATCAAAATTTCATGTCCTGACTCGGTAACGTCCTTATCACACAGTAGAAAATAAATGCAGAATATCGTCTGGCTAAATCACAGGGATACGCGGATCAGTGGAACTAAACAAAAAGGAGGTCAATAAAAAAAAATACAATAAAAATAATGCCAGCTTGCTTTCCGGCCGGAGCTATCGAAAAAATAAAAAATAATTGTTTATTGCATGTCCTTCTACAAAATAAATAATGTTTTAATGTTTATCGGGACTTATCGCGCAATACACTGTTTTAAACTATCACGGTTGTTCACTAGAGTTATATGATTATTGGTACATGGTGCTTGTAACTGCGCCGAAATATCGGGAGCTCCTTCCACAACCTTACCACGGTAAATATCCCGTACATAATCATATTATCACTTATCTCACATTATTTTATTTAGGTAAATGTATGCGCGATAAGTCCCGATAATCAATTAAAACATGTGTTCAATTCGCGAAAACTTAATAGTTACTTAAGAAATTTACTATAAATCATTTCACATCACATCATCATCATCAGCCAGAAAACGTCCACTGCTGAACATAGGCCCCCACCTTTAACCTCCACACTGAACGACATCCTGCCATCTGCATCCACTGGACTCTGCACTGCTTATTCACATCACATCATCAGCCATCAAATGCCCACTGCTGAACAAAGGCCTCCCCTCTCAGAAAGGGGTGATGCCATAATCCCCACGGTTGGCAGGTGGCTTGGGGATCGCAGTAAGTCCACCGTGTACTAAGACGCTGCTGCTCATCCTCCAGTGGTTCTGGCCGGTTTTAGGGCATGCTCGGGTTCATCTGGGTCATAAAATATTTGCAAAAATGTAAATCCAAAAAAAACCTGCACTGTTATTGTTAAGTTGTAGGTCTTCTGGAATGACTATTCTGTTCTGTGAGACACTGTTTTAAACTATCACGATTGTTCACTAGTTATATAATTATTTACGAGGGAGCTCCTTCCTCAACTTTACCACGGTAAATATCCCGTAAATAATCATTCTGTGAGAGGCTTTCACATGGCAAAAAAAAACTGACATCAAGGCTTGTTTACTTACCTACTTTCACTGCACTGTGTCTCATTCCGTCCAGTAGGCCATTCTGCCGACGCACCTTCATTTTTACGAGGGTGTAAATGTGAACCTATCACAGAACCTGCTTGCCCCTGTACTACATACACTGAGTACGACCCTGGGCTAAATTGCCAGTAATCTACTGATATTATAGAGCCTGTTTTCTGCCGCAGCTATCTCGTTCGCACGATTCTAACATTTTTAAAGATAGCAAATGAATACGACTACTATGATGAGCTACCTTCAGCGGTGTTTCCGAGAAGCTACAACATTCTTCAAAAGGCGAGTTAATAGAGTCTTAAAGGCAGTGCCGAAACTAGCCTTTTATGCGCCCGGTGCGAGCTTCTATAACGCCGCCCTTGAAAACAATACTTGGTCCTGGTGTGGTCATTTCTGCGCCCCTCCAGAGTCTGCGCCCTGTGCCTGGGCACCACTGGCACAGCCCTATTTACGGCACTGCTTAAAGGGTCGGCAACGTATTTGTGATGCCTCTGGTGTTACAAGTATCCATAGGCGACAGTGACTGCTTACCATCAGGCGGCCCGTCTGCTTGTTTGCCACCTATGGCATAAAAAAATAAAAAAACAGCCAAAAGCGTGTCGTGACATTCATATGGTAGGGTTCCGTAACCAAAGCCATATAATTGTAGTCATATTCATAGCATAGTTCAGCAATTGGTTGTTATAGAAAAATTCGAACGAGCGAAGCTCTCTGGACTTTGCCAAATTTCAGAGATGCATCATTCTGACATAACATAGTTTTTACGGTTTAGTCAATAGGAAACCCACTGGGGAAACATTCTTTGTTAAGGTCATTTTTCGAAAAGGTCTTTGACCTTTGAGCTAGAACGTCTTGAATTTGTTACAGTTTTATCACCTACCTCGTATCTCTCACATCAAACAAAAAATACAGATGGATTACGGCGCAGATACTACCAAAGTGAAGTCAAAACGCTTTAAAAACTATATGTGTGCTCTAAGCGATAAGGTCGCCCATTATACTGCCGTTTATTTATTTTTGATGTTAGTTTAAGTTTCTTCTGTATTTTTTTTTTCGGTTTGTAATAAAGAGATATTAAAACACGTGTATTGTATTGTGTATTTCCAGTGTAAATGCACGACTCACACATTCAAAACTACGTGAATTTCATACTGAAAACATCAAACGACTACGCACACATGTTTCAAAAAGTGGCTTAACTTTTCGTGTTCGCCATAATCCATCTGGTTATTTTTATTTGATCTGAGCTCTATTTCAAAAAGTCATAATTAAATATCGTTCGAAATAATTTTGAATGAAGATTTTGAATATGACCTATCAGTATTGTTGGTACGGTACTTCCCCAAACGGATTCTGAAATAGTCTATATCCACGTCACTCCACGATTTGTACTCGTACCTTTGTCTGTTTACATAGATACTAGTTGTACCCGCAACTTCGTCCGCGAATTCTTCAGAAAAAAATTGCCTATGTCCGTCCTCATGATACATACTATTACCTCGCAAATTTTTATCGAGATCGGTTAAGCCGTTTAGCCGTGATTATGTAGCAAACAGACAGACGGACAGAGTTACTTTCGCATTTATAATATTAGTGTGGATCACAGGACCAATCTGTTTATCCTACCTTGATGATAAGAGGCATGGAAATAGTGTGTATCACGAAAAAATTTTGTCCGGAAAATGCAGAAAAACTGGAAAATTACGAGTAAGCCCGCGGGCACAGCTAGAGGCATTATAAAAGCTTGTAAAACAGGTAATTCATGCCCTCTTTTTCAAATGAAATAAGGCCTGATTAAAACACGTACCAGTCGGGTTTCGTCTCGTTCATATTTTCGTACAGGGACATATTAAGGTTGGGGTATAGGGCGTGACGTGTTCAAAAAGCTTCAAAACCAGAATGAATAAGTATCTTCTAAGTTTGCGTGTTTCTTCTTCGACCACACCGTCGCTTACCAACAGGCGAGTTGAGGGTCAAACGCGGACTTCTATCTCAAAACTATCTCAATTTCTGTCACGACTCCAAAGAGAAGGAATGAAACAAGTGGATCAAATTAAAAACCGACTTCAAAAAAAGTGCCTATAAAATTTGAGGGTTGCCCTCGATTTTCCAGGGATCCCATCAGATCCTGACTTGGTGACAATGGGACCAAATTGGAAGTAGGTATACCCAACTCAAAAAAAAACTTTTGTTCGATAGGGTATACCTACTTTCAATTTGGTCCCATTGTCACGGGATCCCAGGGAAATCGAGGGCAAACTTTAAAATATTATAGGCACTTATTACGTTTTTCATATATTTTTGTAGTCGGTTTTTAATGTTACTTCTTTTTTATTGTGCCCTCGCCCACCCCTAAGTACGTCCACGATACCGTATTTTGTACACATTGGATATAAAGGCAGGTCAAAAGTTAATCAATGTTTTATCCCTGGATGAGGAGTTTGTGCGTCGAAACCACGAGTGGAGCAAACCTTAAGAGAAAGCGATTGTCTCGTTCCCGGCGTATGAGGGCTTAAAGGCCCATAAAGTATTAAAGATCCATGAGGTATAAAAGACTTCATAAGAGAACCGTAGGTTTAATTTGCTTCCTTTTGGGACTGATGCAAGATGAATGGTCGAATTTGTCCTCGCACACAGGCAAAGACTGCATTTTGCAAAATCACGCGAACGCGAACCTTAACGCGCCAAGATACGGTTTGCGGTCGCGTGATTTTGCAAACATCACCTATTCGGGCCCGCGTTTAGTGTTGGGATTAGGTCCCTGGTCTGTGCATGCGCGTAAAAAGAATTCAGAGTGCCTAGTGCGAGTTTTTCCAATTGCGTTTATATACTCGACCGCGCGATTTGTATGAAATATAAGTGGATCACATTAAAAATTGGGTTTTCCGCCAATTATGAATTGATTTTGATGATTCTTTTTTTGTTTGCTAGTCCATAATTAAGACGTGAACCCATATTCATCAGATCACATCACATTTCATCAAAATTGGTTAAGTAGTTTGGTTTTTATATCAAAATAACTGAAAAAAAATATGTCAACCAAGTAAACGAAATTGCGTATTTACTAATTTTTCGCATGATATTTTTCTGCGAAATCATATAAGCAATTAAAAAATCGAGTCCCAGAGATATTCGTTTTTTTTACCTGAGATACCTTACTAATTTACCACGTTCAATGAGTTTAGTATTTCGTCAATGGCTATGTTTCATTCGTTTGATGTACATTAGTATACGGTTTCTCTTTCTTTTTGACTTCCAAAAAGGAGGAGGTTATCAATTCGACTGTTTATTTTATTTTTGTTACCGCAGTACTTTTGACTGGGTGTACCGATTTTGATGATTATTTTTTTATTTGAAAGCTGGTGTTCCCATTTGGTCCTATTTTAATTTGGTCCGGTTCCGATAAAGTCAGTTTTTTATTTTGAGAATTATTTATTTAGTAATTGCCTTGTTTGATTTTTTCTTTTTGCTCTCTTTTCGATTTTGACTTGCACCGCGCGTATGCCAAGCGATGCGTCGCAAAATCTCAATATTGCGACAATGTGGCACGATGTTGCTACGTACGTAAACACAATACACGTTGTTTTTGCCATCGCACATTTTATTATGCTGGATAAACGCAAAGCTCTAACGAATTAGATCATTATATAATTATCCATTTAAAAAATCGCCTTCAAAATAATTCGGTTGTTTTTTTGTTACCTTTGAACTCCGTCATTCAAAAACCGATTAGGATATTTTTTTTTTTATTTGAAAGGATATAAGACCTACTTTCAAATTGGTCTCACAGAAATTTCTCAAAAAATTCAGTCAAACAACTCAGAGTCACACAACGGGCAATGGAGAGAGCTATGCTCGGAGTTCCTTTGCGCGATAGAATCCGAAACGTAATACATATTCGGCAAAGAACCAGAGTCATCGACATAGCTATTAAAATTTGCAAGTTGAAGTGGCAATGGGCAGGCCACATCGCTCGTAGAACCGATAACCGATGGGATATAAGGGTTCTTGAGTGGAGACCACGAACCGGAAGACGCAGCGTAGGTAGGCCTCCCACTAGATGGACCGACGACATCGTGAGAGTGGATCCAGTGGATGCAGATGGCAGGTTGTTGTTTCAGTGTGGAGGTTAAAGGGGGAGGCCTATGTTCAGCAGTGGACGTCTTATGGGTGATGATGTTGATGATGATTTTTTTTTAATGTAGATTCATACTTGTTTATTTTTCAAATTCCATTAATTTCTCTTTTACTCGGTGAATAATGAAAAACAAGAAAATGGAGAAAGTTTTTAAATTTTAAATCTTGAACGAAGTTTATTAATCAAAACAAGCTCGAAATGATGATAGACTACGCTGAAATAGATTTAATCGCTTTGGAGTGAAGTTAATCAACTCCAGCTTAGCTAATGTTTAAAGTATAATCTTTAGACATTGATGTACAAACACGTGGATAAGGCCTGGGGTGTTACGCCCAACTCTAAACGCGACCCCGAATAGGTTCATTTTGCAAAATCACGCGACCGCAAAGCAATCTCGGCGCGTTAAGGTTCGCGTTCGCATGATTTTGCAAACTGCACCTATTCTGGCCCGCGTTTAGAGTTGAGTGTAAGAACCTAGCCTAATAAAACAATCGTTATGTCGAAGGCCGTCGTCGGGCGGTCTGAGCTCTGACACCTGTTTAGGCAGACACATGGCGCTTACCATTAGGCGCGTGGCCGTACTTGTCTCGCTATTATAAGATAAGACAGAAATTATAATTTTTCGTCCTTCATCCCAGGCCATTCCAAAGGCTTCAGTCGTGACCGTAAAAATTGTATCTCGTAAAATAAAACCTCGCGAAATGCTCCGCACATGTCGAATGTGGTCAACGGTACGCGTTTCCATTGCCGTACGATTTGACGACCGGTAAAACTTACATACAGTCCGGCTGTTGAGAGAATGCATCTGACAGCTGCAGTAGCTTTTTTATGATACTGGGTGACGAGAGACGAGAAGAGCGAAATCGCTCGCCTGATGACTCTTCACGCTTGCCCATAACAGCTCAACGCCACTCAGAATTTTGAACTTCAACAGTTCAAAACCCTGGATGGCCATGCACTGCGCTCGTCACCCCGAGATATAAGATGTCAAATCTCTGTGTGCCCTGTAATTTCGCTGGAAACATTGCTCTTCAATCCGGAACACAGTAGTGTTTGCACACTACTGCATTATAAATAATCGGAATGAAAACAATTCCTTTAAATATTTTACTTTACTAAGTAGGTATACACCTACGAGTATATTGGCTAAATGGCTACCAGCTACAATCATAAGTTCAAAAAAGCTATTAAAAGTTAACAAAATTTACTGGGCATTTTTTTTTCAATTGCCCGTGCTTTTGTGTTTTTTTTTTTATAATAGGCTTGCGTTTAACTTCGTATTCGCCTGCTGTTAAGCGATTATGCGTTCTACGTAACATGCACGTATAACTGCACACAGCGGAACCTCGTGGGGAGCTAAAATAAGTTTGGTGTGGTATTTATTCCACTGTGTGTTCATTGACTGCCTCGGTGGCTCAGTTGGTAGTGATCCTACTTTCTGTGCTTGGGGGCGTGGGTTCGATTCCCATGTAGGACAAACATTTGTGTGATGAACATTTGTGTTTGTTCTATGTCTGGGTGTTAATATCTATTTAAGTATGTATTTAAAAATATATATGTATGTATATCAGTCTCTGGCAGCCATATTACAAGCTTTGCTTAGTTTGGGGTCAGATGACCATGTGTGCAATAATGTCCCAGATATTTATTTTATTTATTTATTGCTTGAAATAAAGCAGTTTTTGTCAAACTAGGTAAGTAACAATATCTTCGATTAATTATAGGTAAACTTTTGATAGTTATGTGCCGGTAAATCGCTCAATATTGAAATTTGTTACTAGTAAGTATATGAAAGTGCCTGCAATACCTATGTGTTTACTTCGTCCCCTACAGTTTTCGGCAGACTTTTTTCAGCACTAGCCATAGTTTAAGGCAAATCCAAACTATATTTATTGTGATCAAAGATTTACGTACACGCCGCCAATTATAAGCCATAATTGGCTGTGTAAATACATAGAATGGCTCGTCAAATGGCCGCGTGTAAATGTTTAAAAAACGATGTATAATGAACACGCACTTAACTTTTAACCTTCAGGGCGGCTATGAAAGTAGAGACAGCAGTTTTATGCTAGTTTAACTAACTAGTTATTTTGTGGATTTACTACGAGGTCTTCACCCGGCGGTGACCAAGGACTCATCACGAGTCTTAAATAAAATCCAACCTTTCATTTATTAATTTAAGCACAGTAATAATAATGATTGAGCGGTAGCTTATGCGCTTTACATTCTGGCGACACCCGGTTCGATCCTCGGCCATGCACTGACTTACTTAGTGTGTACTTAAGGCGAGGTATTCCCACTTTTAAGCAACGCTTATTACTATAGATGACCATAATCCTGTAAGCATTAACTTTGTAATGCTACAAATCTATTTAATATATGAAAGTAATGACGTTGACATCCATGTAGCATAAGGAGTAAGGGAGACAGAATAGTTATATAATTAGAGTAAGAGAGAAAGTAAATAAAGTAATGGCGAACGTACCTCGGCCTTTCATTTACTTACATGGCGCTTCGGCAAAAACGAAAAATCATAAAACCTATATGTTCTTACGTTTATACGAAAATATTATTAAAAAACGTTTCGCAACAAAGTTTAAGTTCCAGCCAGTGTATTTGTTTCAGAAATAAGTTAAAAGTAACGAAGATTACTATTGATTAAGTGGAGCACGTAAAACCACGCCAAGTCCAACAATGGAGTTTAATGAAAATACGGAAAATAACGATGATTCTTCACTGGAATCAACAAATAAAGAAATAATTGAACGATATACAGTTGTTCAGCTACGCGAAGAACTCAAAATTCGATTTTTAGGTACTTCAGGAAATAAATCCGAACTGATTGAACGCATAATCACCGACAATAAACACAAAAA
This sequence comes from Agriopis leucophaearia, assembly GCA_949125355.1. Taxonomy (NCBI): domain Eukaryota; kingdom Metazoa; phylum Arthropoda; class Insecta; order Lepidoptera; family Geometridae; genus Agriopis; species Agriopis leucophaearia. The sequence goes on from OX421287.1 coordinate 2,130,284, forward strand.
TGAAGAGAATGTGATGGAAGAATTTAAAGCTGATAAAGTCAAGCGCATGTCGCAACAAATTGAAATTGAAGTAATGCGCAAGCAACTCGAAAATTTGCGGAAACCAAGTACAAGCATGGAAACCACAGGTATGCCATTATCTTCAGAAATCATTGTTAAAATGTTAGACACTCAAAATGAATTTATAAAAAAACATTGGTTTATTGTATTGAAGTCGCATTTGGCGGAGCAAAATCATGGCTCTTACACACAGTCGTGCGTTTCGCTACTTCTATTTTTGGGGTTATTCTCATATTTTTCAAAAAGTATAGCTGTAATGTAAAATGTACATCACCGGGTTCCTTAATAATTATGAAATCTATATATCAAGATATCGCAGAAATAATTTAATAAATAGGTAATTGAATGAATCCAAAAAAACAGAGATAAAAGCGCAAATCAGTGCTACTTTGATCATTTCTTTCTATCGAGCGAAATGTGCTTAATCGTGTTTCGGGTTTCCTAGATAAAACATTCAATTTTGTTATGACACCATTTTTATAATTTTAAGCTAACCATGGAGGTATGCACACTTAATCTAGAATGACCGTAATTGCTAAAAATTCGGAAAAGAGCGTCTTAAATAAATTATGTGCAGTTTCGATGCCATATCTCAACAACGGCGAAGGAAAACATCGTGAGAAAACCGATCAGAAGGGACATATGGTAAAGTAGCTTGGCGGATGTGAATGCATCCAATCTAAATAATTCAACATGCTTTTATACCTTACCTTAACGCGCCGAGATACGGTTTGCAGTGGCGCAACTTTATGCAAACACCTAAACTGAATCGTTTATAACAGGTAGCCGTAAGTACCCAACTACGAAAGCAAAACAAAACAAATGTTTCAAAGACTCTCCAACTGAGGCCCAGTTGATTGGCCCAGCTTTAACGAACTTAAAAAAAGAGAAGCGTACTCTTTGATTGTTAGAAAAGTGCGAAAAAGGAAAATACGCAACAGAAAACTTTGAAAATTGAAATTATGCATTCGCGGCATTAACGAGGTAGGTATACTAACGAACTAATCTGAACTCTGGATTAACATAGTTTTATACACTGAAGTGGTTCTTTTTAGTATGTTTTTTTAATGAGTGTAGATCCTTTTTTCTGCACCTTACTTTGAGCTGTTCGACCAACCACCCGCATTCTTCAGTCTTCCCGTGAACATCCCGCATGCAACTGCGCCGAAATATCAGGAGCTCTTTCCACAACCTTATCACGGTAAATATCCCCTAAATAATCATATAACTGACTAGCTGTACCCGCGACTTTGTCCGCGATTTCTTCAGAAAAAAATAGCCTATGTCCGTCCTCATGATACTTACTATTACCCCGCAATATTTTATCGAGATCGGTTAAGCCGTTTAGCCGTGATTATGTAGCAAACAGACATAGTTACTTTCGTATTTATAATATTAGGATGGATTTTGTTTTTGTGTAGATAGACCGTTTAAAAGGATGTTTATTGATAATAATAGGTATTACAAGTCAGGTACATAAAATAATAAATGTTAGAAATTGCTATACAATAATATTACGATGTTATGTAGCTACATACATATTACCAAATTCACTGACATAAAGTAGGGCCAATTTAATAGATCTCATTTGACATCTGTCAGTCTTTTGTTTATTTACCAAAAGTACGGCCAATTTTGTAGATCACATTTGACATCTATCAGTCTATTGTTTATTTGTCAAAAGTAGGGCCAATTTTGTAGACGCTGGGTACGCTGCCAACTGATAGTGGGCTTGAACATTTGGATTGTCTTTAGACCTTCAACTGTCTATGGAGAGTGTAATTGTTTATTTAGAGTAAGCTTGTATTTTGTTTAAAAAACAAAGGCACATGCCCATTAAAAAAAAATTGTAGATCACATTTGACATCTGTCAGTGTATTGTTTATTTGCCAAAAGTAGGGCCAATTTTGTAGATCACATTTGACATCTGTCAGTCTGTTTAGTTGTCAAAATAAACGGTAAAACTGCCATCAATCAAGAGATGATCATCATCATCATCAGCCAACATATTTCCTCTAGGATTCTCCCAAGGCATAACACTTATCCTGTAGGAGTATATACGCACACACCCATACTTATGCTATGCATTAAAAAGGTATCGTCTAGTACCTTTAATAACTTGTAATCAAAACAAAAAGTGAAGGAAAATCAGATCTTGAAGTTATGAAATGATAAATTTTTATGTTTTAAATACCTACAACAGCTAATTGGATAACTGACCTACAATAATATTGTCACAGTCACGATCAAAATCATGTCTAGCAAATGGTATGCGTTCAGCAAATTGTTATCCAATTCGCTGTAGTCACAGACGTGGATGCATGCCGCGTGTTGTGTGCAATGAAAAACTCCAATACATTAAAATACTTTATTCATTTTAAGCGTTCGCTTCCATTATTCAAAATTAAAATTAGTTTAAGATTATTCAATACCTACCTAACATTTTGTGTTCTTTGTCAATAAATACAAGATCGCTTTGATCGAATTTATAAAATAAGTAAATAAGTACTCGAAAATTATAGACACAAAAAATAAAAAACACTGTTTAAAACTATCACGGTTGTTCACTACAGTTGTATGATTATTTACGGATATTTACCGTCTTCAGTCGTCCCGTGAACATGGTGCATGTCTGCATGTAACTGCGCCAAAATGTCGGGAGCTCCATTCCCAACCTTACCACGGTAAATATCCCGTAAATAATCATAACTAACACTAAAAAGATTTTGCATCATGTCATTATATCGTATTCACTGTTATAATTTATCACGGTAGACTATGGAGTGGCTGTTGTCATTAAATTTGAATGGATTTGACAGCTGTCAAAGGAAGCCTATTCTTGACACCTGTCAGTTCATCATTTTATTTGCAGTTATTCTGGAGGTTAGAAATTATTCGGACATCACTGACTGGCAGCCATGTATGTACAGCACGGAAAATACACAGATTATCTACACTAATATTATAAAGAGGAAAGATTCGTATGTTTGTAACGAATTAACAAAAAAACTACTGAACCGATGAAAAAATATATTTCATTATTAGAATGCTACATTACCCCTGAGTAACATAGGCTGTATTTATTACTTGAATGTTTAAAAAAAATAATCTCCAGCCGTGCGAAGCCGAGACGGGCGGCTAGTTATATATTATGTTCATGTTCAACCACTCCATAGTATATCAATGTTGATTATACATAGTTTATATGACATTTCCGACTATTAGGTATTTTGTTTCATCACTACTAGCTGTCAAAACCTCAAGCTTTCGCTTTGAGCATTCGTCTGCATTACGGTGAAAGGTGAGATATGTCGGCCACAATAAGTAAAGGATAAAATATTCATTTGAGTCAAGGGTTTCACAGTTAAATATTATTAAAATTGCATTATCTAATGAATAATAGGCATGATGACTAATATTTTTTACTACCTCATTAAAAAGCTGATCATCAATAGAGCCTATCAACGAAAACAAAATTTAAATTAGTTCAAAAATAAATAAGTTATAAGCATTTTAATTTCATGTTAGACAGAGAGCGCACTATACTGAGCTATGACGTCAAGCCTCAGGCGTGCCATACAAATGCTATACTAACACACGCTTTGCGAGAAAGGGATGGAGCATCCCCTCTCTATCCCCGCCTAAAACTTTAAACGCTCATATCTCAGAGATTAATCAGCCAATTCAATTTATTTTTTCAGTATTTATAATGTATTTAGTTATATTCATCGTTAAGCCTGTTATGTATAATAAACTAAACATTAGGCCACATGCCTATTACAATTATTAACCGACTTCAAAAAAGAAGGAGGTCATAGAACCTCCTTCTTTATTTATTTATCTATTGTTTTTTTGTTCTATTTTTTAGGTATGTTCGCCGATTTCTCTGCCAATTTTAAATTGATTTTGATGATTCATTTTTTTGTTTGGTAGGCCATATTTCAGAGGGTCCTATATAAATTTCATCAAAATCGGTTTAGTGGTTTGGTTTTTTAATCAACATAACAGGAAAAAAATATGTCATACAAGTTAACGAAATTGAGTTTGCTCATTTTGAAGTCGGTTTTTTAAATTGATAATTATTTATATTTCATTGTCGTGTTTTTTTTTAATAATGACTTCATATTGTGTTCATAAATAAATAATTAAAATTGTTTTTTTTTGTATTGTTTGAGGAACTCTGGTAAAATAGTTTGCTGGTATCACCACCTGTACAGGTGGTTTTTTTTAACTAGTTTTTAACTTTATTTTTAATTATTATTATATAATAGGCTTGCACTTGGCCGCCAACTCGCCTGATGTTAAGCGATGATGCGATCTACGATGGAGCAGCTTGCCGATTCACTCTCGATTTGAAGACACCCAGATCGTAACTATCGGGGAACACTCATTCAGGCAGCGCATTCCAGAGACTAGCAGTTCTCACAAGTTGCATTACGATTAGCGACGTGTTCAACTGAACAGTCCGATAACATTTTCAAAAGTGTGCCCGACTAACTTATCTGCAGAGCCGCCCAAAGACACAAAAATTTCTACGGATGGCTGCCAATTTAGTTTAGAGAACATTGATCGTGGCTCCCCTACACCACTTCACAGTCAAGCCCAAAGATAATATAACCACTTGATTGCGCAGGAGTCATAATTTACTTGTGCACGATGTCAGCCACGTCGGTCGCGCGGGGAGAATGAAAAGTAACTGAATTTTCAGCAGGATCTTTTTCGAGCGAGCCAATCATAGGCGCGAATAGAATGAATGACTTTTTGTTTTCTCCAATCAGAAGCGCCGTATCGTATGGCGCTTGTGATTGGAGAAAACAAAATTCATTAATTCAATTCGCGCCTATGATTGGTCCGCTCGAAAAAGATCATGCTGAAAATTCAGTTACTTTTCATCACGGGCAAAGGATGAGCTATCAAGTGTTTATATCGTCATTGTTCAAGCCGATCCTTACGTCTATCATTTCCACACAGCAATAAAAAATTACTATTCAACATTTAAATAACTGTTAATTATAAATATTACCTGATTACTAATTATCTAACAAAGAATCACTATTAACTATTCTAGGGCTATGTACAAACAAATTAAGTTTATTCACAAACGTCCGATAAGCCAATATATCGTAGTGTTCTGTCAACTCTCTCACGAGCAACCTGACTGATGAACTTTTAACACGCTTTTATTAGCTTGGTATGTATCTATGTAACGGAATCTTTGAACGTGATTCAAAACGACGGATTGATTTGAAACTTTGCACACTTATCAAAAACCGATGACAATGCATTAATTTGTATAGTTTGTCCCATTATCCTTACCAGGATCTTCAGGATTAGCGATTTGAAAGCGTTTTTTTAGTTTTTGAAACTGCCAGAACTATTAGCTATTAGACGTTCGTGAATTAAACCGTAACTTAGTAGGCATGTAGACATTTCTTTATTGCTTATAGAGCTTTTATGCATTTCTAGACAGAAAATGGCAAAAAAAGTAGTCTTCACGATTTATTGCAATGTCATTTCCAAAAAACTACATCGTTAGAAACCCAGACGTTTAAAGCTTTGGCTTACTTACTTATCGCGCTTGTGATTGGAGAAAACGAAAGTCCGCGATTGGATCGCTCGAAAAAGGTAAAGAATGAGCTGTCAAGTGATTTGTTGTCAAGCTGACAGCTGACGAGCAGCAGCTGTCAAGCTGACGAATAATGTAGGAATATTTATCTCGTCAGTTAGAATCTTTAAAGTTACAAGGCTGAATTTAATCTTACGTTTGCCTCGCTTGTTTGTACATATCGCTGTCTCACTTTACTGATAGCTAGATATATAACATTAGATCTAAGCGGTATTGTAATAGAGTAACAATTTTATTAACACTCATATGAGTACACGAAGTGATCTTGCCTCTCGTTCTGCCACGCTTATTGGTGCATATCGCTGTCTCTCTCTAGTTAACTAGCTTCACAAAATTAGATCTACGTGGTATTGTAATAGAGTAACAATTTTATTAACACTCATAATAATGAGTACACGAAGTAATCTTGCCTCTCGCTCTGCCAAGGTTATTGGTACATATCGCTGTCTCTCTGTAGTTAACTAGCTTCACAAAATTAGATCTACGCGGTAATGTAATAGAGTAACAATTTTATTAACACTCATATGAGTACACGAAGTAATCTTGCCTCTCGCTCTGCCGCGATTGTACGTACATATCGCTCTCTGTCTAGCTAACTAGCTTCACAACATTAGATCTACATAGTATTGTAATAGAGTAGTATTTTGAGTAACACTCATATGAGTCCGTGTCGTTTTTTGTACTCTTCTAAATTGAGTGATCTCTTAGGACCCGTTTCTTTCACTTTTGTCGTCACTTGCTTCGGTTGGGTGCTCGTTACTTCTAGAAAATACACAGAAAAAATAATATCAATAGAATTACAAAATGTTATTTATTATATTATGGAAACTGACGTGGTTATCACACATTTTATTTATATTTGTGCAAAGCGAGACGCAGCCGCGCGCGCGCATTCACCTTGATAAAAACCACCTTATGCGGTTGAAACTATAGTCGGACTATCCGGCCTAATCTTACGTGAGTAATTCCCGTGTAATATAAATAAAATGTTATTTATTATTATTTAGATTTCGATTCAGATTATTTGTGCTTCCATACAGTACAGTGGTAAATAAAACTTTAAAACTAGTACATAGTTCATATGGACCCTGTCGGGCCCAGCACAGTACGAGTGAGGAGGACGGCTAAATAAACATTTTAATTTATATTTTGATTTAAATATTCAGCTATTGAATAATAAGCTTTTCCATTCAGAAACTGCTTTAGATTACTTACAAAGTTAACGTCATTTTCTATATTTTTTACATCATCGGATACCTTGCCTATACTTATAATATTATAAAGAGGAAAGATTTGATTGTTCGTTTGTTTGCATTGAATAGGCTCCGAAACTACTGAACCGATTTGAAAAATTCTTTCACTGTTGGTAAGCTACACTATCCCCGGGTGACATAGGCTATATTATATTTTGTAGCGAGGCCGAAGGCCGAGCTTACACCCCTGCGAAGCCGTGGCGGGCGGCTAGTTATATTTATAGCCATAACCAAAGTACCAGACGAGTGCATCTTTAGACGAGACTTTGGTAGTTCTAACTGGTTTGCGTGTTGCAGTGTGTTGTCTGAGTCCGTAGGTAAAACCCTTTTTTTAGAAATAGGCTTGCGTTTGACCGGCAACACGCCCGATGTTAAGCGATGGGGCAGTCTTCGATGGCGCACGCTTTAAATTTATTAAAATTACAGTAATACTGACTGGGTATGGGCAGATCCAGTTCTATGTTGATATCAAAGTCGTGCAGAGAGTACATGCTAGCCGTGTCACCCGGCGCCACCCGCGCGCCTCCTTGCCCGTCTGACGAGTCTGGATTTTGCTGGAATTATAATAAACTTGTTAGTTTCAAATTCAACGTATTTTTTTTTAGATCAAATAAATCCATTGTGCAATATGTGCAGTTTGCAAAATCACGCGAACGCGAACCTTAACGCGCTGAGATACGGTTTTTTTGTAAACTGCACCTATTCGGGCACGCTTTGTGTTTGTACGCACACAACTGCGTAGTGACTGAACGGATTTAAATGGAATTTGGTATGGAAGCAGCTTATACCCTGGATTAACACATGCTTTTTTGTATCAGGGAAAAATATAAAATACGTACATAAAAATGATCTTACCAGTCTTTCTTTCTCTTGTATTTGTTTAGCGATGAGAGCTTCTTCTTCCTTCTGCTTCAGTTCTTCTGCCGCAGCCGCCTCGTTTTGTAACAGTTGCTGAAATTTTACAATATAATTATCAATATAAAAAAACCTAAAATCTTGATAAAAATGGAACAAATTTAAAATGAAAAAAGAATTATCAAAATCGGTTCAGGGAGCGTTCAAGTATTACGTAACGCAATTTTTGGAGATTTTGAACACCACCTCCCCCCATGTAACGCACCGTAACGTTTTTCTTTACCTCCCCCTCTCCCCCCTAGTAAAACGTTACGTAACCACCAAGTGACAATTTTTACCTAAAAGTCACAATTATGCGGCGTCAAGTACCGGAAAGTCGCTAAAATACCTTTGTTATTTAAAAAATGCGCGAGAGAATCACTTTACGCGACCGTTCTGAAGGGTTAAAAAAAAACAATGTTACGTAACGCGTAGTTCAAACACCCCCGTTTTACAAGACCCCCCTCGCCCAGCTAATATTTTTTTCACAATTTCAGGGTTGGGCCGATTGTAAAAGTTGTTGGGATGTGATGGACCCCTTTCTGACACCCTTTCCGCGTATATGATTATGTAAAAGAGATAAATTCAACTTTTTTTTTGTATATCACCGATTTCTCCGCCAATTGTTGACCGATTTAAAAAAAATAACTTTTGTTCGGTAGGGTGTACTTCCAATTTGGTCCCATAGTCACGCAAGTCAAGATCTGAGGATGGGATCAAGGGAAATCGAGGGTAACCCTCAAATTTTATAGGCACTTATCACGTTTTTCATATGAGTATTTTATTTATAATATTTACGGTATGTATGTAGCATTGTGTATTCATAAGTGAATTACTACTAAGTTTTCACTTCTGACGAGCATTCCTATGAGTGATGGTTTCTAACCGACTTCCAAAAAGGAGGAGGTAATATGTTCGTCTGTATGTTTTTTACATTTAATTTGTTGAATGTGTTGTCAGTGGCTGTTAGCAGAAGTCAAAGTCATTTATTCATAAATATGGATTTACACGTCAATTCTGATTATAAGATATAAATTGTATAAAAATAAAAAACAATACAACAAAAATTAACGAATCAATAAGCATGTCAATTGTCCTTACTTAAAAATATATAATGAATAATATATAAAAATCAATTGCTGTTCGTTAGTCTCGCTAAAACTCGAGAACGGCTGGGCCGATTTAGCTGATTTTGGTTTTGAAATGTTTGTCGTAGTCCAGGGAAGGTTTAAACGGTGAGTAAACGGCTGGACCGATTTTGATGAAATTTTGTGTTCCTGGAACGGGTCATAGTAGCGAGGCCGAAGGCCGAGCTTACACCCGTGCGAAGCCGGAGCGCGTCGCTAGTAATGAATAATTATAAAATGAATGGAACGGAATGTTTATACCTGAGTCCTGTTGGCCTGTGATTTGAAGTTCATGACTGGCTTGGTGCTCCGTCGCGTGAACGGGTCGTCTGTCTTCTTGCCTTTCATCGCTTTCACCTGCACAAACACAATGATCTTACATCAAGGCGATTACTTATTTTAATACAGTAGATAAATATGTATCTGTCGCAGCGTGAGCATAGTGGCGCTATCTATCGGTGGAGTTGCGGGAAACGCCAAGTGGTATACTTGGGTGAGGTCGATACTACAAGGGCAACACATTCGGTGTTTGACAAAGACATTATTTTGTGAAAGAGAGAAAAAAAGGGTTTAAAAGTTTATATGAAAACATACGCGTACGAAGCCGCGGGCAACAGCACTTGTATAATATAAAGTAGCCTTCCGCGTCTTGTCTATTTGTATATCCGCTAACTTCTAAACCACGCAATGGATTTTGCTGCGGTTTTCACCATCAGTTATATGAATTTTCATGGAAATTTTATACATATAATAAAACTTATACTGTTTTAAACTATCACTGTTGTTCACTACAATTATATGATTATTTACGGGATATTTACCGTCTTCAGTCGTCCCGTGAACATGGTGCATGTCTGTATGTAACTGCGCCAAAATGTCGGGAGTTCCATTCACAACCTTACCACGGTAAATATCCCGTAAATAATCATAACTGACACTAAAAAGGTTTTGCATCATGTCATTATATCGTATTCACTGTTATAATTTATCACGGAAGACTATGGAGTGGCTGTTGTCATTAAATTTGAATGGATTTGACAGCTGTCAAAGGAAGCCTATTCTTGACACCTGTCAGTTCATCATTTTATTTGCGTCTTCAGTGTACCCGTGAACATGGTGCATGTAACTGCAACTAAATATCGGGAGCTCCTTCCACAACCTTATCACGGTAAATATCCCGTAAATGATCATATAACTGTAGAAAGTTATACCCGTGCGAAGCCGGGGTGGGTCGCTAGTTTAGTACAATAGGCATGTGGCCTAATGTTTAATTTATGATAAATAACAGGCTTAGCGATGAATATAACTAAATACATTACACATACTGAAAAAATAAATTGAATCGGCTGATTAATCTCTGAGATATGAGCGTTTAAAGTTTTAGGTGGGGATATAGAGGGGATGCTCCATCCCTCGCTCGCAAAGCGTGTGTTAGTATAGCATATGTATGCCGCGCCTGAGGCTTGACGTCATAGCTCAGTATAGTGCGCTCTCTGTCTAGCATGAAATTAAAATACATATAACTTTTTTATTTTTCAAACTAATTTAAATTTTGTTTTCGTTGATAGGCTCTATTGATGATCAGCTTTTTAATGAGGTAGTAAAAAAATTGTCATCATGCCTATTGAGACATACCTCTTCCATGATGGCCTTCTCAGCTGTTTCGACGTTGAGTTTCCGGTTCCGATTGTTGATATAAGAGATGCTCTGAATGGAGGAGGTTCTAGTTTTATCCAGCTGGCTCGCTCGGTCTTCTAACTCTTGGATTTTGCCGTTCAGATCTAGTACTTGCTCTTCATCGCCTCTGTACAATACAATAAGAATATTTATTTTCTAAAATGTATTACAGTACTTAAAAATAGCCAACATAATTTACTAAAACAAAATACTAAATATGTGTACATAGATTAAACTTTTTTTTTATGATACTGAGTGACGAGACGAGCGAAGTCGCTCGCCTGATAGCTCTTCACGCTTGCCCATAACAGCTCAACGCCACTCAGAATTTTGAACTTCAACAGTTCGAAACCCTGGATGGCAATGCACTGCGCTCGTCACCACGAGATATAAGATGTCAAATCTCTGTGTGCCCTGTAATTTCGCTGGAAACATTGCCCTTCAGTCCGGAACACAGTAGCGTTTGCACACTACTGCTTGGCGGTTGAATAACTGGCAAAGGTGTGGTACTTCCCCAGGCGGACCCCTGCAAAAGAATCCTATTCCTACAACTGTGGGCCCCAAACTAGGCTAAGCCTGTGCTATGGAATAACTCTTTATTAAAAACCACAAAAACACGGATAACATTATACATTACAGTAATTATCTAGGCTTTTAACAGGCGGCCTTATCGCTTAAAGCGATCTCTTCCAGGCAACCGTGACAAACAAACAAAGATCAACAAAACAAAGACTATAAGATATCTGTAACAAAGGATATATCTACACTAATATTATAAAGAGGAAAGATTTGTACCTATTTTTGTATGTTTGTAATGAATAGGCTCCGAAACTACTGAACCGATTTGAAAAATTCTTTCACTGTTGGGAAGCTACACTATCCCCGGGTGACATAGGCTATATTATATTTTGTAGCGAGGCCGAAGGCCGAGCTTACACTCGTGCGAAGCCGGGGCGGACGGCTAGTGTATATATATATATATATATAAGGCAGGCTGGAGGCAGTTTGTGAGTTGATTCAATGTTAGCTATCAGTTTATTTTCTTATTAACCGACTTCCAACAAGGAGAAGGTTAACAATTCGGCTGTTTTTTTAAAAATCACAATCAAAAATCTGCAATCAGTCAATCGGCAATCTACAATCATTTACCAAAAACAATATTGGAATCGGAGAGTGAGACTGTTTTCAAAAGAATGTTGTTTAATTTGCTTGTGTTGAAAACTTACTATAAAATACAAGATTTTTGGGCTGATAAGTTGTGATAATGATAATTTAAACTAATTCTAACTTTACCGGACTTAATGTTGCATTTTATATTTTATTATAATTTTTTTTTAATTATAAACAAGCGGAGAGGTGCCTTTATTAACTAAACAAAATACTAGCTAAAACTAACACTAAATAAACAGTTAGACTGTCCATAGACCGTTGAAGGTCTAAAGACAATCCAAATGCTCAAGCCCAGTAACAGTTGGCAGCGTACCCAGCATGCTTGCGGCATTAGCACGTTGAATGGCAATGCTTATACGTTGAGCCAGATACACGCCAGCATTTAGTCACGCGTCGCGTTAAACCAGGGTGTCAATTCTGCTATTTGTCAAACGTTTCAAATGAGTGTCGGTAGTGTCTCGTCGGAATTATTTTCGACATTTGGTATTCTGCTAGTTATTTAAGACCAGTTGCTTTCCAATGGCTTGCCATCGAACTGTCTGACAGTTCTTATTGACATAATTGGTATTCTGTACGGTAATGGCGTGCCAGTGGAATACTTTTTTTGCTCATCGGGCAGGCTAAAGTCTTTAGGCCATACCGCCTCATCATCCGTATTTTTACTGTTTTTTCCTTAAATTACATTTTAAAATTATGTTTGGTGTATTATATTGACGAGGAAGATATGTACAATCAATACAATCTATAATATAATCATTTAAGTGACAAAAAAAACAATGATAGTTTGGTATAAAATAATACAACTCGTGGTAGATTTTTACAGGCAACATCGAACGCAATTCGCACACGATTCCCTTGACACACAACTGAAACGAAATTGTAGATTTAGCAGAATACCCTTTTTGCCACAATCGTAATTGAGAGTCGTGGGAGTGGCAAAACAATGTGATTTTACGTTAATTAGCAGAATTGACACCCAGACGCTGTGAAAGATTTTTGAAAATGAGGTGAGCTCCCGGTCCCCAAGGGTCCAATGTCTCGACACCAAACGCCTCAAATATGTAACCACTGCCAAGGTTGCATATTTAAATAAATAAATAAATATCTGGGACATTTTTGCACACACGGTCATCTGACCCCAAACTAAGCAAAGCTTGTAATATGGCTGCCAGAGACTGATATACGTACATATATATTTTTAAATACATACTTAAATAGATATTAACACAAGATATTTGCGCCGCTAAAGCTGCTCTGCCGAATAATATAATATATATATTATAATTGACATTGTAAATTGTAATGTATTGTTGTTATAAGTAATTTTGTGTACATTTTAATTTAAATGTGGTTAATTGAAGGATTGAGGTGAATTTAATTGGAATGAATTGTAATTTAATTTTAATTCAAATATAATTTAATATATGCATTAAATTAGTTTAAGTTGTTATTATTGTATGTTCACAATGAACTTGACTGTTGATACCTGGTTATAAGCATTCAAATTCAAATTATTTATTGAGAATAAAAACGGACAAATTCCACTAACATTTATCTCACATATTGTTAAACTAAAATAGATTTCCTAGTAAAAATAGGAATAATATTATAAAATTAATTAATTAAAGCATTAATTAAGACCATACATGTACACAGTTTAACAATAAATATTATCTGAATCTGAAAATGTTTGTTACCTCAGAACTTTCGACAGGGCGAACCGATTTTGATGATTCAATTTTTATTTGAAATCTGGTGCTTCCCGTGTGGTTCCTTTTTGGAAGTCGGTAAAAAATATATACCATCTCGGTATGAATTGGCCGTTAGTTACCTTAATTGTGCTACGTCCCGTTCCTTCATGAGTTGAGTTTTCTTCATTGCATAGTTTGTTGGGTGAGATCTGAATCTGTCCTTCTCTGCTACAATTTTTTCTACATCTTCTTCCTGAAAATAACATTTACTTATTTTATCAAAAACTGGGGTTAGAAATATTATTGCCTTGTGTAATTTTTTTTTTTCAAGCAACCTACATCATTGTCATCTTCGCGGGCATCAAATTGTTTTTTTTTTTTTTATATTTAAAATTTCGTTCCGTCTTTATGAGAGAATAATATTTAAAATACTTAGAACAAATTTTTGTATTAATATTTTTTTATAATTACCATAAAAATTTGATAAGCAGTTTCTTTATTTATCCTGTTTTTTTTTTTTTTTAATAAGCAAATATTAATTCTAAATATTTTGAAATATTAACCTCGCAAAATGATCGAAACACATTTTTAAAACGTAAACAGTAATTTTATTATCTTAAAATAATAATCAATTAAAAAAAACGACTTCATAAAAATTTCAAAACTGGACCAAATTGGAACGGGACCACACGGGAAGCACCAGCTTTCAAATAAAAAAAAGAATCATCAAAATCGGTTCACCCAGTGAATAGGCACCTCATGGGCAAGCGTGCCACATCTTAGACCGCATCGTCGCTTACCATCAGGTGAGTAGTGGTCAAAAGCTAGCCCATTTCATCATTTAAAAAAAAACAGTCGAAAGTTCTGAGGTATCAAACATTTAAAAAAAACAGTCGAATTGAGAACCTCCTCCTTTTTGTAAAACGGTAAAAAAAAACTGGTTCTTACCTTAAATTCATACATTAGTGCCTCTTTAACTTCCAATATCTTGCTTCTGACGAAGTCCATGGTGGGTGGCTTCTTATTGGCATCCTTGATGGCTTTGTACCACTTCTGAAACTCGCCGTCTGTGAACTCCTGTCAACAAATAATTATCAAAATAAAAACCGACTAAATAAAATAAAAAAACAGAACTGGACCGAATTGAAATGGGGCCAAACGGGAACCATCAGCTTTCAAATAAAAAAAGAATCATCAAAATCAATTAAAACACCTATTCTACAAGAGATGGCGCTGTTTTAAAATACACGGTACTGTGTATTATGTGACAGCGTGACGATGCGCGAGTTCCATGATTTTTGTACACCCAGAAAGTGCTCAACACGTCTAAAGAAGTTTCACTTCAAATACTTGTAGTGGTAGGACTCTTTTGCAGGGGTCCGCCTGGGGAAGTACCACACCTTTGCCAGTTATTCAACCGCCAAGCAGTAGTGTGCAAACACTACTGTGTTCCGGATTGAAGGGCAATGTTTCCAGCGAAATTACAGGGCACACAGAGATTTGACATCTTATATCTCGGGGTGACGAGCGCAGTGCATTGCCATCCAGGGTTATGAACTGTTGAAGTTTAAAATTCTGAGTGGCGTTGAGCTGTTATGGGCAAGCGTGAAGAGCCATCAGGCGAGCGACTTCACTCGTCTCGTCACCCAGTATCATTATAAAAAAAAACTCTTAATACTAACTATATATTTACCTGATTACTAACGAACTCAAGCCGGAATACCCTATCCTGGGTGCCGTGTCTCAGTTTGAGACCTTTATTCGTCCGCGTGCCTCCCAGATTGTATACTTTAGCTGTCTCGTACACGTCTATGATTTCCGCTACCTACGGACAGGGAAAACATTTTACCGATAAGGCCGCCACTAGTGGCACTAGCTCGTAACTGTATCCTATCTGTTTGTAATTTTTATTTCTGGTGTACACAATAAAGAGTTTATATCTATCTATCTATCTATGATTCTGATTCTGTGATTCGGATATACCATTCTGTAAATTAAACAAAATTTGACAGCTCTAAAATTGTTGCCAGCCTTTTCTGACGTATTGAAATGAAAAGAAACGCCGATAATTTTGGTCCTGTCAAATTAGTTTAGAGAATGGTGCAACAGAATTGATTAGGACTCGCGCTCTGAGGATTCCGTTGAAAAGAACCCTCAGAGCCAGAGTCCAAACAAAAACAACAACACATCATCAGCCAATTAACGTCCACTGTTGGACAAGGCCTCCCTCATAGAGAGGGGTGTTGCCATAATCCCCACGCTTGGCAGGCGGCTTGGGGATCGCAGTACGTTCACCGTGTACTATTAGGACGCTGCTGCCCATCCCCCGGTGGTTCTGGTCGCAGTTTTAGGACATACCCGGGTCAGTTTTAGGACATACCCGGGTCAGTTTTAGGACATACCCGGGTCAGTTTTAGGACATACCCGTGTCAGTTTTAGGACATACCCGGGTCAGTTTTAGGACATACCCGGGCCAGTTTTAGGACATACCCGGGTCAGTTTTAGGACATACCCGGGTCAGTTTTAGGACATACCCAGGTCAAAACAACAACAAAGAGGTTGAAATATTGAAAAAAAATATACTTTCTAGTGGTAATATAAGTTTGTAATCGCCAAACAATATTTTTAATATTAATTATATATATTTCTTCTAGATCAACGTGTCCCATCCTCGGCCACACGGTCGCTTACCATCAGGCGAGTTGCCTGATCTATATATATAAAAATCTCACGGTATTTGTGGTCACACTCCTGCAAAACGGCTCGACCGATTTTTATGACATTTTTAATGTATATTTGGTAGGTATGAGGTCGTAATTTATTTTTCATCATCATCAAAATTTTTCATCACCACGCGGGTGAAACTGCGCGGCGCAGCTAGTATGATATTACTTCAAATTAACTAGTTTCGGTTTTTTTCCTCTAATCGTGCTGTGAAACCTTGCATCTTGCCAAATTTCATGATTCCAGGAGATTCCTTACGCCCAACTCTAAACGTAGGCCCGAATAAGTGTAAAATCACGCGAACGCGAACCTTAACGCGCCGAGATACGGTTTGCGGCCGCGTGACTTTGCAAACTGCACCTATTCGGGTTTAATAAATAATAATAATAAATATCTGGGACATTATTACACACATGGTCATCTGACCCCAAACTAAGCAAAGCTTGTAATATGGCTGCCAGAGACTGATATACATACATATATATTTTTAAATACATACTTAAATAGATATTAACACCCAGACATAGAACAAACACAAATGTTCATCACACAAATGTTTGTCCTAGATGGGAATCGAACCCACGCCCCCAAGCACAGAAAGTAGGATCACTACCAACTGAGCCACCGAGGCAGTCGCGTTGCGTTTAGAGTTGGGCGTAAGACCCCAGATCAACGGGAAGTACCCTATAGGTTTTGAATCCCTTGTGAAATCACAAAATTCAAACCCCAAATGTAACGCTGACGGGAGGGTCGGCGGCGTCGCGTATAAGCGTCCGAAGTCAAGTCTTTTCGTTTCTATTCCGTGATTTCAACTCACCCTGTATACAGGATTCCCGTTGTTGTTCCCTATACCGATGCGAACGAAACACCCTGTGACTACGCGCGCGAAGAACGGCAGATGCACCAGCCGTTCTAATTTGAACCTGAAAATAATAATGGAATTGTATATTACCACTGTTTTAAATGTTGTTTTGTTGTTGTTATTACCTATTTTTAACCGACTTCCAAAAAGGAGGAGGTTAATTTGAAAGCTGGTGCTTCGCGTTTGGTTCCATTTCAATTTGGACCAGTTCTACTATGTTTTATTTTTTACAATGTAACAATTAAAGTCATTTCCACACAAAAAATATTATAAGAGACATCTGTCGGAACACCTCAGTATTAAATCAGGCATGCGCTCTCTAAAACCGATAGTGCCTAATTAATGCACGCGCTATGAGGTAGAGGGCGCGTATTTGGTGCAGTTCTGACATTTTTACAAAGTCGGTTTTTATATTGATAATTATTATTGTTTTAATTAAAATCAGTAATGGCTGAGCGGATTTGGTGTGGGGGTAGCATGTACCTACCATGGATTACCATGAGCTACTTTTTATCCCAGAAAAATTGACTACTTACTCTAATACTACGAAAATGAAAACTCATATAATACTTGGCTTGACCGGTGTTTGATTAATTTAATTTAAACGCAGGTTAATTTTCGCAATTTATTATTTATTACTAACGACTCAGGGAACCCTAGCAGGGAAATTTTAGTGCAGAGCGTTATTTATCATTATTTATTACTAACGACACAGGGAACCCTAGCAGGGAAATTTTAGTGCAGAGCGTTATTTATTACTAACGACATAAGGAACCATAGCTGAGAAATTTTAGTGCATAACGTTATTTATTATTATTTATTACTAACGACTCAGGGAGCCCTAGCAGGGAAATTTTAGTGCAGAGCGTTATTTATTACTAACGACATAAGGAACCATAGCTGAGAAATTTTAGTGCATAACGTTATTTATTATTATTTATTACTAACGACTCAGGGAGCCCTAGCAGGCAAATTTCAGTGCATAGCATAATTTATTATTATTTATTACTATTGACTCATGGAGCCCTAGCAGGCAAATTTTAGTGCAGAGCGTTATTTATTACTATTGACTCATGGAGCCCTAGCAGGCAAATTTCAGTGCATAGCATAATTTATTATTATTTATTACTATTGACTCATGGAGCCCTAGCAGGGTAATTTTAGTGCATAGCGTTATTTATTATTATTTATTACTAACGACTCATGGAGCCCTAGCAGGGAAATTTTAGTGCATAGCGTTATTTATTATTATTTATTACTAACGACTCATGGAGCCCTAGCAGGGAAATTTTAGTGCATAGCGTTATTTATTATAAGTATAGATTACTAACCTGCTCAATCTAAGTTTGTTGATTTGGTCCTTGGAATCAGCATACCTCACCTCCACCTTCTCTTCCCGCTTCTTCTCTTCTTCTTCCCCAGCAGAAGAGGACGAGCTGCTGGAGCTGCGACGACCTGGAGCATAGAATAGAAATAAATTCTTTATCAAAATGAAACATGTGGTAATTACTTAGGACAGCAAGTTGTAACTTCCTGAAATTCAATGTCATAAGTACGCTATTGACAAAGGTTTTCAGTAACACGTCATTTTATAGTTTTATAAATAATTTATGAGCGTGACGTATTAATATTGGTATATTAATAATGATAAAGTTATATGATTATTTATGGGATATTTATCCTGGTAAGGTTGTGGAAGGAGCTCCCGATATTTCGGGAGCTTAGTAAACAACCGTGATAGGATAAAACAATAAAAATAATGTTATTAGAAAGCAGTTGGTTTTTATTGTATGATACTGAGTGACGAGACGAGTGAAGCCGTTCGCCTGATGGCTCTTCACGCTTGCCCATAACAGCTCAACGCCACACAGAATTCTTCTTCTCATCAGAATTCTTTCTTTTTCTTTCTTGGTTTTTAAATTTATTGTACTTGCCTACTAAATTTCAACACATAAATTCTCGGTTTACCAGTATAATCGAGAAAAGGTAACAAACAGTAAGAATGGACTCATTTACGCATTTTATAATAATAAAAGGCTATGTTTTTATGTATGTATGTTGTCAAAAAAAAATGTCATTTAAGTCACAGGAGGTTGTTGTCGCTACCAAGTAGGTTGCTTCAAGGAGGTTTATATCGCGGATGAAACCGCGGGGCACAGCTAGTTTTATAATAATATTGTGATTTGCTGAAATTACTCGCATTTAAAAATGTTAATAAATTGTGTTTACTTTATTGTTATAATTTAAAATTTTCAGTTACAATTTAATCCATACCTTGTGATTTATTGTCATCGGAGTCTGAACCGGAATCATCCGAGTAAATATCCGAAGCCTTCAGTTTGACGCTCTGCTTGCTCGTGCCACCGATCATTTCTGCATCCGCATCCTGAAGGTAAAAATGATCATACACACTGAGTGGGGAACCTTAGTGTCAGTTTTATAGACCTATGAGCGGCCTCCAGTATAACTTAAAAGGTAAAATAACTGTTTATTAAAAGACCACAAAAATAAGGATAATATTATACACAAAAAAAATTTATAAAAAATCACAGCGGGCGTCTTAAAATAAGCAGCTGAACACGTTAAAACAGTTTTTAGAATTTTTGTCTGTTTGTTTGTGCACGCACATCTCCTAAACCCCTGGAAGAAAATGCAGACGGATTTAAATGCTGTTTTCACGGATATGCTTAGGCTATGACCAGATTGAAGTATAGGCTATTGTTATTTTGCGATAGGGTCTGATTAATGGAGGAAAAAATGGTTGAAAGTTTAAATGAAAATATACGTGTACGAAGTCGCGGGCATCAGTACTAGTGTACAATAAAACTATACTACTATTTGATCTTTATATACAGAAGTTAGTTAAATTTTTGTGAAAAACGTTGTGGGATATTTTTTTGGTGACCCATAGGAATTGACCTTGCATCCAAGCACACGATCCGGATTTTAGCCTTTTTCTTTTGGCCACCGAAAACAAAAAAACTGAAACAACATTCGAGTAAACCTAAGAAGTAAAATCTACTAAAAATGGACGCAGCAGATGTAACCTCATGACGGGTGTTATGAACACTAAAACATTACTAGTACTTTTTCAATTGTACTCGAGAAGCACAAGGGTTCGCATTGGAAGCTATTGTTCCAAGATTTCTGGATTTTTGTTGATTCATTACATTGAAAATTTATAAATTCTTCTGTATCTACTTATATTCTACATATTCTTCTGTACCATGGTATTTAATTTATAAATTGCAGAACCCTCTTTCGAAAATTTAACTTTGAGGTATCAACTGATGCTAGAGTAATAATTGATGGTAAATTTTTCCTTTTCTGGTTATCTCGTACGCGTGTCCAATATTTCGATGAACAAAAACGTAATCAAAGAGGTTTGATAACGTTTTTCTGCTAAAAGGGAGATTATGTAAGAATTTCAAAACCATTATACGTAGTTTAGTATTGCTAGGCAACGTTTTAATTAAAATATGTGAAAATAACCCCAAAATATTTATGCTAATTCTTACGTGAATATCAATGCAATGTTTCAGATAAGTATTGTACTAGCTTTGGCATTTATGGACTCGCGTCTGCTTACCTCGGGTATGCCTCAGCCCATATTTCCAAGTTCGTCCATAAATGCGTCTTTTAAATTGCAGGTCCTGCAGTAATTTTAATAAAAAAAAATATAGCGTTTCACGATTTTTTTTCACTTTCATCCCGCTTCTCGTTCTGGCATAATGGCAAGTTTTTGTTGTATTTTTTTTTTGTGTGTAGTGCGTAAAAGAGTTAGTTGGTACTTACAGTATCTTCATCCTTGTCTTTGTCTCGCTGGTCTTGCATGCGCTTGCGTTGCTTGTGCTCAGTGCGGGTCGCTCGCGCGTCTCTCTGCGCTCTGAGCGCCGCCATTGCGTTTTGACGTCTGTCATCGACGTTGCGTTTGCGTTCGGTCTTTGAGCCGAAGGTAGGTGAGGCTGCGCGATCTGCTTCTGTAACGACGAAGTTTGCGTAGTGGTATTAACTTTTTGCGCCATTTAAACGACCGTCTGCCAAAACATTTTCTTTTAGTTTAGTTTTCTATTTGTTCGTTTTGAAAAACGAGCTGCCAGAGCTCGTTTCTAAAAGCTTTGACATTATTGAAACTGAGACAGATAATAAAAGCTCTATTAGTTTCCAGCTACACAATGCGCATAGACGTTGGGTCTCTCTATATCTTTTATCGCATTTACAATGGGGAGTGTTTTGAAGAACTGTTTGATCTGATGCCAGCATCGCAGTTTTATCATCCCACTAGCCGCCACCGCCCGGAAGCTCATCCACATATGATACATCAGTGGAAATTGCACACTGTGATTCATACAATCTTTCCTACCACACACTTGCAAAATTTGGAATGAGCTACCTTCCGCGGTATTTCCGAGAAACTACAACATTAGCTTCTTAAAAATACGAGCTAATAGAGTCTTAAAAAGTCGGCAACGTATTTCTGATGCTTCTGGTGTTGTGTTACATGTATTCATAGGCGACGGTGACTACTTACCATCAGGCAACTAGTTTGCTTGTTAGCCACCTATAGCATAAAAAATAAATATATGTCACTTAAGAAGTTGCTGATCAATCTACATTTGTGGGACAAAGAAAAAAAACACTTTTGGCAAATAATAAACTTACCTGCATCTTTACTGTCATCTAATATTTCACCAGGACTGGGCGGAGTAGGTTCTTTCTCTTTTTCCGGTTCCGAAGGCTTTTCCGGTTCCGTTTCTGTAAACAGGTAAAACGTGATTTTCTGTGTGAAGACGGCGGCAAACCAGCAAAAGCAGTTTAGAGTAAGACCTACCTTTAGGTACGCAGATGACAGCACGGTTGTAGTAGAGAGCTACATGTCTAAATCACGACCCAGTGTACAACAATATCATTCTCTGAATGAAGCCATGTAGGAGCGCATGAACTTGTCCCTTAAGGCATTCATTCAGGGACGATGCCAACCTGATCTAGTTCAATGCCGCTAAAACCCAGGCGTGTCTGTTCTCCGCACAATGAGGCCGTTCCCGAGATGTATCCATACCGATAACTGACCGGCTTCAGCTCTTGGGTGTTTCTCTGACGTTAACCCTTAATTTAGCTCCTATATTGAAAACAAGGCTCGATTAGCTGCCAAAAAGCTGGGTTTGTCGAAGGTGCGATGATTCTTCATGTCAGAACAGTTGCTTTCACTGTACCAAGCACGGTTCGGTTCCATTGTGCATAGAGTACTACTCGCCTTTGGGATGGATTAGCCAAATGCCAGCTAGGGGCGTTGAGTCCATTGAGAAACGTGCCAAAAAGTTCAGTAGCAACTAGCAACTAATCCTTAATTCAGAATATGCTTCTTAGTCTTAAACATTGGCGTATAATTGCTAGTATTTTATTGGATACATTTGAAATGTGTTGGATCTGCATAACCATATTCCTTCCTGCCCGGTTTTGTATCGGATGGCCAGAGCGGGCACGAAACGTCTTAATTGATATTTCGAAAATCCAGTGAAGTGACAGACTTTATTATTCAACATGGGGACGAAAGTCCTGCACTGACATCCCTGCAACTCCCGCTTGAGGTGTATTGTTCATTTCCTCTTGCCAGCCTCTACCCGAGTCAACCCAGCTACTTGAAATACCGGAGCGAGGCTTTGGAGCGGCACTACCACTGCAGGTGTAGATGATGGTGAGAAACAGTAAGTTATTTTGGTAACAGATCATCAGCACAGACCTCCAACATCGTAAGTCATCTACTTCGCGGCCACATTTTGTCTACTGCAAAGACACAATTATAGCAAGAGTACATCAGCAGACCATTGCAGATTGCTCAGTGGAAGGTCTCACAGTTTTTGATGATCGCATCGCATGATAACTCAAAGACGGAAGATCCAGAGGCATACCCAGAACAAAGTGTAGTCATATGTAGTGCTAAAGGACGTGAGGGAGTGTCTGCTATCCAATGACGAAGTCGAAGGTAGAGCGAAGTGCAGGAGAAAACTAGGAACGCCGACTTCACCACCAAGTGGAATACATATAGGGTTTCCATTACCATTCGCCCGGATTTGTCCAGACATTTAGGCCTTTGTTTAATCTTTGTCTGGCTTTGTAATTTGGTCTGGCAATAGTAGCTTGGACGATTTCATAAGATTAATAAAAATATATTTTTTTTACCACTGTAACAATATGCGTAGTATTTGTATTTTGTGACTAATATATCCAGACTTTTATTGGAATATCTGGCTTTAGATCAGGACTTCAAATTTTGATATGGTAACCCTAGGTACATAGGAAGAGAGGAGTATCATGGGAGAATAGGAGTACCGGTGCTGCCACTCTTGCCCACATCATCATCATTCTCAGCTTATCATGTTGGTTAATATGTCTGAACTTTTGAGGTTCTTGGACATACCGGTTTACTCACGATGTTTTTATTCACCGTTTTTGAGCGATGGCGTCGAAACTGCACGCAATTTATTGAAGTACTAAGTAAGAAATTGGTGCAGGGCCGAGGATCGAATCGGTTGCCGTCGTCGTGATTCTCGCGCTGTGTGCTCACCGTGTTGTTCGCGCTCGCGGCCTTGCTCGCGTTCGCGCTCGCGCCGCTCCTGGCCGCGCTGGCGGCGCCGGCGCCGCTGCTCGCGTCGGCGCTCGATTGATGCGGGCGACGCGCTACGCTCCGCCGCCGAACGACGAGCCAGCCTTAGTTTACGTTCTATCTCCCATCTGACAACATATAAAAACAGCACAAGTTACCATAACCGCTAGTTAGTCGCACTATTTCATCATAGATAAGCTATCGGAAAGGTATTTGATTTGTTAAAAATAATAGTCTAAATTGTTTCCAAATGTGCTATTAAAGTACCTAGTTGATAACCATAATATATATGGAGTTCGTATGGCATACTTACAGGTGACGTCATACGTAGGTATGGTGCGCTCTGTCTAGCAAGACATTAAAATGCTTATATCTTTCTTAATTTTGAACCATTTTTGAACAAATTTTAATTTTGTTTTCGGTGTTCGGCTCTATTTATGGTCAGCTTTTTTATAAGACAATAAAAATATCAGTCTGGTAATCTAATCTATATGAAAAGCATCCAACAGCTAAGCATGATACCCATAACATCTCTAATTCATCTGCTATTTCTAAGAAATAAGATACGGTTTAAGAATTTTATTTTCTCAAAAAGAATTTGTACATTCACTTAAAATGAGAAACTAAAGCTAATCGTCTAGTCTAGGTACAAACGCAACATATGTTTAGTAATATGAAGTAAGTAGTAATAGTTAAGTAATATAATAAGTTTAGTAATATAATAATTTATATAATATGTTTATTATGAAGGTAGTATAGAAAATTTTCATACTGTAGGTAGGTATACCAATAGGTATGATATATTTCAATTACAATGAACTAATACTTGAAATATATATACATACATATAATATAAAACTGGTATGTATATGTTCGAGAAGGTCAAAGATAGTAGTAGTTTGTGATGTAAGGCTCATCATGTTTAGGTAGGTAGATCACAATAGATGTCACACTAGTAATAGTACAATGGTATTCTGTAGAGTGAAGTAAACACGGAATATCGTAACAGAATTTATAAACATGTCCTAATCATTTTTGTCAAAATAATTGTTGTACATAAATATATTTACCTAATTCTTACGTTTTTATATCATAGTAAGTAAAATTACAGAGTTCAAGTAGCAAGTATTAAATGGTTTGTTGTATGGATTTTAAAATAAATTTAGTGAGTAGCAACTACCTATATCACTATTAAGTATTTGTCCTTTCCAGTTCATACATATATGCATCCAGATAGATAACAATCATAACAGAAGTACACTGTAATTGATTCCGTTAAAGATGATTAGGTATAGATATAAGGTAGGTATATGTATATATAGTTGTTAGTTCGTAGTTTTCTTTGTTGTTAGTAGTGTCTGTTCAAGTTTTACTAATCAAGTTGTAGATTCATTCCCAGTTTGTATGGTAAATAATAACTATGTTTACTTAGTGGTTGCTTGGATTATCATAGGTATGCCTCTTAGGTATTTTATCGTTAGATTTTGTTCCCCTTTGTTGGTTCTGCTCCAAAGTTCTTCGCGTAGGCTTAGAATATGTTTTTTCTGGTTAGGAGTCTGGTCTGAAAAACATTTTACGTTGGGAAACTGACTCAAAATTTTGGTATTGCGCAGTATAGATTTCGCAGTTTCCGCAGACGAAAAGCAGATTTTGATTGGACGTGGTTTGTTTGCATTAAATGATGCTATCCGCAGGCAGTTGATTGGTTCTTCAAAGGTAGGTTGTATTAGTTTAATAATTTTATTTACTTCTTGTTTATCTTTTTCTAATCTCTCGGCGGCAATTTTGGATGTACTTTCTTTCATCCCACAAATTATGATATTTTTCTGCCTAATAGTGCGTTCGTGCATTTCAGTCATCATGTTTTCGCATGTCAGTGTCGTTACTGAAGCAGCTGTGGAGGTTGTTATCTTAACGTGGTCAATATTCTTCTTCAGATCCGCGATTTGTCGTTCAAAATGTTTTTTGGATGATTTTAGTTCAATTAACTCCTGTTTCATTCTGATTTGTTCCTCAGTAAGCTGGTTTGTAGTAGTTTTTAATATTGATAACTGTCCTGTTAATAAGGAAACTTCTTGGGATATTTTGTCCAGTTTCTCGGTTTGATTTTGAGCAATGCTGGTAAGTAGGGTCATTATCTTAGTCTCAAATAGATCAAATTTACTGGCTAGGTTATCATATTGCGCGCGAGTTGGGGAATGATGTACTTCCATTGTTATCTTACCGTGCGTGCGTGCGGAACAGGTAAGTAGGTATCCTTGCTAGATCGAGGCGGGTTATCGTGGCACACAGTCCGTTTCTTTCTCGCAGGGGCGAAGGCGGTGGGTGCGACGTTGTAATGTAAGGTTTGCTTTAAAATATTAAAGTCGTATGTATCACTAATGACACGATCAAATCCGTACTTTTCACTTTTACAAGTTGAGTTAGATTACGATAACTGAGAATTTGAATTCTTTGGTAAAAATTTGCGACACGTCCGTCTCGTATACGTGCGTCTGGTCGATTCATAAGACCAGAATTTAAGATTAACAAAGTATACAAAAAAATACCAACAATTCTGATTCTCACCTCGTTTTCATCATATCTCTACGTTCTATGCGCTTGAAAATCTCCTGTTCTCTCTCTTTCTCACTCATGGCGGCCAATCTAGCCCTGTCCTCTTCATCACCCATAAGGTTTTCGTCATAACTGTAACAAAAATCAATTATACAAATCGTAAATAATAGTGTTTTTTATTTACATGTGATTTTAAGATTAAAATTATCCCACTTCTGAGGCAATTATGACCACCGTCTTATTGCATCTGTGGGAGCGAGACGCATTATTTATACGCGGGAGCGACAGAGAAATGTCATTTTGCAACATTCTTCCTGCTCCGCGATCGGACTTTATGATATCTCGCTCCTGGGTTGCTAATCAGGTCTAAATTTGATCCACGATGTTGGCTATTTCAATTTTTACTATTGTTGACAAAAAATAGAAAGATGTTTCTTGCTTGTCAACAATAATGAGGCAAGAAAATTTGAGCAGGACAGGACCTCAGGGCACCTAGCTGGATGACAATACTCCGCTTCTCTTACCTCGGCCAACAAAATTAAGGTTGCTTTTAGATCTATATACTTGTGAACACAGTACAAAACACAATAATGACGATAGAGCAGATATGAAGAGCTAGCCAAGTGTCGATTGGTTGATACTCCGAAAACCCGCACAAAGCGCTTTAATTCCACTTTTATTGTGCGAACTGCTAGTTGTGTAGAATTACAATAGTTACAATCTTGGTGTCTTCAAATCACGAGTGAATCGGTTTTTTTGGGCAACCGTGCTCCATTGTAGACCTCATCATAGGTTAACATTAGACCAAACGCTAGCATTTATTTAATAAAAAACCAATAAAATAACTTACCCATCATCAAATTCTTCTTCTGAGTCAATGGAATCATTATCTGAAGAGTGTGATGACACCTCTCCTGCAATCATTCATTAATATGCAGTAGGTGTGTGGTTGATTAAAAGCTGATAGCCAATGAGAACTTTTCATAGACTATTAAATAAAAAGAAATATGTAGTTCCTAGTGGCTCGACAGATGGCGATACAACTGCTGTAATTCCCACCGCGCGTTTTTCTGTCGTCTAAGTTGTTATGTAAATTATTTCGATCTAATGGTTGCCAACCTACGCTGCGTCTTCCACTCCAACCAACCAAGACGGTTTGGTTTGGTTTCCAAGATGATAGACAATTGAAAATGTAAATTTTGGAATTTCCTTATATACCTTTTCTTTTCTGATGTTTAAAATAGTCTAGGCACAGTGCAGAGCTGTAATTGGTCAACATACCAACATCCATTATTGTAACAATCTACATTATCATTGATAGATGACTACATATGGTTATTTTTATAATTTTCCTTTCTATGAGAGCTTTTGGACCAATCACAGACTATATATATTTATATTCCTAATGATTTCTTACATACCTTCTTCTGGTTCACTATATGTGTCTTTCTTTTTTGATCCGGTACTGTCTGTGCTTTTTCTTGGTTCTGGTTTTTTTGTCTCTGGTTTCTTTGTTTCCTTCTGCTTCTCAGCATCAGACTGATCTGTAGAGCCCTTCCGACTCTGTGGCTTTTTGGAGCCTTCGCTCGCTTCGCTTTCTGAGTCCGAAGATGATGATGATGATTTAGCTGGAATTTTTAAAGATTGCTTTTATTATAATATTTATGTAATACACAGAAGTACACTAAGATATAAGATGATAATTCTGATGAAACTACTAAATCAGACAGCTAATATAAGTATTTCAACTTGATTTTCAAGTCATAATTACACATAATTTTTTATAGCTGTGTATATATATATATTTTTATCGCGAATAATTCCTAGTTATTCGCGATTACCAACTTGCGACAAATACGCAGTTTTTAAATATCTACACTAATATTATAAAGAGGAAAGATTTGTACCTATTTTTGTATGTTTGTATGTTTGTAATGAATAGGCTCCGAAACTACTGAACCGATTTGAAAAATTCTTTCACTGTTGGGAAGCTACACTATCCCCGGGTGACATAGACTATATTATATTTTGTAGCGAGGCCGAAGGCCGAGCTTACACTCGTGCGAAGTCGGGGCGGACGGCTAGTAGTTACATAAAGACAAACCACTTACAATTGTTTTTCTTATCATCATCGTCCCAATCTGACTCGCTGTCTGAAGATTTTCCTTTTGATTTTGTTGGTGGAGGCGAATCACCCGATTTTTTCTTTTTCTTTGCTAAGTTTAGAAATTGCTGCAAAAATGAAATAACAGAAGTTGTAGCCTTCACACATTAAGTAATAATACCTATGTAGAGAAAAAATAGGCCTCCCCCTTAGCACACCACACTGAACGACAGCTTGCTATCTGCATCAACTGAATGCCCGCGACTTTCACAATGTCGTCAGTCCATCTAGTGGGAAGGCCTACCAGTTTCGTTTCGGTGAGGAGTTCTAAGGGGGAGGTCTATGTTCAGCAGTGGACATCATCTGGCTGATGATGATGAGAATAAATGTGGGTGACCAATCTACTGCCACCGAGTCGTCACTGGGAATGACATGAACAAAATGCCAAATTGCACCATAGTAAACTAAAAACTCTTAAAACACAGTTGTACATGCAAGTTGATTTAAACTGACATTAATTGCTTTCACAACGCAATACTTGTCTATATGGATTGAAAGGCCTGTGATCACAAGGCATCTTACATTAAGTATTATTCTCAAGGGTTGCAATGTGGTAAAAAATCCTGGCCTCCAAAACAATATCATAAGTATATAAGGCATATATAATAGGTCAAGATAAACAAAAAAATTGGGATGTGATCTATGCAACTATCAATCAGCAGGTCTCTTAGTTCTGTGATATATCTGGAGAGATCTACACATAACCACTACTATTCGAATTTATTTCGATGTTTGCCAATTTTCTTTACTTTATGGTCTGTTTACTGTGAAACTGTGATGTCTACACGAGCCAAAGCCAATAATTGGAGTAAACAATTATATAATCCACAGAAAAATTCACAGCAACAAAGAATTTCTTGATGTCTGCAACTTTTTAACTAAGTACTTTTGGCTTTGTTTCTAGAGTTATGTCTGCTTGTAAGGAGTGCGATATCAAGTAATTTACGAGAAGGAGGACGTTACATTTAAATAGAGCTCTTTTTTACATGAGTCATTCTTCTGAGGCCTGTTTAGGGCGTGTAACGGACATATAACGAAATAATAAAAGTGTCAACAAAAGCGACATTTTTTACAAACTTTCTCATTGCGCTAATAGACAAAGCACGTATTACTTCAAGAAAGTTCATAACACTAACCCAAGACGGAATTTGATTCATCTTTAGCAATATACGCAGTAGAATAGAAGGAATTTAAAGACATGAAAACCTTGTCTCTAACCTAAGAACTTTAGCAAAATTGTCACTTACAGAGTCCAAATCTGAGCACTCACTGCTTGAATCTGAATCGATCAGAGGTTTATTCTTTCGTTTAGCCATTATTGGAACAGTCACAAACGCTTAAAATACTAAAATTTACGTTGCGTACGTTTGCTTGCCTTTCTCACAAGCTTTTCTCAAAAAGCGAAGCGACACGAATGAAATTAATTTAATCGAACGAATGAATGACGTCGAATGATTTATGAACATTATTATTTATCTGTGTCAAACCATAGAGAGTAAAAAATACTTATCTATGTGTCGCACCGGACAGGGTAACCCGTGCCAGTGTCGCTAACTTGGGGGTTTTTCCCCTAATTTGGGGATAAGTTAGATAAAAGGGGTATTTTTAGGGGCTACAATATTTTGTTTTGACGCATTTTTCAGGGGTTACCTTTTTTTTGGAGAATTTTCTAGGCAATTTTCTTTTGTGGAGGCAAGGATCCACTAGTCCTACCTTCTTTGGTAGCGGTTTGTATAACGTAAATTCTTTGATAATATATAGTTTGGATCTGCCATTAAACTCCAGCTAGTACCGAAAAAAGTCTACCAAAAACTGAAGGGGGCGAGGTACACGTATTGCATACACTGACATTTTGTTACTACATACGCACACTTCAATATTGAGCGCACACAACTGCAAATAATATAGTAATTTTTAAACTTTCGCGATTCGAACACATGTTTTCATATTTATCGGGACTTATCGCGCACTATTAAATATAGGTAAAAATAGATACCTTTCGCTCGACGTTTCGACCATGTTACAATGGCCGTGTTCACGAGCTGACTGAAAACTGCGGGTGAGTCCGGCGAGAAGAGCGGATATTTTGTTCTCCTACCCTCACTTGATCTTGAAAAATTGCAGGGTTGTCACTACGACACACAACACTGACTGTATCGGTAAAAGTCCTAGTACCTACACCGCGGTTTGTACATTTGCTTACTATGGGATTCCACGACGCCGCTAACTTAAATCCATCCTCCCGGTTGAAATTGCGATGTTTTCTGATTTCAACCGCTTCACGAACCATTCTTGAAAAATAATGCCGTTCAGTGGAGAGGACCTTCGGGTCGTGGAGCTCGATCCAGTGACCGGACCCCGACTCAAGCAAATGTTCTGCTATAGCCGACTTCTGTGTCTGGTGATTTTTGACGGCTGCGATATGTTCTTTGATCCTTTCTGCTATGGTACGCTTTGTTTGACCTATGTAGGAACTACCGCAGCTACAATCAACCTTGTACACACCAGGGGTCTGAAAAGGAATAACGTCTTTCGGCGACCTCCCGATACAGTCAGTGTTGTGTGTCGTAGTGACAACCCTGCAATTTTTCAAGATCAAGTGAGGGTAGGAGAACAAAATATCCGCTCTTCTCGCCGGACTCACCCGCAGTTTTTCAGCTCGTGACCACGGCCATTGTAACATGGTCGAAACGTCGAGCGAAAGGAATCTATTTTTACCTATATTTAATAGTGCGCGATAAGTCCCGATAAATATGAAAACATGCAAATGATATGATCAAATGGACGATCAATTTGTAAATGCCAGAAGGGAAACAGTAGGTATAATTCTATATTATTTTTTTGAGCATATATTAGAAAATAGAAGATCATTGATTGAATTGATGAATTACATATTATGAAGGTGTGTAATCTTGTAGTTGTAGACATCAGCAGAATAATGTTATCTGTTAATAAGGGTAAAAATTAAAGGATGTTAGCGAATATTCAAGCGTGCATAATAATGGTGTTAGGGGGGGATTTCGAGTTGACGCTAGGGAGGACGATTAGTCGAGGCTGGCATCACTGCCCGTGACGACAGGATTTTGTTGCGTGTGTGTGTGTGTTCATGAGTGCATGTGTGTATGCTAGCATAGTGGTGTATTGTGTGGTGGTGTGGTATTGTGTTAATGAGTATTTTGCTGTTTTTGTCCCAAAAGTATAAACTTGCACTATCATTATTTTTTGTTAAATAAGTGAGTTAAGCTAAACTTTACAGTTAGAATTGAGAGCACAAAGGATATTAAGTTGTAAGTGTAGTGTAACGGGATTACCGTTACATTTCTTGTGATTGACAAACTTATTATGCCTCATGATATAAAAGAACACGGTGGAAGGAAAGCTGTAATGGTGAGTTTTTAACACAGCAGTATTTAGCTAGAGGACCATATCATGCCCCAAAGATATCATGCCCCTTCAAAGTACCCAGTATTCTACGTCACTCAGTAATCGCTTTTGTTTACATGTTCTATCTAGAAGTTTCGAATCCCACCAAGTATCACATTCTCTTGGAATCCCACTACCCAGCAACATTTGTTTATGACTAGGTCACGTCTGTAGTCCAGGTGGGTTACCGTAATCTCAAAAACATTCAGAAAATAACCCATGTAAGTTACAATACAATGTAAGAAACATTGTATTCTATCTTACATTGAATTTTGCATGCTCTCCCATTAGCCGAGAGAGCGAAACAGCTCAATGTAGGTTTATCACAAGAATGTTTTTGATGTTATGGTCTAAGATATTTTTACCTGTAGATAGATTGTGCCTGCCACTATATTGACTAGATGAATGAAAGGCACATCATCATACTCGTTACAGCCGTCTCTCAGTCACACACCAAACCCCTGACTCCATCCATTTCGTAAAGGGTACACCTTTAGTTGTGTGCCTCAATGTTGATTGCCGTGATGATCCTGACCAGTAGAGAGCTGACCCAGTGTAGATAGCAAGGTATCTAAGGTGTGATCTGCTCACCGCTCCACACCTATGGGCAGGCCACATCGCTTCAAGAACCGATAACCGATGGGGAAGAAAGTTTCATGAATTGAGACCGCAGCGTAGGTAGGCTTCCCACTAGATGGACCGACGACATCGTGAGAGTCGCGGCTATCAGGATGCAGATGGCAGGCTGTCGTTTGGAGGCTTATGTTCAGCAGTGCATGTCTTCTAGCTGATGATAATGATATTAACATCAGTCTGATAGCCTATTTTAAACAGCTGTTGCTGAGGATGTGGTACGCAGTGCCAGTGGTTGTCACAGTCTGATGGTACTGGTTTACAGAAACGGTTCATTTTTCTGGGATAAAAAGTATCTTAAATGACATAGGTTACATAGGTAGGTAATAATAATAATAATAAATATCTGGGACATTATTGCACACATGGTCATCTGACCCCAAACTAAGCAAAGCTTGTAATATGGCTGCCAGAGACTGATATACATACATATATATTTTTAAATACATACTTAAATAGATATTAACACCCAGACATAGAACAAACACAAAACACAAACAGTTCCGTGTGCGTGGAAAACAAACAAAGAAACACACTTGCATTTAATACATACCTATGTTAGTAATACTACCTATGTATTATACTACTGACTTGACTGCTCCGGTGGCTCAGTTGGTAGTGAATCTACCTTCTGCGCTGGGGGCGTGGGTTCGATTCCCACCTAGGACAAACATTTGTGTGATGAACATTTGTGTTTGTTCTATGCATGGGTGTTAATATCTATTTAAGTATGTATTTAAAAATATGTATGTATGTATATCAGTCTTTGCCAGCCATATTACAAGCTTGGCATAGTTTGGGGTCAGATGACCATGTGTGCAATAATGTCCCAGATATTTATTTATTTTACTGTTTCCCCATTAGCAATTACATCCCCCTCGGTCATCCATTCATATACATTTTGATCACATCATTTGCAGTTGTGTGCGCTCAAATTTGAAGTGTGCATTTGTAGAACAAGTAAGAATATGTCAGTATGTGTTTACCTCGCCCCCTTCAGTTTTTGGCAGACTTTTCGTTACTAGCTCGATTTTAAATGCAGATCCCAACTATATATTATCAAAGAAATCTGTTGATATGATAAAAAAAGATAAGATATCTGCCTGTATCAATCGAGCCAAACCTATTAAAAATAACAGTTCTTATTCTGATTTTCAATTAACTACATTGTGATAAATATATTAAATGTTGTGCTAAACATATCATAACAATTGCAATTATTTTATTCCCTATGTAGTAAGAAGACTCCGACATTAATAAAGAACGATCAATCTTCAATATTCACCAAACCATTTCTGAGAAGGATGTCGAAAAAATCAAGGACTATGGACGAGGCAGACTGGGCATGTAACCATTTTTAATTTATATGCTTTATACAGAATAGTGGTACTAAACCAATAATTATCAATTTAAAAAACCGACTTCATACAAAAGTGTCAGAACTGGACCGAATTCAAATGGGACCACACGGGAAGCACTACCTTTCAAAAAAATATCGATGAACATACCAAAAAAAACATATAGACGAACATAGAACCTCCTCCTTTTTGGAAGTCGGTTAAAAGCACCGACTTCAAAATTAGTAAATACGCGCGCTTGAATGTCAGTTATTTTGATTTGGAAAACCAAACTACTAAACCAATTTTGATGAAATTTATATGGGACCACCTCTGAAGTATGGCCTACCAAACAAAAAAGGAATCATTAAAATCAATGTATAATTGGCGGAGAACTCGATGAACATACATTTTAAAAAAACAGTGGAACATGGAACCGTCCTGTTGAACGCTAAAAATCCAGAATTTGTAGTTTTAAAAAAAAAAATTGAGAAGGCTTTTAAATAATTATTGTACTTATCATTGTGAACAACTTTTACTGTGGAACCCTGAATTGTGTGTAACTTTGAAGCACCAAAATAGAATAAAAATCATAATAGACTCAAAAAAAATAACCAAATACCTGATACGTAATTTTAGTATTGGTCCCATAATAATTATCAATATAAAAAACCGACTTCATAAAAATTTCAGAACTGGACCAAATATGCGCCCTCTATCCCATAGCGCGTGCATTAATTAGGCACTATCGGTTGCGTATGCCTGATTTAGTACTGAGGTGTTCCGACAGATGTCTCTTATAATATTTTTTGTGTAGAAATGACTTTGATTGTTACATTGTAAAAAAATAAAACAGTAGAAGTGGACCAAATTTAAATGGGACCAAACGAGAAGCACCAACTTTCAAATAAAAAAAGAATCATCAAAATCGGTTCACCCAGTCGAAAGTTCGTCGATAGAGGGCGCATGTTCTGACATTCTTATGAAGTCGTTTTTTTATATTGATAATTATTATTGTTTTAATTAAAATCAGTAATGGCTGAGCGGATTTGGTGTGGGGGTAGCATGTACCTACCATGGATTACCATGAGCTACTTTTTATCCCAGAAAAATTGACTACTTACTCTTATACTACGAAAATGAAAACTCATAATAATACTTGGCTCGTCTACATTTTTGAGTGCTTAACCCGAAATTAATATTTTTGATCTGTGATTAATTATAATAAATCTATTTATCTCTACTATAATACTAACAAGGATTTTTTTTATACTTAACTCAAACTAATTAATTTTTGTAGCAGTCTGCTGCGTAGGTCTCCCCTAAACCTCTCCATTCTTCTCTTGCCTTCCTCATCCATTCCGGTCCATATCTTTCTGTGAAGATATCTCCCCCCATCTTTTCTTTTGTCTTCCCTGATTTCTTTTCGTTTCTTGTGGAATCTACTCCATAGCCTTTTTTGGTCCATTTAGTATATTTGAGCCTACAGATGTAGTTTGCCCATTTCTATATAAGTAATCGTATTCTTGTGTGCGACTTGTTAGCTTTGTTTCGAGGGGTTTCCCCGTGAAGCCACTGCTAAGACCCACTGGTGGGACTACGGGGATATTTTTCCCCGTGGAGCGACCACGCTAGAGATGGATTAAAAAAACGAACTTTGTCGTAGCATGGTTTGCGGTCGCACTCATCACCGCAACTTTTCTCATCACCTAAATAGAATCGCTTAAAGCAGGTAGCCGTAAGGCAGCTGTTGTGGTGATGTAAATGATGATTCTGCCTCATGCAGATATGTGACTCTAGTTTCTTCTGGGGCTTCACAATGCCACAACACAGTTTCTACACTTCCGTTCTCCTTCATGCAGCCATGACACAGTGGACTGTCCGTGGCTCCCAGTTTATACAAGTGGCTATTCAAGTTGCAATGACCGGTTATGAGGCCTACAATCAGGCGAAGGTCCTGTCGTTGCAGCTTCAATAGATAGTAATCTTCTAGTAAAGTATAGTATAGTTAAAATTTGCAAGTTGAAGTGGCAATGGGCAGGCCACATCGCTCGAAGAACCGATAACCGATGCTGAAATAAATGAATATGAACCGATGGGGAAGAAAGGTTCTTGAGTGGAGACC
This sequence comes from Agriopis leucophaearia, assembly GCA_949125355.1. Classification (NCBI taxonomy): domain Eukaryota; kingdom Metazoa; phylum Arthropoda; class Insecta; order Lepidoptera; family Geometridae; genus Agriopis; species Agriopis leucophaearia. Next base: position 2,166,210 of record OX421287.1, read on the forward strand.
ATGAGCCGAAAGACTCGGCGTAAGTAGGCCTCCCACTAGATGGACCGACGACATCGTGAGAGTCGCGGGCATCCAGTGGATGCAGATGGCAGGATGTCGTTTACATGTGGAGGTTAAAAGGGGAAGCCTATGTTCAGCAGTGGACATCTTATGGCTGATGATGAATATGACGTTTTGGTTGGAGGTTTCTTTCAGCAAAAGTTTTGATGAGGACTTACGTTTTTATTATATGTACCTACTTATCACACTAATATCATATGTGCAGCGACTTGGATGAAAGTTTGAATGAATGGATGGATACCTATTTGTTACTCAATCACGCAGAAACGGATTTTCTCACTAAAGAGGGAGGCCTATGTTCAGCAGTGGACGTCTTCTAGCTGATGATGATGATGTTAGTCTCCATATAGGGCATTACATGGACTTGACCGTGACTTTGCTTGACTCTGACCGTTACTATGATTTGTTTGCGTTATTTAAAATTTGTAAAACGATTTATTATTCCGACTGAAGGACTCTGTATCCATGGTCAGAAAATATATGAAAAAATAAACTTTGAACTTGACCGACTTCCAAAAAGAAGGAGGTTCTCAATACGACTGTTTTTTTTATGATTGTTACCTCATAACTTTCGAATGGGTGATCCGATTTTGATCAATCTTTTTTTAATTGAAAGCTGGCGCTTTCCGTGTGGTCCCATTTCAATTTGGTCTAGTTCTATTTTGTTTTATTTTTTTACAATGTAACAATTAAAAAGTCATTTCCACACAAAAGATAAGAGACATCTGTCGGAACACCTCAGTACTAAACCAGGCATGCGCTCTCTAAAACCGATAGTGCCTAGTCCAGTTCAGACATGAAGTCTGTCTCTTATATTGATAATTATTCTCATATGTTTATATGTATATTCCAGGCGCCTTTATCCCCGACTCCGTGCGCTGAGATCAGCGACGACGAGCTGGTCTCCATCTCCGTGCGAGACCTCAACCGACAGCTCAAGATGAGAGGTCTCACTAGGGAGCAGATCGTAAGGTATGCGTTTTTTTATATAATACATTTACACCATGGACAAAATCGTCCATGCCTTTATTTGCTCATTTAACAATATTTTTCTCTTAGACGTAAAAATATTAACAACATTTGACTCAAATTAAACTTAAATAATAGTGAGTCCATCTTTTATTTTTAGTTTCATTTTCTGTCTAATTGAAAAAAAAAACTTTTTTTCTCTCTCTTAACACACTACACAATTTAAATTAAACTTAAATACTAGTGAGTCCATCTTTTATTTTTATTTTATTATCTGTGTAATTGAAAAAAAAAACTTTTTTTTCTCTCGTTTAACACACTACACAATTTTAAAAGGTATGGGTTGAAACTCCTGCCGTTATGGCTATCTAACGGAGATGCAAGCAAGGATTGGTAAGCGCACGTTCAAAGAGCTTCCCAACTTAGAGTAAATAAAAATAAATAATAAATAAAATGTCTATATTTCAGGCATTAAAAACCCATATATTACACATGACACAAATTAGAATAAAACATTATTAAAATAAAATAGAAATCTTGAAAAGTTAACAACTTTGAATAATGTAGCATTAGCCCCAACTTCAAAATTCAACAACTCGATAATTAAATAATTATCAATATTAAAAAACCTACTACATAAAAATGTCAGAACTAAACCAAATTTAAATGGGACCACACGAGAAGCACGAGCTTTCTAATAAAAAAAGAATCATCAAAATCGGTTCACCCAGCCGAAAGCTCTGAGGTAACAAACATACAAAAATAAAAATACAGTTGAATTGAGAACTTGGGTTAAAAAGTCCTTAAATTTGTGTTACGTAATTTATGGATGGCCCCTATCATTATATTGCAAAGTTTCATATCGATACATTTCCTATATCGTGTCAGGATGAAGCAGCGTCGACGTACACTCAAGAACCGAGGGTATGCGGCCTCATGTCGCATCAAACGTATAGAGCAGAAGGACGAACTTGAAACTGAGAAGAGTCAGGTACGTCAACTTTCTATAAAGGAATTATATATATACCTCAGCAGGCCCTTTTTTTATGGTACTGAGCGACGAGTCGAGCGAAGTCGCTCGCCTGATGGCTCTTCACGCTTGCCCATAACAGCACAACGCCACTCAGAATTTTGAACTTCAAAAGTTCAAAACCCTGGATGGCAATGCACTGCACACCCAACCACGGCCGTGGAAAAATTGTCTTTCCACCGTTTTTATCCGCGCGTAGACGCGACAGATCTAGAAGATCGATACGTTTGTCTCCTACTAGCGGGATAAAACAGTGGAAAGACAATCTGTCCACGGCCCTTGCTAGGCCTGCAGGGGGTCTAGACAAGAACCACTTTCTGTTGGCGTTAACGCCTGCGGAATGATAAAAAAGTATGAAAATGACATTACAAGCTTTTTAACCGAGTTCCAAAAAGGAGGAGGTTACCAATTCGACAGTTTAAAAAAAAATTAATGTTTGTTACTCATAAGATTCGACAGGGTGAACCGATTTTGATGATTCTTTTTTTATTTGAAAGCTGGTGCTTTCCGTGTGGTCCCATTTCAATTTGGTCCAGTTCTAGACCCCCTGATCAGACATGATCAGGGATCTCACAAGAGATGCATGTCTTAGCCTTAGTAGTAATAGTATGATAATTTATCATCATCATCAGCTAGAAGACGTCCACTGCTGAACATAGGCCTCCCACTTGAACCTCCACACTGAACGACATCCTGCCATCTGCATCCACTGGATGCCCGCGACTCTCACAATGTCGCCGGTCCATCTAGTGGGAAGCCTACCTACGCTGCGTCTTCAAGAACCTTTCCTTCTCCATAGGTTATCGGCTCTTCAAGCGATGGGGCCTTCCCATTGCTATTTCAATTTGCCAAGTTTAATAGCTATGGCGATATTCTTCGTCGAATGTTTCCTCCAGAAAATGCGGTAAAATTAAAACTGGAAAATCGTGGGTAACACCGCATGATTCAGCTAGTCATTTATATAAATTTTCAGGAGTGGCGCGACATGGAAACGATGCAGGAAGACAACAACAGAGTCCGGGACGAGATCGAAGCCCTGCGAGGGAAGTATGACGCTCTCAAACGATTCGCCATCATGAAGAGTATACCGCTGCCACCAGAACTAGAGTTGCTGCCATGAAGTGTTTATGAGCTACTTTTAAATGTATAAGGGTGGGTTATCTTACTTTAGCTTTAACAAACATCGACATTTCAGTAATTTTCAAACTTTCGCGATTTGAACACATCAGCTCGTGACCACGGCCATTGTAACATGGTCGAAACGTCGACCGAAAGGTATCTATTTTTACCTATATTTAATATTGCGCGATAAGTCCCGATAAATATAAAAAACATCGACATTTCAGTTAAAGTACCGGTTAGGCAAAAATTACTTGCACCATCTGACAATTGTTCAATGACGTCATAACTTTAACTTCAACGGTAACTGCCCACGCTTCGCTGGTTAGTGTTATTATGTTAAATATATGTCAAATGCACAATATTCCAGCTATGCATCTGGGGTAAATAAGGTCTCATTAGACTGATAGTAAATACGTCTCTTAATTTTGAAGTTACGATGTGGCCAAGGTACTTGAAGCTGTCTACCATTTTAACAGGCTGTCCGTTAAGGTATAATTCTGGTACGTTATGTCCCCGGTCCCTTTCCCGACGTAAATATTACCATTTCTGTCTTCTTCGTATTGTGAGGTAATGATTACGAGCATATGTTTCACAGATGGTTATCAATTTTCGCAAGCCTTTAATCGAGGGGCTGAGCAACACCATGTCATCAGCATAACTCGAGTTGTTGACGTATCTACCGTCCAACCTGAGTCTCAACCCTCAGTCAACGATCAAATCGTTTATGTAGAGGTTAAACAGGTCGGGAGAGGCGACCCCCCCTTGCCTTACACCGCAGGACAGTCGGTAGTTATCCGACATCACGGAGTCCCATCGAACGCAGTTGGTCTGATTGCCCTACCAATACGTCAGAAGACCAACAACCTCCTGCGTCGTGCACTTACTCCCACAGCAGCTCATGATTTATTGTGTCAAATGCTTGACTTATATCAAGAAAGCACGCGTATACTGTAGTGTCATGTTTTATTACTTGACAATTTCTTTCAATGAAAATATTGCCATGTCCGTGGAAATTTGTGGGCAAAGCCTGTCCATCATCAATACTCATTGAGCTGGTGTGGCAGTAAATAACTCGTTCAAGCACCCTGGCCACTATCGTCTCTAGGCCTATAGTTTGCCACGCTCGAGATATCACCTGTTTTATTTTCACTGACTTCCAAAAAGGAGGAGTTTCTCAATTCGACTTTTTTTTAAATATTTATTATTACAGAACTTTCGATTGGGTGGACCTATTGTGATGATTCTTTTTTTATTTGAAAGCTGGTGCTTCGAAATACTCCTTGTATTGATATCACCGGCAAAATAACTTTCTACCCCTTTTTAACCCTGTTAGGTTAGACGTATTTAGTATTTCAATAAAATACGAAATACGTCTACTATAAATTCTGTTAAAAAAAGTTTATGCAAAATTTGAAGGAGATGGGACCAAGGAATCACGTTGTCCCATATAAACTTTGCCCCCCCTTTTCTTTGGCCTTAGACGTAGAATTTCCTTTCCTTTCTTATCGGATGCCTACGTCATACAAAGAATACACCCTCCAGTTTTACGTCTCTACGATCAGCGGTTTTAGGCTGTACGTTGATCCGTCAGTCAGTCATTAAGTACAAAGCATTTTATATATATAGAAAATATTATAGAAGTCGTAAGTATTTTTTCACATCACCTGCTTGACAATGTCAAATTATATGTCATGCAAACCAAACATAATGTAAGTAATTATTGCCTTACTGTCTAGCCGGGCAATATTATTCTACTGAATTTAATTATAACCTGCTGGTTAATAATATGATTTGAATCTAGAATTTGACACTACAGCCAGATAAGAATTAATAGTACAAGTACAGAAGATTCACTCCGCAATCATTTAAATAAGAAGAGACTCTTGCGCAAAAAAGAGCAGTTCAGGACGTGCGACCGCTAAGTAGATAGATAGATAGAAAGATAGAAAGCTCTTTATTGTTCGCACCAAAAATTACGAACGTACATAGTAGGTAACATAAAAAACAACTTAAAAACTAGTGAAACAATTGGCGGCCTTATCGCTATAAGCGATCTCTTCCAGGCAACCTTAAGTACCTACAGCTAAATTAACCTAGAAGTTGCCTCTCTGTCTATCGCGTGGTAGGTTCGTCTAGACGGTCCCGCCACGTACTTGTAGCTTCATACCTAAAGTGCGAAGTGCGCCAGGCCTGCCTAGCCGTAAATTTGTGTAACCTGCACTAAAACGAACTTATTCAAAAGCCGAACTGGCCACAATTAGAACACAATAAAGAAAAAAACGCGCGAATACTACAAATCGCTGTAGTGCTAAACAACAAACATTTATCATTCCACAATAGGGACACAATAATAATGTATATATAATATTTTTATTGTCTCGCAGAAAGTGTGAAAAGTAGAGTATTCTCTTTGGGGATAAATGTGTCTTCCTCTTGGGCGAGCTTGAATCCCGAGCGTAGTGAAGGATTCTATTCTTAACTCCCTCACTGTACTCGGGAGTTAATCCTCGAATCCTTCATTCCGCTCGGGATTCAATATGACGCCCGTGACACTGCATTTATCCCCTTGGTGAATAATCTACTATTATTTCTGGTGTACACAATGAATAGTTTCTATCTAGTAAGCAATATAATATGGTATACGTTGGTTATATAATTACATTTTTGTATTACAGACTAAGGCAAACGAGTATAAATTTAAAATTATACTTGTTAAATATAAAATTTAAAATAATGTATTATAATTTTATTTCTTAATTTTTATTTTCGGGGCTAGCCTGGATTTTTCCGAGACATTGGTGAGGCCGAAGCCAACACAAGGCCCTGTTGAATACAAAATATAAATTATATATATGTAGAAAATAATTTATAATTTTTAATACTTTATTTCAAACACTTCTCGGGTCTAGCCCGGACATTTGGTGGGCATTGGTGGAGCCGAAGCCAAGAGGCTCTTTTGAATATAAAAATACAATAATGTGTATAAAATTGAATATGAAACCTTTGTACAGTATAGGATTTAAAAAAACTAGGCTATTAATAATAATATTAATAATTATAATGGGAAACGACACCTGTCTTACTCTGTCTCATCTAAAAATATATTTAGGCAGGTGATGACTTGCCACCCACTAATTGCCCCCCATAAAGGCTGCTGTATCTTAGCACCGGAGGGGCAACATCGGCGTGGGTGGCTTAGGGTGTAGAGAGGTGTGCTGCACTTTCACTACGAGCTACTCGCTGCGTTATGCCCTTTAACACTTCCACCCTGGAGCTTAGGTTCTTAGCTCTTGCGGTTTCCACCCCCGGACGGGATCGGGGTTTGGGGTTTTAGCCCCTGGAATCAGGGTACGCGGTGTCGTAATTTTATTTATATTATTATGTAATGTACTTAAACGACTAGTTAAAAAGCTGGTTTATTATTACCATTTAATAAATAAATAAATATATATATATATATAAGAGTAGTAGATTTAGTACTATTAGAATTAATTTAGAATTATTGGTATAATAGGTCGGGGAAAAAGTCTTTTCGTATTTTGTATGTATAAAGTTGTAGTAAAATCTCATCGGTTGTACTGTTTGTAACTGGCTGGTTTTGATATTATTAAAAATATGACATTTTAAAAAAGGAATACAAAAAGTAAAAAGCAATTTCCCGCCATTTTTCAATTGTTTTTTTGTTCGATAAAATGAGTGAAACTAACGAAGAAATTCGATATATTTTGAAGTTTTATTACAAAAAAGGGAAAAATGCGACACAAGCCGCGAATAAAATATGTGACGTTTATGGACCTAATGCAGTGTCATCAAGAGTAGCACAATGTTGGTTCAAGCGTTTTCAGTCCGGGAATTTTGATGTGAAAGATGCAGCTCGCTCTGGTCGCCCTGTTACGGATAAAGTCGATGCCATTTCTGAAAAAGTGGAGCAAGATCGAGCAAGATATTAGTAGTTACGACGTAGCTGAAGAACTGGGGATCGGCCACAAAACAGTTTTGACCCATTTGAAAAAGTCTGGGTATAAAAAAAAACTCGATATTTGGGTGCCACACGAGCTCACTGAAAGAAACCAAATGAATCGTGTGCTCATTTGCGATTCTCTGTTAAAACGTAACGAAACCGAACCGTTTTTGAAAAGATTGATCACTGGTGATGAAAAATGGATCACCTACGACATGAATGTGCGCAAACGATCATGGTCAAAGGGCAGTGAAGCACCACAGACTGTAGCGAAACCCGGATTAACACGTAATAAGGTGATGCTGTGTGTATGGTGGGATTGGAAGGGCATCGTTCATTATGAGCTTTTACCGCCGGGCAAAACCATCGATTCGGATCTCTACTGCCAACAGCTGATGAGACTCAAACAAGAAATTGAGAAAAAACGGCCGGAATTGATCAACAGAAAGGGCGTGGTCTTTCATCATGATAACGCCAGACCGCACACATCTTTGGCCACTCAGCAACAATTAAGAGAGCTTGGTTGGGAAGTGTTAATGCATCCACCATATAGCCCTGACCTTGCACCCTCAGATTTCCACCTGTTTCGGTCTCTTCAGAATTCTTTGGGTAGTGTTAGATTAACATCCAGAGAGGACTGTCAAAACTACTTGTTGCATTTTTTTTATCAGAAGTCCCAAAATTTCTACAGCAATGGGATCATGTCACTACCTACAAGATGGCAACAAGTTATCGAACAAAATGGCACATATATATTATAATTAAATGTAATTAAACTTGAAAAAAATATGTCTTGAATTTGTTTATAAAATACGAAGAAACTTTTTCCCCGACCTTATATGTATGTTTGATTAAAGTATTAAACTTTTTATTTAATGTATTTACTTATTCTTACTTGGAACCAAGGGCTGGCAGTCATTGGTCTTCCATGAAAGAGGAATGAATCTTCCAGAATGCAGTGCATTCCACATCCTAACTATTATTATACCAAAAAAATATCTATATATATTTTGGGATTGCTCTGACGAAGCTTGGACTCTTTTCTTCTTTCATCAGATAGCTAAAGTTAATTTATTATATCTATGAGGTTAAAGATTTCATCTTTCATGAGTGACACCTTTTATATAAATTTTTTTTACATCAATAATAGACAAACCAGATATAATTTCCACACCTCTTCATTTCAAATCTCTTCAATATCTTAGCTCATACAAATTTTTCGCACCCTCTGCTCCACCGTTACCTAGCCAGCTACCTTGGCCAGGGATAGAGGAGTGCGGGGGGGGGGGGGCGGGGGTGCCATAATCCACACGTTTGGCAGGCGGCTTGGGGATCGCAGAGCGTTCCACCATGAAAGTAGGAGGATGCTGCTGCCCATCCTCTGGTGGTTCTTGTCGCAGTTTAAGGACATACCCGGGTCCACCAATAATAAGTTCATGTCCGTTTTTTCTGGCAAAAATTATTTTCAAGTGTCAAGCTTCGCTGGTTAGTGTTATTGTTTATGTTAAATATCTGTCAAATGCATAATATTCCAGCTATGCATTTGGGGTATTTTTTTTTTTTTTTTAACTTGAATAAGTCCGCGTTTGACCACCAACTCGCCTGTTGGTAAGCGACGATGTGGTCGAAGATGAAGCACGCAGACTTAGAAGATACCTATTCACTCTCGCCTTGAAAAGGCCCAAATTATATCTCTCAGGAAACAAGGAAGCCGGCAGGTTGTTCCAATCCTTGGCCGTACGGATTAGAAACGTAGAATCGAAACGTTTTATATATCCAAGGAAAGTCCACAATGTATGGGTGGTAATAGGCCGTTTTCCTACTTGTCCTGTAGTAGAAAGGGGATGGTAGGATAAGGTCATGTAGCTCCGATGCACATTCTCCGAAATAAGGTCTCATTTGACTGATAGTAAATACGTCTCTTTTAATTTTGAAGTTACAATGTGGCCAAGGTACTTGAAGCTGTCTACCATTTTAACAGGCTGTCCGTTAAGGTATAATTCTGGTACGTTATGTCCCCGGTCCCTTTCCCGACCTAAATATTACCATTTCTGTCTTCTTCGTATTGTGAGGTAATGATTACAAGCATATGTTTCACAGATGGTTATAAATTTTCGCAAGCCTTTAATCAAGGGGCTGAGCAGCACCATGTCATCAGCATAACTTGAGTTGTTGACGTATCTCCATCTAGTCTCCATCGGTCCATCTAGTGGGAGGCCTACGAGTACCTACGCTGCGTCTTCCGGTTCATGGTCTCCGCTCAAGAACCTTTCTTCCCCATCGGATAATCATTATCGGAGATGTTGTATAACAAACATTATTGCATCGTTTAATGTATGCAGTTTACTTTAAAAGAAGTAAGTACCCTTGTTAAGTGGGGGTTTGTGCAATATTTCCAGCATTTCTGCACAATGGCTGCTTTTCTTTTGTGTTTCTGTGCAATGGCTGCATTTTACTGGTGTTTCAGTACAATGACTGCATTTTGCTAGTTATTATGTGTATTGGCTGCATATTTCTAGTGTTTATGTGCAAGAGCTGCATTTTGCTAGTTATTATATGTGAATGGCTGCATTTTGCTAGTTATTATGTGGAATAGCTGCATTTTACTAGTTATTGTGTTATGGCAGCATATGTCTAGTGTTTACGTGCATAGGCTGCATTTTTCTAGTGTTTCTGTGCAATGGCTACATTTATTTTGTTTTTTGTAACTCTTTTACGCTCGCTTTTCTTTGTTCGCGTACGTGAGTTACTTTTTGTTTTCGTTTGGCAAGCTTTTTAGATTTACCTACCTTTGGTTTCCAAAGTATCCTCAGGTTGTTTATGGTTTCCTGAGGAGTCAGCACGGATTTTGCAAAGCTTATCTGCCACCCTAGCCTCTGTTATGTATGAATTGCTAGTCTGACGTGATTGTGCACGGCTTGAGCGTTGTTTTGTGCTATTAGAAAATCGTCTAAATAGACTAGGATTCTCACATGCAATTAATTTTTCTCGTAATATTTGATCGACCCAATTCGTGAGAATCGAGAAAGTCAAACCGAATGGAAGGTACGTCATTTGTAGTAAATCTTGATTGTGTCTTTATTTTGAGATTTTAGGGGCCAAAAAAATGTATGGACCTCGCCAGCCTTTTCTGGTACTGATATGAAGGGTTCAGCATTAAAAATATGTGCCACTGATGGTGGAATTTTATTGAATGATACTTTGATTGAGGGTTTCATGCATGCTTCGTAATATAATCGCGACTCGCCTCGATACTTTCAGCCCAACGAACTGCAAAAGATCAGAGGAAATGTTGAAAATATCTCTTTTCAAAAACAATTCATCGATTTGGCGTTTAAATTGCCATGTTTTATATCGCTATTCTTTGCCTAAGCCAGAAAAGGTTGCGAATTCCTTCTTGCTTTGAATCTTTTTGTTTTAATATGTAGTGTGTTATGGCATGACAAGGTGTTGCTTAGCCGCTAAATATCTTTAAGTATTTTGTTTAAATGATTTGGGGTTTTTGGAACAGATGGTTACTTTAATTTTGTTTCTGAGTCGAAAGAAAAGACACCATCATCTTTTCCTTCATGCTCAGAGCTCAGGCAGGAGGGGTGTCACTTCACAGTTTAGTTACGTCAGCCGGCGCGCCTTTCGGACGGGCGTCTCGCTCGGGTCGCATGCTAGCCACGTCGTCGCGCGTAACTACGCATTTTTTCTGTGATTTTTGCAACGTACTGACTTCTAAACGATCTTATGATCCGTGTAAAAGATACAGTTGTGTTTAAATAAAAGGAAGAACAGTAGATTTTCGTATTATTCACAAATAAAATTAGATGGGTTTTTGATTGAATATCGTATTCTTTAACTTAAAAGTAAACGCTTTAGACCAATTTTAAAACAAATCATAAGTAGGTAATTTGCTAATTACCTGAGTGGGTGTACTCACTTGTTAAGGTTTGTTTATAAGTAGGTAATTGTAAACTATTCTAACTTATAAAGAAACTACAAATCCCTAAGAGTATTAATAGCAATATCTAATAAGTATTCTATGTAAATATCAAGAAGACAACCCTAACGTTACACGTGCCGCGTTAGGAGAGATAAAGCTACATGATAGAAAGAGAGCGGCTCTTTAGGTGAATATAGGAGGCGGTATCCAGCGCTGTGAGAGTTGATTTACTACTTTATTGCCTCGTAGACAGAGTCCTTATTAATTTTCTTTGTGAAGTGAACTTTTCATGGCTCAGGGTCGAGCTGTTGTTCGTAAAAGTAGCCATGTGGGTAGATTGACAGTTGTCTTGTATTCGAAAGTTGTGAGAAAACTAAGCTCAGAAAATGCGACCTGAATTTCACGTTTCATATATACCTATAAAAAATATTATCATGCAATGTCACCGAACCGATAACCGATGGGGTAGACGTGTTCTGAAGTGGAGACCACGTTTAGGCAAACGTAGAGTAGGACACCCTGCGGCCAGGTGGAGTGACGACCTGCGTAAAACGGCGGGTAAAAACTGGATGCAGAGAACTGCCGACTGAGTTCAGTGGCGTGCATTGGGAGAGGCCTATGTCCAGTAGTGGACGGATGCAGGCTGATAATAATGATGATGCAAATGTCATGTGTTGTCAATATTTTGTTAGAACCTACATGGCTACCATGCGCACCGCGACAAAATCTTGTCGTCACTTTGCGGGTGAGACCGCAACAAGGTGACTACGTTTTCATATACGCCTGTCTCGCTTTAGCACGATAAAAAGAGTCGATAAATGTTTGTCGCGGAGCGCATGCTAGCCCGGCAGGGATCTTGTACCCAATTGGATTGCGCCACAGACTATATAAAGCTACTACGGATTCGCACATAAAATCGACTTCTTTAATAAAACAGAATTAAATAACATAAAAAATAGTATAGGTACATAAGTATCAGACAGAAAATGTTTAGAAAATTCTCATTTATGTAAAGTGCTCTGAATACGACCTGTGTTTTTTACCCAACTACGTTTACTAATAGCATTAGGCCTTTTATTGCCTGAAATATAAGTTTAACTATATATTGTAATGCATAGTAATGTTAGTCTATTAATTTAAAAAAAAACGGAGCACTATGTTCTTTGGGGCATGGTGCCATATAATTATTTAGCTTAGTAAGTGATCGGAATATACCATTTTTGTTTAACTTTTTGCAATGTTATTTTGGAGTTGGGTATATGTTCGAAATGAAAGATGGCTGAATCTAGATAAAATGCGTATTTATTTACGCCGGAGAATTGTGTCGAGTACATGGGCTTGCCCCGTAGCTAAGTATGAGTAGCGACTGAAGCGCGCAGGCGACGCGGCGCTAGCTGGCGGCCGGCGCGCGCGCTGCGTCGTAACGGTTAATCGAGATAATAGGAGCGCGCGCGGCGATGCTTGCATGTAATAAAAAATATTATTTTATGTTAAGTGTAATGAATGCATGAAATGTAATGTGTGTGTTAAAGTGTAATTATATACGTAACTAGATATGAAATAAAATATAGTAAATGATTTGTATAGTGTAAATAAATAGATAGATTAAATTATTAATATATGTATTATGCTACCTACAGTTATGGCAACTGTCATATGTATTCTTGTATTTCGTTAATAAACTTTATGTAAGGATAATAAAAACAAATAAAGTACACAAACAAAAGTGTCAGTTTTGAAAGTTTTATTTAGAACTTAAAACTAAGATAAATATGTATCATCACACTATAGTAGTCATCTGAGAGCGGGCGGGCAAAGCCTCGGGCTGAAGGCTAGTTAATATGATTATAAGACTTAAGTAATAATCCCGCATAAACAAATAAGAGATGAAACATGTATGAACGGTATTATAACTTAAGCAGTCAATCACTTAATAAAACATTAAAGACAATCCAAAGAATATTTTATAGAAATAAAAATCTAAAATGTTTCATATTACTTAGCAATAATAAATTATATTAACATACACAACGACTTATCCTCGCAACTACGGTAGTTCATAATATATTGGACAGTTTTTTGGATTCATATAATGGAAAAATATCGGAACTTACGTTCAGATATTTTTGATGGTCTGATTTTTATAACTATTGACAGGGGCCGAAAAAGTTTAATAAAAACTGACGGCTAGCGCTCAGCGTGAGCGTAGTAGAAATTTAATACTCGCAAGCTGTCCAATATTACACAGACCTCAAGACCAGGTGTCTTACCGGTTTTCTAGATTTCACCAAAGCTTTAGATCTGGTCAGAGATGTGTTTTGAAGAAAATAAGTAGACATGAGTACCTATACTGATTGAGATTTCTCACAACATCTTGTTTCGATATAAGAGTGCTAACAAAATAAATGAAATGATATGATCATTTCATTTATTTTCTCATTCCTCGTATAGGTTAAAACGCGGGCTTAGGCAAGTTCTTCAACCTATATGTTAATGGTTTATGCTGGGCAAACCTTTTTCATGGACCATAAAATCATATATCGACACCGAGCGTTAAAGTTAAGGCTGCGCTCAACGGTCACAGCTATTTGCGCGTTTAAGTTTTTAAAGTTAAAAAACACGGAATGAAAATTAAAAAAACCCGATTGGGTATAATCTTTAGACATTGCAAATAGTATAAAGCAATTTTCGTGTCGATATTTTATAGGAACGCGGAGGATATAGGAAAAAAAAAACGAAAAAAATATTATTTACTTATTCCGGTATCCTGTAAAATATAAACACGAAAATTGCTTTAGTCATTATACTATTTGCAATGGTACTCTAAAGACAATGCCCAGTCGGAATTTTAAAATGATGACTTAGTGATTTATTATCTCCAAAAACATTGATAACGTACGAAAGATCGTAACTCTGCCTAAGCGTAGCCTTAAGCTTTGGTCTCTTGATCGATATACACAACACGGCGGTAAGCATTATGTTTGACACTTAATTGGATGAAAAACGTCTACAATGTTCTTTGTTCCGTCAAAGCATGCGTCAGCTGTGATGAGCAAGCGCTGACGCTGCGTTGGGACCGCTGACTGCAGCATTGTAACACAAAATAAATAAGCACAGAAGGCCGGCTGCATAGCTTGACCGTTAACAGGCGCACGCACACAAACACGTACGTATACAACTTCGGTCGAACGCCAGTCGCGAGCGCCCGCGCTTTGACAATACACATAATTCATAATGAGTAAATTGCCATTGTCATATTGCAAAAAAACTTTATTTAATAATGGGGCTGTATTATACTTTAAAATATAATAATCGCGCCTTTCGTACGTGCCGTACCGTAATAGACGAAAGTACTTTTCGGTAACCAATTTATAGATTTTTATATAGTTTAACTTTTCCATTAGAAATAAACGTATTTTAAAGTAATACAATACCTTATAAATTGTTTTTCATATAAACTCCCAAAACTAAACTTTTCACAGAACATTAGTTGCTTTGCCACTGCGTTACGGTTATTAAAATCAAGGTCAGCCGACGCCGGCCTTCTGTGCCTATTTATTTTGTGATTGTACGTAGTCGAAGACCTAAGGTTAAGTGAGTCACGAATGGTGGTACTGCAGATGTGCAAGCGGATGCTCGTAGAGGGGGTAGAGGGGGGCTGGTGGCGCGTGCTGCGCGGCTGCTGGCGCGTCGCTGTCATCGTCCGTCGAGGAATCCAGCTGCTTGTCTCCCGGACCCCCGCTGGAAAGAGGAAACATTCTGTTTAGTAACGCAAATGCAGCAACAATCGTAGGAAGGCTGAGCAACCGTTAAAAGGTAGACGGACAGACAGACAGCGTAGGCCGTAATAGGGTCCCGTTTTTACCTTTTGGGTAGGTACGGAACCCTAAAACTGAAGACATTAGAAAACTCAGAAAAAATAAATTGATGAGTTATACCTACAGTTTTCTCTTAAGCATTTACACCCTGGTCGTCCAATGGTTTACATTTTGAGCACATCGTTTGCAGTTGTGTGCGCTCAATATTGAAGTGTGCGTTTGTAGAACTAGTAAGAATATATCAGTGTGTGCAGTACGTGTTTACCTTGCCCCGTTCAGATTTTGCTAGCTACTAGCTCGAGTTTAAAGGCAGATCCAAGCTATATATTAGGTATCAAAGCTAGAAAACAAACTATAACAGGCATGTGGCCTAATGTTTAATTTATTATAAATAACTTAGCTTAGCTTTAACTTAGCGATGAATATAACTAAATACAATACACATACTGAAAAAATTATTTGAATCGGCTGATTATTCTCTGAGATATGAGAGTTTAAAGTTTTAGGTGGGGATAGAGGGGATGATCCATCCCTTTCTCGCAAAGCGTGTGTTTGTATAGCATTTGTATGCCGCGCCTGAGGCTTGACGTCATAGCTCTGTAGAAATGCGCTCTCTGTCTAGCATGAAATTAAAATGCTTATAACATATTTATTATTGAACGAATTTAAATTTTGTTTTCGTTGATAGGCTCTATTGATGATCAGCTTTTTTATGAGGTAATAAAAAATATTAGTCATCATGCCTATTGTAGAAAGGCATATCTCCCTTGTTTGTCTGATCTCAGAATGAGCATCAACAACCCAATCCCCACATTTTATTACACTGAGAACAAAATAAAATTGTCGGATTAATATTTAGTAGGACGGGCAGGCATTTTGAAATATCACCAGTGACAGGACAGGGCGGCCCTCCCAGTCCGCGGTAACTTGACACCTTGTCGCTACGGACGACGCTGGGCCGTTCTAACTGTTGTTGAAGCTGGGGCTGACGCTTAACGTGTTTATAAATAATCATCAATTTAAAATCGACTTCAAAATGAGTAAATACCACAAACCTAAAAAAACTAGATCTGTGGGAAATACCCAATTTCGTTTACTTGTTAGAAGACAAAGACAAAACGTTTTGATTCTACGTTTCTAATCCGTACGGCTAAGAATTGGAACAATCTGCCGGCTTCCTGAGATATATAATTTGGTCGGGCCTTTTCAAGGCGAGAGTGAATAGGTATCTTCTAACTCTGCGCGCTTCATCTTCAACCACATCGTCGCTTACCAACAGGCGAGTTGGTGGTCAAATGCGGACTTATTCGCGTTAAAAAAACCGGCTAAGTGAGAGTCGGACTCGCGGACAAAGAGTTCCGTACCATTATCTATTTAAACGGCAGAATAACACGTTTTTAGTATGGGAAATAAAAAAAATCCTTTAAATATTAATTTTATTTTAATTTAAGAATAACACGTTTTTAAAATGGGAAATAAAAAAATCCTTTAAATATTAATTTTATTTTAATTTAATTATTTATTTTTAAATTCAATATATAACTAAATATTCTGTGAATATTTCAAGCGTCTACCTGTTGCCGTTATCAATATCGCGCAAAAACGAGCAAAAAAATCACGTTTGTTGTATCGTAGCCCCCTTAAATATTTATTTCATTCAAATTTTTAGTATTTGTTGTTATAGCGGCAACGAAAATACATCATCTGTGATTTTTTTTACTGTCACGGTTCATGAGATACAGCCTGGTGACAGACGGACGGACAGCGGAGCCTTAGTAATAGGGTCCCGTTTTACCCTTTGGGTACGGAACCTTAAAAAACAGTCGTATTGATAACCTCTTCCTTTTTGGAAGTCGGCTAAAAAAACTAGATCTATGGCAAATACCCAATTTCGTTTACTTGTTGGAAGCCATATTTTTTCTAGTTATTTTGTTAAAAAAACCAACCAACTTTTTGTTTGAACAGATTTTGATGATAACTACAAATCCGAAAGCATTATAATTATCATTATTTACGGGATATTTACCGTATTAAATAGTAGTAGTATTTTCCGTTGTTGTAGTGGTAGTACTCTTTTGCAGAAGTCCGACTGGGGAAGTACCACACCTTTGCCAGTTATTCAACCGCCAAGCAGTAGTGTGCAAACACTCCTGTGTTCCGGATTGAAGGGCAATGTTTCCAGCGAAATTACAGGGCACACAGAGATTTGACATCTTATATCTCAGGGTGACGAGCGCAGTGCGTTGCCATCCAGGGTTTTGAACTGTTGAAGTTCAATATTCTGAGTGGCGTTGTGCTGTTATGGGCAAGCGTGAAGAGCCATCAGGCGAGCGACTGCGCTCGTCTCGTCACCCAGTATCATATAAAAAAAGTTAAGTTGTGGAAGGTTGTGGCATATTCTTTAAAAAATCTATTTTTATTTTTAAAAAAACAGTTAATCGGCGGAGTTCTGAAGTAACAAACATAAAAAAACACATGGCGAGTATAGATCATCTAACTTAATCTTTGCTTACTAGTTTAATGCAAGTTCAAACGTATAATTTTTATTTTCCTCTACGGTACAGACTACAGATATTAGTACTGGGTTATTTGGTATTTTCGCTGTCATTAGTTTTTGTACACGGTGGATGTAGAATTCAAACGTTTTCAGAATAATTATGGCTTTATTCGACAAAAATACGGCGTAAAGTATATACTCTGATCTATGGTAAATGACAATATTGAGATAAGACAGATCTGCCAACGAAGTGACAAATGATTATCAGAGGAGGTTGCATATCACCACAGTGGACAAGAGGAATAATCGTTCCCGGGATCATGCTTGATAGGAAGTAGGGGGCGGCCATAGGCAATCACTAAACGAAAAAATTCTCACTTCAGTGGGCAATCAGCTATAGGCCTAGGGCAGCCAAGGTATCTAGTAAATAAAAAATAGTAAATAAATATAGGCTACTAGTAAATAAAACCGCTCGAGAATTAGACTCAATTTGGTTTGTTGTAACGTGCCCAATATATTACAATTACTCATCATCACCATCAGCCAGAAGACGTCCACTGTTGAACTGCCCACCCCTTTAACCTCCACACTGAACGACATCCTGCCATCTGCATCCACTGGATGACCGCGACTCTCACAATGACGTCGGTCCATCTAGTGGGAGGCCTACCTACGCTGCGTCTTCCGGTTCGTGGTCTCCACTCAAGAACCTTTCTTCCCCATCGAGCGATGTGGCCTGCCCATTGCCACTTCAACTTGCAAATTTTAGTAGCAATGTCGGTGATTCTGGTTCTTTGGCGAATATCTACGTTCCGGATTTTATCGCACAAAGAAACGAGCATAGCTCTCTCCATTGCTCGTTGTGTGACTGAGTTTTTACAAAAGGCCAACAGTCACAATTAACTACTTACTTATTAATAAACCCGTCGGGTTTTTAAGTTTGAATAGCATGTTTTATTTTCTAGATTGAAATAAATTTATTATTTGTCTGACAAGCTATCTAAAGGTATAACTAATATTTTAAAATATCGCCAGTGACATTGCAGCCCTCCCAGTTCGTGAGGTAATTTGATACATCGGACTTGTCGCTACGAGGTTGGGAGAGTTAAAACAAAGCGAGGGGTACCTACTGTCGAATTATTCGATGATAATATTGTATTGTATTATGAAAGTCATCTAATTTGTGTCCAAAATACCTCAGGGCCTTAAGACGAAAGTTTCGACCAACGTGTGTTGCCAGTGATATATATACGGCATTGAAACGTGGTCTCTCACTATGGGCCTCATGAGCAAGCTCAAAGTCGCACAACGAGCTATGAAGAGAGCTATGCTCGAAGTTTCTCTACGAGATCGAATCAGAAATAAGGAGATCCGTAAACGAACGAAAGTTACCGACATAGCCCACCGGATTAGCAAATTGAAGTGATCACACGGCATATATCAAGCAGGACAGATGGCCGATGGGGCCGAAAGGTTCTCGAATGGAGACCAAGAACCGGTAAATGCAGCGTAGGATGTCCTACAAGATGGACAGACGACCGTTGAGAGACCGTAGGAAAGCGCTGGATGCAGGCCGTTTCTAAGAGGCCCTTTTAGAGATCGATGGGGGAGGCCTACGTCCAGCTGTGGACGTCCTATTTCTGAAATGATGATGATACTAAATGTTGTAATTTTGCAGTCATCTAATTTGTGGGAGGAAGAAGAAGAAGACGTAGGTACGCAGGTCAATCTAAGAACACCTACGCTCAATTACAGGCAGTGCATTCCAGTTTCTTAATGGTTCGTACACTAAAAATCTGGAATCAAAGCTCTTTGTACGGGTTTTTAGAATATCTACCATGAAACAGTGCCTTTTCGTTTTGCCCTGCTCGTCTGATAGAGAAATGTTAGTCACTCTCCGAAATGTGTTTCGAAAAAACTGATAGACTAGCAAATTAGCGTCAATGTTTTTGAAGCTTTATATCGGCCTCCTTGACGTGTCCGTCAACGGCGAACCTGACTAGCGCCGGTTATGAGCGCGTATATGGCTGGCAAAACCAAACTTAGTTTTAAAGGTCCTGTTGCAAGGCGCACAATGCAACTGACCATCAGCATTGTATGTGTAAGTGTAGGTAGGCTTCGGACGGGTTTTAATGATAAGGCGTTTAGCATCTAGGTCTTGTATTCGCTTCTCTTCGAAATTATTAACAGCCTTATGAACAGAGCTGCGCCACACTCGCCTCTGTTGCGCGAGCTCTTCCCAACCCTCGCACGGGATGTCACATGCGGTGAGATGGCGCTTCAGGACATCCCTGTAACGCAAGTACTGGCCCCCAGGTGTACGCTTTCCCTCCTTCAGCTGCGAGTAAAAGACAGCTTTAGGCAACCTAGAGTCATCCATACGTACAAGATGTCCACACCATCTCAGTTGACCCTTAATTAGCAAGGACTCTATGCCACATAGCTCTGTTCTTCTCAAGCTTGAAGCTTTATCCGAGATATTGTCCTATGGAAATCTTAGGAGCATAAACATAAAATAATTTATAAAGGGTTAAGCGGTAAGGGTGTACTATACATAGCTGATAGGGGTAGGTACGTCATCATAGAAAACGGTCATTGACACTTGACAATAAGTACTCATGTATTATATGGAACAGCTAATGTTTTTATCGCAATTTCAGGGTAAATTAAAAAAAAATATATTTTCGCCATTTAAAAGTTGTTCATAATTAGTACAATGGACTCCTTTCAGCTTAGTTCACCCTTTCCGCGTAACCCAGTACAATTCGCATGGTTTTGAAATTTACAAAAAGTTTTTTTTTTTTCTTTGTTTGGAGTCGTGGATTTAGTTAGCCCGGCAGCCATCTATGTATTTCAATAAATTTCAATAATAAATGGCAACGTCTTTATTTCATCCAATCATTAAATAATAATAGCATTCATTATAATCATAAAAAATAATAACAACAATGCTGAGTGCGTCCCTGTTTGCTTTTAGGACGCAGATGTGCCGGTGTCAGGTTACGTATCTCTGTCTCTATCGCGCGTATAGCACCGTTCCTCTCGCACCTGTAGCACTGTCCTTATTACAAGTGTAGCGTTGTCCCTTTCACGCGGACTCATTGGAAGTTCTCCAAATAGACCAAATACAGACGTTTTAGAATGGAAAATGCGTTTTGTTTTTGCTTGAAGAGTACTTTAATTAATATTTGTTTCATTTTAAAGGCTTTCGGCATTTCGCTAACCAATTGCAATTCCTAGGTTGTGATTCTTTATCTTCGACCGCAACGTATGTAGGATTCGAATTTACGACAACTATTCATAATTATCACCTATCTAAGTATCACTATCTTTACCTTTTCATGAACGCACACGCACGAAAGTTTGCCAGCACCTTTGCACACCTTTGCTAGTTATTCAACCGCCAAGCAGTAGTGTGCAAAAACTACTGTGTTCCGGATTGAAGGGCAATGTTTCCAGCGAAATTACAGGGCACACAGAGATTGGACATCTTATATCTCGAGGTGACGAGCGCAGTGCATTGCCATCCAGGGTTTTGAACTGTTGAAGTTCAAATTTCTGAGTGGCTTGAGCTGTTATGGGCAAGCGTGAAGAGTCATCAGGCGAGCGATTTCGCTCCTCTCGTCACCCAGTATCATAAAAAAAAGTATCTCATCATCATCAGCCAAAAGACGTCCACTGCTGAACATAGGTCTGCCCCTTTAACCTCCACACCGAACGACATCCTGCCATCTGCATCCACTGGATGCCCGCGACTCTCACAATGTCGTCGGTCCATCTAGTGGGAGGCCTGCAGCTATGTCGGTGACTCTGGTTCTTTGGCGAATATCTACGTTCCGAATTTTGTCACGCAAAGAAACTCCGAGCATAGCTCTCTCCATTGCTCGTTGTGTGACTCTGAGTTTCTCCAACATGAAAATTTAGTTCCGCTGTTTGTCGTGGGACTTCTTTCATGATAATTATCAATATAAAAAATAGACTCCATAAAACTTTCAAATAAAAAAAGAATCATCAAAATCAGTTCACACTGTCGACAGTTCTGAGGTAACAAACCGAGTCGATTTGAGAACCTCCTCCTTTTTGGAAGTCGGTTAAAAAGTACATCCGTAGTAAAGACGACATTTTACTCTCAGTCAGCTACCTCCATGTAGTTTTTTTATTTACGAGATTAATTGGATTTAGTTAACATTTTAATTAAGTTACTTGACAGTTTGTTTTTAAAAATGATTTTCAAGATTTAATAAGTCATCATATATGATTATTTACGGGATATTTACCGTGGTAAGGTTGTGGAAGGAGCTCCCGATAACAACCACAACCTACTTCCACAACCTTACCACGGTAAATATCCCGTAAATAATCATATAACTTTAGTGAACAACCGTGATAGTATAAAACAATGATTTAATAAGTCGTTTTCCGATTGTGAATTTTGTAATCGATTGTTCGACGACACGAGACATCCCTAGCAGCAGTCATCGCCCCGCATTGTATCGAGTTACCCACGAAGCCAGCCAAATGGCTAGACAAACGAAGGCCCGTCCTGGTAGGTTACCATAATCTCAAAAACATTCTAATAACTATAAATAACCTTACATTGAATGTTGCCATGCTCTCTTTCTTTTTTTGTTTGATCGCTTCGACCAAAATAAAATAAATTTGATCGCCAGGTTTCTCCTCTTCACGAAGGTCGGAGACGTTTTAGCCGACTTCCAAAAAGGAGAAGGTTCTCAATTCGACTGTTTTTTTTATTAGAACTTTCGACTGGGTAAATCGTATTTTTTATATATATATTTTTATCGCGAATAAGTCCGCGTTTCTCCAACTCGCCTGTTGGTGAGCGACGATGTGGTTGAAGATGAAGCACGCAGACTTAGAAGATACCTATTCACTCTCGCCTTGAAAAGGCCCAGATTATATCTCTCAGGAAACAAGGAAGCCGGCAGGTTGTTCCAATCCTTGGCCTTACGTAATATAAAAAACCGACGTCATAGAAATTTCAGAACTGGACCATATCAAAATGAGACCACACGGGAAGCACCAGCTTTCAAATAAAAAAATAATCATCAAAATCGGTTCACCCAGTCGAAAGCTCTGAGGTAACAAACATAAATAAATAAAACATTCGTCTTGAGAACCTCCTCCTTTTTGGAAGTCGGTTAAATACATTTCGAGCTGGTCCGTTGTGTTGACTAGTGAATCGGAAGCGATCCCATGTGGTCCGTTCTTAACAGATTTCACACTCGGATAGACAATCGGATTATAAGATAAGGTACCTATAGCTTTAGAAGAAAACTGGTGATGCGGCAAGTTTTAGGAGTAGGTACTTTTTTTGGTGGCGTCGGCGCCAGTGGCAACGTCAAAGATTTAAGAAAATATTTTTTGTCGATTGTTCCGAGTCCTTCAAATGGAGACAAGGTAAAACTCGCACACCAGCACGCAGTACCAAGGTACTATAATATAATTCTCAATATAAAAAACTGACTTCATCAGAACTGGACCAAATTGAAATGGGACCAAATGGGAAGAACATTTTCCAAGAGTATACAGTAACTTTGTCTTAAATAATTATCGATATAAAAAAACCGACATTATAAAAATGTCAGAACTAGACCAAATTAAAAAGGGACAACATGGGAAGCACTAGCTTTCAAATAAAAAAAGAATCATCAAAATTGGTTCATCCAGTCAAAAGTTCTGCGGTAACAAACATAAACAAAAAATAAAAAAATAGTCGAATTGATAATCTCCTCATTTTTTGAAGACGGTTAAAAATGAAATCTTGCGTGTATTTTACTATATTTAAAGGGTCAGAATACCGGAGGCAGCGATATCGCTCGCGCATTCGATGTTTTTTAACCGACTTCCAAATAGGAGGAGGTTTTATCAATTCGCCTGTTTTATTTTATTTTTATGCTTTTACCTCCTAACTTTCGACTGTGTGAACCGATTTTGATGATTCTTTTTTTATTTGAAAGCTGCTTCCCGTGTGGTCCCATTTTAATTAGGTCCAGTTCTGACATTTTTATAAAGTCGGTTTTTTATATTGATAATTATTTAAGACAAAGTTACTGTCCACTTTTGAAAAATGTGCTTCGGTCATTTTGCAACGTTAATATTTCAAGATATTTGGAACATTTTTTTTTTTTTATAATTACCAGAATAATAGGACCTAAAAAAGACCGCAGGAAAACGCAGGCCGCTTCCAACCGGCCCTTTTGGGAATCTATGGGGGAGGCCTATGTTCAACAGTGGACGTCTTCTGGCTGTTGTTGACGATGATGACTGGCAATTGCACAAGAGTGCTACGCCAAAATCCTCACAGAAGAAATAATGAATAACTTACCAAAGTTGTAACATAGTGCTATCCATTCATACAAAAACTGCAAATTTAGTTATACTGCCGTCCGCAAGCTAGAAAGCAGTTAATCAACACTAGGTCCAATGTAAGTAGACTGCTGTAACCAGGCGCGGATCCACCGTTGTGGGCACGATGGGAATGCCCACAACCCTAATACGTGACTTATGACGGCACACTTTTACGGTCTATTTAGATCGATAGGCTTTAAAACTATATCCAATGCCGTAATAAAAAAAAAACAATGAATCGTGCGTGTTTCGGAACGTAACTTAAGTAGCAAAGTACCTATTTCTTCTAACTTTTTATAATAGGTTTGATAGGTATGTTCATAGACGCTATGCCGCACGTCACATTTTTGACAACATAATTTATTTATCTGTTTCATTTTGGCACCATTGATTGAACTCATTGGTATTAAAAGAATGAGATGACTATTCGCTGGGTGACTCGCACTTGCCCGATTTTGCGGGTGGCTGTGACCACAACTTTTTTTGAGGACTGGATCCGCGCCTGGCTTTAACTAGCTTAGTGCGTAAAGTTGAAGGGTCAACTTACATTGGACCTTATGTTGGTTAGCTGCTTTCTAGCTTGCGCACGGCAGTATATAGATATCTTACCTGTCTTTGTGTTCAGCTTGTCTGTCCCGTTGCCGTCGATTCTTGAACCAGTTTGAAACCTGAAATAAAAGAGCTCCATTGTAAAAACCAATAATCTTTTTTTTAAAGACAAGTGCCTTTATTAAGTAAACTGACTAAACAACCAGCTTGGGGCATTGGATTCTAATGAGAAACGTGCAAAGAGGATCATCAACTAAGCCCTAGTTCAGACTAAGGGCCTTACTTAAAAACGTTACTCAAGTTGATCCATGTTTTAAAATACTCTCAACTTCTCGCTGACGGCAATCGTCACACGCGAAAACAAGACGGAGCATATTTAAGCGTATGTCAACTTGAGTAACGTTTTTAAGTAAGGCCCTTAGTCTTGAGCATCGGCGCAAAGTTGCTAGTCTACCTGTCAGTTTTTAACCGACTTCCAAAAAGGAGGAGGTTCTCAATTCGACCTTTTTTTTTAAATATTTGTTACCTCATAACTTTCGACTGGGTGAACCGATTTTTATTTGAAAGATGGTGCTTCCCGTATGATCCCATTTCAATGAAAAATGTCCAGTTCTGACATTTTTCCCCTCTCTATGAGGGAGGTCTTGTCCAACCTTGGACGTTAATTGGCTGATGATGTACTAACATTTTTATGAAGTTCGTTTTTTAAATTGATAATTATTTTTCGTAAATTTCGGAGTGTGCATCGGATCTGCATGATCTAATCTTACCCATTTTTCTATCGGACTGCCAGAGCGGGCACAAAAAATCGACACCGCTTTATGGTTAAAATTCCGAAAACCCGTACGAAGCGCTTTTATTCCACTTTTGTTGTGCTAAAAATATATCAGCTGTTCCATACATTTCATTTGTCGAATGAGAATGATCGTTGTCTTTGGAATAGCTGAATTATTTTTCGCGATTTCAGGGTTGGTTAAAAAACTTGTTCATAATGATAGGTACTATGCATAGACGCTGTTTTAAACTATCACGGTTGTTCACTAAAGTTATAAGTTAGTCTTCCCGTGAACATGGTGCATGTAACTGCGCCGAAATATCGAGAGCTCCTTCCACAACCTTACCACGGTAAATATCCCGTAAATAATCATATAACTTTATGCATAGACGGTCCATAATTCAGAATGGACCTCTTTCAGCCTAATACTTTTTTTAGTACTTTCGGTTTTTCCGCGTTCCAATTTAATACACTTGCGTTTGACCGCCAACGCTACGATGGAGCACGCTTGCATAAAAGAAACCTATTCACTCGTGATTTGAAGACAACCAGATTGTAACTATCGGGGAATACCCATTCAGGCAGCGTATTCCACAGACTAGCAGTTCGCACAATAAAAGTTGAATTAAAGCACTTCGTACGGGTTTTCGGAATTTTACATTACATGCTTTCAGATTCAGATTATTTATTGCTTCCACACAGTACAAAGGTGGCAAATAAAACATTAAAACTAGTACATAGTTCATATGGACCCTGTCGGGCACAGAACAGTGAGGAGGACGGCTATATAAACATTTCAATTTATCACTGTTTTAAACTATCACGGTTGTTCACTAGGTATATGATTATTTACGGGATATTTACCGTGGTAAGGTTGTGGAAGGAGCTCCCGATATTTCGGCGCAGTTACATGCACCATGTTCACGGAAAGACGGGGGGACGGGTATTTCCGTGAACGGCAAATATACCGTAAATAATCATAATATAACTATATTTCAATTTATATTTTCGCTTAAATATTCAGCAATCGAAATACACTTTTTCATTCAGAAACTGCTTTATGTGCATAAAGCTGAAGTTGGTAGGTATTTAAATATATCTAGACTCCACCGCAATGTAACAAAGTTTTTTTCTCTATCTGTAATAGTATCCGTGCGAGTTTGAGGAAGCGAGGCCACGTCTCGGGTTACCGTCACCACAGCTGCCTGCTTCAAGCCTCGCTTGCTACGAAAGTGGAAAAAACATGACATGCCACAAGACTTTTGACGCTTGAGAATAAGGCCGTAGCCGTGAATCCAACTTCATGGAAAGTTCACTAAATTCATCCCCTAAATTTCTACCTTTAGAGGTAAATTACTTTTTTAACCGACTTCCAAAAAGGTGGAGGCTCTCTCTATTCGAATGGTTTCTTTTAATTTGTTACCTCAGAACTTTCTACTGGGTGAATCGATTTTGATGATTCTTTTTTTATTTGAAATCTGGTGCTTCCCGTGTGATCCCATTTCAATTTGGTACAGTTCCGACATTTTTATGAAGTCTGTTTTTTATATTGGTAAATTATTAAATTTTAACGAGATTTACCTCGAAATATAGCCTATTCCACGGGCGTAAAAGAGCGGAAAACACAAAAAATCTAGAGAAAATGATACTGATAAAAAAATTACACTTTAATGGGACAAACTATTTAAATTATCGCATTGTCATCTGTCCTTGATAAGTTCGCAAAATTTCAATTAAATTTGACATTTAAAACTATGTAGTTGAAAATCAAGTGCAAAGATTCCGTTACATACATACCAAGCTAATAAAAGCGTGTTAAAAACTAGAGATTCGTCATAGAAACAGTCATCATCGTCATCAGCCAGAAGACGTCCACTACTAAACATAGGCCCTTTAACATCCACACTGAACGACATCCTGCCATCTGCATCCACTGGATGCCCGCGACTCTCACGATATCGTCGGTCCATCTAGTGGGAGGCCTACCTACGCTGCGTCTTCCGGTTCGTGGTCTTTACTCAAGAACCTTTCTACCCCATCGGTTATCGGACTTCGAGCGATGTGGCCTGCCCATTGCCACTTCAACTTAGAAACATAAAATCCTGATAATTATAATCCCACTATAATATTATAAATGAGAAAGTTTGGATGGATGGATATTTGTTACTCAATCACGCCAGAACGGCTGGATGGATTTGGATGAATTTTGGTACATACATTGCTTATTTCCTGGATTAACACATAGGTTACTTTAAATCATCATCATCATCATCGCCGATTTTCATCACCACGCGGGTGAAACCGCGGGGTGCAGCTAATTTATAAATAAAATATGGCAAGGTAAAAATATTGTTTGTCAACCTGTACAGTGGTAAGTCCTGTGGTCTCGGCCAGCTCTCTCTTCTCCCGAGGCGAGGGGTATGGGTTGTGGAGGTACCAGTCGCGCAGCACTGATCTAGACTTCTCCTGAGGAGGACAACAGGTTTAAATATACTATAAAGAAGAAAAACAAATGTTATTAAATTAAACAGTATGTGCGGTACCAATGGGCCCCAAACTAGGCAAAGCCTGTATCGTGGTGGCCCAGTCACATCGGGTAACAAGTAGAGGATGCGCGTGCTTACGTGATTATCATCTTCATCATCATCACTATCACTAAATATGTAGGATAAAACAAACTCGCTTCCCGCTGTCTGTCCCTATAGATCTATGCTTAGATCTTTAAAACTATGCAACAGATTTTGATGCGGTTTTTTTAAATAGATAGAGTGATTCAAGAGGAAGTATTATATAAATAATAAATGCATAATATAGAAGAGAAACGCTGATAATTTTAGAGGTTTCTAATGTGATGTAGTAAAAAAAAAAAAAAAATGCGCTTACATTGCAAACCACAGAAATGAGAAGGGTAGAAAAAAATTCTCACTTCAGTGTTGCAAACGCTGGCTGAACCCTACGAGATATATCAAAATAATGTACTACAGTATTGTACACCTTAAAAAGGTCTACAAAAAAGTCCGTGACGGTATATGACTATCTCTTAGGGATAAACCACAATAACCATTTTTTATCCTTTACTTTTTACGAGAATTAATGGATAATTTACGAAACGATTTTAAGCAATACAGCATTAATCCTTATCTAATTAAGGAGGTTACCTTGAAGCAGTAAGAGGTCTCCTCCCCATCCCATATGGTCCGGGGCAGCGGGAACTTACGCCGTACGCGGTACTTGCCGACGGCACCCAGGGGCCGACCTCGGAGCCTCTCGGCCTCCATGTAGTGAGCTGTATGGAATAAACAAGCAAGCATTACTAAAATAATAAACATCAGTGATAGGACTGCACGTCAGAAGTGAAAACTTAAGTAGTAATTCACCTGTTCTACAAGAGATGGCGCTGTTTTAAAATAAATGGTACAGCGTGACGATGACGCGAGTTCCATGATTTTTGTTCACCCAAAAGGTGATTAACGCGCATACAGAAGTTTTCACTTCAAATACCTCCAATAATAATTATCAATATAAAAAACGGCCAAATTGCAATGGGACCAAACGGGATGCACCATTAGTACAAGATTTGATAGTTTTCGAAAACTGTTTTCGTTTTGTTCCATACATTGCTGGGCTGAAAGCTATTCGAAACTATTTTTCGTATTTGACTGAAGCAACCTATACTGCCGATTACTACAGATTTTAGTTCCTCCTCATTTCCGCTGGAGGCGCTTTACTGAAATGTATGGAGCAATACGAAATCGAAAAAAGTTATCGAAAACTTCTAAAACTTGTACTAAACGTACAGCTTTCAAATAAAAAAAAAAGAATTATCAAAATCGGTTCACCCATTCAAAAGTTCAAAAAAACATCGTCATAGGACTGCACGTCAGAAGTGAAAACTTAAGTAGTAATTCACCTATTCTACAAGAGATGGCGCTGTTTTAAAATACACGGCAGTGTGTATTATGTATTCTGTGACAGCGTGACGATGAGTTCCATGATTCATGTTCACCCAAACTGATCAACGCGTCTAAAGAAGTTTACACTTTAAAAATATAGCTCACCTTTCAACCACAGGCTCTGCAGCTTCGCATGGTTATGGGCGCTAAAGCTGTGTGACTCCAGGAGTCTGTACAACTCCTTGAAGTTCCCTCTATGGAAGGCCACCATGGCCTTTGCTTTGAGGACGGACTCGTGTGCGTGGAGGCGCTCGCACGCCGGGAGAGACCAGAGGAAACGCCCGAGGCGTTCGATGTTGTTGGCTTGTTGGAGCACCTGGGAAGAAGGTGTTCATTAACTCTTGAAAGCTCTTTAGGGTTCCGTACCCATAGGGTAATAACCAATATAAAAAATAACAGGCCAAGTGCGAGTCGCGCACGAAGGGTTTCGTACAATTATCTATAAAAACGGCAAAAAATCACGTTTGTTGTATGGGAGCCCCCTTAAATATTTATTTTATTCTGCTTTTTAGTATTTGTTGTTATAGCGGCAACAGAAATACATCAACTGTGAAAATTTCAACTGTCTAACTATCACGGTTCATGAGATACAGCCTGGTGACAGACGGACACCCGAGTCTTAGTAATAGGGTCCCGTTTTACCCTTTGGGTACGGAACCCTAAAAATCTACACATACGCCGATATTTTAACGATTGTTTCCGCTGCATATAGCAAAAACAAAAATCCTTGTATTCGTAGGTCCTGCACAAACATTGCATTTGGGTGGTCCCGGGTAGCTAGGGTAGTTACAAATGGTTACTGCTTGCAAAGAATGTATACCTATTACCTAGGTACTCCGTTCTTCTCTGTATGCTCGATCCAAGCATTTATTTGCTCTGACAGCTGTAAAAAAAGCTGAATAATAACATTTTCTTTTAATATTTCACTAAAGTATATATATCAGGCGGGTACTTGATTTAAACTATGTCCAAGCATTTATTAGCTCTGATAGCTGCAATAACATGTAAAAATCTGAATCAAAACGATGAATTCTGATAACTTTCGTTAGTTAGGTATATGATTATTTACGGGATATTGACCGTGGTAAGGTTGTGGAAGGAGCTCCCGATAATTCGGCGCAGTTACATGCACCTTGTTCACGGGAAGACTGAAGAATGCGGGTGGTTGGTGAAAAAGTTCAAAGTTAGGTACAGACAAAACGATCTACCCTCTTTCTTAGTCTTTTGCTACGGTATCACTGGAACTCGAACTCGAACCTAAGTCTCTACAAAACACACTCACTGTATCACTGCGTATAGTATTTTGAACACATTTTGAACGCGGACTTTTATTTTTAACAACCGTGATAGTTTAAAACAGTGTTTAACTTTCGTTAGATTTTTTTGACTGCCCCCGTGGCTCAGTTGGTAGTGAACCTACTTTCTGCGCTTGGGGCGTGGGTTCGATTCTCATCTAGGACAACCATTTGTGTGATGAACATTTGTGTTTGTTCTATGTCTGGGTGTTAATATCTATTTAAGTATGTATTTAAAAAAAAATATACCTATATGTATATTAGTCTCTGGCAGCCATATTACAAGCTTTGCTTAGTTTGGGGTCAGATGACCGTGTGTGCAATAATGTACAAGATATTTTATATATATTTTTTTTAATGAGTGTGTTACTCCTGCTTAACCTTTCACCTTAAAATGAGATTTTAGTGAATTAAACGTTGACATTGAAAAATAATCTCTAATATCGCGAATCAATAACTTTAATTAGTTTGGAAAGTAAAAAAAATGCAGAGAGCACAAGGCAGGTACTGTAGTTTTCCTCCCCTAAAAACGCATCCCATGAGTAAAGCTAAAAACACCATTAATTACAGATAACGATATAAATAATTACACTCCACCGCTCCATCGGAACAATTACAGTATCATCAATAACAAAGCCGTGGAGATGCACCCTACTCTACCTACGAATTACTGGTAACTGATACCCGATACCCTACAGTAATGGGGTTTGGGAGAATTGAGGGTAGAAAGCTATGGTTGAGGGAGTGGGGATAATCTTTAATTCGAGTTAAATTTTTACTCGACTGCCCATGAAGGATGATAATACTCGAACCTAGAGTGTATATATTTTCGGAAATGTACTCGTAGGTATGATACAGAGAATAGGTATAAAAGAAATATCGGGAGCTCCTTCCACAACCTTACCACGGGAAATATCCCGTAAATAATCATATAACTTTATTGAACAACCGTGGTAGTTTAAAACAGTGTTTTAGAGAATAGGTATCTATAGAATGTGGGATAACGTGTCCACATGAAACAGAAAACCATATATATCACCTCGGCTTTTACAGCCGATTATATAGCAATTTACCATCACTCAACACTAAATACACTTCTAGGGAATATCAACAAAGTCACAAATGATAGAAATCTAAGGGTTTCACAGTTCTCTTCAGCAAAATGTATTGATTGTCCTTCAATTTGTCTACCACCAGTTTCAGGACTGGCCATCAAATAACCGGACAGTAATGCAGCGTGGAAATAATATAGCTTTGTCCTTTTCATTCATGAGCAATTCTTCTGTATAATATCCTTCTCTTGAAAAAGTGAAAGGACCGCGTCCCAATGTCTATTGTTTTCTTTGTCTTTGGTATGATAGGTAATCCGTCATACAGGAAATCAATACAATGCCTAAAATCAATAATCAAGGAGTTGGGACTCTTGTCGGATCTGTCATTCATTTCCAAGTTTTTTTATTTTCTTTTTTTCGAGGGGGAAATCTTTCAAAGGTACCCGGCTGCATTTAGGTGCTGCCAGGTTATGTAGGATTATACCCACTAAAACCCCCCCGGTGGCCAGCCTTAGTGCTTAACAAGAGGGCTCCGGGATCTCGAGAGGAACGCACCGGAGCCCTCAGCACTGCGCTACGGCTCCTCCAGAGACAACTGCGTGTTGTCTCTGCCCCTCCACTCGCGACAACGTTGTTCTCTCCCTGTGCACGCTTCACTGGATGGTCAGAGCCCAAACTTTGACCATTCCAAGCCCGGAGGACCCCTTTTAGTAGCATCTTACTATAGGCAGGGGATACCGGTGCCGTATTCTATTGCCCCGGCACCAGGGCTATCATTTCGAACCTAATCAAGTCTGACTCCGGATGGGCTCTCCCTCCAGAAGCTCTTGAAACTTTTATATACACTCTCAACACTAGGTTGCATCTGGGTGCTCCGTGTCGGGTCGGGTTAGAAGCCTTATGACTACATCTCGATATGACTAGATAGCTGGTATGACTACGATTATATGATGAATTTTTATACAGTTATAATTCCATTTCGGAAATGCATAAAACACATAGGAAATAGAGACAATAAAAACATGTACAAAAAAGTTATGCCAGTTAATAAATAAACACGTGAAAAAATCCAAACATAAAATAATTATCAATATGAAAAACTGACTTCATAACAAGGTCTGAACTGAACCAAATTAAAATGGAACCACACGGGAAGCACCAGCTTTCAAATAAAAAAAGAATCTTAAAACTCAGTTCACCCAGTCGAAAGATCTGAGTTAACAAACATAAAAAAACTGTTGAATTGAGAACCTCCACCTTTTTGGAAGTCGGTTAAAACTAAAATAAAACTAGGCCGTCTTTCCTTCCTATGTAGTTTCCGGTACAAACAATAAAGAATGACTATCTAGCTTCGAAATTCCAAATAAAATGTCCTATTCTATGGAATTACGGTACGAAAATAAGCGACCTAAGTAAACACGGTTGCCATGAGAACCGCTCCCCCCTACAATATCCGGTTACAAAGGGGCGTGGCCGCAAGCTAGGTATCGGTAGCATAGACAATAATTTATACCTACTTTTAAAGGTAAGATGGGAACTGAGAACAGTTTTTTGTCAGGTTTCTGTTGGCAAAGGAACTTTTCAAATCTATACATCTACTAGCTGCGCCCCGCGGTTTCACCCACGTAGTGATGAAATTCGGTGATGATGGTTCTTTTTTCTATCGGACTGCCAGAGCGGGCACGAAAAATCGACAACGCTTTATGGTTGACATTCCGAAAACCCGTACGAAGCGCTTTGATTCCACGAACTGCTAGTATGTGGAATGCGCTGCCTGAATGGGTGTTCCCCGATAATAACAATCTGGGTGTTTTCAAGTCAAAAGTGAATCGGTTTCTTCTAGGCAAACGTGATCCATCGTAGGCCGCATCATCGCTTAACATCAGGCGGTTGGCGGCCAAGCGCAAGCCTATTTTACAATATAATTTTAAAAAAATACGATGATGAAAAGTATGTGTTAATCCAAGACATTAGCAATGTATATTCCAAATTTCATTCAAATCCGTTTCTGCGTAATTGAGTAACAAATAGGTATCCATCCATTCATTCAAACTTTCATCCAAGTCGCTGCAAATATGATATTAGTGTGATAAGTAGGTACATATAATAAAAACGTAAGTCCTCATCAAAACTTTTGCTGAAAGAAACCTCCAACCAAAACGTCATATTCATCATCAGCCATAAGACATCCACTGCTGAACATAGGCCTCCCCCTTTAACCTGCACACTGAACGACATCCTGCCATCTCCATCCACTGGATGCCCGCGACTCTCACAATGTCGTCGGTCCATCTAGTGGGAGTGGGAGGCCTACCTACGCTGCGTCTTCCGGTTCGCGGTCTCCACTCAAGTACCTTTCTTCCCCATCGGTTATCAGTTCTTCGAGCGATGTGGCCTGCCCATTGCCACTTCAACTTTCAGATTTTAATAGCTATGTCGGTGACTCTGGTTCTTTGGCGAATATCTACGTTTCGGATTTTATCGCACAAAGAAATTCCGAGCATAGCTCTCTCCATTGCCCGTTGTGTGACTCTGAGTTTTTCCAAAAGGCCAACAGTTAAGGACCACATCTCAGTACCATATGTCATCACTGGCAACACACACTGGTCAAAGACCTTTGTCCTTAGGCACTGTGGTAAAGGTGTTACTTGGCTACCATTATTTTTTCCAATATTTTGTGAGTATCCAGCGCATTCTATTAACTTCCTAATTAGGATCGATTAACTGAGTTCACCGTTCCGAAATAATTGTTTATAAAATTATTATGTTATTAGAAGTGCTTAATGCAGAAGTAGCTATTTCAAGTTTGTATAGTAAACAGCTGAGCGTGCTAGAACTAATCTTGGAGGGATTATGTTTCTAAGAACGCTGGGTAATAAAAACATGTTGCAACAATGTGTCGTACGGGTCTCAGATCACACTAACAAGGAAGATATGCCTTGCTACAATTACAATCGGTTGTGTTCAAACGTTTCCGTGTTTCACCACAGAATACACAAGCGCGGATCCACCGTTGTGGGCACGATGGGCATGCCCATTACCCGCGTGAAACTACGATACACTAAAAAATCATGGTCAGGCCGTCGTATATTTTTTATAAACATTTCTTTTGTAGGAATGCACTATATCGACCATGCACGAGCAAGGTTCATACGCTGACTCACACTTGCCCGATTTTCAGGTGGATGTGACCATAACCTTTTTTGAGGGCTGGATCCGCGCCTGAGAATACATACATATAAGTATAACTACAGAAGGTTCACTCCGCAAAATTATCTAAATAAGTAGCGATAATTTCTTTCACCGAATCGAAATTACATATTTTACTTATTTTGAAGTGTTTTTTTTTTAATTGATAATTATTGTATTTTGTGGTGGTACGAAATCCTCATTACGCGAGCCCGACTCGCAGTTGGCCGGTTTATTCTTGCTGACATTAGTCGTGTTTTATTTTAATTCAATCCTCTGTGAGGATTTTGGCGTCGCACTCTTGTACATTTGTCAGTGGCAAGTATTAGAATTATTATTAAGATTGTTGAAATGTAGTCAAACAAGTCAGTCAGAGTCAAGCAAAGTAAGTAAATAAAATAAATAAATAAATATCTGGGACATTATTGCACACATGGTCATCTGACCCCGAACTAAGCAAAGCTTGTAATATGGCTGCCAGAGAGTGATATACATATATATATTTTTAAATACATACTTAAATACACAGAAAAGAGAAGGGTAAAAAATTCTCACTTCAGTGCTTAAATAGATATTAACACCCAGACATAAAACAAACACAAATGTTCATTACATGAATGTTTGTGCTAGGTGGGAATCGAACCCACGCCTCCAAGCGCAGAAGGTAGGTACACTACCAACTCAGCCATCGGGGCAGTCAAATCACGGTCAAGTCAAAGTCATGCACCAGTAAAGTGGTGGAAAAAAAGAGGTTTCTATGGAGCTTTGGAAATAACACGAAAATACCATGTTTCACTGCGTTATATTAATTACCCACACTCGATCGCGTTCTCTAACACTTAATAAATAATAATCCACCATTATTACACATTAACACTCGAAAATACACAAGTTTAGCAAAATAATACAATAAGGCGACATGTGTTTTTCAATTTGGCACCAAAACCCTGTTGCTAATTTCTATATTTTATTGTAAAAATCAGGCATACCACACACGATCAGACAAAAGTGCTAAAAGGGCACTCACCTCACATACACACGCGACCTGCTCCTGCGTGAAGCCGAAACTCGGCAGGGGGGCGTCTCTAGGGGGGCTGGCCTCCCGCTGGCCCCATTCCGGCCCCCCCAACATATCCAGATGCTCGTCCCCAGCCACTTTGATACCACTATTTAACACTATATTAACAACACTTTAATTCCGTCCCGTCGAAAGTTTCGTCGTCAAATGACGCGCCGTGACTAGCGAGCTTTATTTACGAACTTTTTAATATTTGAACTTGGAACTTTATTTCCCGCCAATCGCCACTAATGTTCAACCTCGCACACACTCACAATTCTTCGATCTCCGAACTTTTATTATTAATTTTCGATTTAATGTTTACGGTTAACGAAATCGAGTTCTTGTTAGCTCACTTGTTTCATTTTTTTTCTCAATATTTAAGGCAGTTAAATAAACGTTCGAAGGCAGTCCCAAAAATGTTTAAACAAAAGCGATCAGCTTTAAAACGGTGATTACTTATTTGGGCACAGTTTTGGGAAAAGATTTTTGTTTGTTTATTGGAGTGAACTGTTTTTGTTTTTTTACTTTTTCTTTTTCACGCAGTCTCTTTCTGGTTGACTGTCCATTTTGCCAGTACGTTACAAGATTATGCTTCGATGTGACTTTATTTGCACTTTATTGGTTTTCTCTTCTTTTTCATTTTAATCACTAGTCTCTCACTCTCTCTCTCTCTTGTCACTACCTGAAACAAACAAACAACGAATTAAGATCATATCATACTACAATTTTCTAATTCCGAAACAAAAAAATTTATTAGCTATCGTTTACGGAACGAATACTTTTTCGCAAGTACTCGTACTAGAGCCACTGTTCATTTAGAAAAATTAGTGAATGTATTCTTCCTCATGTTTGAACCTAGGACTTTCCCTAAGACGAAGTTAAAAAGTAGTAGCTGTGGTAGTAGTAAGTTAAGTAGTCGTTTAAGTTGTTCCAACCCGGTGGATGACTGGTAGAAAATGTTTAGAATTAAGTCCTCCATTTGTGCATTTATACTTAATTTGTAAGAGTGCAATAAAGTATTAAATACATAAATAAGAATCCGTCTGATTTTTTGCAATTTATGGACCGACCAACAATATTGCGATGTCACTGTCACCCAGCTGTTAGAACTTTAAAATCCTGACACTGCACTTGTCAGTAGTCATTTTTAAATAATCCTTTTTTTTACTTTCGCGATTTGAACACGGACTTACCCGCAGTTTTAAGTCAGCTCGTGACCACGGCCATTGTAACATGGTCGAAACGTCGAGCGAAAGGTATCTATTTTTACCTATATTTAATATTGCGCGATAAGTCCCGATAAATATAAAAAAAAACGACATTTCAGTAATTTTTAAACTTTCGCGATTTGAACACATCAGCTCGTGACCACGGCCATTGTAACATGGTCGAAACGTCGAGCGAAAGGTATCTATTTTTACCTATATTTAATATTGCGTTGCGCGATAAGATAAATGAATATCAATCCTCTTTTTGTTGTCACCGTTACTTTGTAATTTAATAAATGGCAATACCGGTAATCTGTAATGAGGCCTTGAGACAAAATAATGTAGAATGTAGGTTGCTTATTGCGGATTTTTGAACGACAATGTTGCAAAAATTATCTCTGCGATGCAAATAACTTGCACAGTAGTTGCGCCAGTGGGTGACCTGATTGAGGAGCGTAATTTCTAAGAATTATTTGTTATTACTACTACAATTTAATATATATTTGCGGTGTAGCATCGTGCCTGTGACATTAGCCGAACCCTGACTATATAACTTGACATCAGGTGAGTTGGCGGTCAAACACAAGCCTAGTCAAAAAACAAACTGGACAGATGGATAATGAGGAAGATAATCTTAACAGATAAATACTCAATTTTGAAAACTGTTTTAATGATGAATTTCTAGTGTAATTCCGCTTCTACGTCGCTTCAAGTACAATAAGGAATTTGTGATAAATATTTGTTGATAATTATCACAAATTCCTTATTGTACTTGAAGCGACGTAGAAGCGGAATTACACTTCATCATTAAAACAGTTTTGAAAATGGACTTCCGCAAAGTAACGCCTGATTCAATCAACTACTCAATTTTGACACTGTGTGATATAGGCACATCAGCATATGCTGCTCGCCCATAATCAATAAATAAATCAATAATAATCTTTTGAAACCTGTTAAATCTAAGTTCGATATTTTCTTACGATTAGTGCATCAAGATACAAAACCTAATAGAGGCACAATCGCAAAGTGAAAACAGTAAAAAAAACGATCATCGTGTACATACCTAAACATCAATTATATAGTGCACAATACCACATTTACTCGAATTTAGACGTTATATCGCTTGCATAGTATTCAACGTTATGGCATCGTAGCACTGGCATCGCGCGACGTTGTAGGCGGATTGCGGTTATCTTACAACTAACCAAAAAGTCTGCGCGATTCGTAGCGTGCGTCGAGTTTTGGTTCGGACATTTTTTTTGCAAGATTGTGACTCTATAGGTTATGTATCTCGATGGATTAGTGACATGAAATACACGAGCAAACCACCAAACAAAAGCAACCTCAGTCATTCACCATTGTAAATCTTTCTTGTCTACGCTCGAATCTCGGTGATGTCTTATGTCACGGACGTGAAGGCACTTGATAATGTTATGGAAAATTGATGGTGGCAACACTGACAACTCTTAAGATTTGGGACTAAGATTGCTTTATGATTTAACGGCATTGACATAATTTTTAACCAGTTTTGATTTAAAATCAAACTATTAAGCCGATTTTGATTAAAAATAAAACTATTAAACCGATTTTGATTAAAAATCAAACTATTAAACCGATTTTGATAAAATTTCTATAGAACCAATCTGAAAGTATGCACTTTTGAATAAAAAAATAATTTTCGAAATCGTCTTATAAATTAAGGAGTTCTGGGGCTTTACGGCTAGGTTGCTACCTGTTTTAAGCGATTCTGTTTAGGTGATGAGAAAAGTTCTGCCCTCCTTATAACAAACGCAGTACTTGCATATGGTGGTTTCGAGAAAAATGCGGAAAAAGTATTTTTTGGATGTATGTATAAACAACATGTCTATGTTTTATAACTTTTTAAGTGTATCTAATGAACAAGATCAAAATTATTTATTGTGCATAGATTATCCCCTTGGGATACAATTTCTGCATAAAACGTGAGCCAAAAATGTCGATTACTGCAAGTGTAATTAGTAGGGCAGAGTTGCGCGACCGCTAACCGTATCTCGGGGCGTTAAGGTTAACGTTCGCTTATTTTCCGAACTGCGCTGTTTCAGCACTAATTCAAGCCCGTGTTAAGAGTTAACGGCAGGCCCTGGAATGCTCAGTATTTTAAGTAATTACTATCACCCACACGATCACACTTGATCCCCGTCCTGATGCATGGCATCGATTGTCGACTAGTGATGTGACATGACATCCACGATATTTGACATCTATTATACTGTCGATTAATCTGCTCTGTCATTAGTTCTACGATGTAAATAACCTTAGGTCTACTAGTTGTATGGTACACTTGAACTAGTATTTATTTGGTGCCTAGTTAAAAATATGTAAAAGTGGACACCAGTCCTCTTTTATTCATTGGATGACAGGACAGTAAGTACCTAACTGTGCTCTGTCCAAATTGCATTTTTGTACTGTGCAGTTATTTACGAATTAGGTATCTGTAAAAATCAATATTTTGTCCACTCTCACCCCACACCAAGGAAGGTCTATGAATCGTGGCCCCAAACATAGAGCTACTCGTATCAGCAGGGAAATAATAACGTATCAGTATGACAGCTGACTTGACAGCTCGAAGTGAGACTCGTTATAAAATTACTTAATTAAGTAATCAGTTCGGTGTCAGTGCAAGTATGTAGATACAATTTTTTATCGATCAACTATTTGGACATAATAATATGCAATCGAGATAATCAATTATATATTTTAAATATTTCATTTTAGGGGTATAAAAAAAATACACAGGTAAGTTTTTTTATATGCTTTGGCTCTAGACTTCTTGTCGATTTAGCTAGAGTCTAGTATCATTTAGAATTTTCAAGTAGTCGATAAATTCAAATGAAATATTAATCCAGTCAAAGTTAAGCAGTCACGATCCAGTTCAAGTCATGTTTCAGTAAAGTTGCGAAGTCTTTACTAGATGCTTTTATGGCGTTTTGGGAACAAGGTTCACCTCATTATATCACTTACTATACTCGAGCACATTAACGATCACTTTCTATATTAATTCTCCATTTTTAATCGAAATACACTAGGAAAAAAAAAATCAGTCATAGGACTGCACATCAGAAGTGAAAACATAAGTAGGTAGTAATTCACTTTTTATACAAGAGATGGCGCTATTTTAAAATACACGGACAGCGTGACGATGACGCGAGTTCCATGATTTTTGTTAACCCAAAAAGTACTCAACGCGCCTAAAGAAGTTTTAACTTCAATAAAATAAAGATTTGACATGTTTTTGCACACGTTAGCCCGTCATATTTGATTAATAAACAGCCTGTCGCTGTTTTAGTTTGCAAAGCACAATTCAATCCAATTAATCTGTGTAATAACTGAATACGGAACAGTCATTGAAGAACATCGTTGAAGAAAATAGCCATGGTCTCCTGTTTATATTGTTACGTTGGCTCGCTCCCAAATGGGTCTCATTTAGTTTCGTCAACTGGAGACGTGAGCAAAATTCAGCAGGAATTAGTCAAATGTTGGATAAAATAAAGAAGGTCAATGGCCATCCCACATGCTAAAAATCCTACGCAAATTATCGAAATAAAAAGTGGGAAATTACCAACATTACGAGCATATAACATTGCACTTAAAAATTTGATCGTAGCATCTAGATTTTTATTTAGCAATTTCGGTAGAGGAATAAATTCGTGTTTCAAACATGTTTTTCTTTTTATTTCCAGT
This sequence comes from Agriopis leucophaearia, assembly GCA_949125355.1. Taxonomy (NCBI): domain Eukaryota; kingdom Metazoa; phylum Arthropoda; class Insecta; order Lepidoptera; family Geometridae; genus Agriopis; species Agriopis leucophaearia. The sequence goes on from OX421287.1 coordinate 2,206,768, forward strand.
TGCTTTAGAACTATAAAATTAGTATTTGTATAAAACCTAAACTCATTAATTACCTAGAATGAGTCACTTGATTGTTTCTGTTGTTTTGGCTATGAACTGTCTATTTCACCTTCCTACCAACCTCTACACACACACTGCTGCTGTGGGTGCCTGAGTGGCTGATAGGTATATCTTTGAGTTTTGAGAGATCGACATTTTGTCGGCCCAACGGCACGGACGTTTTATCGATATCAATAAGTCTACTAATATTTTAAATGCGAAAGTGTGTGTGTTTGTCCACTCTCAACTCAGGTACCAGCGTTAATTTTAATCTAAAGGATTAACCTTTGGATTAAAATAATATAGGCTTTTATCCCGGATGAAATTATGATTACTGTATGATGCGCGTCCTGTAATAATGGGGGTAAAGCGGGGCGCTGCTAGTAAATTATAATAAAGGACTGTGTCTATTCCAGGCGCAACAAACAACAAATTCAGGGGAGAAAAAAACACATCAGTTATAGGACTGCACGTCAGAAGTGAAAACTTAAGTAGTAATTCACCTTTTCTACAAGAGATGGCGCTGTTGCAAAATACACGGTACTGTGTATTACGCATTCTGATGACGCGTGTTCCATGATTTTTATTCACCCAAAAAGTGCACAACGCGCCTAAAGAAGTTTTCTCTTCAAAACTGCTGGTATGCAAGATAGGTACTGTCCGCGGTGGAACAAAACATACATTATAATATGGAGTGTCTTTTATCGACAAACAATTACATCGACAAGTCCGTTATCATCGACATGTGTCCCAGCCACACGCGCTGCCCCACGTGGCGTCCGATCGTTATCGGTACAGCCAGCTGTAAAATAGGAGATTTATCGACGCTCACCATTACACGCGAGGCGGGCTCGCTATCAGTGTTATGTTAGCGGGTGTATTCAATTCGTTTACTAGCATTATCAAATTTATTTTGGGTTACTATTACGCCTAAGTAGCGAAATGAGACGGTTTCAAAATGATTAAACTGGGAACATACGACACTTGGAATTTGACGTTTCGGAATGAGCTGCCTACCTTAGTGGCAGTTAGGATTGGTGAAATTTGATCTAATGGCGACGAAAACAACCATGGACGTTAGAGTTAATATAATTATCAATATAACAAACTAACTTCATAAAAATGACAGAACTGGATCAAATTGAAATGGGACCACACGGAAAGCACCAGCTTTCAAATAAAAAAGAATCACCAAAATCGGTTCACCCAGTCGAAAGTTCTGAGGTAACAAACTGTTTTTTTAAACAGTCGAGTTGATAACCTCCTTCTTTTTGAAAGTCGGTTAAAAATAAAATATGTCTGTAGTCAGAAAAAGACGAAAATTAAAATTGATTTAGTTGACAAAATTAATGGTAATTTTTTTATTTTAATTATGTGATGTTATGCCATCTCTCTAGATTTGTACACCAAAGGTAAAAACATGATACAAAGTGATTAATTATTTATACACCTGTTGTACATGAGTTTTTATATGTGTGTATGATTTGTACGTGTTTTGTGCAAATAAATTATCTCTAACATTGAATGAGGGCAAACAATTTTGATAAAATGTTCACTACTAAAAAGAAAATACCTTGTGACAAAATAAACGGGTTTGACTATGGTTGCCAAATGGTTGCGCGTATGTTAGGGGGCATCCATTAATTACATGAAGCGTTTAGGGGGGGAGGGCGTCGAGCCGAATCTCACCCAATCTCACGTGGGGGAGAGGGGGGTCTTGGCAAATATCACGTAATATTTTTTCCCGCAAGAAACAGTGTAAAATTGCAAAAAAACTGAATTAAATTAGGTAAAAACATGTTTCTCCACTGAAATATGGCTAATATATACAACATAATATAACATATTAATATATTAACACAAAAAACGCATTTTGATAAATCTTACGTGAGATTAGGGAGAGAGATCGGCTCGAAAAATCGCCAAAATCACCTCAAGTAATTAATGGACCCCTTAGGTCTAAAATTGTGCTAACAACGGTCCACGGTTTACCCGCGGTTTTCCGCGACCTCTTGATGCACTTCTAATGCCTTGCCAAGAAAAAAGGCCTTACTTCAATGTTTTCGTAAATCTATGCAAGGTTTAGTTTCACAACGTACAATTCCCTGAAAATCGCGTATAAGTTTTCCTGAAAGTCCAATTCAATTTCTTGAAACTCAAATGACTATTACGATCGCCATCAATAAGACGTACTGCTGAACATAGGCCTCCCCCTTTAACCTCCACAGTGAACGACAACCTGCCATCTGCATCCACTGGATGCCCGCGACTGTCACGATGTCGTCGGTCCATCTAGCGGGAGGCCTACCTACGCTGCGTCTTCCGGTTCGTGGTCTCCACTCAAGAACCTTTCTTCCCCATCGGTTGACTATTGATCCAATTCTCTGAACGTCCATTCTTATGTTATGCGTCTCAAACTTTCGTCTCAAAAATTATGTTTTCGAACGTTATCCTTAATTGAGCCATAGCCATAGGTAATTTTTTTCGAATTTCAGAAAGTGCTATCAGGTAGATACCTACTTGACACACATTCAACAAAATACGCTAATAAAGCGGCGCAAATATGCTAACCTCGGCAGTGGTAACATATTTGAGGCGTTTGGGGTCGAGACATTGGAACCTTGGGGACCGGAAGCTCACCTCATTTTCAAAAATCTTTCAGAGCGCCTGGTCAACGCGACGCGTAACCAAAATGCTGGCGTGTATCTGGCTCAACGTATAAGCATTGCCATTCACGTGGTAATGCCGCCAGCATGCTGGGTACGTCGCCAACTGATAGTGGGTTTGAGCATTTGGATTATCTTTAGACCTTCAACGGTCTATGGACAGTCTAACTGTTTATGTAGAGTTAGTGTAAGCTAGTATTTTGTTTAGTTAATAAAGGCACTTGCCCGATTATAAAACAAAATACCTAGTTAATAATCATGTATATTTTCCAATTAAGCATTTTTTATTTAAAAACAATAACAAAACTTGTTATAATTAACGACCTAAGTCAAGTGACACGGGACGAGTGGATGAGCAAGTCGCGTCGCGCGCACGAATAGGCCTAACGCCCAACTCAATCCCTGATTTTATCAAACACCATAAAATAATACTTTTACGGTCCCAAACCAGCGTGCAGCTAATTAATGACCTTGTCTCCATTTTACATTGAAAGTTACGGCCTGATGTTACAATAAACACTGGAGAAAACGTTAAAACATCAGAAACACGTGTATGGAGCATAATTTTATTGATTTTTTTAATTAATTGGCTAATAAAGAGTTGGGTTTGTTGGTTTTATTCATTTTCACTTTTGGGAGGTATTTACTTTTAATGGATTTCATGTTTCCAGTGAAATTACTGGGCATAATGAGATAACATCTAATATCACAGAGTGACGAGCGCGGAGCATTGCCTCGCAAGGTTTTGAACTGTTGGAGCCACAGAAATGGTTGGAGCCCTGAATTTCGGGGTGGATCGTGGAACTGATTACTGAACTGTTATGCACAAACATTACGTTTACCATCGAGTGAACGAATAGCTCGTCTCATCACAGTTGCATTAAAAAAAACGGTGTCATTTGATAAATTAAATACCGTTGATACGGGTGGTCATATTATGTGTGTCTACAAAAAGCTAAATTTGTAATTATTAGCTGCGGTAGCGATATTTTGAGGTACCCCAGCGCTGTAAGAATATATACCCTACATTGTTTTAAACTATCACGGTTGATCACTAAAGTTATATGATTATTTACGGGATATTTACCGTGGTAAGGTAGTGGAAGGAGCTCCCGATATTTCGGCGCAGTTACATGCACCATGAATATGGTTTCTTCCCGTGAACATGGTGCATGTTACTGCGCAGAAATATCGGGAGCTGCTTCCACAACCTTACCACGGTAAATATCCCGTAAATAATCATATAACTTTAATACTAAAGTAAATAAATAAAGGGTATACACCCTACATATTTACGATCCTACTTTCTAGCCACATTCCATCAAGATCAGCAAAGCAAGTACGACAGTATTCAGAAGTTTCAGAACAGTAGACTTGAGAAGATCAGTAGACAAGTTTATTTTATTTTTATTTATTAAGGTACAGCAAACAGCCATATTATAAAATGTAACAACAACGTGGATAGATTAAGAAACATAATACTTAACACAGCCCACAGCACTGGGGCCTTACCCCTAGCTTCACTTTTGCGAGCCAACTTTTAGTAGGTACCTGATAGGTACCTAAAATTAACCAACTCATTTAAGCTGCATCGTTTAAAAGCGTCTAACTTGAATGAACGAAAATCCGTTTTACTATGCGTGTGTGCGTGAAAATAGCAAAGCTTGGCGGCTATCAAACAACTACCGCTTATCGTAGTTGATGGTACCGTTTAGACAAATAACACCTATGCGAGTCAACTTTTCGAGCTAGGGGTAAGGCCCCTGTTCACAGTTTACTTACAGAATTATACAAATTTACCGCTAAAAGTAGTTGACTTGCAACACAAATTATTTAAATACTTTTTTTATTAAGCCTAAAAATACAAAAATTAATACAAGTAGAGAGTTCAGTAGAGCTTACAAGATTAGTCATTATGTTTTGTCTATTGTCCTTTGCAAATTCTGGTACTTATTAATTGATTACAAAATATGTTTTTATATATTAATCAGAATCACATTGTCTTACATAAACACAAAAAGTAAAGTTTGTTTTCGAGATTTTTTTTCTAAAATATTTTAGCCATTGAAAATACTTTAAAATGCTTGTTTACAAAATATCTAAACATCAACTTTACGCGGTGGTGTTAGTGTCAATTTACTTGCGGATCAACCAACAAATCTGTAAAGTTGAAAGCGGGAGCTGCCGTCGTAGTTTTAGAACTAAATCGAAATACTTCAATGGAAAATTTTAGTTCCCTGATTTAGCCAACTCTCCAGATAAATTGGTATGTCTGTACGCGAGAGCTTTTTTAGGGACCATACGAACAACAATATTGTTTTTTTTCTTAATTCAGAGTTATGTCAAGCAAGATGGTTATCAGAGAGATGGCTCGAGGCAATTGATTTGTTTTATTTTGGTTTAGTTTCTTCAACTTCAGCTTTATGGAATGCGGAGATTTTGTCACAGTTTTTTATAATTATATTGGTGTCAATATTCAAATATATTTTTAGTAAGTTAACAATCTTTCTCAGTTCAGTTTCGTTTTCAAGTATGGGGCTGGAAAATTTTGATTTCTGTCCACTAAGCTATAATAAAATTAAATTTATTACAAATGAAATTATTTCATCATCAGCCAATCAACGTCCACTGTTGGACAAGGCCTCCCATAGAGGGGTGTTGCCATAACCCCCACGCTTGGCAGGCGGCTTGGGGATCGCAGTACGTTCACCGTGTACTATTAGGACGCTGCTGCCCATCCTCCGGTGGTTCTGGTCGCAGTTTTAGGACATACCCGGGTCCTAAATAAATAAAATAAACAATAAATATTTTTTATTTATTATTGAGACAAAAACGAATTATAAAGTTACATTTTAGTTATTTAGTTACAATAAATTAATAATAATTAATATTAATTATAATAATTGATAAATGAAATTATTTATCGCAATAAAATTAGTTATAATAAGTTTCGGAAAACAAATGTGGGATTATCGGTTTTGCAACAAAAAAAGTCATCTAAAATACTCAGTTTGCGAAGATAGGTAATAGGTAGGTATGTATTATTTATTTTAATTGAGTTTTATTTTTATTTTTATAACTTTATTAACTAAACAAAATACAAGCTAACACTGAGACTGAAATGAATAAACGTAACTCACCATCAGACAGATGACCTGTTTGCCGCATTATTCAGTTGTAAAAACTGTGTGTTTAATATTGTTTATATAGGTTATGGGACACGTCTGCCCACTCTCAATCCTAAACTAACAATAAAATAGATTTAGACAAAAAAATAGGGCCCATATATTACGAATAGCTACGAGTAATATTTAGAATGTAGAGCAAAACAGAATTTGAAAATTCAATTTTAAATAAAAAAATTCTTGGCCTTGATCATTGGTGGTCTTAGCCAAATAAAAGATCAGCAGGGCCGGATTATCCATAAGGTGGAGTAGGCAACTGCCTAGGGGCCCACGGCAGCAAAAAAAAAACGTTTCATTCGTGACATTCCCCAATATTTACGTCCGGTAATGTAGCCATAGAAAAAAATTACTTACTGTAAAAAGCGCCATCTAACGGTATGAATAAATGAATTGAATGTTGAATGTGGAAGTATTCTATAGATAAGTACTTATCGAAAAGTGGCTCCGAGAATAGCATTGCCTAGGGGCCCCGATAGGGTTAATCCGGCCCTGAAGATCAGGCTACTGTCATAAATCAGTGAGTTCGTTTAGGCCAAGTACCTACCTATTTAGTCGGGTCTAATGCCAGAGTTTTTGGCCATCAAAACCCTCTTACATGGCTAGACAATCAAATTTACTGCAATTATATTTGTAACTTTTTCTAAGCTTTCGTGAGCTTTATTTTTTGATCAATAAAGCCCTAGTAATAGATATAATGGCGTGGATATTCGCCAAAGAACCAGGGTACCAACATAGATATTAAAATTTGCAAGTTGAAGTGGTAAAGGGCAAGCCACATTGTGGCTTGCCCTTTACCACTTTAAGGCCTACCTACGCTGCGTCTTCCGGTTCGTGGTCTCCACTCAAGAACCTTTCTTCCCCATTGGTCATCAGTTCTTCGAGCGATGTGGCCTGCCCATTGCCACTTCAACTTGCAGATTTTAATAGTTATATCGGTGACTCTGGTTCTTTGGCAAAGTTTTAGTGTCATCATTAAATTAAATTATTACATTTAAAGCAAAACAAAATATGTCAATTTCGATTCCACGTCTGCTTAGTGGTAGAGACTTGCGGATGATTTTTATAGAGTATAGAGAATTTTATGGAGATTCGGAAACAACACGAAAATTCGCGCTTTCCTAAATATTAATATTGTTTTACATGGATAACACAAAAGCCAAAAAGATATTTTCACTTATACAAACTCAAATAGTATAAATGCCCCGTTGAATCACCAATTTGAGTAAAATCTCCACCACTTTACTGAGGCTTATTTATGTCAGTAAAATACGTAAGACGAGGCGGTATGGCTTTAACGACTTTAACCTGTCCAGAAAAAAAAACAAGAAAAAATGGGGGAAGCTGAATATTTTTTAGCTATAAAAAAACCTCTTTTGATGTTAACTATTAGTTAGTTTATTAACACTACAAGTGTTTTTGGGTGTGAGAAAAATTAATAAGGGTATCTTGAAATACAGTTATTGTATTTGTTATAAAAAAAGTGTTAAGAGGGACTGAGACATTTCAATACAAACAATAGGTAATTGTAGGACCTATAAGACCTACTTACACTCCTTGCTACCAACACTGATTGTGATATTATTTGTGACAGTTGGAATAATGTAACGAAAGTTTTTTTGACTTATTGTGAAAATTTAACTGATCAATGGGACAGGGGCAAAAAAGCCGATGACTATAATGACAATTTGTATGACATACTAATTTTATGTTGACATATTTTTACAGCAATTTGTTGTGTTTATTATATTAGTAATTTTATAATATTTTTACTAATCTATTATAGTTTAACAGTATGTGAGATAAATGTTAGTGGAATTTGTCCGTTTTTATTCTCAATAAATAATTTGAATTTGAATTACGTATAAGGTTAAACCGTGGTCAACGATGCTGGTATCACAACTAACCAATTTTTTTCTTTACCTGTCTAGTTTTATATTTTGTTATATACTATTTGTTGATCCTTAAATAAATTGAAAAAAAAAAAGACATTTAAGAATACCTATCCTACCTAGTAGTGTATCTGATCCAAGTCATTTAGGTATCTTGTTATTGTAAAAAACTGCGTTAAACCTGTATATTAGGTTTTTTTTTTTTAAAGAACATTTGAGATTGGAGATGTTTTTTCATATTTTGACATCAGGGTCTAATATGGCATTTTTGAAAGGCATTGCAACTTTATTTAAGCGTAGTATAAATGAACTTACTAATAAGCATCTAGCAAACGAGTTGCTTGATTCAAATTATTTAAATTTACTTGTTTTATAAATAGGAATTAGATACAAAATAGTAGGAAAAATTTCGGTCCTAAAATCTAACTTAGAACAGAGAAATCTTGAAAATTCTTTCTTCAGCAATCGTAAATACGATTTTGACATCGACATAGTTTTTATGCAATTAGATGTCATAAGTTTGAGTGAGTTTCTTCAAATCTTGATTCTTGAACAGACTGTGTCAACAATGTCATCCACATTTTGAACGATTATTAAAAATATTAACACATCCGCTGTCGGAGTTTAGAAAATAAGGAAGACGTCCCGAGTCCCGTCATCCCGTCGCATACTCACCAGTCCAATGCTAAATTAAGACACGCACATCACACCAACGAGCTTTAACAAGCTAAATTCTATAAATAATGCCGCACCAGCGACCAAACGCAAACTATTTGCGTCCGTTCAAAATTCACAGTTTCCAAATTCAAATCTGGCACTGGCACATCACACATAAATAAAAAATTAACTACAACACTGGCCGCGAAGAAATTCGAAATTTAAAAAATGTCACAAGTACGAACGCGTGCACGCAACTCGGTGGCTAAAATGGTACTGGATTGACTTGAACTTCCGTGCGAGCTTCTGATTGGTCGATGCAAATTGAGTCAACGGATTCGACCAATTGAAAACCTTTTTGGGTTTGACGGGTAACGCCTATAATTGGTAGAGTTGTTAGTTCGCCATTTTTCAGTGTTGAACAATTGGGTTTGTTAGTAGATGGAATGCGGAGCAGCGAGCGATTTCTGAAAACGTTGGTAAAAATACTCAACCCAGTTTTATATGAGACCCAGCTGACTGTTGTAAATCATAACAGTGCAAGAAAACACGGTGACGTAACCGTTGCGAAAGCGTATTGTATTTTTCATCTAATTTTATGTACAATAAGGATTATTTTCTAGTAGATTTTTAGGTTGACAAAAATATTTGTTCGAAGGATTTAAAAAAGATTTTTTGGATTTTTTGTTTCTTAAATATTAAAAGTTTTTTTTTTTCATGCACGCCACACACCATTTGTTCAACCTGGTGGATGACTGGTGAAAATGTTTAGCATTAAATCCTCCATTTGTGCATTGTATTTAATTTGTAAGTGTGCAATAAAGTATTAAATAAATAAATAAATAAAAAAACCTTTTCTAACCGAAAATTTTAAATAGCTTTGTAAGCTGTACAAAATCAAATCCACACTAATATTATAAATGCGAAAGTAACTCTGTCTGTCTGTCTGTTTGCTACATAATCACAGTTTAACGGCTTAACCGATCTCGATAATATTTTGGGAGGTAATTTTTTTTTTTTATATATTTTTTTTTATATTACAAAGTCGTAATACACAATTATACCATAAGTTATATGGGAACGATATAAAATTGTATGATTTTTTATTTGGCCGATACATACTTGATAAGTCTAAGAAATTAATAGGGAGGTAATAGTATGTAGATATCATGAGAACGGACATAGGCTATTGTTTTTCTGAAGAAATCGCGAAGTCGCGGGTACAGCTAGTTATATAGGTAAAAAAAAAGTTGTTTGGATCGATGAATAATTGAAATGGAACTAGAAATTAAATGAAATGTTAAAAAATACATCAATTTCACTATCTGTGGTAGTAGGTTTTTTTATACAACTCAATATCCTAGTCAGCTTGATTCTGCGAGATCAAACTTAGCAGTTTTTTACTGGGTCAATATGTTTTAGGTCAGTAAAAATACTTCGTTAGCTAAAAAATAAGTAGGTAGGTAGCTACTTATGTACAAACATTGCCTACAGCGGCAATATTCTTAACTTCGTAGATTATCAGCGCAATAACTAAGATTTTATTGTATTGAAATTTTGAAAAATAATGTTTAGTAGGTAATATTAATTCTGCCTTTACTTAGGATTCCTATCTCTTACACGAACTTGGCCTGTTGGAAATTTGAGTTAGCAGGGCGACAATAAACTTAACCGTGTGGTCGAGTTAACCCTATTTTTAACCGACTTCCAAAAAGGAGATGGTTATCAATTCGACCGTTTTTTTAATGTTTGTTACCTCAGAACTTTCGACTGGGTGAACAGATTTTGATGATTATTTTTTTATGTGAAAGCTGGTGCTTCCCGTGTGGTCCCATTTCAATTTGGTCCAGTTCTGTCATTTTTATGAAGTCTGTTTTTTATATTGATAATTATATTATACCTAGTGGTCAAATCGACCAACAGTTGAAACTGGTACAGTCAAATGTCTTTCAAAACTATTTTAAATTATTGATAACTAAAATTCAATATATATATATGCCTAGCCTTTCTAGCATTAATAACATCTAAAATTGCCTTCTAAAAATATGATTTAGTAAAAAAAAATATAGCCGTCACATTTTGAAAAGCATCGGCAGATAAAAAATGCATTAAAATTACGAAAAAGTCAGTAAAAATTTGACGCAAGATTATATTCACCATGCGCCAATTTTTATTCTTTGTAAATAAACCTCAAAAAGCTCTTGAATAAACGTTTTTTTTATAATTTTTTTTCTTCTAAGAACATTTAGCAACAATGCATAGATGTTTATCGCCCATATCTTATTACAATGGAATAATAGTTATGGTCTATTGAAAGGTTGAGAGCCCCTGACTACTGGAAGTAGGCTCGCCGAGAAAAAAATGGTTAAGATTTTTTAACAATAAATTATGGGTTCTGTATAAAATTAAATGATCTTGACACATTCCGGACAAGTTCGCAAGAGGTGGCCGAATAGGGATGTATGTAATTAGACTGGTAGACTTTTGACCAGCAGTGGGACAGTGGGGAAAAACACATTTTGTTAGTATGATAGTGGCGTAATTGAAAAAACAATGTATAGAACATTAGACCTACAGACGTACTCTATCGATTCTAACAATTTAAAACGGCACAATTCGATTCAAGCATTTATTTGCTGTGTCAGCTACAATACCATTGTAAAAATTGAAAAAAAAAAAAACAGAAAAAAACCTTTCAATTTTTATGCTTCATTGACGATATCGGTTTTTTTTTGTATAAGCCACGGAACCCCAAAAACCCTCATCTCAAGCTGTCCGCCGCCAAACACGGGCACAATAGTGCTTACATCTCCACAATGGGTCGCACAAAGCCCCCAAACAAGCGTATAATGACCGTATTCAATGCACTTAAATACAGTAGGACAGGGGCTGTCAAACTTTTGTAGAGGGCCTTTTCAAAAGACGGGGATATATGTGAGGAAATTTGAATGTAATATTTTTTTTTTATGCCCTAGGTAGTATAATTATAGCATCTATATAAGCCACGGAGAGTGGCGGAATTTAGGTCCAAAAACTGTATTTAAAATTAAAAAAAGGAGCGAAACATCGATTCCAAAGAAGAAGAAGAAGAAGCATCTATATAACATCAAGTACGCCTTGTACTTGATGGTAAGCAATCACCGTCAGCGGCCCCACATAAGTATCCTCACTTGAGGGCATAGGTTATTGATAATCTGTGCCTGAAAGCCATTTTTTTAGCTGTCTTTATTGCCTACGCCGTAGACTCTACGGTAACTACGGTTATACGAATGCGAATTGCATTTTTAAAAATATTAATTGAATTGCGGCAAGATATTATACGCCCTCCATAACCATAAACATTGCAATAACAATTTAGTTTTATTTATCGGACGAATTTTATATTTAACATACATTGTTTAGCACCTAACCTAAAGCTTTACACATTGGCTAGGTTTCGGTTACGATCAAATTGCCACTTAACAACAGATAAAATTAGCCGTGGTCAGATGCAGGGGCGTAGCTATCGGAGGGCTAGGCGGTGCTGTGCACCGGGGCCCTCAAGCTCAGGGGGCCCTCAGATCCTGACCAGCAAACCTCAGACTGAACTTGCGAAACATTTTCCCTTCATAAACATACATGTAGTGAGTAGCTTTGAGCACAATAAAGAGCTGATGATAAAGTAGCTGTTTACTTAGTAAAACCTAACCCAGTTTAGATAGGGCCCCATTTTTTTTGCACCAGGGCCTTTGGTTACCTTGCGTCACTGGTCAGATGCCTAGCCTTTCAAGCATTAATAAATAAACCATAAAAAAATGTATTGCATAAAATATGTAGGTGTTCCAACAAAAAATAGTTGAGAAGCTCTGGTCACTCGGTAACATCTAAAATCTTACAATCAACTTTATACGTTCACAATAAGAACTATTTTGCTCTTCTGTTTCGTTTCGGTATTTTTGAAAGATGTTTTTATTTGTAAATTTAAAATAATGTAGACGAAATGAGCAAACGGAGGGCGGAATTTTAAAATGACAGTTTATTAAATTATTTGTACCTAGTATTTTAAGTAGTAAATCTGGTTTAAAATACAGTTTATTGTAATGAGTATTTTAAGTAGTAAATCTGGTTTAAATTGACAGTTTATTGTAATGAGTATTTTAAGTAGTAAACCTGATTTAAATTTACAGTTTATTGTAATGAGTATTTTAATTAGTAATTCTGGTTTAAAATGACTGTTTATTGTAATGAGTATTTTAAGTAGTAATTCAGGTTTAAAATGACAGTTTATTAATCAGTATTTTAATTACTTACTAAATCTGGATTTGATGATAACTTCATTGACAAATTCATATTTTTGAAATAACTAAACATTTTGTATTACCAGCAATATGACGCGGTTTCACTTACTCGTACACACAAATATGTATATATAAAAAATAGCTGCGCCACGCAGTTTCACCCGCGTCATGACGAAAATTTGTGATGATGATAAAAAATATTTTACGACCTATTCTCATACCTACCAAATATACATTTAAAAATCATTAAAAACGGTCGAGCCGTTTCAAACACCGTGACATGATAATTTTATATATAAGATTATAGATATACCTCCTACCTACATTTTTATATTGCTAGCAAAGATGTAAGCTAAAGTTCTACCATGGCAAAAAAAAATACATTTCGGTCGTAGTAGATTTTTATAAAAAAACTTATCTGCTTAAATAAAATAAAAAATAAAACTGATATTTATTTAGACCTTCAACCAACGTTTTCTACGTTATAATGGCTGGCAGTCTCACTGTATTTTAAACGACTTAAAAAAGGGGGGTTCTCAAATCTTTTTGTTTTTTAATCTTTTTTATTTTACTTCAGAACTCCGTCATTTATAAACCGATTAAGTACATTTAATTTTTTTATTTGTAAGGCTAAGGATATAATATGTACTTTCAGATTAGTCCCATAGAAATTTCATCCAAATCTATCAGTAGTTTATTTTTAAATCAAAATAAGTAAACGAAATCGCTTATCTTATAGTATTCTTATTAATTTTATTTTATTTTTCTAATATCATTTTAATTTTAATTTTTATGTCATTATTTTTACTTATTTATTGTTTTAGAATTTGAAAATTTTAATTTTTAACTGATGATTATTAAACTTTTAATTTTTGAATTGATATTCTTTTTTAATTTGAATTTTTTAATTTTAATGATATTTATATACGTATGTAATTGTTTTCGTCACCTATAGACATTGGTCTGAAATAAATTATTATTAATTCATTCATTCATAGTATTTTTACCATTTTTTAAGTTAGTTTTTTTAATTGGTAATTATTAGATATTCATCAGACACTTTATTTCCTATACTATTTATGTCGAACTTATATTTTATTAGGTTGGTACTTTTAGGATTTCTAAAAATGTTTATAACATTTTTTTATTCGAACTGTCACTTTGACATTGACATCGGATGACACTTCTTTGTTTACTTTACCAACCATAAAGAACTATATAAGTAGGTAAGATAAGTACTAGTAGGTACGTTGGTGCTTGTTCTGTGGCTTAGTGTACCTTCGGAAAGTTAACCCTTTACAAACAAGACAAGACTGTTTGTACACGTGGTCTCAGAGACCCGTTCATTAACTTATGCATACTGCGGCTTCCAATGTCTTCATCAAACCACAAGCATTGACCAGTGGCTCTCAACTTTAAAATACAAGTTGGACGTAAATTGTAACCAACTGTATCAATTTTAAACTTCACAAGTATAAATGTAATCCGAAAGATAATACAATACTTACATTACATATGCATAATTATTTATTTACATAAATACTGTTTATATATTATGTCTGTATAAATTTAATGTAAAAAACGAAAGATTCCAGCGGTCTTTCCAGGTTACAGGTTGTTAAAACTTAACAGAAGAGGCTAAACACTTGTAAATAAAAAAACAGACTTTTTTTTTAAATAATTTGGTACCGTCTAACTGATTTGATGAAGGAGATAGGAGGTGGAAATTGGAATGCTCTAATGGTTTTTTTAATGGCTCAAATTCGCACAACGAGCTATGGAGAGGGCTATGCTCGGGGTGTCTCTACGAGATCGAATCAGAAATGAGGAGATCCGTAGACGAACGAAAGTGGCAGTGGGCAGGGCACATAGCACGCAGAACAGATGGCCGATGGGGCCGAAAGGTTCTCGAATGGAGACCACGGACCGGTAAGCGCAGCGTAGGACGTCCACCCACAAGATGGACAGACGACCTAAAAGAGACCGCAGGAAAACGCTAGATCCAGGCCGCTTCCAACCGGACCTTTTGGAAATCGATGGGGTAGGTCTATGTCCAGCAGTGGACGTCCTATGACTGAAATGATGATGATGAAGATGATGAATGGCTTTTACTAAACCTTTCAAATTTACACTCATTTGGTTTGGCTGGTCTGTGATATAACATAATAGACTTATTTTAGGTATTGTATTAGTTTGCTTGTATTTAAGGCACTTGCCTGTAATAATACTTTTCTCAAACATGGCTAGGATATGCACGCAAATATCACGGCAGTAATGAACGAATATCCGAACATGTTTTGGAAAAATCTTTCAAAATTCAATTCAAAATTTCTCACGCTTGATTTTTCACAAATTGTATTTATTGTCAGAAGAGCAGACATAACAAGGGTAGGTAGACTAGGTAGTAAAACTTAACATCAATAACAATTTGTAGAGAATTTCACTAATATATGGAGTACGCCCTTCGGAAGTAAGTAGGTACTCTTCCAAGAGTGGGACATGACGTGTGGAAGCTGGGGTTCCGTAGAATTTCAGGCATTTTTTTAATGTTTGTGGTATTAAAATTTTTTGGGCACATGCACCCATAGACGACTTTTTTTTTAATGCTTTCACCTAACTTTCATTTGAAAATCTAAATTTCAATATAGATTTTTCCGCGTTTTTTTAACCGACGAAAACGGACGACGGTTCTATTTTCCACAGAACTGATGACAGATTTGTAAAAAAAAAAATTTGTTCGATAGGGTATATTTCCAATTTGGTCCCATTGTCACCATTGTTTATTTCAGATCCTGACTTCTTCAGGATCTGATGACGGGATCCCAGGGTAATCCAGTCAGAAATTTCCCATTGCGTTAACGTAACTACACAATAGTAAAATTAGTATCAAAGCTACCTTTGTACTTACAATATACCGGTTTTAAGTTTCCTTTCACGTCCAATAGAGGTTCTGTTCAATTTTTCATACATTTTGCTATCGTTTACGCAGTGCAGTAACTAGCCTTTTCTGCGCCCAGCGAGCTTCTATAACTGCGCCCTTGAAAACAAAACTTGGTCCTGGTGTGGTCATTTCTGCGCCCCTCCAGAGTCTGCGCCCTGTGCCTGGGCACCGCTGGCACAGCCCTACTTACGGCACTGCGTTTACGTAAAGAACACTTTTTCGCTAGTACTCATACTAAGCCCACTGTACCCTAAAATAAAACCAGCATAACAAAAGCAATTATAAATTATAACAAACCATTATAGCTTTTAGATCATTACTCAGCATATTGTTATCACCCCCCACTGGGATGGGGTGCATGTGGTAACTATTATCTAATCTGTGACGCGGTTACCGGCACCCTAACGTGGTCCAACTCACCCCAATCTACCCCTGTAGGTACCTAAAGGCAGTATGCATGATAAAGTACATGTAATAGTAGAAAAAACATATGAATAGTATTTTTTTTCTTTTTTAGGGTTCCGTACCCAAAAGGTAAATCAGGACCCTATTACTAAGATTCCGCTGTCCATCCGTCTGTCCATCTGTCACCAGGCTATATCTCATGAACCGTGACAGTTGAAATTTTCAGATGATGTGTTTCTGTTGCCACTTTAACAACAAATAGGTGCTAAAAAAACAGAATAAAATAAATATTTAAGGGCTCCCATACAACAAACGTGATTTTTTTGCTCGTTTTTGCATGATATTGATAACGGCAAGAGGTAGACGCTTGAAATATTCACAGAATATTCAGTAACATATTCACATTAAAAATAAATCAAATATTTAAGGGGAGCTCCCATATAACAAACGGTTTTTTTTGCCGTTTCTTATAGATACGCTACGGAACCCTTCGTGCGCGAGTTTGACTAACACTTGGCCGATTTTATTTTCTTTCCTCTTTAAGTATTTTGGCGTCTCACTTCATGTGCATTATTTACCAGTGTTAGAGTCAGACAAGTATTGAAATATTATCTTTGTGTTAAATATCGTCAAGCAAAGTAAGACGATCAAGTCATAGTCATGACTTGGTAAAGCGGTGGAGGCTTCAAAATGCTTATATGGAGTTTTGAAAACAATTGATACAATAATTATTAGGCGTTGCAACCAGTGGTGTCAGCTGACTTGATGCCGCATCAGATCAGTGGCCAGGAAGCCAGGACATGGACTGCAACTCTTCACTAGCTACCAGTAAACCCCTCAAGTTGGTACTCGACTCTTTTTAACCAACTTTCAAAAAGGAGGAGGTTCTCAATTCGACCGTTTTTTTTGTTTGTTTGTTTGGTACCTCAGAACTTTCGACTATGTACCGATTTTTTTTTAATTTGAAAGCTGGTGTTTCCCGTGTGGTCCCATTTCAATTTGGTCCAGTTCTGACGTTCTTATGCAGTCGGTTTTTTGTAATTATAATTATGGTTTGAGTTTATATCACATAAATAATGACTATAATAATAAAATTATCCAAAAAATTGAACCAAACTGGAATATACCGGAAAACCACTACTTTTCAGCTCATCATCATCTTCAGCAGCCATTCACGAGTGAAAAAGATGAAACGTGCGAGAGAGACGCGTATAATTAAGGCTTTCGAGGTGGGCGGGGCTAAAATGTTGCCTGCCTCCGCTTACTTACTTCCCACCTGTTTCTCTAAATACAATGTTTTATTCAAATTATTCGTGAATAAACATCATTAAAACGGTAGATTGTCATGATTTCGTCGTGTTTTAAAATAGAAATGTAATTTATAGGTAAATCAGTACCCATTTGATTCCAAAGATGAAACTTTATCGAGAAATCGAAGCGACATGAATGTATGTAGGTACTTAGTGACTTTGTGCGTAGACTTTATTCGCCGTCGAGTGTATTCTCATCAAGATACCACAGTGCCTAAAGACAAGGGTCTTTGACCAATGTGTGTTGCCAGTGATGGCATATGATGATTGTGATGTTTTTTTTTTTCAATTTGAATGTGAGACTGTTAATTTATATAAGTTTCTTTTAAGCTTGTTTTTTGGGACTAATGTATTTCCTTTGTATTTTTGAAATTTTTATCTATAATCATACCTAATTTGTGAGATAATAATGTAATTGGCTTGACCGTGTAATATCTCAATAAATAAATATGGTACTGAGACGTGGTCTTTAACTGTTGGCCTTTTGGAGAAACACATAGTCAGAACGGGCAATGGAGAGAGCTATGCTCGGAGTTTCTTTGCGCGATAGAATCCGGAACGTGGATATTCGACAAAGAACCAGAGTCATCGACATAGCTATTAAAATTTGAAGTGGCAATGGGCAGGCCACATCGCTCGAAGAAGAAAGAAGCAGCGTAGGTAGGCCTCGCACTAGATGGACCGACGACATAGTGAGACTCGCGGGCATCCAGTGGATGCAGATGGCAAGATGTCGTTCAGTGTGGAGGTTAAAGGGGGAGGCCTATGTTCAGCAGTGGACGTCTTATGGCTGATGATGATATTCTCATCACTACCTACCTAACAACTTCACAGACCTAAGTACATCGCACTTGGGGTTTGCCAGCGAGTAATGGAGCGCAGAGGCGTTACGTCCAACTCTAAACGCAGGCTCGAATAGGTGCAGCTTAATATCATAATTTTTGATACCGCAGGGCGCAGCTAGTTACGTTATACATATTACATATACATTCCGTTTCTGCGTGATCGAGTAACAAACATCCATACATCCATCTACCCATACATCCATCCATCCATCCAAACTTTCACATATATGATATTAGTGTGATAGGCTACTTCATCATCATCAACATCACAATTTTTCATCACCACGCGGGTGAAACCGCGGGGTGCAGCTAGTGACGTTATATATATAACCATTGGTAGGGTAACCCCGTAGGATAGTACCTCCTAGCTCCTTGTACCATATTGATACAAAATTACACGAAATTGCCCCAAAATTTGCATTTATATTGGATCATGGGCACAGACTGTTACGAAAATTGCACTTACCGAAGCTCAGTTCACGAATAGCCAGCCCTTGATATAGGTACGTAAGACAAAACAAGTTTTTTATTACCATGATTGCGCATGGCAAGAAAATTATTATCTACTAGCGACGCGCCCCGGCTTCGCACGGGTGTAAGCTCGGCTTTCGGCCTCGCTACTATGACCCGTTCCAGGAACACAAAATTTCATCAAAATCAGTCCATCCGTTTACTCACCGTTTAAACCTTCCCTGGACTACGACAAACATTTCAAAACCAAAATCAGCTAAATCGGCCTAGCCGTTCGCGAGACTAACGAACAGCAATTGATTTTTATATATAGATATAAAAAACCGACTTCATAAAAATGACAGAACTGGACCAAATTGAAATGGGACCACACGGGAAGAACCCGCTATAAATAAAAAAAGAATCATCAAAATCCGTTCACCCAGTCGAAAGTTCTGAGGTAACAAACATAAGAAAAAAAAAATAGAACCTCCACCTTCTAGGAAGTCGGTTAAAAATATCTAAGTACCTCCTTTTTTACCAACTTCAAAATAGAGGAGTTTCTCAATCTCAACATGGTTGTTCTTTTCAGATCATTTAGAAACCGATATGGAAGATAAATTTTTAGCTATAATAAAAAAAGTTAGTAGCTGAATTATTCAGTACAGTTACATGACTATTTACGGGATATTTACCGTGGTAAGGTTGTGGAAGGAGCTCCCGATATTTCGGCACAGATACATGCACCATGTTCACGGGAAGCATGTACCTAAATGAACAAATAATCATATAACTGTAGGTATACCTATAATTAACTAACAAACTAATTAACAAATTAATTAACAACCGTGATAGTTTAAAACAGTGTTAAATTTATTCAGCCTTCTACTAACTTTTTATTTAAAAGGATATAGGCAATTAGGCACCTACTTTCAGATTGGTCATAGAAATTTCATCAAAATGTGTTCAGTACTTAGTTTAGTTTTTAATTCAAAATAACTGCTAACAAGTAGATCAAATTAAAAACCGGCATCAAAAATTGTGTATGAAAAACGTAATAAGTACCTATAAAATTGTAGGGTTGCCCTCGATTTACCTGGGATCCCATCATCAGATCCTAACTTGGTGACAATGGGACCAAATTGGAAGGATACCGAACAAAAGTTTTTTTTTTTAATCGGTCAACAGGATATTATTACCTATAGATAAAAGTTATAGAAATTTAAGGGATTGAATCAGTTGGCGTAGAAATCGTCACCAATTTATCCGCCAACTGATTCGAGCCCTCAAATTTCTATACATGCATTACTCGTTACATGCCTTGGCGTAGCTGTAAGTGTGACGAGTATTTGTCTATAAATAAATAAATAAATAACTTTTATCTGTAACTGTACTTATTTATAAGTCAATAAAATAGGAACGAATGCTTTCATTTTACCATTCGTTGTTTTTGTCACCGAAACTGTACTTCGCGTGTGGTAGGTAACCAGCGCTACCATAAAAATCATGTATCTATAGTAACTGAATCCTCAATTAATTATAGAATTTATAGATCGTCTCCTGCAGAGAAAGACGTGCTCCTAGCCTATAGCCGGTCTCGATAGATCAGCAAGTCACTGCCCAGTTGACAAATTAAAAATATTTACGTATCAAATAGGTAATAATAATAAGTGTTAAAGGGCATAACGCCGCTAGTAGCTCTTAGTGAAAATGCAGTGCAGCACACCTCTCGACACCCTAAGCTACCCACGCCAATGTTGCTCCTCCGGTGCCAAGATACGGCAGCCTTTATGGGGGAACCCATTCAGTGGGTGGCAAGTCATCACCTGCCTAAATATATTTTGAGATGAGACAGGATAAGGCAAGTGCCGTTTCTCATTCTATAGATCTGTTATTCCATCCACAAGTTGTTCACCGCAATAGTCCAGACTTTTTTAATCCTATACTGTACAATAGTTTCATATTCCTTTTTATACATATTCCATAATTGTATTTTTTTAATTCAAAAGGGCCTCTTGGTGTTGGTTCGTCCCCACCAATGCCCACCAAATGTCCGGGCTAGACCCGTGAAGAGAAATAAATAAATAAATATTTCGACATTACACATGGTCATCTGACCCCAAACTAACCAAAGCTTGTAATATGGCAGCCAGAGACTGATATACATACATATATATTTTTAAATACATACTTAAATAGATAGAACACCCAGCCATAGAACAAACACAAATGTTCATCACACAAATGTTTGTCCTGGATGGGAATCGAACCCACGCTCCCAAGCGCAGAAAGTAGGTTTCTACCAACTGAACCACCGGGGCAGTCATATACGTATCCAGTATTCTTCAAAAAGGCTGTTAATAGAATCTTTAAGAGTCGACAACGTATCTGTGATGCCCTTGGTGTTGCAAGTATCCATAGGCGACGGTGATCGCTTACCATCAGGCGGCCCGTCTGCTTGTTTGCCACCTATGGCATTAAAAAAAGTATTTTGAAATTGAATTACACATATTGACGTAGGTACGTAAGTATTTGTACTTGGCAGCGAAGTTGGATAAACTTGGCCCCCATATCTGCAACCACACTTTCCTACAAGTTACTTGGCGCTTTACTTACAACCTCAGAGCCGAAATTTCTCTTTCTCTCCCGTTGGTCAGGCGGCGGTTCGTCAGCCAAGTTGACGTGTCTGTATCGGCTATTAAAATCTTAAAATGTAATGCGCCCAACTTCCTCCAAGCATCATTCGGTACGATCAGTCATGGATGGGTGATTGACGTCAAAGAGAATATAAGTAATAATTGACGTGATCGTACCCTTCCTCTTTGTTTTATCTCCCTTGGAAAATCATAGACAAGGATTATGAAAAAAAAATATTCTGTGGTGCAGTTAGAAGCTTGACATTTTTGTGTTGCAAGGGTAACCTGCAATACCTCACTTTTAGGAAAAGTTAAAATATGAATTTATGGTATATTAGAAAATTGAGTGTAATATATTCAAAATATGATGATGTAACTAAAATTTATTAATGACTTTGATAATATACAATATCCCTTAAAGAGATAACATAAAATAACTAAACAACTATCTGCCTATTTATGACATGTACATAATTATATAATCAAAGCTAAATAATACCACACCTTTTTGTTACACATTGTATAATAAAGTAGCCATCTATTTCCTCAACTTAAAAATATGGGTATTTTCTAATGGCATACATTAGATTTTAATTTGATTATATATAATTCAATGTAAAGAACTACACTGCGATGGATTTTGCTAGAATCTTAACTTTTGTAATTTAGAAGTATGCAAACTAGCAACACCGAGCAAAAATCCTAAAGCAGATTGTCTATGGATGATAGTGATGTACCCTAAATTACTTTTCGAATGTTGTGCATCGATAACTAAAACTAGTAAAGAAATCGAATAGTTTCAAATAGCATGAATCACTCACATAGCGACACGGAACGTAATCAAACATAATCAAAAGTGTAACTATCGGCATTGTCTATATTTTCCCTTCATATTAAAATGACAATATAATGGTGCTCTTATCCACATTTTCATATGCTTTACAACCTATAATGCCTTCTCTTAATTTCATTTGAGAGGATAATAATTTATCTTGATAATTTCTGCAATGAAATGAAATTTCGTATGGATTTAATCCACAAAGGAAACGACATCAAAGTTCGATTTTGATTTGAGATAAATCGATTAAATTGAATACTATTTAAAATCGAAATGGATTCCATTTCTCGTGATTACGTCACTTCACTCAGCCCAAGCTTGCGAGTGGAGATGTACAAGTATTGTACTCAATTATATTTTAATACGTCATCTTAAATTAAACAGTGTTATTCGTATATTATTCGTAAATTTCACGCAGAGTTTATTATAAACAAAAGTAAGTACATCGTAGAGTGGTGGCGTCAGTTTCCCATATTGCGCGGACGCGATGTTTGGTTCCTTGTGAAGAGCTATACAAATGCATAATATAACCTATCTACGCTTTGCATAAATCTATGAAGCCGTAACCTTGTAATTGATGCAGCTGGACAGCTGCAGCAAATATAGCTAACAAGGCGCTAACGTGATTACGGCGAAAGTGAAAACGTCATCAGTGAAATTGGGATCAAGTGTAGTTTTGCCGCGCTTTGTGTTCGTGTTTATTGACGCGTCGGTTGCATTATTGCAGGCATAATGCCGGCGGCACGAGGCGTAAAACGTGCGGCTTCTAAGAGTTCAGCATCATCGGCATCGACTGCGCCTAAAAATAAGAAGAAACGTGGAGGTAAGCATGCAGAGCTTCCCTGCAATTTGTTTTCTTTACGTTTCGGTCCGACGTCAATGACCTGTCAAACGTAATGGCGGGAAAGCGACGCTGGGTTACTTCGCCTTATTTGTTCTTTTTACAATAATAACTGTGCTTGACTTAGCCGTTTTGCGTGTCGATTGAACATTCAAGATCGTGTTAACCATTGTAAATGCTTTTGGTTATGTAATAGGTAGTTTATAAGTGGAAATTTTTGAGGTTATTGAAGTGATACCCCGCGGGGCGCGCTCTGAGACGATTCGCTTGTTTATCGTTCCATTTTACAAGCTAGTCGGTCATTTCCGTAAATAAAAATGACTAAACGTTCTTGAACTACACCTACATTACCATTTTGAATGTAAATTACTTATCTTTGGTGACTAATTTGTGTATTACCTAATGAGGATACATGGAGGTTGCAACCAAAATCCTTGTTGATAAGTGATGGAAATTTACCGTACGCTGTAATATATTTTTAGTGCCTTTATGGATAAAATTAATGTTCAAAACAATGACATAACATATTGTAATATAAAGATAACACAGTTTTGAAGATAATAATAACTAAAATAGTTTGTATGACAAAAACTAAATACAAATTCTACCAATGTCAAACCATAATATGTATATACCTTACCTTTAGGTTACATATTAATCCTACAGGTATAAGTTCTTTTAGCTCTGAAGCTGAATATAAACATTTTCTTATAACATTTCACTGTAGTAGGTATATCGGGTACCAGCAGGGCCAGATAAAAAGCCATGCCCCTAGGCAATGCAAGTTTCGGGGCCCTTCTTCCCATGTAGATAGTAATTAAACCTTATACCAACACCAAATAGGCTTGATGACTGTTTTTTTTTAATTGTCGTATTAAAATGCAGCCCATAAATATAGCTGATTAATGTAATAAAAATGAAAATCTGATCAAAAATAAGCAACATATAAGCATTTTAATATCATCCTAGACAGAGAGCGCATAACAGCAAATTATGACGTCACTTCTCTGTACGCCATATAAATTATATTCCGTCAAATATGGCGCACAGAGGCGTGACGTAATTTTTTGTTTTGTCGGAAAGGGACAGAGTTTTCTCTACCAAAAGCTTATATATCAGATTTTTTTTAATTGTAGAATAGGCTTGCGCTTGGCCGCCAACTCGCCAGATGTTAAGCGATGATGCGGCCTATGGTGGATCACACTTGCCTAGAAAAAACCGATTCACTCATGACTTGAAGACACCCAGATTGTAACATCGATTTAAATTATTTTATCAATAAACATAATATTATATTTACTTAAATTCTTCATCAAAGCTATTGGTTTCAACGATATAAACATCTGTTATCTACCCTACTTCGTAGCTGAGAGGTAAAGAATTACAACACAGCCAAAGCCTAACACTTCACCATGAGCATTTCATGAGCATTCACTTCACGAGTGAAACGGTTTATTCTAGGCAAGTGTGCTCCATCGTAGACCGCATCATCGCATAACAGATGGCGGTCAAACGCAAGCATATTTCTAAATAAAATTAGAAAAAAAAACTGGGACTTTTTAAATGCTAATAAGAAGTTGTTTATATTTTAATTGAACTTGAGTATTGTTAATGTATGAATAAAAGTTGTTGTGTTGTGAAGCTGAATGCAAGAGGATTATAAATAAACCCAAATAGATTATATACATTAAATAATAAAACCGGCCAAGTGCGAGTCGGACTCGCGCACAAAGTGTTCCGTACCATCTATAAAGAGGAAAGGTTTGATTGTTTGTTTGCATTGAATAGGCTCCGAAACTACTGAACCGATTTGAAAAATTCTTTCACTGTTGGGAAGCTACACTATCCCCGGGTGACATAGGCTATAATATATTTTGTAGCGAGGCTGAAGGCCGAGCTTACACCCGTGCGAAGCCGGGACGGTCGACTAGTTATCTATAAAAACAGCAAAAAAGTCACGTTTGTTGTATGGGAGCCCCCTTAAATATTTATTTTACTCTGGTTTTTAGTATTTGTTGTTATAGCTGCAACAGAAATACATCATCTGTGAAAATTTTAACTGTCTAACTATCATGGTTCATGAGATACAGCCTGGTGCCAGAGGGACAGACAGACAGACATATGGACAGCGGAGTCTTAGTAATAGGGACCCGT
This sequence comes from Agriopis leucophaearia, assembly GCA_949125355.1. NCBI lineage: Eukaryota > Metazoa > Arthropoda > Insecta > Lepidoptera > Geometridae > Agriopis > Agriopis leucophaearia. The sequence continues at coordinate 2,231,901 of OX421287.1, forward strand.
TTTACCCTTTGGGTACGGAACCCTAAAAAATTATGCAAATAAGTTGACGACATTAGGGAGGCTGCAACTTTGACAGATAAAATTCATGAACCTGCTCTTTGAAAGTAGCGAACAATGGAGAATTGCACAAAACAGCGGGGATCGGCGACACGGAGGAGTCTTATGCCCTGCAATGGCCTGAATAATGAGCTGCTGATGATGATGATTTAGGTTTACGTAATGCATTTATAGATAAACATTGCGATTTGCTCTAGTAATCAGGAGAAATAGTAGGGCTTCATGGATGGAAAATATCTACAGGGTGTAAACTTTAATACTGACAGTAAGGTAGAGCTACCTTGATACTTTTAGCAATATTGCACACTTGACACCGAGTAGTACATAAAAAATGTATAAGAAGTCACCCAGTGGATCTTGAAAACATTTTGGCATAATCAGATTTTCTAAAAAAACATATTCATCAAGAAAAATGTACATAATATGTAATTACAAAAAAAATATGATGCCATTTCATTCTGTTGTTTACAGAGATTAGGGATGTTATGAAAAGTCAGAAGTTCCGATTGATATTACACCTCCGATTCAGACGTGGTCGGTTTTCTGACAGCTGATTAAAACATAGTGAAAATAAAATATATACGGTAAAATAAAATGGCATACATCTTCATACTAAAAGCTTTATCACAAAAGAAACGTTTGATTCTATTCTTCAAAAGTATCAAAAGTTTCTGTAAACAACTTAGCATAAGCAGCCTTTTTATCCGACATCAAAAAAGGAGGAAGTTATCAATTTAACCATGTTTCACATGATAATGTAAAGTTAAAGCATAATTATTGATTTGCACAAACGCCGTAATCATTTACTACAATTACATGGTCTAGCAACAAGGACAAAATAAACTGTTTGAAATTTGAGTTTCCTGTTGATTGCAAGCGAAAACAGTACACAATATGTACTATAAAGCTGATAAAAGTCGAACCCCAATGTCTAATACACGGACTATAATCCCGATCAATTTTCTGTAATTAAATTAAAAATTGTTTTGTAAAAATTACCTCTATTTTGCTGATACAATTTTTCCCAAATGTTCTTCCCGCCGAGCTTCAATATGTAGTGTTTCAAAAAGGGTGTCTAGAACGACCTCTCCGGGCTGGCAAAGCACCGTCAACACCGCTACTGTTGCAGGTGTCCATAGCCAGCAGTTTCTGCTTACCATCAGGTGGACCGAATGCTTGATTGCAACTCTTTTTATAAAAAACTAGCCGTCCGCCCCGGCTTCGCACGAGTGTAAGCTCGGCCTTCGGCCTCGCTACAAAATATAATATAGCCTATGTCACCCGGGGATAGTGTAGCTTCCCAACAGTGAAAGAATTTTTCAAATCGGTTCAGTAGTTTCGGAGCCTATTCATTACAAACATACAAAAATAGGTACAAATCTTTCCTCTTTATAATATTAGTGTAGATATCTTCAATATCATCGGAACGTCATTATCATCAAGGTATAATGTTTAAGATATAGGTTATATGCAAGACGAATTCTGAAAATAAAGTTAAAAATTAAATTTTCAAAATGCCTTTTCCTATCTTCAGCAGCAGTCCACTTGGAGATCCCTACAGCCCCAAAGAAGAGGGGCCGTGTGTTCACATGTGGACAGGGAGATGTCGGACAACTTGGCTTGGGAGAAGACGTTATCGAGACTACTAAGTAAGTACCAGATAGACACCATCACTGGCTCCTCAGAGCTATTTAAAAGGAGGGTATGTAGGTAGATATTAATAAAGCCATTATTGTATACTATGCATACGCCTACTCACAGAAAAGTTTTTTTTTTTGTTTAAAATAGAATGGCTGTCAAGGCATTTTTGTAAGAAATTTGTTGCAGCCACTTGCACCTCAATCTATATATCCCCATAGCAACTGTGACGCGGAGTTCGATGCGTTGACATAAATAAGAATGTTCAATCACATATCTGTCACTATACCTGGCGACAGAGTTTCCATCTCATTTCTGTTCTATTTAATTCTCTTTTCTGTGTGCCTACTCATGGCTCAGGTTTGGCATTATACTATGGGGAAATATTAAACACGTAAATACAGAAGACCTTTATGGCTTAAAAATTCATCTTGAGTAAATGCAGTGCACAATACACCCCAAGCGGGATGTCAGTGCAGGACTTGTCGCCCCCATCTCGGAATAAGAATTCTGAGTAATTTCGTATAATTAAAAATATTTAATGTGCATGGCACAAAAGAACGAAGATCGGTTTCGTTCTAAGGTTACTACTCAACTTGTAAAGAAACCTTATTTGGTTTTTTTATTTGTTGATAGGCTTCTGTGTGATTGCCATAACTCCTGATGTTAACCAATTCATTCGCGACTTGAAGACACCCATATACTAGTTATTGGGTAACACTCATTCAGGCAACGTATTCCACAGACTAGCAGTTTGCCCAATAAAAGTGGAGCAAAGCACTTCTTACGGGCTTTCAGAATATCTACCATGAAGCGGTGTCGATTTTTCGTGCCCGCTCTGGCAGTCCGATATGAAAATGGGCAGCAGAGAATAGACATGATAACAAATATTTTTTTTATCATAAAAAAGCTGATCATCAATAGAGCCTATCAACGAAAACAAAATTTAAATTAGTTCAAAAATAAATAAGTTATAAGTATTTTAATTTCATGCTAGACAGAGAGCGCACTATACTGAGTTATGCCGAGCCTCAGGCGCAGCATACAAATGCTATACTAACACACGCTTTGCGAGAAAGGGATAAAGCATCGGCCAATTCAATTTATTTTTTCAGTATGTGTAATGTATTTAGTTATATTCATAGCTAAGCCTGTTATTTGTAATAAATTAAACATTAGGCCACATGCCTATTAGATCATGCAGATCTTTAACTGTAGTAAATGTTTCAGATTCAAACATGTGACTGCATTGGGAGACAAAATAGTAGCAGTATGTGCAGGGGGCATGCACACTATCGCACTTGACAGCAGTGGAAAGGTAACATTTATTTTTATTTAGTCTAGTGGTGGCCGAGCGATAGCAAGGACGCTTTACAATCTGACGGCACCCGGTTCAATCCTCGGCCCTGCACCAATGAATTATTTAGTAATTAAATAAATTATGTTCGATGCCATCGCTCAAAAATGTTGAAGGTAAACATCGTAAGGAAACCAATATTTTTCGATGCCATTGCTCAAAAATGGTGAAGGTAAACGTAAGGAAACTGGTATATGGAAGAATCTGAAAGTTCAAAGGCAACATGATATACAGTGTGAACTCTATATAGCGACACTCAATTTAACGACGAACTCCCTATAATGTCAAAATTACCTTGGTTGGTTTACCTTGTTGTCCATACAATGATACACTCTATGTAGCATCACATCCACTCTAAATAACGACAACAATACGTCATAGCAATAAACAGTACTTTATAACACCTCATATTTAAAATAAAATACAGTATCAGCAAACAACATCCAACGAAGATAAATAAATATCTGAGACATTATTGCACACATGGTCATCTGAACCCAAACTAAGCAAAGCTTGTAATATGGCTGCCAGAGACTGATATACATACATATATATATTTTTAAATACATACTTAAATAGATATTAACATCCAGACATAGAACAAACACAAATGTTCATCACACAAATGTTTGTCCTAGGTGGGAATCGAACCCACGCTACGCTAACTGAGCTAATGAGGCTGTATAACAGACATGCAATAGGCTTTGTTATTTATATCAATATTAAAGTTTGGTGTTTGTAAATTTTATACTTACCTGTAAATACATTCATATTATAATAATCTATACATATAATAAAAACGTAGAGATAAAACAATCTGTAATGGCGAGATAACAATAAAAATATCACACAGGATGTTATAAAATAAGCAGCTTTTTTAACTATTTAAAAACAATTGATTTAGTAGAATCGGGGCCCAGATTGAAGTATAGGCTATGGTATTTTGCGCAAGGGCCGGATTAAGGGAGGAAAAAATTATGTGTTGCTATAAAGAGTTTACACTGTATTATAAATATTGGTAAATGTATGTTTATTGTTTCAGGTATGGACATATGGTTGCAATGACGAGGGAGCCCTAGGCCGGACTACAACTGGTGACAAGGACGAGGGTACTCCTAAAAAGGTGTCCCTCCCGGCCAACGCAGTGGCCATCTCGGCTGGGGACTCTCACTCTGCAGCGTTGCTGGACAATGGAGATGTCTACGCTTGGGGCTCGTTTAGAGTAAGTTCATGATATCGAGTAGTATTTTTCACCGACTTCAAAAAAGGAAGGGGTTCTCAATTAGTTTTTTTAAATTATGTTTTTTATCTCATAACTCCGTCATATATAAACCAATATCCAAAATTAGATTTTCATTTACAAGAATATAAATTCAGATTGGTCCCGTAAAAAGTTCACCGAAATCGGTTCAGTACTTTGGTTTTTAAATGTCAAGTGATCGAAAATACGTATTTTACTAATTTTGAAGTCTATTTTTAATACGCTTTTATTAGCTTGGTATGTATGTGTGTAACGGAATCTTTGAACGTGATTTTCAACTACAAAAAGTCGAATTAAATTGAAACTGCACACATATCAAGGATCGACGACAATGCAATAACATAAATAGTTTGTCCCATTAGAGCGTGTTTTATTTTTTATTAATGTTTTTCAGGGGCGTGGGTTCGATTCCCACCTAGGACAAACATTTATGTGATGAACATTTGTGTTTGTTCTATGTCTGGGTGTACATTTGTGTTTGATCTATCTATTTAAGTATGTTTTAAAAAATATATATGTACGTTTATCAGTCTCTGCCAGCCATATTACTTTGCTGGGGTCAGGTGTGACCCCAGATGTGTGAAAAATGAGTTTTTTTTTAAAGCATTATATTTATGTTTAAACAAATAAATACCACCTAATTTGTTTTTCAGGATTCCCACGGCAGCATGGGGCTGGTGGTCCGCGGCAGAGAAGGCAAGGCATGCCGCGCGCCCGTGCAGGTGGAAGTGGGGGAGCTGGGTGTGGGCATCGCCTCTGGCAGTGATCATCTTGTCATTCTGTCTGTAAGTTATTTCATCACCCTATGTACAGGCGCCATCTCAGATCAGACTAACAAGGGAGTTATGCCGTAGTACAATTATCGTTTGTGTCAAATGTCTCCATTTTTAACCGACTTCCAAAAAGGAGGAAGTTCTCAATTCGACTGTTTTTTTTGTTTCACACACACACACACATCATCAGCCAATTATCGTCCACTGTTGGACAAGGCCTCCCTCATAGAGAGGGGTGTTGCCATAATCCCCACGCTTGGCAGGCGGCTTGTGGATCGCAGTACGTTCACCGTGTACTATAAGGACGCTGCTGCCCATCCTCCGGTGGTTCTGGTCTGCAGTTTTAGGACATACCCGGGTCCAATTTTTTATTTTTTTTTGTTTGTTACCTCAGAACTCTCGACTGGGTGAACCGATTATGATGATTCTTTTTTTATTTGAAAGCTGGTGCTTCCCGTGTGTTCCCATTTCAATTTGGTCCAGTTCTGACGTGAATTAAGTTTTTTATATTAATAATTATTATCATTAAATATGTTCAAACTGTGCGTACGGCACACTTACTAATTTTTCACGCACACTAAGAAACTTGCAGTGACAGCAACCAAGTATTTAATAGTCCACATGCTTTCAAATATATTCCGTAAATGTATTTTTATGTTATTTTGTATTGTATGGGACTCTTGGTGTGACCCACCAATGCCCCTCAAATGTCCGGACTAGACCCGAGAGTTAATTTAAACAAATAACACTCATCATCATCATAATTTCAGCCATACGACATAGACCTCCCCCATCAATTTCCAAAAGGGCCGGTTGGAAGCGGACTGCATCCAGCGTTTTCCTGCGGTCTTTTTAAGTCGTCTGTCCATCTTGTGGATGGACGTCCTAAGCTGCGCTTACCGGTCCGTGGTCTCCATTCGAGAACCTTTCAGCCCCATCGGCCATCTGTTCTGTGTGCTATGTGCCCAGCCTACTGCCATCTAGGATATATATTTCAGTAACCTAAATAACATTCCATCTTCCTTCTTCATCCACGTCACCACATCAGGTAGACTGCTTTTCATCGTCATTATGCACAATTCCATCTACGCCACTGGAGTAACCGTGCCAGCGCCCCAGAGCCTCACTCTGATATTTCAAGGAGTTGGGTTGGCTCGGGTAACTGTTGGTAGGGGAAAATGCACAATACACCCCAAGCGGGACGTCAGTGCAGGACTTATAGGCCCCATCTCGAATAGGAATAAGAACAAGACAAGAAGAATTTCCATCTTCTTAATATAAAAAAAAAAACCTCTTGTCGTTGTTGAGTTGTCTTAATTATTATATTTGTATTGGGGCTTCAGGCTTCAGGCGCTGTGTACACGATGGGTTGCGGTGAGCAAGGTCAGCTGGGCCGCCTCACGCAGCGGTCCGCTTCCCGCGACGCACGCCAGGGCTTCAGTAAGTATATTATACTCACTATGTCCACCCACAAAAAAAAAAACTTTCGTGTGTCCACCATATGTTTGCTAGGTACCTTAAAACTCCGTCATTTATAAACCGATGGTCCCATAGGAATTTCATCAAAATCTCGGTTCAGTAGTTTTGTTTTTTAACCGACTTCCAAAAAGGAGGAGGTTCTCAATTAGTTTTTTTTTATGTTTGTTACCTCAGAACATTCGACTGGGTGAACCGATTTTGATGATTCTTTTTTTATTTGAAAGCTGGTGCTTCCCGTGTGGTGTCAATTTGGTCCAGTTCTGACATTTTTATATCGATAATTATCTTAATTTCTTTAGTACAGGGTATATGCGTTTTTATTAATTATTTATTTGTGTCCCAGGTGCTCTGTTAGTCCCGGGGCGGGTTACGCTGAAGCAAGGTGCCACCGCCATTTGGGCGGGATATCACGCCACCTTCGTCCTGGATGGAAACCAGGAGAAGGTGTTCGCCTTCGGACTCAACAACTATGGACAACTCGGTGAGTCCCTGACCATCACAACACTGTTGAAACAACATACATAAATAGGTAATAGGTAGTCAAGATTCAGGGAGCATCGCGATGATGATATTAAAATTAGGATTAAATTAAAAATCGATGTAGAGGTCCGCTCAGAAGGACATCAGCTTATTTTATGGTGTTAAAATCTTAACTAACTTAGGTATAGAACGCTTAAAATAGATGAGGGGTCGAACACAATATCAAGTGGTTGCAAGCCCATGCCGCGTCTACCTGCTTGGGCTGCTAACATAACTAGGTTCTTGAGTGGAGACCACGAACCGGAAGACGCAGCGTAGGTAGGCCTCCCACTAGATGGACCGACGATATCGTGAGAGTCGCGGGCATCCAGTGGATGCAGATGGCAGGATGTCGTTCAGTGTGGAGGTTAAAGGGGTGCCTATGTTCAGCAGTAGATGTCTTCTGGCTGATGATGATGATGACATAAATATATAAAGCTGGTGCTTCCCTTGTGGTCCCATTTCAATTTGGTCCAGTTCTGACATTATTATGTCAGTTTTTTATATTGATAATAATTTTATTTTTAAATATCTTAACGCAGGCATAACAGGCGAAAAGCGTAAGACAGCGCTGTACGCCCCTATAGAGTGCGACGCATTTGGTAGAGTAGACACGACGTGGCGCTCCGTGACTCCTGGACAGCATCACAGCCTGGCGCTGAGCGAGGAGGGACAAGTGCATGCGGTCGGACGATGCGAGTACGGCAGGTAAAGAGTAATCATATTTGCTTTGTTTAGGGTTGCCATACGTCGAGTTAAAAAATAATAATTATGATACAGAGTGACGAGACGAGTGAAACCGCTCGCCTGATGGCTCTTCACGCTTGCCCATCACAGCTCAACGCCACTCAGAATTTTGAACTTCAACAGTTAAAACCCTGGATGCACTGCACTTGTCACCAACGCAAAATGGGCCAATGATTGGTCTGGTTGCGGAAAACGCCCGCTACACAAGTAACTATGTGCCCTGTAATTTCGCTGGAAACATTGCCCTTCAATCCGGAACACAGTAGTGTTTGCACACTACTGCTTGGCGGTTGAATAACTGGCAAAGATGTGGTACTTCCCCAGGTGGACTCTGCAAAAGAGTCATACCACTACAAAAAATGCCACTTCTGTTTCCCCGGATTTGTCCTAGTTTAGAGGGCTTCCGGGGAGCGTCCAGCCGGGGCTTCATTTGTAGTCCAGGTTTAAAAATTTAATATCTTGGGCCGCTCGCGACACATGCACTGTGCCCACACGCCGCGATATTTACACAGACTATGTTTAAAAAAAAAACCTGTTGACATGACCAGGTTCTGGGCTCTAAAATCAGGGGTTTTCACGCGACTTGTCCTGGTTGCCAAATTTTAGAGATAGCAACCCTAGCTTTGTTTGCGATGAGAAGTCAGGGGCTAAGAAACTTAGTCTAGAACACCGCTCTGTAAAGTAGCGAGTCAGTCATTTTTCTACAGGATTCTTTTTTTATTTTAGGGATTATGTACATTACGTTATTATGTTTTACATTGTGGACTTGGATACGTACCAAACGTTTCAATTCTACGTTTCTAATCCAAACGGCCAAGGATTGGAACAAACTGCCGGCTTCCTTGTTTCCTGAGAGATATAATCTGGGCCTTTTCAAGACGAGAGTGAATAGGTATCTTCTAAGTCTGCGTGCTTCATCTTCGACCACATCGTCGCTTACCAACAGGCGAGTTGGTAGTCAAACGCGGACTTACTCGCGTCAAAAAAAAAAGACGTGTGTCACTCGGGGACTGCCGCGGTAAAGCTATTTATTGCATAGCATTTTTTATCAACTTATGCAATTATAATTATTTATTTACTTGTAACAAATAAAATTATGTAGGTTTTACAACTCTATGTATGTCGTTCTTTTATCAAACATATTTTACAACGCCATCTAGCGGTGAGAGGTCGGAGTGGGGGGTGTTAGGTTATTTTCGTTACGGAATTTCTGGATTTGGTCTCCACGCTCAAGGCCCGCGATAGAAGCTATGCAATAGCTTAAAAAAAGTTTTATAGGTAGTCTGTCCATGTTGTGGGTGGACGTACCACTCCATTCATCCCATGTGACAATTTCTCCCATTAATATTTCCAGGCTAGGTCTGGGCGAAGGCGCGGGAGACGCGACGGGGCTAGAACCTGTTCCGAAGCTGCAAGGGAAAAAGTGTGTCAGCATCGCAGCCGGGACCAGCAACTCGTTCGCAGTCACCGACAGTGGTAACTATACTTCGGAAACTTTATTTATTTTATAACTAGCTGCGTCCCGCGGTTTCACCCGCGTGGTGATGAAAATCGGTGATAATGATGAAAAGTAGCCTATGTGTTAATCCAGGACAGAAGCAATATATATTACATATTTCTATAATGCAAAATGTATATTTAAAATCTGCAAGTTGAAGTGGCAATGGGCAGGCCACATCACTCGAAGACCTGATGACCGATGGGGAAGAAAGGTTCTTGAGTGGAGACCACGAACCTGAAGACGTAGCGTAGGTAGGCCTCCTACTAGATGGATCGACGAAATTGTGAGAGTCGTAGGCATCCAGTGGATGCAGATATTAGGATGTCTTTCAGTGTGGAGGTTAAAGGGCCTATGTTCAGCAGTGGACGTCTTTTAGCTGATGATGATGATTCCAAATTTCATCCAAATCCATCCAGCAGTTTCTGCGTGATTGAGTAACAAACATCCATCCATCCAAACTTTCACATATGTATATGATATTAGTGTGATTAGATTTATATTGTCCTGATGTTATAAGGAGCAATACAGGCGGGTGAAACAGCGGGGCGCAGCTAGTCCACATATACACTAATATTATGAACGAATTAACTCAAAAACTACTTGACCGATTTGATGCGCTTTGATTCCACTTTTGTTGTGCGAACTGCTAGTCTGTGGAATGCGCTGCCTGAATGGGTGTTCCCCGATAGTTACAATCTGGGTTTCTCAAGAGTGAATCTGTTTCTTCTAGGCAAGCGTGATCCATCGTAGACTGCATCATCGCTTAACATCAGGCGAGTTGACGGTCAAACACAAGCCTATTAAAACATTAAAAAAAAAAAAATTGTCAGTTCCAGTTGTTTGAGATATCACAACCACCACTAAGCCATATCAGACACCTTCAGGTGGCTTAAAAACTGATATCAGGGTTAAATTAGGAGGCCTATGTGTAACAGTAGACTTCTTCTGACTGATGATGATATTTCCGCAGGTGAAGTATGGGCATGGGGTATGGGCAGCGAAGGTCAACTGGGAACTGGAGGCTGCGCAGACGCAGCGGAGCCGGCTCCTGCAGTGTGTATCGCGCTACTAGACCACCGGCCGGCCAGCGTCGCGGCCGGAGGACAACATACTGTGCTATTAGTGGTGAGAACATACTGTGCTATTAGAATCACAAATGAGGAGATCTGTAGACGGGCGAAAGTTACCGACATAGCCCACCAGATGTGGCAGTAGACAGGGTACATAGCACGCAGAACAGATGGCCGATGGGACCGAAAGGTTCTCGAATGGAGACCACGGACCGGTAAGCGCAGCGTAGGACGTTCACCCACAAGATGGATAGACGACCTAAAAGAGACCGCAGGAAAACGCTACATGCAGGCCGCTTCCAACCGGCCCTTTGGAGATCGCTGGAGGCCTATGTTCAACAGTGGACGTCCTATGGCTGAAATGATGATGAAAATCATTCATTCAAAGAAATTTATCCCACTTCTTACCTTAGAATTCACTTGTATCATGCCATCTATCATTTTTCTATGATAATCAGAGACCACGCAGTGCTTAGCCATACATAGCTCAATGACGGTTGACCTTGTATTTTTAACCAACTTCCAAAAAGGAGGAGGTTCTCAATTCGACTGTTTTTTTTTTATTTGAAAGCTGGTGCTTCCCGTGTGGTCTCATTTCAATTTGGTTCAGTTCTGACATTTTTATGAAGTCGGTTTTTTATATTGATAATTTTACCATGTATGGATGAGCACTGCGCTCTCTGTCTCAAAAACGGTTAAACATATTTAAAAAAAATCGAAACAAAATTTGCAGATAATTCTATGCTCTACAATTTTATAATAGATTAAAATATCATTAAAACGATGAGGAAAGGCGAAGGCTTTCCTTTTGTTTATCCAGCCATCTGCATCCACTGGATGCCCGCGACTCTCACAATGTCGTCGGTCCATCTAGTGGGAGGCCTACCTAAGCTGCGTCTTCCGGTTCATAGTCTCCAATCAAGGACCTTTCTTCCCAAAATTCAGGTTCAAAGGCGGAAATGATGATGATCATTAAAACTATAGGAAGCAAGCGAAACACCAATTTCTGTGACTGAGACTTTTGAGCCAACTTTTGGAATGCAGTTTTACACAAGCACGTTTACATCTCTCTTACAGCTTATGATCTCTCATTCCGAGGAGAAACCCCTAATGTGCCTGAGTTATAAATATTTTAACAGGTCTTAAAAGATGAAACCTCATATAAGGTCGGGGAAAAAGTTTCTTCGTATATTATAAACAAATTCAAGACATATTTTTTTCAAGTTTAATTACATTTAATTATAATATATATGTGTCATTTTGTTCGATAACTTGTTGCCATCTTGTAGGTAGTGACATGATCCCGTTGCTGTAGAAATTTTGAGACTTCTGATCAAAAAAATGCAACAAGTAGTTTTGACAGTCCTCTCTTGATGTTAATATAACACTACCCAAAGAATTCTGAAGAGATCGAAACAGGTGGAAATCTGAGGGTGCAAGGTCAGGGCTATGTGGTGGATGCATTAACACTTCCCAACCAAGCTCTCTCAATTGTTGCTGAGTGGCCAAAGATGTGTGCGGTCTGGCGTTATCATGATGAAAGACCACGCCCTTTCTGTTGATCAATTCCGGCCGTTTTTTCTCAATTTCTTGTTTGAGTCTCATCAGCTGTTGGCAGTAGAGATCCGAATCGATGGTTTTGCCCGGCGGTAAAAGCTCATAATGAACGATGCCCTTCCAATCCCACCATACACACAGCATCACCTTATTACGTGTTAATCTGGGTTTCGCTACAGTCTGTGGTGCTTCACTGCCCTTTGACCATGATCGTTTGCGCACATTCTTGTCGTAGGTGATCCATTTTTCATCACCAGTGATCAATCTTTTCAAAAACGGTTCGGTTTCGTTACGTTTTAACAGAGAATCGCAAATGAGCACACGATTCATTTGGTTTCTTTCAGTGAGCTCGTGTGGCACCCAAATATCGAGTTTTTTTTTATACCCAGAATTTTCAAATGGGTCAAAACTGTTTTGTGGTCGATTCCCAGTTCTTCAGCTACGTCGTAACTACTAATATGCCGATCTTGCTCCACTTTTTCAGAAATGGCTTCGACTTTATCCGTAACAGGGCGACCAGAGCGAGCTGCATCTTTGACATCAAAATTCCCGGACTGAAAACGCTTGAACCAACATTGTGCTACTCTTAATGACACTGCATTAGGTCCATAAACGTCACATATTTTATTCGCGGCTTGTGTCGCATTTTTCCCTTTTTTGTAATAAAACTTCAAAATATATCAAATTTCTTCGTCAGATTCACTCATTTTATCGAACAAAAAAAACAGTTGAAAAATGGCGGGAAATTGCTTTTTACTTTTTGTATTCCTTTTTTAAAATGTCATATTTTTAATGGTATCAAAACCAGCCAGATACAAACAGTACAACCGATGAGATTTTACTACAACTTTATACATACAATATACGAAAATACTTTTTCCCCGACCTATTATAATTATTATGATTTTGCACGATTAGTGCCAATATTTCTCAATAGCATCATTTCCAACTGTTATTTTCTCCATCACAGGAGGACCCGAACCCTAAAAAAGAAGTGTCACCGGAACCAGAAAGCGAAACGGCAGAAGAGAAAATAGAGGCCAGTGAAGAAGAAGTAGAGGAGAAACCGTCTCGAACAAAGCGGCAGAAGAAGCAAGAACAAGAGGGAGAGGTCTCTTCCACTTCGAGTGCCCAGCCGGCCGAGCTTACAGAAGAAAATAAACCTCAGGTAAACAAAAAAACCACGGTAAATATCCTGTAAAGAATCATATAACTGTAAATATTGTGTCTGTGAGATATGACAGCACTTACACCCCCCTTGGTCATGTATTCGTTTACATATTTTGAGCACATTTTTTCCAGTTGTGTGCCGCTCAATATTGAAGTGTGCGTAAGAGTATATAAATCACGAAGGCTATTAAAAAAGGTGTGTACAACTACCTCTCCGGGCTGGCAAAGCACCGTCAACACCGCTAGTGTTGCAGGTGTCCATAGCCGGCGGTTTCTGCTTACCATCAGGCGGACCGCATGCTTGTTTGCCGCTCTTTTTATTTCAAAAAAGAAGTGCAATACGTGTTTATGCACCCTTCAGTTTTAGGCAGACTTTTAGGGTTGAGTACCCAAAAGGTAAAACGGGACCCTATTACTAAGACTCCGCTGTCCATCCGTCTGTCTGTCACCAGGCTGTATATCATGAACCGTGATAGACAGTAGAAATTGATGATGTATTTCTGTTGCCGCTATAACAACAAATACTAAAAAACAGAATAAAATAAATATTTAAGGGGGCTCCCATACAACAAACGTTATTTTTTTTCTCGATATTGGTAACGGCAACAGGTAGACGCTTGAAATATTCATAGAATATTTAGTTATATATTTACTTTAAAAATAAATAACTAAATTAAAATAAAATTAATATTAAAGGGGGGCTCCCTTCCAAAGGTTTTTTTTTTGCCGTTTTTATATAATGATAATGGTACAGAACCCTTCGTCCGTGAGTCCGACTCGCACTTGGCCGGTTTTTCATTTTTTTTCAGTATTATCTCTTAAGGCAGATCCAAACTATTATTATTAAAGGAACATACCTAATATATACATACACTAGCTGCGCCCCACGGTTTCACCCGCGTGGTGATGAAAATCGGTGACAATGACGATAATGAAAAGTAGGCTATGTTAATCCAGGACATAAGCAATGTATATTCCAAATTTCATCCAAATCCATCCAGCCGTTTCTGCGTGATTGAGTAACAAACATCCATCCAAACTTTCACATATATGATACTAGCTGCGCCCCGCGGGTCCACTCGCGTGGTGATGAAAAGTAGCCTATGTGTTAATCCAGGACATAAGTAATGTATATTCCAAATTTCATCCACATCCATCCAGCTGTTTCTGCGTGATTGAGTAACAAACATCCATCCAAACTTTCACATATACATATGATATTAGTGTGATTGCTATTGCCCGATACAGCCTCGAACGAGACCCAACACAGAACCAGGCCCTTCCACATCCAGGACAGTGAAACGCAAAAAGGCTAAACGAAACTAGGTTACATACCACATCCACATACATATCAACTATTATTATTAAATATATATTTATTGATGTAAGGTGTTGGTACAGTTTTGCCCAAAATATGGTCGGTTTTAGAATATATTCAAGTGTAAACAAAGCAACCAGAGACAACTTACTAACTTTTGCCCGTCACAATTTTTTTGTACCGCGGAGATCAAAAATGTTGAAGTTGACAACTGACTCGTTCCAAAAAAATCCATTCCGAACAACACGTTCTAATAATTATCAATTTTAAAAACCGTCTTCAAAATGATAGTCTGGTCAATTTAGGAGTGAAAGTATAATAATTCTCACCCAGCTCAAAATTGGTAAGATTGTTCATAACACTATCATAAATGAAAACTAAAAAATCCACATCGATCTGATACCTGGTTTTATAGATAACTAGTCGTCCGCCCCGGCTTCGCACAGGTTTAAGCTCGGCCTTCGGCCTCGCTATAAAATATAATATAGTCTATGTCATCCGGGGATAGTGTAGCTTCCCAACAGTGAAATAATTTTTCAAATCGGTTCAGTAGTTTCGGAGCCTATTCAATGCAAACAAACAAACAATCGGATCTTTCCTCTTTATAATATTTGTATAGATTATCTGATCTACAATTTTTCTCTGAACTAATTTTATGATAAAACTTACCGTTTTGCTTCAAATCATGAAAAATCTGTTTTTGTGACCCCGAGTAAATTTCATTTACAGGTATCGGATCGATGAGGATTTTTTAGATTTTATTTATGATGGTGTTTTGAACAATCATACCAACTTTGAGCTGGGTGCGAATTATTTTACCCTCGGATGTCTAAATTGGCCGGACTATGAGTAATTACGCAATTTTTACTTGGATGACATATTTTTCCAGGTATTTAAATTTTAAAACCAAACTACTGACACGATTTTGATGATATTTCTATGGGGATAATCTGAATGTATATCCTTTCAAATAAAAATAATTTTCCAAATTGGTTTATAAATGACATAACAAACAATGAGGTAAGAAACATAAAATAATTATCAATTAAAAAAAGCGAGTTCATAAAAACGTCAGAACTGAACAAAATTGAAATGGAACTACACGGGAAGCACCAGCTTTCAAATAAAAAAGAATCATCAAAATCGGTTCACCTAGTCGATAGTTAATACCCGAGGTAACAAAAATAAAAAAATACAGTCCAATTCAGAACCTCCTCCTTTTTGGAAGTCGGTTAAAAAAAACAATCGGATTGAGCACCTCTCCTTTTTTTGAAGTCGATAGAAAATTGGCGGTTCGACTTTCAATGACCACCAATACTGATTGTCACCACTTTTGTTTACATTCTTGAACATGTCAGGAAAACTAGAAATCTGATTTATATTTTGGCTGAAATTTATGTAGATTTGTTTTATTATATTTATAGACCCTCCACCACAATAATGATGTATGCAGAATAGTAACTCTGTTAGAAATGGCGTCTGTATCTCTACAGGTAGCCCAATGATGGAACTGACAATTTTCTGATGTCAGTAGTTTTGTTCATTAAAAAGTATGATAGCTTAATAGTATGGTCAATGGTGAAAATAAACAGACCACAGAAAAATAAGAGCATATAATCTGTCACGTGATTTACAAAGCGTACAAGGCCGTCTGTCAAATGGTATGTAGCATTTGGAGCCTTTTACAGGTCCCTAGTACATTAAAATAGTGTACAACCCTGCAATTTGGCGTCCTGTCAAAAATATATCTGTTCCGTTCTGGTAACAACAATTTTGGCATATGATTAAAAAATTAACATTTTTATTCGTTTATGCTAAATTAGCAATACTTCTATGCTACTTATCCTTATTCTGTGGTACAGGTAGCCAAATGATAAAACTGTCAATTTTCTGATGCCAGAGTTTATTTTTATTTAAATGTTTTCATTCAAAAAGTATGATAGAAAAGATGGCAGATTTATTTGTGACAATAAAAGTATGAGAAAAACGATATCTTGTCAACCTAGTGGGCCATTTTTAGCAGGCATTCTATGGGAGTTACATTTCAACATATATCATTACTCATTGGTTTATTCCCATCTGCCCCAATAGCGGCTTGTATCCCCAAAACGGCAGCAAAGTATAAACCTTTTTTTTTATTTAACCTTTGCTGTCCCACTCCTGGGCAAAGGTCTCCCCCATCTCTTTCCAGACAGTGCGATCACCCGTCAAATTTGGTCACTGTGTTTGGAACGCGTCGAGGTCGTCACGCCATCGTTTTCTCGGCCTGCCTTGGCTCCTTCGTCCGTTTTCAGGCACCCACTGTGTGATCCTCTGGGCCCATCTGTCAGGGTGCATCCTGGCTACGTGTCCCGCCCAACCCCACTTTAATTAGGCAGCTTTGATGCCAACATCAGCGATCCCTGTAATTGAACGCAGCGTCGTGTTTCGGACTCGGTTGGTCCTTTTGATTCTTAGGACGCTGCGCTCCATCTAAATCTTATAAAGGATACTAAATAAATAACGCTTCAGACTTATACTTCTCCTAGTAAATACTCTAGGATGCCATGGAACAGACAACTAACACATCAGATATTTGAATGTCCAAAGGCCAATAATTTGTGAGGGCGGATGGGACTTAACCATGAAAATTTGAAAACCAGTTCAAATGTGTGGAGGGCCATATTTATTTGTATTTTAGTTACCTTCGACCTTAAAAACGATAACTTAATCAATACCTAAAACTGCTGTCAAGTTCTGGCTGACGGCAATGCCACGTGCTAAAATGAGACGGCAATTTTAAGCATAGATTAACGTCACGTTTTTAAGCGAGGCAGTTTATGTTTGGTTATTTTATGTTGGAAAGATGATAGAACTGACAATAACCATGTCCGTCTTTAGAAAAGTATTTTGCTGTTTTGTGTTGTCCTGTAGTTTTTAGTGCGACTCAGCTTCTAATGAATGTGGTCAAAATTAGAACAACTTTTGCCGTATTACTTTCACGATACAGAAGTTATCTCTGACGGCTGCAGAAAATTGCAAATTGCCAAATGAGAAGGTCATATTTTCGTTTTCTTTTCTAATACAATGGCTGTCCATTGTACTGTTACTTTACATTAGAATAATTCATACATTTTACGTTTAAATTATTTTAATTTGTATTTAAATTTTAATATTTAAATTGAATAAACGGAATTCATCCCTTAGTTTTCCACCCTTAGTTAGCACTTGTGGAATAGCTCAACTAGGAACCTAAAGGATGACATCTGCGCTACCGTGGGTCGTCTGACATATAAAATTGTGGGTAACGGTTGTTTATTTTATAACAGATACCGAAGGGGTGGCATATGAAAATGAAAAAATTTAATTAAAAATTATTAATTACTGCAAATATAAATATACACGAAAATAAAGTTTATAGTACTTACATACATTGCAGAAACGTTTTTGTATATTGAAAAGTACATCAGTTTCCTCATTAGCAATGCCTGTATCGAGGAATCCTGATTACAAAAAGTATTAAATTTATTTAACTGTTCAAAAAATTAAAAAAAAAATATATATATAACAATAAGTGCATATAAAATAATAATAATGCTATAGATATACAGAGGGTATTTTCGAATTTTTAAAAATAAAACATAAAAGTATAAATATACACTCCATATCTATTTACATATGAAATTAATTTAGTGTCATCGGCCACCCCGGTGGCATACAGGAATAAAGGACTGTTAAACCAAGTCGGAGGCCCTCCGGAAGATATGACTGACATTAGGACTAACCACCACCCAATACTGGACCACCACGGCCTAAACAAACTTTTTTCATTTACATTCATTGAAAGCTGTGTTGCACTGTAGTTAGATTTTAGTTATTTTGCTTGTTCATTTGTTATTGTATCAGAATGTAACAAAAGAGGGTAGTTAGTTCGTGTACACTGTTTTCTTTATTTACTGTGATTTATAAACTGAATTTTCTTTTCAGAAGCTTAATGGCGACGAAAACAAAGATACCGCGATGGAGGTAGACGAAACTGGTAAGTTATTTGAACATCCTAAAGCCGCCTAATCGACACCGCTTTATGGTTGACATTCCGAAAACCCGTACGAAGCGCTTTGATTCCAGTTTTATTGTGCGAACTGCTAGTCTGTGGAATGCGCTGCCTGAATGGGTGTTCCCCTGTAGTTACAATCTGGGTGTCTTCAAGTCAAGAGTGAATCGGTTCCTTCTAGGCAAGCATGATCCACCGTAGGCCGCATCATCGCTTAACATCAGGCGAGTTGGCGGCCAAGCAAAGTAAAATTCCAAGCCTATTGTACAATAAAAAAAAACATTATTTACTGAAGCTGCAAACACTATCGGACGCGTCTTTAAGAGTTAAAATGCATTGTTTAAATTTTAGGTGTTGTTATTTATATCAATATTAATATTTGTTGTTTGTAAATTTTATACTGTACTAGTAAATACATACATATATATAATACATATTTCTGAACAGACTAGATGTGGGTCTGTTTAACAGTCTGAACCCTTTCGGATATGTGAGTCACCTCAAGTGACCTTTGACTCTGTGTATTTACCGTCTGTGTTTTATATTAATTTGAGTGTCCTAGATTAGTTTATACAATGGGACTGCCATGTAGCTTAACTATAAAAGTCCCAAAAAAAAACCATTATAATAGTAAAATAATATTGATTTTTATTCTCTCCCTTTAATTACAACTCTCAATAACGGCATAAAATGCACAGTCCCTTAAGTGTCGCTATATAGGGTTTACACTGTACATGTAATTTTAGACCTGTAACAGACGTATCGAACTTGGCTGACGAACCGCCGTCTGACCAACGGGAGAAAAAGTGAGAATATAATTCCCCTCTCTTTTTCTCTCGTTGGTTGACGTGGTTGACCTCAGCCATGTTGACGTGTCTGTTACGGGTCTTAATACTTCAAATATCTACAATAATTTTTTTATGATGTAATGGGCTAGCCTTTGACCACAACTCACCTGATGGTAAGCGACGATGCGCTCTAAGATGGGGCACGCTTGCCCATGAGGTGCCTATTCACTCTTGTCTTGAAGAGACCCAGGTTGTAATTTATAGGGAACACGGAGGCAGGGAGCGAATCTGCAATAAAATATTGAGTATTAAAACTGAAATTTTTCTATCCCTCAGATAATCAAAAAGTACAAGACAAGAAGGAAGAAAAATCTACACCCGACACTGAACAAAAAATGGACACTGAAATAGAACCTGAAATCAAGCCAGACACAATCGAAACATCGAGCCAGGGCACGTCTGACAGCGAAACTAAATCACAGGACAGCCAAGACTCTACCAAGAGCCAAGAATCCGAGAGCCAAGAGTCTGCCAAGAGCCAAGAATCCGAGAGCCAAGAGTCTGCCAAGAGCCAAGAATCCGAGAGCCAAGAAACGAAAAGTCAAGACTCTACGAAGGACGTAGAGATGACAGAGAAAATAATCAATGGAACGGAGGAGAGTGAAAAAGTGGAAGCTAAGACCGTTGAAGGCATACAAAATCCCCTCAGTACCACTGCATGATGGTAAATTCACCGCAGTAGGTAAAATTGAAAATTATACCCATTACTGACGACGGAATTTGTGTTTGCGTATAACTTTAAGAACTTTAAACATTTTACAGAGAGTCCTTAACCAAAACATAAGTCCGCCAACAAAAAGTCCGTCGTCTGTGATGGTCATTAAGGACATTGGCCCGGATTCCTTTGGAAGTTTCTTCTTGTTACTGGTACTGTTAAATACAGAATTATAATTATTATATATAATAAATAATTTTAAACATTTACATTAATTTATTCATTCAGGATTATGGACAATTAAAAAATTAATTTTGCAGTATCTAATAATGAATTAGTGCAATAACACTCCAGTTTTAATAGAAATATATTAATTAATAATAATAATGAATTGAAATTATTAAGTAATGATTGGGAATATTTGACTGTAACTTTGTAATTTACTAATCATAAAACTATTACTAAAAGTCAACAATCTTTAAAACTGGATTATTTTTGTAATCTATAGCCCAAAGTCAACGATCTTTAAAACTATATATTATATTCATTTTAAATCTATAGAGTCAATGATCTTTATAACTATGAATTATATTCATTTAAAAATCTATAGCCCAAAGTCAATGATCTTTAAAACTATGGATTCAACATTGACCCTAATACGGCCTCAAATTACAGTGCTTTTATATGCAGCATGCTATCATTCAGTGAAATGAGTCATAACAGCAAAATGGTCATCATTATCAGCCTATCATGTTCCCACTGCTGGGACCACAGAAAAGAAAAGTAAATAGAACGGAAATGAGAAGGAAACTGTCGCCAAGTATTGTGACAGATATGTGATTGAACATTCTTATTTATGTCAACGCGTCGAACTCCGCGTCACAGTTGCTATGGGTTTATATGGGTGCAAGTGGCTACAACAAATTTCTTACAAAAATGCCTTGACAGCCGTTCTAATTTAAACAAAAAAAAATATTTTCTGTGGCTGGGACTCAGGCCTTCCCTCAGAAAGAGGACGGGCCCTAATCCACTATGCTGGCCCAGTGCATGCTGCATAGCAATGTATGGTCAGTTTTTGTGAATATTTATTTATTAGGAAAACTGTCCACAATTTTAGTATGATTGAAATGGTAGGGTTGTATGAATCCAAAGATATATAACTATGGTGGATATAAATATCTTTGAATTATAATTTAGATCAAATATTTTTGTTTATTCGATCTTCAAAAACGATGTAATGCGCGAGCGAGAGGGTTCATGAAATATTGGCTCTCAGCTATAATTGCGTTGCCCCAAAATGAAAACTGCATATTTGTGCAGAAATTTTGTATGTACCGTAATTTTAAATTAGATTATGCTTGGTGCTATATCCGCCTTTTTAAGATCGGTGTGCATCACAAATTGTAGGGGCAATGTTTTTTTTATTAATAAACACAAAATAGGTGAAAATGACACTTAAAAACCGAAAAATAACTGAAATTGTAAACAAAAATGGCTGCTTGGCAACAGAAATTTTATGACAATCGGCCATCTTTGTTTACATATAGATGAGAAAAACCCTAACCACAACTAGCATTCTCTTAAGTACCAGTAATTTTAAAGAGCTGCGCGCTGCAATATTGAGATAGGTTTATGTTTTTTTTTTATTGTCCGTTGAAAGTTCCGTAACGCAATCAATATGAAGTGACCTTGAACGAAAACAAACAATGCTAGGTACGTCTTTAAGGAAGTAAGTGAAAGCATATTCATAGACAAAATTCGTAAGTTTTAATTTCGAATGGGCAATTGGGTTGGCTTGTGGCGGCACTAGCATCTTTATTCTTTTTTAAAAGGGGTTTTTGTCTCATTTTGTATTTAGAAAATGGCATGATGACAAAATAACTATGCTGGCGCCACTGACAGAATTTCCAACTCTGTTTGCTAAAATCTTGTAACCTTCCAATGTCACATGTCGTAACATATTTTTATCGAGGTTGCTAGATAATAATATAAATAAGTACTATTGATAAGCGAGTAGGTAATTAAGTGTATGAGTTAGACTGGTACAAAATGAACACTTGGGCCGTAAAGATAAGTATTCTTAGTAAACGTTATGTTGAATTTTTTGTATTTTATAGTGAAAATAGTTTTCGTGCATGATTCTAAAGTACAAAAGTACTACATTCTTTCACACGACCAAGTGGGCTACCACAATCTCGGAAACATTCTTATAATACCTTTACGTTGAGTTTTGTCTTGCTCTCTCACTAGCCGAGAGAGCGAGAGAAAGTTTAATGTTAGGTTATTATAATGTTTTAGAGGTTGTGGTAGCCCCCTGATATCTTAAATTTTGTTATAATAATGATTAATTATAATGTACTGTGTTTTCCTAATAAAATTGTAGTGTAAATACTTGTTTTTCATTTACGTTATTATCATAGGAGCTTCCCTCCGCCCAATTCCCGCCTAGAACCAGAAAAGGCCCGAGTCTAGGATATTAAACGCTGAGGAGCCCAGTTGCAGAAAAGAGGTTGCCAACATGCCTTCAACCCAAGTTCCAACCCAGTAGCGTGTACACTACATAATCATGCACTATTAACTGTGCTCCGCGGTTTCACCCGCGTGGTGATGATTATGATCACGAAAAGTAGCCTATGTGTGAATCCAGGACATAAGCAATGTATATTCCAAATTTCATCCTAATCCATCCAGCCGTGATTGAGTAACATCCGTCCAAACTTTCACATTTATATGAAACTAGCTGTACCCACAACTTCACCCGCGATTTCTTTAGAAAAAAATAGCATATGTCCGACCTCATAATCCATACTATTACCTCGCAAAATTTTATCGAGATCGGTTTAGCCGTGATTATGTAGCAAACAGACAAACGGACAGTTGCTTTCGCATTTATAATATTAGTGTGATGCTAAGGGAACAGAAAAATTGCTAGTCTGTGGAATGCGCTACTAGAAAAATGAGCAGGATGTAATTTGATCATGCAGATCTGTTGCACACTCTCCGAAATGTTGCAATATCTAACGAAGAAATCTTACAAGTTCTGGTGACAATACAATACTGTAATATTTTCAAAATGGCCGCCGCCACAAGATGGCGGATAGTATATATTTTTTGTCAACCCTTTTAATATGGGTATCAAATGAAACAGTTTGAAACGATAAAGTGACACTAATTCAATATGGCCACCGCTCCAAGATGGCGGTTTACATTTTCTTAGCTAAGCTTGCATTTTTCTTACCATTACTTATTTTTACACATTTTTGAATGAACAAAACTGGAATTTATTTATCGATGTATTTCCTTATTCTAATAGTTTCATATAAATAACACCCTGTTTCAAAAATGTGTGAAAACTAAGCGCAGAGTTGTCACCTTAATTTATAAATAGGTATTTGGCGTATAAGAAAAAAAGTAAATTATTGATATGGTTTATTACCAATTACACAATCTAGAACATTTTGGAATACAAATCACGCTACATGCGCCTTGAGCTAGTGTTACACGTAATGTTACAAACCTTAAGCTATGCAATACGCGGCCTAAATAATAGCCTTTTTGGTAGTCAGATACAATTATACAACATTAATAAGTTTTTTTATACTTTCGTTCAAATGTATTTACTAGAAAATAAATTCAGATGAGAATCTTCTATGAAAACAGCGGGCTTATTACGGAAGGCGTTTATGCGCTAATCGTGCTCGCGTGCGTTGTGCGTGTGTGTTTACCGTAATAAGGCCACTGATAACTCTGCCCTACTAATTCCACTTGCAGTAATCGACATTTTTGGGTCACTTTTTTGCAGAAAATGGTGTCCCAAGGGGATAATCTATGCACAAAATAATAATTCTTGTTCTTTAGACACACTTAAGTTATAAAACATAAGACATGGTTGTTAATGTATCCAAAAATCGCGTTTTTCTCGAAACCACCATTTTGCAAGTACTGCATTTGTTATAAAGGAGGGCAGAACTGTTCGTTTGTGAATTTTTGAGTACCTAAAACCATATAATAGAATCAAATATGTAGGTACTTTTCACCTTCATTTTACATACAAACTTTCCACTTAATCCCAGTTGTAATCATTGTCAACCTACTGGATGACATTAAAAACCGACTTCAGAAATATATGAAAAACTTAATAAGTGTCTAATTGTCTATCATCAGATCCTGACTTGGTAACAACGGGACCAAATTGGAAGTATAGCCTACCGAACAAATTTTTTTTTGTAATCGATCGGGAGAAATCGGTGTTTTTTTTAAAAAAATACAGTGGAACAGATACGTTCTTTTTGAAGTCGGTTAAAAATAGTTTTTTTTTTCTTCTATTTACCATCCCTATCAATATTTGGGGTTTTTCACTAATTGTCACTTAGAAAAAATTTAAATTTGTAACTGCTAAAGGGGAAACTAGGTTTCTTAAAACACCCCCGGTCATCATGATCATCGCGTTTGCAGTTGTGTGCGCTCAATATTGAAGTGTGCGTTTGTAGAACTAGTAAGAATATGTCAGTGTGTGCAATACTTGTTCACCTCGCCCCCTTCAGTTTTTAGTAATGTTTTTTCGGTACTAGCTCGAGATTAGAGAAATACCAACTATATCAATGACAGCTGTTTCCCCCCCATTTTCATCACTGGCAACAAGCCCCATTTCTTTCTCTTCCCTAGGGTTTAATTCTATTTGACACCAGAAAGTCAATGGCGACAACTGGGAATAAGCAATGCTTTGTCAAAACAGTGGCGTTTGTAAAGGCCATACAAAAATATCACATACATTTCAAAAAGTCCAACAATATTACACAAATTTTATTTTAGTTTATAAAATTAAACTTATATATGTAAAAACTTTAACTTGACATTTGTGGAATTCGAGATTAGATTAACACAAATAATTTAATTCATAAGACACTCTACCCTTTCTCCTAGAAACTTCCAATAAGCGACATATTTCCTATCACATATGGCCTTACTTAAAAACGTTACTCGAGTTGATCTATGCTTAAAATTGCTCTGTCGACTTCTTGCTGACGGCAATCGTCTCACGCGAAAACGAGACAGAGCAATTTTAAGCATAGATCAACTTGAGTAACGTTTTTAAGTAAGGCCCATAGTGTCCATAGAAGACTACATAGAAGTTTTAAAATGAGGCATATTTTTTCCGTACACAATTATTTTTTTGAAGGTGAAAAGGGCGCACGAGTGACGCCTTCTTAAAAAAACCGTCCAAATGCGAGTCGGACTCGTGCGCGAAGGGTTCCGTACCATTATCTATAACAACAGCAAAAAAATCACGTTTGTTGTATGGGAGCCCCCCCTAAATATTATTTTTTTCTGTTTTTTAGTATTTTTTATTTTGTAATAGGCTTGCGTTTGACCGCCAACTCGCCTGTTGTTAAGCGATGATGCGGTCTACGATGGAGCACGCTTGCCTAGAAGGAACCGATTCACTCGTAATTTGAAGACACTCAGATTGTAACTAACGGGGAACCGCATTAGTATTTGTTGAAATACAACAGAAATACATCATCTGTGAAAATTTCAACTGTCTATCACGGTTCATGAGATACAGCCTGGTGACAGACAGCGGAGTCATAGTAATAGGGTCCCGTTCACGTCCACTGCTGAACATAGGCCTCCCGCTTAGGCCTCGTTCTGCCCTTGGAGTACCCACCCTAAAAAGGTACACTTTTCTAGTCGGGGTCAGTTGTGTGAAAATTGGACACCGAATGAAGCGCTTAACACTTACAGTACTGGCATAGTAAGCTGTTAAGAGAATGGGTATTCGTCTTTGTTTATTAAATTATCTGTATTCAAGTTAATTTACATTTTATTATCGTGTCCAGTGTATTATTTCAATTTTCTTTAGAATTTGCTGTTCTGCACAAGTCTTCTAATAATCCTAATTGACACAATATTAACAAATCTCATTAAAGTTGAAAAACAATTTGAACTAATTTATTATTTATGCAATTCATTGGGTAATTTTAACCCCAGCATTGGTATTAAGTCTAGTTAGACAGTGACACTAAAGGACGATTCACATCAAACGGCGCGAGTCGGACGGGTGCGCGAGCCGACCGCATCCGCTCGACGGGGAAATGTGCAGGATTTTGTGAACATCTTTTTAGCGATGCTGCGTCGTAATCGGGACATTTAAAGACTCAATACTTGATACCAAGTGGTCATCTCAAATCCAAGTTTTCGCTGCGCGAAACAGTGACAAATATATGCGATCTTTTCCAGCAGGAAGAGATGCGCAAGAGTCGGGTTCACCTCAGAACTAAATAACACAAGTGACATACGATAAAACTCCAGATAACTTGAGAATTCGTTTAATTTAAAATAAAAACTTAATATCTCGCAGTTACAGTCTTTTTTTATTTCTACGATTTTGTTATATGTATAGGTTAAAGGAATTCACATAACATTACATAAATGACTATTAAGAATATGAAAAACAAATTGTCAAAAAAAAAAATACATTCGGAGAAAAAGCAACATGTTTTAGAAGGTCGGTTTTTGCCAAATAATTCTAACAATAAAAGTTTCACCATTCATGTTTCTAAATTTACATTTAACATAATCTAAATCTAAATATATATATAAAATGCTAATGTTAGAACGTAACAACAGGGTTTTCTCTATCACCACCAACTCCAATCAACTTCCCGTTGGGGTTGTATATACCCCTTGGTCTCCGGGTGGGAGTAAGGGAGTTTGGTCGCGGTGGGTGGAAGGGGGTGGTCGTGGGTGGCGAAAATAAGAAAAAATATTTGTCCTTTTCTAACTCATAAGAACTCATGAGAACTTCTGGAAAGATCTCAAAATTTCTGGAATGTTCTAGAAAGTTCCAAAACGTGTAAAACTGTTCTGGAATGTTCTAGAAAGTTCCAAAAAAATCTGGAATGATCGAGAAAATTCTAAAATGAGTGCAAACTATTATAATCTATTTAGAATGGTTGAGAAAGTTCTAGAAGTTCCTGGAATGATCTAGAAAGGACCAAAATGTGTAAAACTGTTATTATCGATCTGGAATGCTCTAGAAAGATCTAAAAAATCTGGAATGATCTAGAAAGTTCCAAAATGGGTGTAAACTATTATAATCAATTTAGAATGATTGAGGACGTTCTTTTATACGTAAAATAATGAAAGTTTTTTATACAATTAAACATGCGATGTATTTTTACCCGAGCAACGCCGGGTTTCGCTGCTAGTTATATCTACAACTATTTATAAACAAAATATGGATTTGGTAGTTTGTCATAACCGCTCAAATTGATGTAACGCAATTCAAACTGACGACATATCATCTCTTAATTCCGTGGTTTTTTTTAATGATGGAATGTTATGTGATATACACTATACAAATATGAATTTTAACTGCTATACATAGACACTAGTTTCCTTTACCGTATTGTAAAATGCGCTCCGACGCGCGCCGTGCGATGTGAATCGTCCTTTACAAAGCGAGTGGGGATAAAGCAAATATTAAGAACAGTTGTTATACCCATAGAATACATGAACTTGGCAAAGTTTGGAAACGCAACTAACATTTTTTTATTTTTTTATTCTACGATTATCAAAATGGTATTTTATAAATAGCCTTTGTTAGATATTACAACTGTTCTGTAGTATTTGAATAGGATACGAATATTTAAAAGTAGTTACATATCTTTCTCACTCACTCATCGATCGCCTCGTCTGCGTCTGAAATAAATAATAAAAACTTTTTTTATTTTTTTATAACATTCCAACATTAAAATATATTACACTATTCGACCGTCCCGGCTTCACACGGGTGTAAATATAATATAGCCTGTCACCCGGGGATAGCGTAGCTTCCCTGTTGGGAAGCTACTGGACTGGACTGCTACAGGAAGTGAAAGAATTTTTCAAATCGGTTCAGTAGTTCCGGAGCCAATTCAATGCAAACAAACAAACAATCAAATCTTTCCTCTTTATAATATTAGTATAGATTACACATTATCAGCCATCAATGTCCACTGCTGAACAAAGGCCTCCCTCTCAGAGGGGTGTTGCTATAATCCCCACGCTTGGCAGGCGGCTTGGGGATCGCAGTACGTTCGCCGTGTACTAATAGGACACTGCTGCCCATCCTCCGGTGGTTCTGGTCGCAGTTTTAGGACATACCCGGGTCCCAGGTCGGGATTAAAATATATATTTCAATATAAATTCTCTAACTTAATTGAAATATATATTAATTAGTCCCATAGTAATAAAACCGGCCAACTGCGAGTCGGGCTCGTGCACTGAGATTAACATACCTGGTTCACACCGGGTTTTTTTAAATAGAATAAGTGGCAAACAAGCTACAGGCCACCTGATGGTAAGTGGTCACCGCTGCCTATAGACACCTACAATATCCGGGGCATTGTCAGTGCGTTGCCTACCTTTGAGGACTATTTGCCCTTCGTTTGAAGCAGTCCAAATTATACTTCGGAGGAAAAACCCAAAGGTGGTAAGCCATTCCACAACTTACAGGTACGTGGCAGAAACAATTAAATCTAACAGTACGAGACTTCCACGTATCTGTAAGAATACTCCTTATTGTGGGTAGACATCGTTTTACTTCAGACTCTGGACATATAAGGGTTTATAACGTATATTTATACACTCGTACTTTAATGATTCTTAACACTTTAAATCTATGTACATTAGGGCAGAGTAACAATGTACAATATTGAAGGTGCTTACTGCACCGCTACTCAGACCAGAATGTCCAGCCTCGCTCTCGCCTACGGGATTCCCTTTCCCCTTTCCGTCATAGTGAAGTTGACAACGTTGAGATTCAAGTAAAGTACTAGGAAAGTCAAATAAGTACTCAGCCTCACTCTCGCCTACGGGATTCCCTTTCCCCTTTCTGTCATAGTGAAGTTGACAACATTGAGATTCAAGTAAAGTACTAGGAAAGTCAAATAAGTACTCGCGACTCAATAACAATATTTAAAACCTAACATATCTATAATGTGTGGATGGCATTTCTGGCGATGGCATCCGGTTTGGTGGTAAAACACTTGTTATTGAGGGTACCTTCATAATTGTGTGTGCCGTTGGAGTTCTCGAGGCGCAAGTGTCTCAGACGCGCCGCCGCCTCCTCCGGAGACGCACTCTCTTCCGCGTCTTCGAACGAGTCCTCGTCACCTGTCACATTTTATCACATACATCACATACACGGGTATTCCGTTTTTTTTTAAAAACATGAAAAAAAACCGGATGGTTTTTTTCCCTATTTTTAACCGACTTCCAAAAAGGAGGAGGTTCTCAATTCGACTGTTTTTTTTAAAGTCTTTGTTACCTCAGAACTTTCGACTGGGTAAACCGATTTTGATGATACTTGTTTTATTTGAAAGCTGGTGCTTCCCGTGTGGTCCCATTTCAATTTGGTCCAGTTCTGTCATTTTTATGAAGTCGGTTTTTTATATTGATAATTATTTTTTTGTAAAAAAAAAAAAAAAACTGTCTTTGTTTTCGGGGGAGTTTCCCTTACTCCTGGTACGTACCTTCATCAACGTCTTCTCCATCCATGTAAGCCTCATCTTCAGGGTCCGGGTGCAACGACTGTCCCTGGTTCATGGCCTGATACATAGCCGACAGGTCATCATCATTGGGAGTGATAAACCTAGCAATGAGAATAATTAGCATTAAGGTGATAACTAAGCACTAACTGGCACCCGACACAGTCCCAGACTAGTTCAGGAGCCTATGGAACAACACATTACACACACACATATCACATTATGTTAACGGAGGTTATACCAAATTTGACGGTGTTTCAATCAATTTTAAATAGTTAAATAACAATATTTGAGCCGGAAAAAAATACATGTCATAGATACATCTGTGTTTGAGATAAAACCGTGGTTCAAAACTTGACTTGATAAAAAAAATTAAACAAAGTCTTAGTAGATTTTTTTTTTCGTTTTATGCTCTAATGTAAGCTCATAACAGCCTGGCAATCGCATGTACTGATTGAATTCAACAATTTTCTTCTTGGATAGTTTTGTGATAGTTTGTTCTTTTGTTTTTTTTTTTATTAAAAAAGGTCGCAAAAATTTGCGCGCACCGCGCTCAGACCAGCGCCACTCAGATAACCGCCATTAAACTAAATTTATGTTAAAATAAATTACTTGGTTTGTTTGTAAGCACCAAGTTTTCATTATTCCATTAAAGTATTACGAATGCAGAAATTTAGTAATTTTAACCCTCCTGCTCGCTTGTCACCAAGAGTAAGCAAAGCTCTTAATAGCCTCTCCCCCCCTACGGAGAGGGGTGGGAGGCCATTAAGACCTAGTAAGTTTACGTAAACATTGGTATTTTTTCTCTGTTTAGGTTTCTTTATTCATGAGTCTATAAATAAGGAATTTAATATTTATTTATTATATATACCAGCCTGAACGTCATAAACAAATATAGCAACCGTTGGTGCTAACGTAGTACTTGACTAACCCCTTATTTGAAACTAGTCGACCGTCCCGGCTTCGCATGGGTGTAAGCTCGGCCTTCGGCCTCGCTACAAAATATGATATAGCCTAAGTCACCCGGAGATAGTGTAGCTTCCCAACAGTGAAAGAATTTTTCAAATCGGTTCAGTAGTTTCGGAGCCTATTCAATGCAAACAAACAATTCTTTCCTCTTTATAATATTAGTGTAGATAAAAAGCTAGCCAAGTGCGAGTAGGACCTGTACACCGAAATATTCTGCACCAAAAAATGTGTTCATTCAAATTTGTGTGAGAACTAGTAATACTGTGAGCTGAGTGGTATCAAATTAATATTGTAAATGTTAGTGATTTATTATCTTACCTCAGCTGTGTGATTGGTGAGCTGTCTCCATCGAAGTCTTCATCATCGTCATCTTCAGCTGGTGCGTCGCCCGTGCCCGCTTGAGACAGCAGCTGTGGCAACCTGCAATAATGACCATGTTTATAAATCATTTATTGCATTACTTCAAAAAAGGAGGCGGTTCTCAATGCATATTTTTTTTAAATATTTGCTACCTCAAAACTCTGTCATTTATGAATCAATTTGGAATATTCAGTGTCATATGTCATCACTTGCAACACACACTAGTCGAAGACTTTCGTCTTAAGGCACTGAGGTATTTTGAACGGTAGACGTTGTGCAGTTTACCAGCCAAGTTGGATTCGTCGATTGACCTCTTTCTTGAAGTTGGACTGTTTGTCCTAGGCAGACATACGCGTCAACAATTTCTAGAACTGAGTTTCCAACTGATACTGGTGTGGGCACAACATGGATATTTGACATGTTCATCTTAAGGCCCACCTGTTGGGAGACATAGTTATAAGGCCAATAAAATATAACCTTTCTATTTGAAGACCCATAAATTGTACTTATCGGTGAACATTGAATAAAAAATGTGGAAGCAAACAATTTTGTAATGATGTTACCTCAGTTCATAGTTCAGCACCATGTAGAGAGCAGGCGTGGGCTCCCGCTGCACCGCGTGGAGAGAGATGTGCGGGTACGACAGGGTGATGGTGGGGGCTGCACCTCCACCCGGCAGCTGCCCACCGCCCCATACCACTTCTCTGGAAAACATTGATTGAACATCAGAATCATGGTGACAACGGAGATACAAAGATTCCAGAATAAGGTACTGAAGACTGCAGATGCACCTTGGTACATAAATAGGGATGTTGGTTTGGATCTGATTCTGAAATGTCAGAAATTCCGATTGATATTAAACCTCTGATTCCGACATTTTTGAATTGGAGGTTATAATAGGTTATATTCAACACCTTTTTTTTCTTAACCTATATTGTCTCACTGTTGGGCTAAGGTCTCCCCCATTTCCTTCCATAAATGTCGGTCCTCCGCCACCTCATGCCAACCTCTCCGGAATGAGTCAAGATAGTCACGCCAGCGTTTCCTAGTCCTTCTTTTTTGCAAATAAATTCTCTTCATCTTAACTTACGTACAACTGAAAAACGTTACAAAACTCTCACAGTATCTCCACACAAGTTAGGAACAGAACGGAGCACAGCACCTTGCAAACAAGGGGGTTAGCAATTATGTACCCCATATCAAGTGACCTGCCATCCATTCGGTATTCCCCAGGTTTGCCCTAGTTTAGAGAGCGCCCAGGGGGCATTCGGAAGAGCTTTTCAAAAACTGTGTCAGAGGAATCAAAATTGATTGAAAGATAAGCAATAAATCAAAACAAATCTGAGTTAAAAAATAATTCGTAATCCTAAGCTGTCTCCAAGTTAACTCCAGTACGAGATGATGACGGCCAACGATAACCGAACATCCTGTTCTGTTGTCAGTTTTCTTTCAAAATCAAATTAAAAAAGTGGCTAATTACGCAAGCTTTTTATGATACACTGACTTTTTCAATAGTAAGATAGCGCGTAATATTATTGTATAGCAATTTCTAACATTTATTATTTTATGTACCTGACTTGTAATACCTATTATTTTTAATATTATTATTAATGTCTATGTCAGGGGTGTCCGGGAAAAACTCAGATTCACCCAAATGTCCAAGGTTTTGAAGTTTTTTCCGGCGTCGGCGATTTAGGTGATAGCAGCCCTGAGCGAGTGGATAAATGGAGCATGGTTGCAACACTTCATTATTGTCTTACAAAAAACCAATTTACTAAAATAACATTAACATCTAATATACAGTTACCCATCTCGTTAGATAGATGGATAAATAACTCTTTTTTTGTTCACACTTAAGACAAAACAACATAAAAATTATGAAACATCTGGTGGCCTTATTGCTATAAGCGATCCCTTCCAGGCAACCTTAGCTATATATAGAAGACGTAAAGCTCGACATTCGTATTAGGTACATGAATGCACAAACTAACGAAACAATAAACAACGCGAACAAAATGTGCTTTGTGCTAAGGTTTGGAATTGGAACAAGGCGTATTTCGCATTTACCAGTCTACTAAGTCCAAAGCTAAAATACTTACTGTTCGGTGATATACAGAGTAGCTGTACCAAGTTCTTGATTGTTTACCAGCAGTTTTGTGCCAGATGATTGGAATAAAATGCCTGTAGCCGGCGCAGAGAACGTCGATGAAACTACAACCATTTTCACTAATATGAACACAATTTGAGGATTATGCGGAATAAATTGTGCGCTAATAACTATTTTTCAGTGTTCTAATATAACTCTAAACAGTGTATTCACTATTCTGGTAAGTAATTATGATAAAAACTGATGTGAAACGCGCACGCTCTGCCTCTAGCCAAAAATTGTTATTTGTTAATGCGTTTTGTTCATTTCAGCCTGTCAAAAAAGTTTCTGATATTATTAAAGTGTCTTGCTTGCACAATTTCGAAATAATATTTAACTTTTATAAGTTAAACTATAATCTATTGCTTTAACCACTTATTATGCAACGGAAAACAATTAAGTATTTATTAGGTGCGTGTTTTTTCGTTGTTTCCTTAACCATTTTCGTAATACATTTGCAAAGAGAAAATGATAAAATTAAACGCAACAAACCGGAAATAACAGGTTTGCCAGAACAGCACTAAAGTCTTCTTTTTCCGAAAACTACTATTCTACCATTTAAAAAGATTTTTTACTCAGGCAAAAGCGACGCGATTGTCAATCCGGAATTCCCTAATTCCGGACCGGCCATTCGAAAACACACCACGAACGTGCCTTATCGTATCGTGCTCTAAACACAAACGTGATTCTCAAACGCGCTCTATCGTGAAAGTGTAAAATGGCATTCTGTAAGCCGCACGGTAGGTTGTCTATGGCCCATTTTTCGATTTCACGCGGCGCGTTCAAAATTCCCACCTCCGCTAGAATCATAAAGCGGTTTACGGTTACGGTTTATTAGATGAATATGATTTGTTTTGGATCCGTATCACAAGATGCCATAAAAAACTACAAAACTTAATTTAATAACACTTTAATTTGAATTTTTAAGTAGAAACCCCATGAAAAATACCTAAATCATTATTCTTAATTCAGGAAAGATAAGGGAGATACATATAAAACCAGATTTGGAACGCAACATCAGACTTCCATTTTAATTATCAAAACAATAACATAACCTCGCATTTCCAGCCAAAAAACCTATTAAATATACTTAATAAAATAAAAGGAATTCGTAGTAGATTTAGTAGAAGTAGACTCCAACAACTTATTAATAGCAATACCTAATTGCTCAGAGCCGGCGAGCCCCGGGCCCCGGATTATCATTGCAGCCTGAACTGTTCATCCGGAGTTACTGGGTCACCAGCTATTTTGTTTCCTATATGTGATCCTTGCAGAGAAGCTAAATTCTCCTGCTACCAGCATTAAGATGGAAGTTAAAATTCTTACAACCTTGAACTGGGAGTTACCAAAAGCCAGTGGGTAGTGGTTAGCTGCCAACAACAATCCGGTGTATACAGGAGGTTGTGGAGACAATAAATGGTCTCCTTCCTAATTACGTACAATTCCCAAGACGGAGAAGAATAAAATTAAAGGATATTATGTGACAGTGGCATACATATAATTGGCATATACCTATGCGAAGTTTGGAGGGGCAGCTCATGATAGATGTTTGGTGGTACCGACCGGGAGTGACTCGCACAGAATGTAAGCCACAACTCAAAGACAGCATAATAATGGCAATATTAACTGGCTTACAATAAATGTCTTTAACATAACAATTGTAAAGTTTGAGTGTGAAGAAGCAGCAAGCATTCAAATTTATATTATTAGTGTGATTATCTGCCCTCATTGTGATATCATTGTATATTAAAATTTACCCAAAACTTATTTCTTTTTTACGTTTGACTTCATATCACTGAACAAGAATATAATTTTCCGAGATCTATATGTACAAACGATAGTGTCTGAGCCGTAGCATGTGCGCTTTACAATCTGATGGCACCCGGTTCAATCCTCAGCCCGACACCAATAACTTATTTAGTACCTAAATAAATCATGTGCAGTTTGATGCCATCACTCAAAAACAGTGTAGGAAAACATTGGTACGATACCGGTATGTCCAACAACCACAAAAAGTTCGAAGGCATGAATGACATTCATCAATATGCATTGAGATATATGACATGGTGGATTACAGCACATCCTCTCTATCTATCTATCTGAGAGAAGGCCTGTGTCGTAGCAGTGGGAACATGATAGGCTGAAATGATGATGAACAAGAAATACAATAAAACAAAGGTGATATTTATATAAAAATCAAAAAATTATTTTTGTTATACTTTATTTAAAATATCTTTTACACAAATAATATATAGCCAGTCGAAGTAGCTAAAACCTTAAGGTCGATCAATAAACGGGTTCTTCTTCCTGTACCCAAAGGGAGATCGGCTATGAGGATATTGCTCTCTGCCAAGGCTGGGCTCCGCCGTCTCGATGCGAACGTCCTGTGGCCTTAGTACAAGCACTTGCGAAAAAGTTATTGTTACGTAAACGATAGAAAATGTATGAATAATTGAACAGCGCCTCTATCGGATGCGAATGGAAACTGATTTTTTCATACATTTTGCTATCGTTTACGTAATGATAACTTTTTCGCAAGTGCTTGTACGCACTGCCACTCTTAACACTCGTGCGACTGAGCGATGATGTCGTTACGTACGTACCAGCCGGCTCCCGTGATTATCCTCAGGGCGACATTCTGTACCACCTGGACTTTCTAGCTAGCCGAGCAAATCGCATACCATGACATATGAATATACATTTTGTATATCCCCACTTTTGTTCTCAACAGCAGCTTAGAGCATAACACCGGGCTCTGGCAGCCTTCGCCTGGTGGTAGCATGTTGCGTCTACGCTGTGATTTGGTCAGTAGCGAGTAACTCTCATTGTTGTCAAAAGTATCTGAAATAGACAAAAAATTATCATAATGTGATATGATAAATAAAAGATTAGGTATGATATAATGCCTCCCTTACATGGTCTCCAAGTGAAATCTTGTTATGAAATACCATCTAGTACTTAGCAATATTCACAAAAAGATTTTTTTTACATTAGACAAGGCTAACGTTTGACTGCAATCTCGCTTAATGGAAAACGATGATGTGGCCGAAGATGATCATGTGACGCTTTGTTGTTTATCTGGATGTGTGGTAATCTAAAAGTGATGTGGAAATCTAGTTCATGAAATTGCACACTTTTCGAGGAAAATCCTTTAAATGCATGGATTGTATCTTACCATGTCTAGAGTCAGGTTGTAAAAGGATCTTACCATGATTTCATGCCAAAAGCTGAAGCTGCAGTTAGTGCTGGTAATGGTGACTTAAATGGGGCTCCTTACACCAGTTTTAATGCTTGTTCCGGGCAGACCAAACAATGTTCCCATCTCAAGCTCTGGCGCAGGTGGTGTCTCAGGGGCAGGTGCTGGGCTCTCTGTATGCTCTATGAACTGCACAAAATAAATAATTTTGAGCATTGGAGCATTTAAGTACATGAATAGGGAATATGAGGGGTATATAGTATACGAAGGGTGTTATAAGTTAAATGTGTGTATCTGTGACATTTAAATGTTTTTTTTATTTTTATTGAAATTGGTTTTAGCTTGATTTTAAACAAGAATGCAGTCTACGATGGACAATACTTGCTCAGAGAGAATAGATTCATTCAAACTTAAAGACACTTAGATTGTAAGGATCGATGAACGTATTCACGCTTTCTGAATATCAAATGGCCCTGGCCACGTATTTGATAGTAAAATAGACAGGAGGGAATTAGATCATGCAGATTCGATGCACACTCTCCGAAATGTATCCGATATAAAACAGATAGACTAGCAACTTCACACAATGTTCAAGACTGAAGCTTAGTCTGTACCGGGGATAAAAACTAACTAACTTACATGTTTTGAAAGTCTAATTACACGCTTTTTGATCCACTGGCTGTAGTCTTTCTGTCAATCTCCAAGACTATGTAGGTACATGATACAAAAAACTAAAATAAACATACCTCAGTGGAGACAATATCCTCAAAGCCATACAGGGCCACATTATGGATAGGTCCACCTGCATCACCTCCTTGAGAGTTGTTGAGAGAGAGGACCA
This sequence comes from Agriopis leucophaearia, assembly GCA_949125355.1. Lineage (NCBI taxonomy): Eukaryota > Metazoa > Arthropoda > Insecta > Lepidoptera > Geometridae > Agriopis > Agriopis leucophaearia. The sequence goes on from OX421287.1 coordinate 2,268,929, forward strand.
TCGCCCGTGCTTCCAGAGCATAATTTTCCACCCCAACTTTGACCAAATCCCCGGATTTCGTTGTGGTTCTGGGCCGCCTTTTTGTTGAATATTATTCATTTCACAGTGGGTAATTGTCTTTTACAAGACAATTTCATGAATAACTTCCTTAAATTGGGGACATCAGCAAATTTTTTTGCTAAATGTAACCTCAAAACATCTGAAAACAGTCCAAACGCGCTTGACCGCGCCTCTAACGCGAAAGTTCAAAGCACGTTCATTTGACAGTTCAAACCTTGCTCAAAACGAGCGGGGAACGCGCCTAACCGCGCCTTGTCACACTTTGGTACCGTACAGAATGCCGTTTCACGCAGATATCGTGCTCATATCGTGTCGTGCCACGATAGAGCGCGTTTGGCGTTTGCGGAATCAGGGCCCAGGGCCCTAATTCCGGACCGGCCATTCGAGAACACACCACGAACGTGCCTTATCGTATCGTGCTCTAAACACAAACGTGATTCTCAAACGCGCTCTATCGTGAAAGTGTAAAATGGCATTCTGTAAGCCGCACGGTAGGTTGTCTATGGCCCATTTTTCGATTTCACGCGGCGCGTTCAAAATTCCTACCTCCGCTAGAATCGGAAAACGGTTTACGGTTACGGTTTATTAGATGAAAATGATTTGTTTTGGATCCGTATCATAAGATGCCATAAAAAACTTTAAAACTTAATTTAATAACACTTTAATTTGAATTTTTAAGTAAAAACCCCATGAAAAATACCTAAATCATTATTCTTTATTCAGGAAAGATAAGGGAGATACATATATAACCAGATTTGGAACGCAACATCAGACTTCCATTTTAATTATCAAAACAATAACATAACCTCGCAATTCCAGGCAAAAAACCTATTAAATATACTTAATAAAATAAAAGGAATTCGTAGTAGATTTAGTAGAAGTAGACTCCAACAACTTATTAATAACAATACCTAGTTGCTCAGAGCCGGCGAGCCCCGGATTATCATTGCAGCCTGGTACTATTCATCGGGAGTTACTGAGTCACCAGCTATTTTGTTTCCTATGTGTGATCGTTGCAGAGAAGCTAAATTCTCCTGCTACCAGCATTAAGAGGGAAGTTAAAATTCTTACAACCTTGAACTAGGAGTTACCAAAAGCCAGTGGGTAGTGGTTAGCTGCCAACAACAATCCGGTGTATACAGGAGGTTGTGGAGACAATAAATGGTCTCCTTCCTAATTACATACAATTCCCAAGACGGAACAAGACGGAGAAGAATAAAATTAAAGGATATTATGTGACAGTGGCATACATATAATTGGCATATATGCGAAGTTTGGAGGGGCAGCTCATGATAGATGATTGGTGGTACCGACCGGGAGTGACTCGCACAGAATATAAGCCACAACTCAAAGACAGCATAATAATGGCAATATTAACTGGCTTACAATAAATGTCTTTAACATAACAATTGTAAAGTTTGAGTGTGAAGAAGCAGCAAGCATACAAATTAATATTATTAGTGTGAATATCTGCCCTCATTGTGATATCGTTGTATATTAAAATTTACCCAAAACTTATTTCTTTTTTACGTTTAATTTCATATCACTGAACAAGAATATAATTTTCCGAGATCTATATGTACAAACGATAGTATCTGAGCCGTAGCATGTACGCTTTACAATCTGATGGCACCCGGTTCAATCCTCAGCCCGACACCAATAACTTATTTAGTACCTAAATAAATCATGTGCAGTTTGATGCCATCGCTCAAAAACAGTGTAGGAAAACATTGGTACGATACCGGTATGTCCAACAACCTCAAAAAGTTCGAAGGCATGAATGACATTCATCAATATGCATTGAGATATATGACATGGTGGATTACAGCACATCCTCTCTATCTATCTATCTGAGAGAAGGCCTGTGTCGTAGCAGTGGGAACATGATAGGCTGAAATGATGATGAACAAGAAATACAATAAAACAAAGGTGATATTTTTATAAAATTCAAACTTTTATTTTTGTTATACTTTATTTAAAATATCTTTTACACAAATAATATATAGCCAGTCGAAGTAGCTAAAACCTCAAGGTCGATCAATTAACGGGTACTTCTTCCTGTACCCAAAGGGAGATCGGCTATGAGGATATTGCTCTCTGCCAAGGCTGGGCTCCGCGGTCTCGATGCGAACGTCCTGTGGCCCTAGTACAAGCACTTGCGAAAAAGTTATTGTTACGTAAACGATAGAAAATGTATGAATAATTGAACAGCGCCTCTATCGGATGCGAATGGAAACTGATTTTTTCATACATTTTGCTATTGCTTACGTAATGATAAATTTTTCGCAAGTGCTTGTACGCACTGCCACTCTTGACACTCGTGCGACTGAGCGATGATGTCGTTACGTACGTACCAGCCGGTTCCCGTGACTATCCTCAGGGCGACATTCTGTACCACCTGGACTCTCTAGCTAGCCGAGCAAATCGCATACCATGACATATGAATATACATTTTGTATATCCCCACTTTTGTTCTCAACAGCAGCTTAGAGCATAACACCGGGCTCTGGCAGCCTTCGCCTGGTGGTAGCATGTTGCGTCTACGCTGTGATTTGGTCAGTAGCGAGTAACTCTCATTGTTGTCAAAAGTATCTGAAATAGACAAAAAATTATCATAATGTGGTATGATAAATAAAAGATTAGGTATGATATAATGCCTCCCTTACATGGTCTCCAAGTGAAATCTTGTTATGAAATACCATCTAGTACTTAGCAATATTCACAAAAAGATTTTTTTTACATTAGACTAGGCTAACTTTTGACTGCAATCTCGCTTAATGGAAAACGATGATGTGGCCGAAGATGATCATGTGACGCTTTGTTGTTTATCTGGATGTGTGGTAATCTAAAAGTGATGTGGAAATCTAGTTCATGAAATTGCACACTTTTCGAGGAAAATCCTTTAAATGCATGGAATGTATCTTACCATGTCTAGAGTCAGGTTGTAAAAGGATCTTACCATGATTTCATGCCAAAAGCTGAAGCTGCAGTTAGTGCTGGTAATGGTGACTTAAATGGGGCTCCTTACACCAGTTTTAATGCTTGTTCCGGGCAGACCAAACAATGTTCCCATCTCAAGCTCTGGCGCAGGTGGTGTCTCAGGGGCAGGTGCTGGGCTCTCTGTATGCTCTATGAACTGCACAAAATAAATAATTTTGAGCATTGGAGCATTTAAGTACATGAATAGGGAATATGAGGGGTATATAGTATACGAGGGGTGTTATAAGTTAAATGTGTGTATCTGTGACATTTAAATGTTTTTTTATTTTTATTGAAATTGGTTTTAGCTTGATTTTAAACAAGAATGCAGTCTACGATGGACAATACTTGCTCAGAGAGAATAGATTCATTCAAACTTAAAGACACTTAGATTGTAAGGATCGATGAACGGATTCACGCTTTCTGAATATCAAATGGCCCTGGCCACGTGTTTGATAGAAAAATAGACAGGAGGGAATTAGATCATGCAGATTCGATGCACACTCTCCGAAATGTATCCGATATAAAACAGATAGACTAGCAACTTCACACAATGTTCAAGACTGAAGCTTAGTCTGTACCGGGGATAAAAACTAACTAACTTACATGTTTTGAAAGTCTAATTACACGCTTTTTGATCCACTGGCTGTAGTCTTTCTGTCAATCTCCAAGACTATGTAGGTACATGATACAAAAAACTAAAATAAACATACCTCAGTGGAGACAATATCCTCAAAGCCATACAGGGCCACATTATGGATAGGTCCACCTGCATCACCTCCTTGAGAGTTGTTGAGAGAGAGGACCATCGCCCGTGCTTCCAGAGCATAATTTTCCACCCCAACTTTGACCAAATCCCCGGATTTCGTTGTGGTTCTGGGCCGCCTTTTTGTTGAATATTATTCATTTCACAGTGGGTAATTGTCTTTTACAAGACAATTTCATGAATAACTTCCTTAAATTGGGGACATCAGCAATTTTTTTTGCTAAATGTAACCTCAAAACATCTGAAAACAGTCCAAACGCGCTTGACCGCGCCTCTAACGCGAAAGTTCAAAGCACGTTCATTTGACAGTTCAAACCTTGCTCAAAACGAGCGGGGAACGCGCCTAACCGCGCTTTGTCACACTTTGGTACCGTACAGAATGCCGTTTCACGCAGATATCGTGCTCATATCGTGTCGTGCCACGATAGAGCGCGTTTGGCGTTTGTGGAATCAGGGCCCAGGAGTTTACAATATCCACAGACATAATAATACAAGGTATTATATGTCTGTGACAATATCATGCCGTACATTATCAGCTCGGCTCAATAATGCACAAGCGATAATGTACAGACTGATATATGATGTACAAGTACACTAATTATCATGCTGTGCGATATTGTGTCGTACAATATTATGCCGTACATGTTATTTGACATGAAATTCAATTTATATACAAAATACTAGCTAAAACTAACACTAAATAAACAGTTAGACTGTCCATAGACCGTTGAAGATCTGTAATCTGTATCGTTGCCGTACATTGATGAATCAGTTCAATAATGCACACCCTGATTTTGTACAGCATGATAATTGATGACCATGAAAAATTCAAAACGAGCTTCTTAGCTCTAAATGAGTGACAGATCTTGCACATAAAGCACTCTGACTTGAAGTTTAGGTTCGAAATGGGTCACAGAACCGACACAGAGCACCCCGACTCCACCTAGTCTTGTGGTCCCTACCCCTAGAGTGTATATAAAAAGCGCGGGAGTCAGAAGCTCAAGGGAAGTCGAAGCGAAGGTCGAGTGTGGCGAAGCGACACTCAGGGGTGACCGTAAGAGCTTCTGGCGGGAGCCCACGGAGTCAGACTTGAGTTGGTTAGGTTCAAAATGAGTGACAAATCCGTTCAAACGACGCAATAGCCAATCAGAGCAGTTACATTTCAGAAATATTAGCCAATACGAGAGATGCCACCTTTTATAATGTTGTACAGTATCGGTCGTACATTCTCGGCCCATCTCGATAAAGCACGGCCCGACAACATGATTAAATACGGCATAATAATGTACAGCCCGATAAAACGTGGTTTCCCATGTACATGGATTATTGCCTGTACAATACTGACTGTGCTCCTTGCCGTAATTTATAGACACGAGCTAATAATTGACAGCCAGTATTGTACGACTTGGATTGTAGAGCATGATATTCCATGTACATGTAAACCAATTATCCTGCTGTGCATTACTATGCCGTACATTATCGTGTCAGTAAATATCATGTTGTACATTATTTGCACACATTTTTTTCGTTTTGGTACTTGTGTTTTGTGGATACTATAAATCAATTTCTTGAATGAAAATGATCATCAATAAACCTGCAGCTGTTACTGTGTTGTTGTGCTTCGATGTAAATGTTGATAACCGACATTTTAACCAGTTCTCCGCTCACCTTGTAAGTTTAAATGATTATTGTTTCTTACCCAGTGAGATATCTTAGTTGTTACCTCTATAAATTCGTATAAAATGATTCTATTTCTGCCAATAGTACGAGGAATGAGGATAACCATTAATCATACAGTAGTAGCTTAGCCCAGCACCTACTACCCAACTTAAATAATGTCCAAAAGATTTCCATCAAAAACTGATCACCGAAAACCCCAAGGAGGCTAATGTTTTTTGAGCTATGGAAATCAAAACCAATTTAGATAATTATGTCTTTATTCGACAAAATATAGCGTAAAATTAAATTAACTGTATGGCATTGAATTATAAGTATTTTTCATGCATGCCTACATATCATTTGTTCCACAGAAAAGAGAAGGGTCTAAACGAAAAAAATTCTCACTTCAGTGATTTGTTCCAACCTGGTGGATGACTGGTAAAAAATGTTTAGCATTAAGTCCTCCATTTGTGCATTTGTACTTAATTTGTAAGTGTGCAATAAAGTATTAAATAAATAAATTGATGTAAGTAAATAGTAGGAAGATACGGGACGAACTTCACAAATTAGGCTCACGGGCTTAATTGACTTCAGTCAGAATCGAACTGGAGTTTGTGATAGCATGTGAAAATTTTGTTTAAATAAAGCAGCAAAAAATACCTTCCTGCGTTTTCACATGGTGCACAAACAGTTCTAAGACAAAATACAAGTCTCACGGCATTGCTTTTCACTCGTAAATATTTATTTCTTTAAAATTCTGTTGATTTATATTGCATTTTAAATGCAATTTGGGGCTATGTTTTCCAGGTTTTCCAGGTCAGGTTGCAGATCCACCTTACAGGCGTATGTATATAATTATGTATGTTTGTTGGTTCGTTCTTTAGGTATGTTTGCAGACTCAGATAAGTATGAAATTAGTCAGAGAACTGATACAGGAGCACCCCGATGCCACCTAGTCTTGTGGTTCCTACTAGAGATGAAATGAATATCCGGTATTCGGCCTATCTGACCTAAACTTACTATCCGGCTGGATACCAGATAGTAAGTGAGTATTCCACCCAATACCGGATAAAAATATAGACATAGACATAGACATAATTTATTTGTGGCAAACAAAAAAACAATGTACAATAGAAAATTAAAACGATAAAAATTTAAAATTAAACTAATCTTAATCATATTTTTTTTTTGTTACAATCCGACTCCAACTCAGCATGATGCCGGTCGTAAACAACCGACGCTGGTCTTCCGTTGGGCCGGCAGGTGACCTCACGCACGAATGTACTGTCGCGTCTTTGGATAACGCTATGGTGCAAAATAAAAGCCCAAAGGTGCAATAAAATGATTATATTTAAAATGTTGATGCTTTCACTTTGATGGTCGGTTCTATTATTATCACTCCAGCGTTACTGTCGCAAAACTAGCTATTGTGACAGCGTAGTATCCTGCTTCTTGTATTGTGGAAGGCGTTAAGCCTGAACATATTCCCGGCCGTTGAAAGACCGTTTTCAACACTGAAGCTCTTCAGCTGTGGTAAGTTTGCAGAGGCGCATTAAGGAACGGCGCACACAGCCTTTGTTGGTTCGAATATCCGCAACTCTTGAAATTCCGTCAGGTCCGGCTATGAGTCGTTGAACGCGGCCAAGCTTCCAAGCAAGAGGATGCGTATTGTCTTCTGATAAGAGCACCATGTCTCCGATGCTAAGTTTTTCGCTGTTGGTCTTCCATTTAGTTCTTTGTTGCATTTCCGAGATATACTCCTTCGTCCATCTTTGCCAAAAATGCTGTCTGATTTTCTCGACGCGCTCGTAGCGTTTTAGTTGACTTTCCTTGAAGTCTCCGTAGTCAGGCGCTGGCAAAGCCGTCAGCGGTCTCCCAATGATAAAGTGTCCGGGAGTTAGAGGAAGGAGGTCATCAGGACAGGAAGAAAGAGGACACAAGGGACGGCTATTCAAAATCGCCTCAACTTGTGCAAACAAAGTAGAAATTTCTTCGAATGTTAAATGACTTTTGCCAGCGGCGCGTTGTACTAAGAATTTTGCTGATTTAACGCCAGCTTCCCAAATACCGCCGAAACTCGGACTGTAACTTGGAATAAACGAGAATTTAATCGATTGTTGACTTGCAAACTCAGTCAAAGACTCGTGGTTCTGTTTTAAGAAAGTTGCTATTTCTTTTGAGGCCGCAACAAAAGCCCCGCCATTATCGCAAAAAAGCTCTTTTGGCCTTCCGCGACGAGCGATAAAACGCCTGAGGGTCATTATAAATGAATTTTTTGATAAATCACTGATGGCCTCCAAATGGAGGCATCTGTATCGTAAGCAAACTATTAATAATAAATAACATTTAATAACGCGACTTCCACGCCCCTTTCGATTAAGGATGTAAAATGGCCCGGCAAAGTCGATGCCTACCGATAAATACGGGAAGTCCGAAGTTATACGCTGAGAAGGTAAATTTCCCATTTTAGGTTGCAATGTTTTACCGCGTAAACGCCTACAGAGCACACATTTGTTAACAATACTCCTTGCAAGATGACGCCCATTCACTGACCAAATACTTTCTCTGGCCGTCGCTAGCAACAACTGCGGTCCAGCATGCATGTTGTCTTTGTGTAGCTTTTCAAAATATAACTTGGTCAGCCTGTGTGAAGCGTGAAGCAAAATCGGATGCTTCTTGTCATACGAAACCGTAGACGCCTGAATGCGACCGCCCACACGAATTAATTTGTTATTGTCCAAGAATGGAGATAATGATAATATTTTACTTTTACTACTTAATTGTTTACCCTTCGTGAGCAACTCGCATTCAATGGGAAATGATTGGCGTTGAGCAATAGCGCATAGTGAGTGCAATGACTCGCGTAGTTCGTCAATTGACAGTGCACCTACGCGTTTATTGTGAGGGTTTTTAAGGTTAAAAACAAATCTTTGTACGTAAGCAAATGATCTTTGTAATTTATTTTGAGATGAGTAATTATCAAAGCTAATTAAAGGCTGGCTTACTATTGCTGAATGCACTTTTATTTCCGGTAAGGTGACGGGTTTTAAGGAATTTAAAACCGGCCACTCAGACTCATTGTTTACTAAAAAGTCAGGCCCTGACCACCATAGATTCAGGGACACTAACCGTTTGGCATCAACTCCCCTACTTATTAAATCGGCGGGGTTAGAATCCGTGGGAACATATCTCCACGCTGATGCGGACGTATTGTTTTTAATTTCATTATAGCGATTAGCCACATACATTTTCAGTTTCGACACGTCACTCTTTATCCACCCAAGCACCACACTAGAATCACACCAATGGACTATATTTCCCGGCCGATACCTGAGCGATTCTAATACGGACCTGATAAGTTTAGCTGCTATTAGAGCGGCATTTAGCTCTAATCTTGGCATTGTAGTAGGCTTTAGCGGTGCTACTTTAGACTTCGCGCATAATAGTCTGACAGTGACGTCATCACTAGGGCTGATACTTTTCAAATAAATGCATGCTCCTAGCGCTGAATTTGACGCGTCGCTAAATGAATGTAACTCGATAGACTTAGGCGAGTCACACAGTACTAATCGCGGTATTTTTAAATCAGATAAAACCTTTACATTATTGGAAAATTTTAACCAATCATTCTTTATTTTTTGTGGAACAGGCTGATCCCAGTCAATTTTTTGCTGCCAAAGCTCCTGAATCATCATTTTATACTGTACCACTACTGGACTTAATACGCCCAGCGAATCGAAAATTTTGAAGGCGTTAGACATAATAAATCTTTTAGTTACTGTTTCATCATTATTGTGTGAAAACCCCTTTATAGGAAAATGTAATGTATCGCTAGAAGGAGTCCACCCGAGCCCAAGCGTGCTCGAGGAATCGCTAATAGTCAAATTGTCCTCATCGTTTATGGCGAGACTGTTAAAAATTTGAGGACAGTTACTTTTGTATTTTCTTAATTTAAAACGGCCTGAGATCAACGCACTAGATACGCATTTTTGTATATAAATTAATTCTTCAGGATCGTCCGAGCCCGTTATAAGATCATCGACATAGAAATCTTTCTGTATAATATTTTTAATACGTTCATCGGTGTGCTCCTGCCCTAATTGCCAAAGACAGCGAGTACTGAGATAACTTGCGCTCGCGGTACCGTAAGTCAGCGTATTGAGAGTCAGCGTCTGTATGGGCTGAGATTCATCATCTCTCCAGAGGATGAGCTGCAAGTTCCTGTCGTTCTCATGCATTAAAACCTGTCGGTACATTTTTTCAATATCACCAGTAAGGATGTATTTATACTGTCTAGCACGTACTAATATGGAAAAAATGGAATCTTGAACGTTTGGACCTACCATCAAAATCGAGTTCAATGAGTAACCGGAACTCGAGGGAGCTGACCCATCGAAGACCACTCTGAGCTTAGTGGACTCGCTTTCTTGTTTGAAGACTGCATGGTGACAAAGATAATAGTACGGGCTTGGACTTGTATCTGGATAAAAATTATGATTAGATAGTGACAAATGACCTAATTCTGCGTACTCTTTAATGAACTTGCTATATTCTATTTTTAGATTAGGATCACGATTTAATCGCTTTTCTAAATTAATAAAGCGCCTTTTTGCTAAATTATAGGTATCTCCTAAACAGTCGGCTGATTCTTTAAAAGGTAATTTCACACAAAACCTACCTGAACTGTCTCTTGTTGTGTGAGTGAGAAAATGTTTCTCACATTCATTTTGATTTTCACTCATAATTTGTTTTGTAGGGATTTCTTCTAAATCCCAGAACTTAGTTAACATTTTCTCAATATTTTCATCTTCGCATTTAGAAATAATAGCATGATTACAGGCTACCACTTTGGGTGACGTCACCGCATGAATGGGACCGGATATTATCCAACCTAGTTGTGTATTTCGTAATTTAGGTTTATCGATACCTAAAGAATGCTGCTCATTACCTATAATGTCCCAGAATAGGTCTGCGCCTATCAATACATCTATAGGAGCTGGTTTGTAGAACAAAGGATCGGCCAGCTGAATATTTTCTGGTAACTTTAGTGAGCTGATATCAACGGGAACCTTTGGCAATTTTCCCGTTAATTCCTTTAGAACAAGGCATGGAAAAGTTGCGCTGAATTTACTATTCACGGATTGCATTTTTATATTGCAACTCTCAGCGACTTGGTTGGTTGATGCATTACCTATGCCAATGACCTTTAGACAGTCAATGGGGAGGGATTTTAATGACAATCTGGTCTTTAGAGACTCAGAAATAAATGATGATTGACTTCCACAGTCTAAAAGAGCGCGAACCTTGACCTTTAGCTGGTCAAGTGGATTCGATACCTCAATTATTGCAGTAGATAATAATACTTGATTTGTATTTTGTTTAGAGTAATTGACCATTACTTCATATTCTTCGTCAACAGCAGCTAGGTGGCTTGACGATGTTAGTGGACGATGGAGTAAAGTATTGTGCTTGTCGCTGCAGCTTCGCTCTCGGCACGGGCCCATCCTACAAGAATCCTCGCTATGCCCTTGCCTGAGACAATTTTTGCAGAGTTTAAATTTGGCTACGTCCATCAATCTTTCGTCAATCCCTTTAGCTTTAAAGGTAGGGCAATCGTAAATTCTATGGCACTCATTGCAAATGATGCATGAAACACTATAAGGTTTTCTGTTATTATTATTACTCGTGCTCACAAAAGATTTGACATGATTTTTGTTAAATTGTTTGTGAAAGCTATTGTTGTTAGCGACAGCACGTCCAGACGGCGAAGGTAAGCTTGGCTTTGACACGCTGTTGTCAGTCTTATGTTGGTGACCTAAAGACTCGAGTACATTAGCGCGGTCAGCAAGAAACTTGAAAAACTGATCAAGCGTCGGTACGTCACCTGGCAAGTTGTTGCGGTACTCTTCCCATTTTAATAATGTGTGGCTGTCTAATTTAGATGACAGCATAAATATCACTAACACGTCCCATCTATCTGTTGGCTGATCTAAGTTGGCTAAGGCACGCAAGTTTTTAGTTACATGATCCACCAAAAATCGCAATGATCGCTCTGACTCACGTGGAAGTGGTTTGATATTGAATAGTGAATTAAGATGATGATTGATCAATATTCTTTTATTGTTGAATCGATTGCAGAGCAGCTTCCAAGCTTCGTTGTAATTTTTGGCGGAAATTTCTAAGTTAGAAATTATTCTTGCAGCATCGCCTTGGAGATAAGATGTAAGATAGTGGAATTTATTAATGTCGGAAATACGATCATTTTTGTGAATTAAATTTTCAAACGTATCACGAAATTCTAGCCAACGGAAGTATTCGCCTCCGAACTTAGCTATCTGGATTTGAGGAAGCTTCAGACCTATCCCGTGATGGTACTCATCTGAACAACATGACGTGTTGTGAGCGGAGTGACGTCGATCGCACTCATGTTTTTTAGTAAATGATTCGATGTAATTCTTAGCAGTAGCTATGTTTATTATTATATCCTGCTCAATATTATCGCGCTCGTCTATTTCAGCGTCAATATTATCGGGATTTAAAACCTCTAGCTCAGTTTGCAAGTCGTCAACCCGGACTGATAATGCCTCAAACTTAGCAAGCTTTAAAGTTAACTCGGTAAGCTGAATATCACCTAGCTCACTTTGTTGTGAAATATTATTCAAATAGTTTTTAAATTTTGTAATTTGACCTTTAGCAGACGTGCGTTTTATTGATAATTCCCTATACTTTTGCTTAGATTCAGACATTATGCCGGTTTGACAAAAAAAAGTATTAAAAAGGGCTCACGTTCCTCGTTTCGATAAATTGGTTGCCGTTCAGCCGGTCGCTTTATGCCGCCGCGATATTATGCCACCGCGCCACTGACAACGCCGTTGACCGCAGGACTGCACTTTGCAGCGAGTTGTTTACAAAGCACAGCACTTTGCAAATCCTGGAATATTCGGCAAATATGATGAATATTATGTAACAATAGTTTGACAAACGAGGAATGTAGGTAGATGAGATAAAATAAATACAATGAGTTTGTAATAAAAAAAAAAACTACGTATTATTTTCGCATTAGAATTGTAAAAGTAGCTAACAAATATTTATTAAAGTGATCGAAATTTAAGATTTATTGATTTGCAGAACTCAATTTAGAAGAATTACGTAAAATAATAAATTTTATATGGTGATTTTAATTTAATGCACCCGCATTAAATTAAGGTATAGGAGGTAGTATATTAAGGTAAGGTATAGGAGAAAAATAATATGATGAAAATTGCACCTTTTGGATGTTTTTTGTCTATAATATGCACAAAAACACTTTGTTTTACACAAATGGATTAGTATTTTGAATAGGTAGATAATAATTTATAGGTATTTTGGATGGAAACCGTGAATTGAGGAATTTATGACGACACTTATCTTTTCGGACGCGCTGACGACGTTTTCTCGATGTGATACTTTGGCGGTGTCACTGTTCGATATTTGTCTGCTGTAGCTGCTGTCTGCTGTCCAAAAATCAGTCTTCGGAGGGCTGGGTCCCGTAGCTTTAGTCCACTACTGCAAGGCTCCAACTTTGCTTCGAAAAACTTGATCGTCGCCGTGTTCAACTTTTCACAATTTTGACTTTATTTTGTTTGTTTCGCGAGTTTCGTTTTGTTCCCCTCATGGGCCACCATGTCGCGTCTTTGGATAACGCTATGGTGCAAAATAAAAGCCCAAAGGTGCAATAAAATGATTATATTTAAAATTTTGATGCTTTCACTTTGATGGTCGGTTCTATTTTTAGCACTCCAGCGTTACTGTCGCAAAACTAGCTATTGTGACAGCGTAGTATCCTGCTTCTTGTATTGTGGAAGGCGTTAAGCCTGAACATGTACCACACGACACATGCACAAACTAACTAAAGTATTCAATAAATTAAGCATTTAGTTTGTGCACGTGTCGTTATTACGTGTGTTTATTGAATACTTAACTAAACGAGCAATTATTAGACTGCCCCAGTGGCTCAGTTGATAGTGAACCTTCCTTCTGCGCTTAGTGGCGCGGGTTCGAGTCCCACCTACAACAAACTTTCATGTGATGAACAATTGTGTTTGTTCCATGTCTAGGTATTAATATCCATTTAAATATGCATTTAAAAATATACATGTATATATATCAGTCTCCGGCAGCTACATTCCAAGCCTTGCTTAGTTTGGGGTCAGATGATCGACCGTCTGTGCAAAAATGTCCCAGATATTATTTATTTAAAATTATTTGGCGACCACCTACTCACATCCTATTAGCCAATATTTAATAATAACAAACAAAATAAATAACAATACTTAATACAATAAATTTCCTAAAAACAACATTTAAAACATACATAATTTATTTATAAATTAAGATTAGATGGCGCTAGTGTCATTTCTGATTTGCTGTTCACCCTTTTGATGAGCGTAAATAAATTTCTTTAGTCTTACTCTAAAACCATGTATACTCTGCAGGTTCCTTATTTTTATTATATATATGTTTGGAAATACTTCGACATAACAAAAATTATCATAATTTTCATTTTATAACAAAATAAATTAATAACCTAAAACAAAATGAACGCAATGGAGAGAGCTATGCTCAGAGTTTCTTTGATAAAATCCGGAACGTAGATATTCGCCAAAGAACCAGAGTCACCGACATTGCTATTAAAATCTGCAAGTTGAAGTGACAATGGGCAGGCCACAACGCTCGAAGAACTGATGACCGATGGGGAAGAAAGGTTCTTGAGTGAAGACCACGAACCGGAAGACGCAGCGTAGGTAGGCCTCCCACTAGATGAACCGACGACATTGTGAGAGTCGCGGGCATCCAGTGGATGCAGATGGCAGGATGTCGTTCAGTGTGGAGGTTAAAGGGGGACGCCTATGTTCAGCAGTTGACATCTTCTGGCTGATGAGGATGATGATGAACCTCAAATTACAATAGCATGTATAATCAAGTAATTGTGTTTATTACACTATTCAGATGTAACGGAGGTTCGATTCCTATTCAAAAAAAGTCGAATATTCGCAGTGACATTTTTGAATCAGAGGTGCGTTACAGCGGCGGCGGCCGCGATCTGTGGCCTTAGTATGTACGACAACTTGCGAAAAAGTTATCGTTACGTAAATGATAGCAAAATGTAAAAAAAAATACAGCGCCTCTAGGACTTGAAAGGAAACTGAATTTTCATACATTTGCTATTGTTTATGTAACGATAACTTTTTCGCAAGTTGTCGTACTAACGCCACAGTGCGTATAAACCTATAAACAAACTTATTCGGAACAAGTTTTTACTTGTCGCGCGGGGTTCCCCTCTCCCCTTGTACATTCTCGGCCTTACTTAAAAACGTTACTCAAGTTGATCTATGTTTTAAAATGCTCTCTCAACTTCTCGCTGACGGCAATCGTCACACGCGAAAACAAGACGGAGCATATTTGTCAACTTGAGTAACGTTTTTAAGTAAGACCCTCTGTCTCTATTCTTTCACTAACTTACCCTTAACACATCTTTCTTCTGCCTCTGCCTTGGAACTACAAAACCACCTTAGTAACGTCCCTAGTTTACACATACGATAACTATCAATGTAAAAAACTGACTTCATAAAATGTCAGAACTGGACCAAATTGAAATGAGACCACACGGGAAGCACCAGCTTTCAAATAAAAAAATAATCATCAAAATCGATTCACCCAGTTGAAAGTTTTGAAGTAACAAAAAAAAAGAGTCTAATTGAGAACTTCCTCCTTTTTGGAAGTCGGTTAAAAAGACCTGAATTCACCCAAGTCTGCTCGATCATTCGGCGCCACCTACGCGAGTTTGTTACGTTACGACGTTCTCAATTCGGTTAAAGGTTTTTTTAGGGTTCTACTAATTTTGATGTCGGTTTTTTTATTGATAATTATTGAAGACATGAAATCACTGGAGTAATGGGATGATATGGGAGTTTAAAAATGCAACAATTTAAATAGTTTGTCCCATTATCCTTACCAGGATCTACAGGATTAGCGATTTTGAAGCGTGATTTTTAGTTTTTTAAACTGCGAGAAATATTGTATTTTGTGGTGGTAAGGAACCCTCAGTGCGTAAGCCCACCGGTTTATTTTGAAGTCAGTTGAAAACACGAAATTAACCACACGTTGGTATCCTTCAGTCTTCCCGTGAACATGGTGCATGTAACTGCGCCGAAATATCGGGAGCTCCTTCCACAACCTTACCACGGTAAATATCCCGTTAAGGTTATACGTTTCCCGTTTGGCGGGAAATTCAAATTTCAAACAGTTTTATTGTTCTTGTAGCTAGGCCGGATAATTATTGTAAACGATCATGATGTCTGCGAAAATTGATTATTATTCTTTACAAACTCACGTAAAGCTATTTAGCTCTAATGCACATTATTACATACATTTGTCAATAAACAAATTTTTGCTGTTTCAAACGGGTTATTGCCAAGTGTGACCCGGTTATGTTCTAAAACTGCGACCAGAAACCGCCAGAGGATGGGCAGCAGCATCCTCCTACTTACATGGTGGAAACTCTGCGATCCCCAAGCCGCCTGCCAAGCGTGGGGATAGTCCCCGGCAGCTCCACTATCCCTGGCCAAGGTAGCGGGCCAGGTAACGGTGGAGCAAGGGGTGCTAAGAATCTCCGAAAGTTGCGCCGCTACCACCCCCAACGTAATTTGGCCCTGGCAACACATAATATTAGAACATTGAGGGACTGACAAGAAGATTGTTGAGCTGGAGGAAGAATTGAGCAAAATACGATGGGACATCATAGGACTATCTGAAATCCGACGAGAGGGACAGAATACGATAGTTCTTGATTCCGGTAACATGCTCTTCTTCCGGGAAGGAGAACGAAAGTCCCAGGGTGATGTAGGTTTTCTCGTCCACAGGTCACTCATCAACAACGTGGTTAAGGTCGATAGTATGTCGAGCAGGGTAGCATACCTTATACTCAGAATAACCGATCGTTATTCGCTGAAGGTCATACAGGTACAGGGTGTCCGGTGGCAGATTTATGTTTTTGAAAGGGTATATCTAAAAAAGTTATAAACGGTGCGGGGGGAGAGCGGTGTCATTCGACGCGCCGCGAATGCGGATTTGTTAGTCACAATGCCGCAGTGGTCGGGGCAGCACCGTGCGTACGCTATTGAGGCATTTTTTAAGAGTGGTGATTCTTACGTGACTGCGCGCCGACAGTTTTGTGCCCACTACAATATTCGGCGATTAAGCGATGGACCAAGTGTTAATTTGATTAGATCGTGGGTGCAAAGGTTCCGCCAAACATCTTCTGCTTTAAATAACCCTCAGCCGGGACCGAGCAGAACATCAAGGACCACAGAAAACGTTCAAGAAGTTGAAAGAAGCTTACGGGAAAATCCACGACTCTCAGTGCGGAAAAGAGCAGCTGCTTTGACACTTCCTAAAAGCATTGTTCACGAAATTTTAAAAAAAGACTTAAAGTTCCATCCCTACAAGATCCAGATAGTCCAAGAACTTAAAGAAAATGACTTCATTTTAAGAAAAAACTTCTGCGAACGGATGTTGGAGGGATTTCGCACAGTAAATTGCGTTTTCTGGAGCGATGAGGCCCATTTTCATTTGAACGGCCATGTCAATAAACAAAACTGTCGTTACTGGGCCCCAAAAAGACGTAATCCACGACAAAAACATCAGCGGCCCCTGCATTGCCCAAGAGTTACTGTTTGGTGCGCATTATCGACGAATGGAATCATCGGTCCCTATTTTTTTGAGAATTCTCGGGGTGAAGCTGTAAATGTCAACAGTGAAAACTATGGACGCATGATCACTGAATATTTTTTACCAAATTTGCGAGCACATCCATCCTACTCGACGCACACGTGGTTTCAGCAAGATGGGGCGACTCCGCATACAGCCAGGACGTCTATGGCTTTACTTCGACAAAATTTTCCACGGAAATTGATAAGCCGCTTTGGTGACATCTCGTGGCCTCCGAGGTCACCAGATTTAACTCCAATGGACTTTTTTTTATGGGGCTGTCTCAAAAGCAAAGTCTATGCCAATAATCCTTTGTCTGTTGTGCAGTTGAAGGAAAATATCCGCAATGAAATTCAGCAAATCCAGCCGAGCCTGTTGCAGCGCGTAGCCCGTAATACGGTGGACCGTTTTGAACAGTGTGTGCGTATAAATGGACAGCATTTAGACGAAGTGATTTTTAAAAAGTGAAATCCGCATTATGCGTTTATTGATTAAATTACTTAATAAAACCCTAAGTTTATAAGTTTTTCTTTTATTTGCTTTCAAAAACATAAATCCGCCACCGGACACCCTGTATATGCGCCGACCTCGACATACCCTGACGATGAAGTAGAGGCATTGTATGAGGAGATATCTGAAGCCATACATACCTCCCAAACATACTTCTCCGTTGTTATGGGTGACTTTAACGCTAAGGTGGGCATACGGAATGTCGATGAGTTAAGAGTGGGGTCATATTGGGTATGGACAGCGGAATCCGAGGGGCCAGCGGCTGGTCGACTTCATGGAGAAGGAGGAACTCTATTTGATGAACTCCTTCTTTCAGAAGCGACCATCCAGGAAGTGGACCTGGATGAGCCCCGATAGTTCGACCAAAAATGTGATCGACTTCATCATGACGACGAAGAAGCGAATATTTAATGATGTCTCCGTGATCAGCAAGGTGAAAACCGGTAGCGATCACCGTATTGTCAGAGGCACATTAAATATCAACATCAAGCTCGAGAGGCCGCGTCTGGTGAAGTCCACGCTCCGTCCTGGTCATGCCCAAATCCAAAACCCCGAAGAATTCCAACTCGAACTGCACAATCGCTTCCAGGGCCTAACTGAAAGCGGAACTGTGGACGGACTAAACAATGGGCTGGTGGAAACTGTCCAAGCAGTAGGGTCCAAGTTCTTTAAGACCCCACGCAAGAAAAGACCTCAGAAGCTCTCAGACGAAACCATTAAGTTAATGGAAGACCGGAATGAGATGAGACTGCAATCTTCAGCTGATATGTCGGAATATGGCAAACTTAATAGACGGATCTCGAAATCAGTGCGACACGATCTGCGTTCCTATAATACAAGATGTATTAGGGACGCAATTGAGCGGAACCAAGGCTCGAAATTGTTCGCAAAGAATTCGTTTATTGGGAAAAGCCAAATGACGAAGCTGAAGATCGAGGATGGCAGTACCATTTCGTCAAAGCCGGAGTTACTGAGAGAGCTCGAGAGGTTTTACGGACAGTTGTACACCTCGACACGACAGCCCATTGTCAGTACAGCTCAGGACAAGAGAGCTAAACTGACCCGATACTACACTGAGGACATCCCAGACATCAGCTTGTACGAGATTTTTAACTAAAGATTAAATAGTCTCGAGTCATTGTTTGCTGTCTAGAAAGACAACAAACCATTTTATTACATTTTGTTTCTCCATAGTTATTATTACACTTAAATAAGTAAACTAACTTATATTAATAAGATTTTAGACTTTTCTAGTCATCATTTTAATAGACATTGTTAAATTCGTCATTATTATTTATAAGTTTATTGGTCTTGCGCCGACATATATATATATGCGTTGAGCTGATTGGGTTCATGGCGATACCCTAGTGTAGGTATATGCGTGTATGTGTTACAATTATATATATATTTTAAATAAATTCTTTAAGTTTTTCGGCGCCTTTATAGTCTATTTCTTAATATATCTTAATATTTTGTTTCTACTATGATAATTATAAGGCTTTCGCCACAGAACCCTACCATGCGTATCGTGACACGTTCTTGGCCAGTTATATATTCAAACGATATTTTTTCTTCCCGTCAAATTATGTTGGTTATGGCAACTAGCAATATAGCTTTAACTTTTCGAAGTAAATCTGAACCTGTTTCTGAGTGGGTAAGGGTATAAGGTGGGTATGGTTAAAATAATATTGTTTTTAACACGCTTTTATTAGCTTGGTATGTATCTATGTAACGGAATCTTTGAACGTGATTTTCACCCCTTTCAAAACGACGGATTGATTTGAAACTTTGCACACTTATCAAGGACCGATGACAATGCAATAATTTGTATCATCATTATCAGCCATCAATGTCCACTGCTGAACAAAGGCCTCCCTCTCAGAGGGGTGTTGCCATAATCCCCACGCGGCCACCCTTGGCAGGCAGCTTGGGGATCGCAGTACGTTCACCGTGTACTAATAGGACGCTGCTGCCCATCCTCCGGTGGTTCTGGTCGCAGTTTTAGGACATACCCGGGTCCATAATTTGTATAGTTTGTCCCATTATCCTTACCAGGATCTTCAGGATTAGCGATTTCAAAGCGTGTTTTTTTTTTTAGTTTTTTAAACTGCGAGAATTATTTATATGCTATTACCTACTTTACTTACTTGACTTAAGATACTTAATAGATGCAAAAGTAACGAGTCTTTTTGTACTAAGTAAGTACCTAGCAGACATCGTAAACAAGTTTCATTGACGTCTCCTTTTTCGATTTAATTTGCTAAACAACTTTGTTTATCCATGCCAATGAAACAGAAAATAAACCGGCCAAGTGCGAGTCGGGCTCCCGCACTTAGGGTTCCGTGGCACCACAAAATGCAAAAAATTGTGCAAAATAACATCACGGCCAAGCGGTCACCCATCCAAGTACCGACCGCGCCTGACGTTGCTTAACTTGGCGGAGAATGAAAATAAATAAATAATAAATATCTGGGACATTATTGCACACATGGTCATCTGAGCCCAAACTAAGCAAAGCTTGTAATATGGCTGCCATAGACTGATATACATACATACTTAAACTAACCGTCCGCCCCGGCTTCGCACGAGTGTAAGCTCGGCCTTCGGCCTCGCTACAAAATATAATATAGCCTATGTCACCCGGGGATAGTGTAGCTTCCCAACAGTGAAGAAATTTCAAATCGGTTCAGTAGTTTCGGAGCCTATTCATTACAAACATACAAACATACAAAAATAGGTACAAATAACTCTTGGCATTCTCTACGTTAACCTGTAAACCTTTGGAAATAAACTTTACTTTACTTTATAGGTACAAATCTTTCCTCTTTATAATATTAGTGTAGATAGATATTAACACCCTGCCTGACATAGAACAAACACAAATCGCACATTCTTTGAAAACAAAAAATTTCGCTGAGTAGAATACCATCATAACCTGTGATATGACACCTTTTTAGATACCGTAAGAACCGTAATTATATCAAAAAACACCTAAAACTCATCCGTAAGACAGTTTGTGACAATTTTCACGAGCAACAAAAGATCACTCGGCACAATTTCTGTTGTGTCACCATGTGTCACCTATTGTCGATGCGGACGCGCATATTTCGTTCCGTAAAAACAGTCATTTGCGCTATCCAGCGGCTAGTTTTGACACCACAGTTATGGCTGTTTTATTGACGGATAGAAGATCATTCGCAGAATTTGAATATGTAGGTATTTAACTCAAAACGTACTTTTTCTGTGATACGACAGTTTTTCAGAGGATGTGCGAAATGTTCATCACATGAATGTTTGTTCTAGGTGGGAATCGAATCCACGCCCCCAAGCACAGAAGGCAGGTTCACTACCAACTGAGCTAACGGGCTGTGAAAAAAATTTTTACCGACCCGCATTTGGCTATTTTTGTTTTATTTTAGAGTGTGTACTATAATCGTGCCAAGTTTGACGCATGTACGTATCGATCAAAAAAATACATTCGTAGCATGTACGTATTGACTGCCCCGGTGGCTCAGTTGGTAGTGAACCTACTTTCTGCGCTTGGGGGCGTGGGTTCGATTCCCACCTAGGACAAACATACAAATTTTGTATGTTGAACATTTGTGTTTGTTCTATGTCTGGGTGTTAATATATATTTAAGTATGTATTTAAAAATATATATGAATGTATATCAGTCTCTGGCAGCCATATTACAAGTTTTGCTTAGTTTGGGGTCAGATGACCATGTGTGCAATAATGTCCCAGTTTTTATTTATTTATTAGTAAGCGTATTTGTCTCTAATATACGCCAATACGTACATACGTATTTTTTATATTAGAGACAAGAAATGGTATAATTATCAATATAAAAACCGACTTCATAAAAATGTCAGAACTGGACCAAATTAAAATGGGACCACACGGGAAGCACCAGCTTTCAAATTATTATTTATTTATTTATGATATAGGTTAATCATTTAATTTGCTTGCTAACACCAACAAACCTCGTCGAGGTATATCTTGGAGTTAGGTTCTCAGCTTTAGCTTTCAATAAAAAAATTAATCATCAAAATCGGTTCACTCAGTCGAAAGATATGACAAACATAAAAAAATACTGTCAAATTGATAACCTCCTAAATTTTGGAATTCGTTTAAAAAAATACGTTTGTTGTGTTGTATGGGGTTTTTTAGAAACCCTTTAGCCTTTAGTATCTTATTTTTCGACTTTTTTTTTTTCGTTAATCCGCCGTAACATTACATATTCTGTGAAAATGTCAACTGGCTATCTATTACGGTTCGAAAGATACAGCCGTTAAAATGTGGGATGGATGACATGCAGATAGACAGCGTAGGCTTCATAAGGTCTGTCTGTAACCTTTGTACAAAACCCATTAAAAAAAAAAAAAGTAAAAAAAAAAAAAAAACGGGACATTATTGCACACATGGTCATCTGACCCCAAACTAAGCAAAGCTTGTAATATGGCAGCCAGAGACTGATATACATACATGTATATATTTTTAAATACATACTTAAATAGATATTAACACCCAGACATAGAACAAACACAAATGTTCAATTAAACTTGAACTTGTTAAAATTGAATTGAATTGACATTAATATGTATTTGAAATTACTTAATGTCCAAAACACTCTATTAAACTATCACGGTTGTTCACTACAGTTATGTGATTATTAACGAGATATTTACCGTGGTATGGTTGTGGAAGGAGCTCCCGATATTTCTGCGCAGTTACATGCACCATGTTCACGGGAAGAAATATCGGGAGCTCCTTTCACAACATTACCACGGTAAATATCCCGTAAATAATTATATAACTGTACTTAAAGTCCGTACTTAATTGTGGTAATTTTTACACGTCACCACCTTGTTTTGAAAACGTGTAGCCCTTGAGTTTTTCTTGAGGCTTATTTGTCGAGTTGATTATTTTTTGCTATTATCAGCGTTTATCACGTCACCTTCACGGGTTTAAGACAGCTAGTTTTAAAAATACCTACCTTTTAAGTCCTAGGCAGGAAAAAACAATGGCAGTGTATCATCCAGTTGCATACGAAATCGAGCTGTGAACAGATAAAATGGCTGTTGCATCTTATTTATTTATTAGCGCGAGGAAGGCGATATCGCGGCCGGTCGCACCTATTTGCTGCGGCCGCCATGTTGGTCGACCGACACGCCGCACGCCGGCCGCAGCCCGCCAGTTTCACGCGGACGTTGATACGCGCCTCCCGCCCTATAACCGCGCGCGGGTAAAATCATCCGCACGTTCCAAACTCAAAACTAACATTATTTTAATATTTTTTTTCTTAATTTCTCGACATGGTCAGGACGAAAGACGGCGACGGCGTGAAATCGAGCATGATAATTGCGGAAGTTAAAAAGAGACCTTGTTTGTTTGATACGAACGATAGTAGTTACGGTGACAGAGGCGAGAAGTCGCGGTGTTGGGAGGAAGTTTGCGACAGCGTTGTGCCTGGATGGAGCGCGCTCACACCGACCGAGAAGTTTACCGCTGGTACGTGATCCGGCTCAATTCGAAACCCACACGTCACGTGGATTTTATACTAGACACGTCGTCTACACAATTTGGCCGGACTGCAACTGTCGCGTTCGTATTGCGTGTTCTTTGTTCGCACAGAGTTGCTTTCGAAATTGTACTTCGAAATTGAAATAACTTTTGCGTTCAGCTTCAGATCAATTTTGTGAAGAAACGTTTCTAGTTGCTTTATTAACGCGTTATTTAACATGACCGCCATTTTGTTGCGGTTATTATGCATTTACATTATACATGTCTATTTTGATTCGTATATTTTTTTGCTTATTTTTTTGTTTTCCGTGCAACCTGTTTTCACCTGTTCAGATATAATAACAATATTATTGTTGTTTTGTTCATATTATTTTTAGATATTTAATCAACGCGTCACCCGATCCATTCTGTACGTTCGATGTTTATCTAATTCATATAAATTATCGAGTTGGTTATTTAACTAAAGAACACATTATGACGTTGTCTATACAATAATTAATTAAACTTATTATAGCCCTAGATAACCACGTAGGTGTTTAAAAAATATTTTTTATCATTATTAGGGATAATCACTGTTTTATCATTGTTGACATTTTCAATAAGAGAAACGATTCAAATTTATTGTTTTAAATTGGGTAGGGCGTGTTTTACACGGTGAAAAGTTGCATCACCGCTAAATGCGTATCAATCCGTCACCCGCTGCAGTCATTTGCTATTATTATTAACTTAAATTATTTAAAATACAATAAATACTTAATATAAATATCAAATGTTATGTAAGTTAGGTATTCTAACCTGTTTAACAATATTAGGTAGGTAGGTTTGATATTTTTTGTCACGAAAACTTTTATAATTGAATTTGCGGTTACATAATACCTAGGTAGCTAGACTCTAGTCACTTTTTATTTTGCCTAATAATGGACATTTATCATGTTACTAGTACCAAGCTAGTACTTATAAAAGATGCAATACAGATAAATATTATTGCAAATAAAAACTGGCAAACGGAACAGTTTATTTTGCATGCGCAGTTTTATCGAGGTCAATAAATGTGTTTTATTTACGCTTTTATAAGTGTAAATATTTTTTTTATGCGAATAAGTCCGCGTTTTACCACCAACTTGCCTGAAAAAAATATTGTTTTAAGTAGAATTAGGGTATTTAATTAATAAATAGGTTTGCTTTTAGCAGAAACCGATTCACTCGTGACTTCGATGGCCAGGGGCCTTACCCCTAGCTCGAAAAGTTGACTAGCATAGGTGTTATTTGTCTAAACGGTACCATCACCTATGATAAGCGGTAGTTGTTTGATAGCCGCCAAGCTTTGCTATTTTCACGCACACACGCATAGTAAAACGGATTTTCGTTCATTCAAGTTAGACGCTTTTAAACGATGCAGCTTAAATGAGTTGGTTAATTTTAGGTACCTATCAGGTACCTACTAAAAGTTGGCTCGCAAAAGTGAAGCTAGGGGTAAGGCCCCAGGTTGTCAGTCAGTTCTTGTATTGTTTTTCGGTTATGAGGCTGAAAAGGGTTAACACTTTGTAACCATAAATAGGTAAGTAATGTATGCAATAGGTTTGTGTGCTTATCCTCACGTCGACGTCGCGTCGTATGACGTCGGTTGAGTCTTGAGATCGCATTCATTTTTTAGGGTTCCGTACCCAAAGGGTAAAACGGGACCCTATTACTAAGGCTCCGCTGTCCGTCTGTCACCAGGCTGTATCTTATAAACCGTGATAGTAAGACAGTTGAAATTTTCACAGTTGATGTATTTCCGTTGCCGCTATAACAACAAATATAAAAACATTGAATAGAATAAATATTTAAGGGGGCTCCCATACAATAAACGTGATTTTTGTGCTCGTTTTCGCTCGGTATTGATAACGGCAAGAGATAGACGCTTGAAATATGTATTCACAGAATATTAAGTTATATATTCACTTAAATAAATTATTAAATTAAAATAAAATTAAAATGTAAGGGGGGCTCCCATACAAAAAACGTTATTTTTTTGCCGTTTTTCTAGAAAATGGTACGGAACTCTTCGTGCGCGAGTGCCACTCGCACTTGGCCAGTTATTATTGAGACCGTTTCGTCGACACGGTAATCAAAATACATTTTAAACGAATTTGCGTTTGGTTTTGATATTTAAGTAAAATTTATTTTTAGCTTAGGATTCAAGCGACGGTTATTGCTTTAAATCGTGTAGCTAGCATTTTTTTAAAATGCCATATGCAAAAAAAAACGTTTTTACTAAGTTAGTGTTTTTATTATCATTATGGAAACTGACGTGGTTTCACACGTTTTATTTATATAGTCGGAGTAACCGGCTTATTCTTTCGTGGGTAATTACCGTGTTATATAAGTAAATAAAATTATTTTAACCGACTTCCAAAAAGGAGAAGGTCAAGTTCAAATGTTTGTTTCCTCAGAACTTTAGACTGGGTGAATCGATTTTGATAATTATTTTTTTATTTGAAATCTGGCGCTTCCCGTGTGGTTCCATTTGGTCCAGTTCTGTCATTTTTATGGAGTCGGTTTTTCATATTAATATATCATTTATATATTTATTATATTATGTATATATTATATTATGATTTATTATAATCCATGCCTTTTTCTTATATCTAAAAGGCTATCACCACATAGTCATAGTTTTAGTCGCGGGCATCCAGTGGATGCAGAGTGCAGGATGTCGTTCAGTGTAGAGGTTAAAGGGGGAGGCCTATGTTCAGCAGTGGACGTCTTCTGGATGATGATGATGAAAAGGCTATCTGCATATGTATGTATGTTCTTTACTGACTCCAAAACGACTGGACCTATTTTGACGAGACTTTCACTGACAGATAGCTGATGATATATGGAGTAATCCACGCTGGTGAAACCCAGGCGCGGATCCAGCCCTAAAAAAAGCTTGTGGTCACAGCCACCCGAAAATCGGGCAAGTGCGAGTCAGCGTATGAACCCTGCTCGTGCATGATCAATATAGTTCAATCTTACAAAGAAAATGTTTATAAAAAATTATATGACGGCCTGATCAAGATTTTCTACAATGTATCGTAGTTTCACGCGATTAAAGCTGTGGGCGTCACAAGTCACGTATTAGGGTTGTGGGCATGCCTATCGTGCCCACAACGGTGGATCCGCGCCTGGTGAAACCACAGGGCGCAGATAGTATAATATATTCCATAACCTTATTATAACTTACATATTGAAAAGAAAAGAAAAATATTTATTAATGACAGAAACAATACAATATAGAATATTAAAAACATGAAAATAAAATTATGGTTTCTGTCACAAATCGGTTATTCGGTTATTGACGCACATGATAAACGCATCACACCGCACTTGACTGGTTAAAAGCTAGAAGATTTTAAATACGGTAATTGCTTTTTGAATTCATTTAGTAGTACGATCCAGTAGTTTTTCTAACAAATTATTATCAACCGTCGAAATATGAAGTCGTATTCAAGGTTACGAAAGAAAAATACGATACTTGATATAGCAAGGTATCGCTGTTTGGGCGTTGGAAATCGTGAGAGGCGTTGGTCGGTGCTAATATAGTTATTTTATGTAAGTACACTTTATTGTAATAAATGTAACGGATTTGCGTTTTATTGTTCAAAATGTGCTAAAGCCCAGTTCCGAGTATTTTAAGATATACCTTTTAAATAATAAATTATCTGCAGAGTTGTGGGAGGGAGCCACAATCGCGTTTACTGACCAAAACTGACAGGCAGCCTGAGAAAACTTTTAGTTCCACCATTTGACCAACTCTACCCATAATTTCGTCGGGCTGTATGCGTCAGTCCGGTCGTCAACTGAGCTAGTGTAACTTAGCGTCGCGTTGAAAAAAATTAAAGATGGCTGAACGTATCGTGCGCATTTATATTTTAGCTCTAGAAGTTTAATTTATTGGTAAACATTATTATTATTATTATTTTGTCTAAAATGGTAAAGCTTTTTTATTTAAAAGTTTAAATAAAATAAAACTACAAATACATTAATGTCTGGGCCCCGATCTACTAAACCAATTGTTTTTCAATTGTTAATTAATTGTCAATTTTTTTTTACTTTTGACACTATCTATACAAAAAAAAACAAAAGAGTAATTTTTGAGGCAATTTAAAAACAATTGGTTTTTCACTTTTGACACTTTATCTATACCGAAAATGACAAAAGGGCAATTTTTGAGGCAATTTAAAAACAATTGGTTTTTCACTTTTGACACTTTGTCTATACCAAAAATGACAAAAGGGCAATTTTTGAGGCAATTCATTAACAATTCAAAAACAATTGGTTCAGTAGAATCGGGGCCCTGAACAAAAAATCCTATTATTTAGCGAAGCCAAATCGATCAATAGTCAACGAAACCTACGCAATTTTAAACATTACTTGCATATTTTAATACATCAATACTGATTATTAAAAGCGTTTATATATAAAAAAAAACTAACCTGAATGTATAATTATAATGCGACAAAATTTACCCAGATATTATTATGATTGAGTCGAATAATGTGGTTTTTTAACCGACTTCCAAAAAGGAGGAAGTTATCAATTCGGCTGTTTTTTTTATGTTTGTTACCTCAGAACTTTTGACTGAGTGAACCGATTTTGATAATTCTTTTTTTATTTGAAAGCTGGTGCTTCCCATTTGGTCCAGTTCTGATGAAGTCGGTTTTTTTTATTGAGAATTATTACCATGTAGGTAGAAGTACCAACCTCATCCAGTGGAATGAGGAAAGTCAGGAAAATGATTACTAAACAATACATTAAAACCTACATGTAAGTAAGGTACGCATTTAGATTGTCTATGGTCTTGTCTAAACTTATCACCAAAATTGACACAATGCCAGTTACGAACATATATCTGTGAGTCACCTAGGGGTCTCGGCCATTACTGCCCACGTTTTTTTTAAACCATTATATAGATTAGGCTACTTGAATTAGTCACTATAAATTGTAAAAGCCTTTCACAAAACATGCATTCTACATTTTTGATACCAGTCGACGCAACAATGTTGCAGACGCCATTACGATATTATACAGTCCAAGCAAATTATCTGCAGAGTTGTGCGAGGGAGCCACAATCGCGTTTACTGACCAAAACTAACAGGCAGCCTGAGAAAACTTTTAGTTCCACCATTTGGCCAACTCTACTCATAATTTCGTCGGGCTGTATGCGTCAGTCCGGTCGTCGACTGAGCTAGAGTAACTTAGCGTCGCGTTGAAAAAAATAAAAGATGGCTGAACGTATCGTGCGCATTTAGATTATTAATAGAATTAATTAATATTATTATATTACTTATTGATATCCGTTTTTATCGCTAATTCGTAATAATTTCAAAAATATTTTCATAGATACTAAATCTGTTTAATTAATAACAATAGTTTTGATAAAATTAATTTAATGACACTGCCCACGGTTGTTCGAATGTTATTGTGTCAGCGCAGCGCGGACAGATAGATAATATTCAATACAGATAAAATTATCTTAGATTCAGTATACATTTAAATATATATTTTTCTTCTGAACTTTCTGTTTATACCTGCTTTTTCAATAGGTAAAAAGAAAGGGGCGTTGGTCATTCATTGTAATGTATATCAAAATAAAGGGGTTTGAAATTTTTGGCGTTGTCCCGATCCCCCATTTTTTGTCAAATTACGTCACACAATGCAAATTGTAAATTTGGATTGGGAACATAACTATAGACAAACATAAAATTTCAGATGACATAATGTCCTAAAGTGTCACGGCATGGAGATAATTGAACATAAATATTGCAAAATGACAATATTTTGAAATAGGATTAGGTATTATTTTATTTTTGAAAAATATTTTTAGTCTTTTCATTTTAAAATAACGATAGTAAATTATAGACCACTATTTTATCAATAAATTAAAAATAAAACTACAACTTACTAACTTAAATACAAGTTTTTTGAGGCTAAATTAGGTTATATAATGACTACCTGTTAAGTTAAAATGAGGGTTTTATTATCACTGCTTTTAGTACACGTTATAAAACTAATGAAACGCTTCGCTGAGCTTTTCAACACACAGTACGTTTAAAATATTAAGAGTCAATATTCATGTTCAATTATCTCTAAAACGTGACTCATTAGGACATAATGTTTTGCGACATTTATTAGTTCGTCTATCTAAATATTTTAGCACACGTTATAAAACGAATGAAACGCTTCGCTGAGCTTTTCAACACACAGTACTTTATATTAAGAGTCTTTGCAATATTCATGTTCAATTATGTATCTCCAAAACGTGACTCATTAGGACATAATGTTTTGCGACATTTATTAGTTTGTCTATCTAAATATTTTAGACACGTTATAAAACGAATGAAATGCTTCGCTGAGCTTTTACACACAGTACCTTATATTAAGAGTCTTTGCAATATTCATGTTCAATTATGTATCTCCAAAACGTGACTCATTAGGACATAATGTTTTGCGACATTTATTAGTTCGTCTATCTAAATATATTATGTTCCCAAATTAAATATAAAAGATTGTCGACTAAAGTGAAAACTAATACCTCACATTAGCATGTCGGTGACGCGATAGTTTTGCCAAAATACCAAAAATAATACGCGTCTGTAAATGTATGACGACGTCAGTTGTCGGCCCCGCGCGTCTTTCGCATACTTCGGAAGCAGCGCCAACCATTTTCATTGAAAGTATTGTCGCATCAGCCACGAATAGCGATGCACAGAAGTGTACCTTTATGTCGTATGCTTCGAACAAAAAATACAAAGATGCCACAATGACGTGCTAATCGCGGCAATACTTAATCTGTCTGGACTCAATACGCACTACGCAGCCAGAATGGATCCACAGTCACGCGATAGTTGCAAGTTAAAATAGTTTTGTTTCGATATAAATTGTATACAGCTTTGTTTATATATATGAAACTGCGGACGTTTATTGACTATAATTTGTATACTCAGAACACACTTTCCACAGAACAGTTTGTAACTGCAACGGCTGCACTGGAGGCCACAGAATACGATAATAGTAACTTTACACAGAATAGTTTGTAACTGCAACGGCTGCACTGGAGGCCACAGAATACAATAATAGTAACTATCACAGAACATTTTGTAACTGCAACGGCTGCACTGGAGGCCACAGAATACAATAATAGTAACTATACACAGAACATTTTGTAACTGCAACGGCCGCACTGAAGGCCACAGAATACGATAATAGTAACTTTACACAGAACAGTTTGTAACTACAACGGCTGCACTGGAGGCCACAGAATACAATAATAGTAACTTTACACAGAATAGTTTGTAACTGCAACGGCTGCACTGGAGGCCACAGAATACAATAATAGTAACTTTACACAGAATAGTTTGTAACTGCAACGGCTGCACTGGAGGCCACAGAATACAATAATAGTAACTTTACACAGAACAGTTTGTAACTGCAACGGCTGCACTGGAGGCCACAGAATACAATAATAGTAACTTAACACAGAACAGTTTGTAACTGCGACGGCTGCACTGGAGGCCACAGAATACAATAATAGTAACTTTACACAGAACAGTTTGTAACTACGACGGCTGCACTGGAGGCCACAGAATACAATAATAGTAACTTAACACAGAACAGATTGTAACTGCAACGGCCGCACTGGAGGCCACAGAATACGATAATAGTAACTTTACACAGAACAGTTTGTAACTACAACGGCTGCACTGGAGGCCACAGAATACAATAATAGTAACTTTACACAGAACAGTTTGTAACTACAACGGCCGCACTGGATGCCACAGAATACGATAATAGTAAAGAACACAGAATAGTATTGATATGGCGATATGACTATCAGCAGCTGAACGTGATACCACAGAATATCTATCAGTAGTAATACATAAAGGTTATGCTACACTGAATGCGTAACTCCCATTGGAATTTGGCCGAGAGAGCGAGACATCAATGTAAGATTAAGGCTGGCTACGCTCACCGGCCACAGCTATCTCCGTAGCACATTTGAAACATTTTTGATGATAAAAAGCCGCAGAATGATATTTTAACTATCACCGTGTGTGTCGTGACTACAACATAATTATCAATATAAAAAAATCGACTTCATAAAAAATGACAGAACTGGACCAAATTGAAATGGGACCACACGGGAAGCACCAGCTTTCAAATAAAAAAAGAATCATCAAAATCAAGTTCAGACACTCAGTCGAAAGTTCTGAAATAACAAAAAAAAATAAGTTCTGTGGTTAAATTCTGAGTGGCGTTGAGCTGTTATGGGCAAGCGTCATCAGCCATCAGCCGAGCGACTTCGCTCGTCTCGTCACCTAGTATCATAAAAAAAAATTTATAAATAAAAAATATATTATGCAGTCGAATTGAGAACGTCCTCCGATGTTTTTATTTCATACAAATTGTAGTAGTAAGTAAACCCGCCCGGCGCAGACGCACTGCTCGCTCACAGCTCCCTCCTATTTCGCTTTTATTATGACAAAAGCCTTATCAAACCATATATGAACGTTCCGTTGACACTTGTCTGATAAGTAATTATTTCACTATCAGCTCATAATACGTAAAATCAAGCAAATAACGCCCAACTGTCGCTATCACAATCACAATAGATAGGTCTGATAGGGATTCGGTATTTATTTATGCAAAACATGGATATAGGAAAAACTAACACATGTATGTATCAAGTACATCATGTACATGTACATCAAGCCCAGTGGTGGATTAATACATATGCCGCCTGTAGGGTATTCAAATTTTGCCGCCCCTATCGACCTATACAATTCGATACACTACCTTCACAAACATATTCATCATCATCAGCCAGAAGATGCCCACTGCTGAACATAGGCCTCACCCTTTAACCTCCACACTGAACGACATCCTGCCATCTGCATCCACTGGATGTCCGCGACTCTCACGATGTCGTCGGCCAATCTAGTGGGAGGCCTACCTACGCTGCGTCTTCCGGTTCGTGGTCTCCACTCAAGGAACTTTCTTCCCCATCAATTATCGGTTCTTCGAGCGATGTGACCTGCCCATTGCCACTTCAACTTGCAAATTTTAATAGCTATGTCGGTGACTCTGGTTTTTTGGCGAATATCCACGTTCCGGATTTTAACGCGCAAAGAAACTCCGAGCCTATGTCTCTCCATTGCCCGTAGCTAGTATAACAACATTGGAGTGATGAATATTGATGCAGTGGTAAGTGCGGTATCGTGACTCAAAACGTTCGGCTTGGGCCTCATTTTCGCGCGCTCGAGATTCTCTCGCCCATTGTACCACGAGAGTGAGTGATCGATATAATAAAAGGATAGAAGCGCCCCAGCGCCGGCCTGCTATCGCATATAACCAACTGTTATAATAAAACCCATATACACCGCCCGCTCTAACCCATTTAAATAACACTGATGTAGTACAAAAGCAGCGTTGGTTGCGTCCGTAAAAATGTATCTGAAATAAATCGCAGTATCTCACTTAGGGCTGAGGCACTCTAGTGACTTTTCCCATCAGCGATCGGCGATTCAGTCGCTTTTCGGAAGCTTGATACGGCGACCGAACGCTGTACTCCGCTCACATTTCCGCATGCCAGTCGTAGCAATTAATTAAGGCTACGGCATCTACTACGACTATCGACTGCCTCGGTGGCTCAGTTGGTAGTGAACCTAACTTCTGTGCTTGGGGGCGTGGGTTCGATTCCCATCTAGGACAAACATTTGTGTGATGAACATTTGTGTTTGTTCTATGTCTGGGTGTTAATATCTATTTAAGTATGTGTTTAAAAATATATATGTAAGTATATCAGTCTCTGGCAGCCATATTACAAGCTTTGCTTAGTTTGGGGTCAGATGACCATGTGTGCAATAATGTCCCAGATATTTGTCCCAGATATTTATCTGCGGAACATGGCTGAGTGTTGCACTAGATCTTGACGAAGCTACACCATTATCATCGATTCTGATAAAGCTGCACTGCTTCTCGCTTTATTGATAACCAGCGACCCGGCTGTAACTTCGCACGGGTGTTAGTTTTACTATAAAATATATACATATAAACCACCCCTGAAAAATCATCTAACTGATGGTGAAAACCGCATCAAAATCCGTTGCGTGGTTTAGGAGGGGTTAGCGGATATAGAGACAAACAGACGCAGAAAGCGATTTTATTTTATACTACGAGTATGTATAGAAGCAAAAATATCAAGTGCGTGGGAGACAGTATTGATTAGGTACATCCAATTACCAGCTCTAGTAAACATGTAGTAAAAAAAATTTTTGTGCGCCGTGATCGAACGCACCTAGTCGCTAAAACGCGATACAGCATCGATGCAGGCGCAAATCACTGCTAACAGTCGCTAGTATGTCCGAGCCCTTATTATCGACTGGTGCGTCTAACCGTAGCTATTAGTAAACTGTGGCTAGACCACAGAGTAACAACAGTCAGTAAGGAAGTTTACTCTTAATCATACTGTGGTCCAGTTAAAGGAGCTCTGAAATGCCATTATGGTTCGATTAAATAACTCTTGAACAATGAAAATATTTGTAATATTGCCGGTGTATTTATGTTAGATGTATAAATACTTTCATTGTCCAGTAAACGCGCATTTGCCATATTCTTATGACCTTAATTAAAGGTGCTTTATTTACTAAACAATTAGGGCTTTACTTTTTTTTTACCTTACTCAAGTTGATCTGTGCTCTGTCACATTTTCGCGTGAGACGATTGCCGTCAGTGAAAGGTTGAGAGAGCATTTTTAAGCATCAACTTGAGTAACGTTTTTGAGTAAGGTCCTTAAGAGCTGGGGCCATCGTCCGACTGGCCATTATAGTCGAATAGGCGTTTGCCAGCGCGGGCCCCTCACGGGCCTTCCGGAGCTTGCCGCAAGCCAGGCGGTAGGTAGTATAAGGGGCCCGCGCAGCCTAGCAGAGAGAAAGAGAAACGTTTCTCTTTCTTTCCCGTTGGTCAGACGGCGGTTCGTCAGCCAAGTTGACGTGGCTGTCACGGCTCCAAACTTGTTTGTTTCAAAATGAAAATTTTACTGAATATTTCCAATGCAATCCCTTTATTTGTTGTGCTTCGTTCTCACATGGGTAAATACTAAGTACATACATTCAATCATTTTATATCTTCAAAAATTATGTTAAGAAAAAAATAGCCTATGTCCGTCCTTATGATACATATTATTACCTCCCAAAATTTTATCGAGATCAGTTAAGCCGTTTAGCTGTGATTATGTAGCAAACAGACAGACAGACAGAGTTACTTCCGCATTTATAATATTAGTGTGGATGGTACGAAACCCTTCGACTTGCACTTGGCAGGTTTTTTATAATATTATTGGGATTTAAAAAGGTTCCGTCACCAAAAAAGTTTAAGAACCGCTCTTGATTATGTAGAACACAGAAAATAGAAGTACTTAAATAGAACGGAAATGAGAAGGAAAATCTGTCGCCAGGTATTGTGACAGATATGTGATTGAACATTCTTATTTATGTCAACGCGTCGAACTCCACGTCACAGTTGCTATGGGTTTATATGGGTGCAAGTGGCTACAACAAATTTCTTACAAATATGCCATGACAGCCGTTCTAATTTAAACAAAAAATGTTTTTGTCTTTTCTGTGATATAAAAGAATTATTTTACAATTTTCACGCTCTCTATCTCGCACAAGAATTAAATTATTAAGTCCAAAGGTAATAAAATGACAAAGTGTTGTTGGAAAGTGGTTCTTTGCAACGTCTACCTTTAAAATGTTTAAGGAAAACAAGTTTTGTTATCGAAAATGAATTTTAGTTTTCGTTTTCATACATTTTTTAATGAACGGTCGCGTCGTAGAGTACGTCGCGAGCTCGAATTATAGAATAAGACGGGCAAATAGAGTATGGGTTTTCCCCAATAATTACATTTGTAATTTCCTGGTGACAAAATTTTATCTAGTCCAGGGGCTCGATTTTTAAATCGTTCGTATGATATTTCGCACGAAAATATCCTGCAAAATTACTGATTTATAGAACGAAATCCTGAACAAAAATCCCTTTTTTTATCATATGACCCTAGAACTCAGTGGTTTGAACCATTAGTAGAAATATTTTCGTACAAAATATCATTCGATCGATTCAAAAATCGTGCCCCTGTGGTACAAATATACCTATTTTAAAACAACGGACATCGGATCAACGCTCAAAAATGTATGCTAGACAATAGACTAAAACCATATGCCAGAGACTGCCCCGGTGGCTCAGTTGGTAAGTGAACCTAACTTCTGTGCTTGGCGTGGGTTCGATTCCCACCTAGGACAAACATTTGTGAGATGAACATTTGTGTTTGTTCTATGTCTGGGTGTTAATATCTATTTAACAATATATATGTATGTATATCAGTCTCTGGCTGCCATATTACAAGCTTTGCTTAGTTTGGGGTCAGATGACCGTGTGTGCAAATATGTCCCAGTCCCATACATAATTATACGTGCATTTAATCTACATTTGTTGAAATTAGACTATTTAAAATACCAACTTCTTCAAAAAATATGTATTTTTACTTGAATATTATATTTTTTACAGTTATTTTGACTTAAAATCCAAACTACTGAACTGATTTTTATGAAATTTCTATGGTAGGTTACCTCTACCTACCTGTGAAAGTATACCTATCCTTTCAAATAAAATAATTTTCCAAATCTAATAATAAATAACGGATTTATGGGGTAAAAAATTGAGAACCCCGCCTTTTTTGTGAAGTAGGCTAAAATATCAAACATTTGCAAAATTATTCTAAAAATAATGCCCAATATTCTTTAATCACTATATAGCGTTTTTTTTTTATTTTAGAGTAATAATAATATTGTGCAAAAGAGGTACCTCTGGGGCCTTACCTGTTTAAGCGTTTCTGTTTAGCAGATGCGAAAAGTTGCGTGACCACAAATCGTATCTCGGCGTGTTAAGGTTCACGTTAGCGTGATTTTACGCACTGGGCTGTTTCGAGCACGTGTTAAGAGGTAGCCGCAAGCCCCTGGTTGTCTATTATGTTTTCTGTGCCCTGGTCTCTAAACGTGACCATAAAGAAAAGAAATTAACTGTTTCAACTCTGCCTCTGAAGTCGTCAAAACTCCCGCAAAACTCTTGGAAACCTTACAAATGAAGGAAGTAAATCGTCGTAAGAATAATATTTGTTACATTTCTACTAGAAAATGGATTACTAGCTACGCCGCACGGTTTCACCCGATTGGATATTCTTTTAACAAGTGGATCACATTAAAAACCGACTTTAAAAATATTTACGAACGTTTTTTTTTAATCGCGAATAAGTCAGCGTTTGATCACCACCTCGCCTGTTGGTAAGCGACGATGTGGTCGAAAATGAAGCACGCAGACTTAGAAGATCTATTCACTCTCGCCTTGAAAAGGCCCAGATTATATCTCTCAGGAAACAAGGAAGCCGGCAGGTTGTTCCAATCCTTGGCCGTACGGATTAGAAAATTTAATACGTAATAAGGGCCTATAAATGTTGGGGGTTGCACTCGTTTTCCCTGGGATCCCAATATCAGACCCTGACTTGGTGATAATGGGACCAAATTGGAAGTACTTATACCCTGCCGAACAAAAGTATTTTTTTTTAAAACGGTCAACAGTTGGCGGAGATATTGGTGACAGAAAAATCGACACCGCTTTATGGTTGATATTCCAAAAACCCGTACGATGCGCTTTGATTCAGTTTTTATTGTGCGAATTGCTAGTCTGTGGAATGCGCTACCTGAATGGGTATTCCCCGATAGTTACAATCTGGGTGTCTTCAAATTACGAGTGAATCGGTTTCTTCTAGGTACTCTTCATAGTTTATGCACGCGTGCTCCATCGTAGACCGAATCATCGCGCGAGTTGGCGGTCAAAAGCAAGCCTTTCATGAAATAAAAATAAAATAAAAAATTAATAAATATTCGGGACATTTCTGCACACACGGTCATCTGACCCCAAACTAAGCAAAGCTTGTAATATGGCTGCCAGAGACTGATATACATACATATATATTATCATTAAAAATATATATATATATATATAAAATATTATATTTATGATTATATATATATAATCATATCATATAAATAATTATCAATTTACAAAACCGACTTCATAAAATGTCAGAACTGGACCAAATTGAAATGAGACCACACGAGAAGCACCAGCTTTCAAATAATAAAAAAAAACATCAAAATCGGTTCACCCAGTCGAAAGTTCTGAGGTAACAAACATAAAAAAAAATTGAATTGATAACCTCCTCCCTTTTGAAAGTCAGTTAAAAACACACTTTCGCAATAATTATAGAATGATAAATAGTTGATGACGTTTATCTATCCTCATACTATTATTTATCTGTGTCCTCGTGCTTATCAGTACCACTGGTTTATAAATAAATACATGACCTAGGGTGACTATGAATTACCTTTTCTTGGACGTTTGAAGAACGGTTTTTTATAGTGAGATTAAAAAAGTTTTTTGTGTTTATACAGTGGAATCCGTTTATAATGACATCGCAGGGAAATAACAAACATGTCATACAAAGCTTTTTGTAGAAAATAAACAATCTCCTGTTTTTGTAAGTGTGTATTTACTTTAATAGAGATAAATCAAAATACTTACTTAGAAATTATAAGTAAGTACATGCATATATGTAAAAAGTCATGCACGCGTCGAACGTTGTCGGGTATCACGTGACTTCAACACTGCCAAAGGTGTTAGGAATCATGTCGGTCACTATAACAGGACACAATTTATTAAAAAAATGGGTCACAATAAGTGACATGATGACTATAAGCGAAATCATTATATCCGACTTAGTTATAAAGAATTTTATATGAAAACCAAACCTCGCTGTGTAATTACTTCATAATAAGCGGTTAGTCAATATAGGCGGAATCATAATAAACGGATTTGGCCACCAATTTACCTGATGGAAAGCGATGTTGTGGTACTTATTCACTCCGACCTTGAAGAGTAAGGATACGTTTGTCTCTTTCTAGTGGGATAATAATTTATTATCAATACAATAATCGACTTCAACAAAACTGGACCCAATTGAAATCGGACCAAACGGGAAGCACCAGCTATCAAATAAAAAAATAATCATCAAAATCGGTTCCTCCAGGCGAAAGTGTGAGGTAACAAACATAAAAAAAAAAAAAAAAAAAAAAACATTCGAATTGATAACCTCCTTTTTTTTGAAAGTCGGTTACAAACAGTGGAAAGAAAAAAATTCCACGGCCCATCTTCGACCAAAATAAAATGAATGGACGGGCCTAGTAGAAGCGCATTTTTGAAGATTACAAAATGAGCGCCAGCGCTCACTTCGTTTCAGTCGGTCTCTAGCCGTAGGAAGTGAAACACGAGTCTATTGTTACGCGATAACGAAACATCTGACAAAATTGTGAATTCGTATGCTTTACCGAAGTGTAAATACACAAATAAAACCGATATCTATTTTTTGTAACAAATATACTGTACATTTTTATAATAAGGTGTTGAAGTATATGTCCGACGGTTTTGCCTCGTTTTTACTGATCAAGTTCTATGGTTAGGGCCCGTCCATACATTTTATTTTGGTCGAAGCGGCCCATGCTAGGCCTGCAGGGTAACTTAACTCTGGCAGCAACAAACAAAAAAAAATATGTCCGGAACTAATATGTAAGCATGGTGACTCTAAACCCACCAAGCCAGGTGTAACAGTTACCCTTCTAAGGCTATACAAACAAGTAAAATGACCCGTATCGGTCACCTGGTGGTTACGGGTGACTAGCTGCGCCCTGCGACGCCACGTGCGATTTTATCTACACTAATTTTATAATTATCAATATAAAAAACCGACTTCACAAAAATGACAGAAATGGACCAAAATGAAATTAGACCACACTGAAAGCACTAGTTTTACAAATAAAAAAATGCCAAGTGCGAGTCGGACTCGCGCACGAAGGGTTCGGTAGCATTATCCATAAAAACGGCAAAAAAAAAACACGTTTTTTGTATGGGAGTTGGAGCCCCTCTTAAATATTAATTTTATTTTAATTTTAATTAATTATATGTTTTTAAAGTCAATATATAACTAAATATTCTGTGAATATTTCAAGTGTCTACCTGTTACCGTTATCAATATCAAGCAAAAACGAGCAGTAAAATCACGTTTGTTGTATAGGAGTCCCCCAAATATTTATTTTATTCTGTTTTTTAGTATTTTTTTGTTATAGCGGCAACAGAAATACATCATCTGTGAAAACTTCAACTGTCTAACTGTCACGGTTCATGAGATGCAGCCTGATCCTAATCCTATACAGCCTTTA
Organism: Agriopis leucophaearia; assembly: GCA_949125355.1. NCBI lineage: Eukaryota > Metazoa > Arthropoda > Insecta > Lepidoptera > Geometridae > Agriopis > Agriopis leucophaearia. The sequence goes on from OX421287.1 coordinate 2,308,529, forward strand.
TGAAGCGTCATGCGTCAGGCGCGCACGGCTGCGATGCACGGAAGTCAACCTTAAGAATTTAGAATATTTACTGAGCGGCAAGCCCTGCAAATAGAATAGGTAGTAGGTAGCCACGGAACTGCTCAGCGCTCCTACACGCTAAGATAACAACTGCTGTTAAATCTCGTTACTCCTAATTGAATTGAAACATTGCCCTTACAGTATACAGTTCGACCTCTAATCTAATTAAAAGCGACGATGCAGTCGAAGATAGGCACATCACATAAAATCTTTAAGAAAATACTCACTATTATATTATGTTTTTAACCGACTTCCAAAAAGGACGAGGTTATCAATTTGACTGTATTTTTTTTGTTACCGCAGAACTTTTGACTGGGTGAACCAAGTGTCTACCTGTTACCGTTATCAATATCAAGCAAAAACGAGCAGTAAAATCACGTTTGTTGTATAGGAGTCCCCCAAATATTTATTTTATTCTATTTTTTAGTATTTGTTGTTATAGCGGCAACGGAAATACATCATCTGTGAAAATTTCAACTGTCTAACTGTCACGGTTCATGAGATACAGACTGGTGACAGACGGACGGACAGCAGAGCCTTAGTAATAGGGTCCCGTTTTACCCTCTGGGTACGGAACCCTAACAATAAAACAAGAAATATTAAAATAGTAGTATACAGGTACATTGTCACAAAAACCGACCCCAACTCAGCATGTGGCTGGTTGTACACAACCAGCGCTGGTATTCTGTGGTAGGTGATTGGTGCATGGACGAAGATCGAATTGCACGTCAGATTGTAAAGCGCACATGCTACCGCCTGACCACCAACGTTCACGACTAAATGGCTTGATCAATCGATAAGGCATGGTATCACAAACATTTTAGATTGGGCAAGGAAGGACATTGGATACTTTTTTCCTTAGAGTCGTTCGGGAAAATGTGGATAATCAGCGTTTTTTTTTATGATACTGATTGACGAGACGAGTGAAGTCGCTCGCCTGATGGCTCTTCACGCTTGCCCATAACAGCTTAACGCCACTCAGAATTTTGAACTTCAACAGTTCAAAACCCTGGATGGCAATGCCCTGCGCTCGTCACCCTGAGATACAAGATGTCAAATCTCTGTGTGCCTCACTGAAGTGAGAATTTTTTCGCTCTTTTCTGTGGTGTGCCCTGTAATTTCGCTGGAAACATTGCCCTTCAATCCGGAACACAGTAGTGTTTGCACACTACTCTTGGCGGTTGAATAACTGGCAAAACTGTGGTACTTTCCCAGGCGGACTCTGCAAAAGAGTCCTACCACTACAAAAACTGTGGACTGAATAAGTTAACCCACCCGCACCCTGTTGTTCATTACATAGATTTACAAAAAAAAATAGGTCTATAGTTCATTACAACAACCGTGATAGTTTAAAACAGAGTCTGAACAATATTTTAAATTATCGCGGTTGTTCACTACAGTTAGATTATTTACGGGATATTTACCGTGGCAGGCCTGGCGCACTCCGCAGTTTAGGTATGAAGCTACAAGTACCTAGTCGTCTTGAAGGACTTGCCGTGCCCGCTGCCGCGCGATAGACAGAGATATCGCGACAAGAGTTACGCGATAGACAGGGAGGCAACTTCTAGGTTAATATAGCTGTAGGTAGTTAGCGTTCGCACGTCCTGAATTGCACTTTATTGTGTACTAGCAAGAGTCGCTACTTATTTAAATGATTTTGCGGAGTGCATCTTCTGTGCTATATGTATTCTGTGACCGTGGTAAGGTTGCGGATGGAGTGCCCGATATTGCGGCGCAGTTACATGCACCATGTACACGGGAAGACAAACCCATCCCCGTCCGCTGTTAAGAAAGTCTAGTCTGTTTTCTTCAAATAGCTTTTAGCTGTGCAAAATGGTCGAATTACTCGTATATAGATTCACCAATTTTGATTCAACACTTTGTTACGGTCGAAACTGGTTTCCACGCAAGCCGCAATTCACAATTTTGCATGTATTTAAAGTTTAAATATGTGTGTGTAAATTATTACCATTATTCTGTTAATGTTAATTTACTTACTTAATATATATTCCTATATAATTATCATAATCATACTCGTTAATATCCTATGTAATAATATTTGTAACATTATCCTAGACCCATAGATGGGAGAAGACGCTTGTTCTCGAAATACAGTGTAAACTAGTTCGAGATCCAGAGGCTTCACTATATTAAATGTACTGTTACTGTAAGTTTAAATAAATAAATGATTGATTGATTACCTACGAGTAAAATATGCGTTATAAGTATTATTAATAAACCGGCCAAGTGCGAGCCGGGCTCGCGCACTGAGGGTTCCGTACCACTACAAAATATTATAATAAATAACTGGTCAAGAGCGTGTCGAGACACGCATATGGTAGGGTCCCGTAACCAAAGCCATATAATTGTATCGTCATAGTTTAGAAATAGATAGTTATAGAAAAATTCGAACGAACGAAGCTCTGCGGACTTAGCCAAATTTCAGAGATGTAACTATCATCCCGACATAGCATATACTTTTTATGGTTGAAACATAGAGAAAACTGATTGATACACATTATTTGTTGAGACCATTTTGCAAAAAAGTGAATTACATTTGATCTAGAACGCCTTGAATTTATTACAGTTTTATCGCTGTTACTAAAAAGTCATGATCAGATAATGTTCGAAATAATTGTGAATGAAGGTTTAAAATATGACCTATGTCTTATAGTTTAGAAATGCAGGGGGGAGGACCAACTTTTTGCCACATTGGCGGGCCATATTTCGCAAAGTATAGACTTTATAAAAAAGTTATGTATGAAACCTTATCTTCATTCTAAAAGACCTTTTCAACGATACCCCACACGAGTAAGTGAAGTGAAAAAAATATTTTCATCCCCATTTCACATGTACCAGAGCCACCCCTAAAACGCAATATTATATATTTTTTATACTCCTAAAATTGAGATCTATATTACAACTGTCATTATGCAAAGTTTCATGCTCTTATCTTAATAATTATAGAAGTTAGGTTCTGAAAAATTCGGACGGACGGACGGACAGACAGACAGACGGACAGACAGACATACGGACGGACAGAACGAATTTATAAGGGTTCCTTGTCGGGCTACGGAACCCTAAAAAGTGATATATGAAGTGATGAAATCTTACCTTTCATATTTTCTTCTCCACTCAATTGTTTTTTTTTTGTTTGCTACCTCAAAACACCGTCATTTATTTTATGAACAGATTCATGAAATTTTTGTTTTAATTGAAAGGTTACTTTGTGCTATAGAAATTTAAACAATCGGTTCAGTAGTTTGGCTTTGAAATTAAAATAACCGGAAAATGTTTTACTCTGATGACAATATTATGTTTTTTTTTTAAGAGGCAGCTCGTGACCACGGCCATTGCAACATGGTCGAAACTTCGAGCGTAAGGTATCTATTTTTAACACGCTTTTATTAGCTTGTTATGTATCCATGTAACGGAATCTTTGAACGTGATTTTCACCCCTTTCAAAACGACGGATTGATTTGAAACTTTGCACACTTATCAAGGACAGATAATAATGAAATAATTTAATACATAGTTTGTCCCATTATCCACAAGATCTTCAGAATTTGCGATTTTAAAGCGTGTTTTTTTAGTATTTTAAAATATTGCGTTATAAGTCCCTATAAACATTAAAAAAAATATTATGTCATCTGAGGAACCGAAATTGCATATTTTTCTAACGCCGCTGATTGAATGGGTGTTCCCCGATAGTTACAATAAGAAACCGATTCACTCTTGACTTGAAAACACCCAGATTGTACAGCTCGCGCGATAAGAGTTTGGCTTTGACCTTCGGGTGGAGGGGATTACTGCGCATGGGAACGACTGGAGCGCCAATCAGAGCACCGCGTGCGCCTACACAACACACCCGCCCCGCACCTCGCTAATTGCCCGTTGATACCCAATTTCTGATTTCTGCGCAATAACGTTCAAAGCCAAACTCTTATCGCGCGAGCTGCACAATCTGGGTGTTTTCAAGTCAAGAGTGAATCGGTTTCTTCTAGGCAAGCGTGATCCATCGTAGGCCGCATCATCGCTTAACATCAGGCGACTTGGCGGTCAAGCGCAAGCCTATTTTACAATAAAAAAAAAAACTTTGCGAAGTCAGTTTTTAAATTGATAATTATTATGCTTAAATCCTTTGACCGAGTTTAGTGAAATTGATACAGCTCGCGCGATAAGAGTTTGGCTTTGACCTTCGGGTGGAGGGGATTACTGCGCATGGGTACGACTGGAGCGCCAATCAGAGCACCGCGTGCGCCTACACACCCGCCCCGCACCCCGCTAATTGCCCGTTGATACCCAATTTCTGATTTCTGCGCAGTAACGGTCAAAGCCAAACTCTTATCGCGCGAGCTGTACCTGTTTTTTTGTGCGGGGTTTTCTCAGTGTTTTTCAACCTGTGCGTCGCGATCCCCTGGGGGGTCGCCAAGCCTCTATAAGGGGGTCGCGGGGTCGCGAAGCCTCGGTAAAAAAAAAGTTTAAAATATATTTTTACTAAGAAAATACGTATTTGATATTTGTAATAAGTATAATAAAATAAAGATTATAGACGCGGTGCATGTAACTGCATGCGCCGAAATATCGGGAGCTCCTTCCACAACCTTACCACGGTAAATATCCCGTAAATAAACATATAACAGCACTGCTCTAAGGCATTTTTAAAAAATGCCCATATTTTAGGGTTTACTTTTTTTAATCATTTCATATTATTATATTGATTGGCAATAGCCGTACAAAAATTGTGAACTAGCCAGTTAATAATTATACAATCTTATTATTAATATATAATCTATAATAATACTATATAATTTTATTTACAATAACTTAAATAACATTCCAATAAAAAAACGACATATTAATACCTAGCTACTAAACTGATCTATTAAATCGCTACCAGTGGGAATCGTCCCCAAAATGCTGGCCCCATTACCACGTTGTATGGCAAATATAATACGTAAAAAAAAAACTTATTTATTTACCGTATGTATTCAGTGCAATTGCTGACCACAGGATAATACCATAGTTATATAATTTATACAGGGTTAGGCGGAATGGCTGTACTAACCCAAAGGGGTCCACAGAAGCCATGACTATGAACAACTTATACTATGGGACCAACCCCGAAATCGCGAATAAAATATCAGCTGGACCATTAAAATGTGTTAAAAATACTATACGCAGTAATACAGTGAGTGTGTTTTGTCGGGACTTAGTTTCGAGTTCCAGTGATAACCGTAGCAAAAGACTAAGAAAGAGGGTAGATCGTTTTGTCTGCACCTAACTTTGAACTTTTTCACCAACCACCCACCCGCATTCTTCAGTCTTCCCGTGAACATGGTGCATGTAACTGCGCCGAAATATCGGGAGCTCCTTCCACAACCTTACCACGGTATATATCCCGTAAATAATCATATAACTGTAGTGAACAACCGTGATAGTTTAAAACAGTGTAATGGCCGTTTCCTATGGAACAGCTGTTTTTTTTTTGCGATTTTAGAGTTGGTCCCATTGTTAAAGTTGTTAATGATGGTTACCACCTTTGATAATATATAATTTAGATCTGCCTTTAAACTCGAGCTAGTACCGAAAAAAGTCTGCCAAAAACTGAAGGGGGCGAGGTAAACACGTATTGCACACACTGACATATTCTTACTAGTTCTACAAACGCACACTTCAATATTGAGCGCACACAACTGCAAACGATGTGCTCATAATGTATACGAATAATGGACGACCGGGGGGGGGAATTACACATAATTATAAGAAAAAAAAGATGCACTCACTAGTATTTATGTTGTTGTCAATATTTTTTACGTTTAAGAGTTTTTTTTGTTAAATGATATATTTACACCATGAACAAAATCGTCCATGTCTTTGATTGCTCATTTAACAAAAAAAATCTCTTATATATATATATATATTTATAAAAGTAGTTGTAACGTTTCCATTTATTTATTTTTTATGAAGTTACTAAGGACCCCTTTTGGTTTAGTGCATCCTTTCCTCCTAACCCAATAAAGGGAAAATCGGCATAATATTGTTAGGTATCGCTGCTATTAAACGAATAAAGTAATATTGAAAACAACACCAATATTACCAATAAGCGTATCTATGTATTGTGAGTCATTGAGCAAGTATATCTGCAGTCCACGCTCCATACTTCTATAACATCTACACTATGAGCACAAAATAAATAAGCACAGAAAACCGGTTTCGGCTGACCTTGGTTTTAATCATCTACACCAGTGTTTCCCAAACATTGTTCTGCCATTGCCCGGTAATTTTCATACTGCCCCTTCGTGACCCAATAGTTTTCATCCACATATATTGTTATTAGAAGTATGTATATATTATGAGATATGTATGACAATTAAAAATGTTTTATCGATGATCATTGATCGATAGTATTAATTTAAAACAATAGACTTGAATGCTGCGGCCCGGTATTTTATTTTGATGGCCCGGTACCGAGTCGCGGCCCACCACTTGGGAAACGCTGATCTACACGCAACCGTAGCGCTAAGTAGTAATTTTTAAACTTTCGCGATTTGAACACATGTTTTATTTTAATGTACCTATACCTATATAAGATAATGCGCGATAAGTCCCGATAAACATTAAAACACATAGCATTAAGGCTGGCAAAGCAACTATAATAATCTATGCAATGTTTAGATTTAGTAGTTCTAATAAATAAATTTATTATGACTTTAAAACACCTCTATTTCTGATAGACCGATTAAAACCAATTAAAAGTCTATAAATTGGTTACCGAAAATTACTTACGGCGATTACGGCATGTACGAAAAACATGATTGTTATATTTTATAGTATAATAAAGCTTCATTCTTAAATAAAGTTCTTCTGCAATAATTATGACAATTGAAAAATCATTATAAATTACGAAAAATTTTACACGAAACTATAATTACGTGTATTGCCAAAGCACGGACACTCACGACTGGCGTTAGACTTGATCCGAGATTGCAGTACGTACGCGTCTTCGAGTGCGTGAGTCTATGCACGTTGTACGGAGCCGGCCTTCTGTACTTATTTATTATGTGCTATAAGTGACTCGACTCAAGTCGTCGGAATCAGAACAGTCCGCCGCCGCTGCCACGACGCGGCACTCGCGGTAACAAGCCACAAAACGCTGCCGTTATCAGCCAGAAAAACTGCAATTACTCAGCCCCTATTGACCACATGTAAATAAAAATACACCTCAAAACGTGACCAAGTAAATAACCAATATTTTAGTGAATATATCATGTGAATCGGATCAGTGGTTCTTGAAATATATGAAAATATATTTGTGTATTTTAAAACGCAAGGATAAAACTGTCATGCAGACAAGGGCAAATGATTCTCTTGTAAATTTTTCGCTTTTAAATAATTCTCTTTAATTGTGGTCTCGAGAATATTATTAGCATAATTTCCTCAAGTCATGTGATAATGGTGTTTTGAAATTGTTCTTAATATTATACAAACATACATTGAACGTATGGTTTCATTTTTTGTTGACTAAAGATATACTAACTGTAACTTTTATTGATTGCAATTATAAACTGGCTGGATTTTCAAACGAAAATGAAAAATAAAATAGGTAAGTTTGGATTATACGTCATTTTATAATTATTATTTTATTGTTATCACACTAATATTATAAATGCGAAAGTTTGTGTGTAAGTGTGCGCCGTTTTTTTTTTTAATATTTCGGAATAGGCTTTCCTTTGACCGCCAACTCGCCTGATGTTAAGTGATGATGCGGTCTACGATGGAGCACGCTGGCCTAGAAGAAACCGATTCACTCGTGATTGGAAACACCCAGATTGTAACTACCGGGGAACACCCATTCAGGCAGCGTATTCATTTAGAGGTCTGGAGGCCCCAATTTTTTTATTTTATTTTTCATTAAAAAAAAAGCGTTTCAATAAATGTATATCTATTTGTCCGCACTCAACTGCGTAACGGCTGGAGAGATTTGAATGAAATCTGGTGTGGAGATAGCTTATACCCTGGATTAACACAGGTTTTTTTATCCCGAAAAATTTCCTGTTCTTGTAGGATAGCGGGTGAAACCGCGTGGTGCTGTTAGTGAAATTATAATGTTTAAAATAACACTTGCCTTTTTTAATTATTACTGGTTTCAGTATTTTAGAATAATTAAGATAATAAGATAAGATAATTATGTATGACCTTATAACTTTGCTGCGTAAACAAATTGAATATTATTTATTTTATTTTTATTTTACATGGAAAACAAACAGATGCTAACAAACACGGTATATATAGGATGAATAGTTACAGAAAACACATACGTCGTCGCTTACCAACAGGCGAGTTGGTGGTCAAACGCGGACTTATTCGCGTTAAAAAAAAAAGCCCAAAAGACGTTTTCCATAATACAAACTAAAATAGTGTAAATGCCCCGTTGCATACCAACTTAGGCCTGGATAGATAGATAAAATTTGAACAGTAGGTAACAGACAGACCTGGTGACAGTTGATAAGTAGTATTTACATAAAGATATAATTAAGTTAAATTAAAAGAAATAAAAAGGAACAGATAATAGCCAAATTACGATTATAAAGCCTCATACAAATTCACAGGTTTTTTTTTTTTTTTTTGTTATTTTATTTTTAGTAAGTATTATAAAATTTCACTTTTGTTGTGTCAAAAAATTGTTTCGTAATGATATTTTTAAAAGTAGATTGCCTCATCATAAATACGTCAACGTTTACAGAATTTATTTCGTTTTTCTATACTATTACTATATAATAATATTATAAAGAGGAAAGATTTGATTGTGTCAAACAAACAAACATGTATGTTTGTTTGCATCGAATAGGCTCCGAGACTACTGAACCGATTTGAAAAATTATTTCACTGTTGGGAAGCTACACTATCCCCGGGTGACATTGGCTATATTATATTTTGTAGCGAGGCCGAAGGCCGAGCTTACACCCGTGCGAAGCCGGGGCGGACGACTAGTATCTTAATAAACAAATTTTATTTAATGTTCATTCTCGGGCCTAAACCGTATATTTGAGAGACATTCGTGGAAGCCAAAACCAAGAGTAAATCAATAAAAATAAACCGGGCAAGTGCGAGTCGGGCTTGCGCACTGAGGATTATGCAACACCACAAAATACAATAATTATCATTTGAAAACCCGACATCAAAATTAGTAAAATATGCAATTTGGATCCGGTGAAAGAAATACTGAGGTCGTCCAAGTAATCAAATTCGTTGTTTAACTTGGTAATGAACAGAAATTTGTCACCGACTCCCACTTGGCCATTATTTATTATTTGTTGTTATACTTTAGAGTTTCATCACATGAATGTTTGTTCTAGGTGGGAATCGAATCCACGCCCCCAAGCGCAGAAGGCAGGTTCACTACCAACTGAGCTAACGGGCTGTCAAAAAAATTTTTACCGACTCGCATTTGGCTATTTTTGTTTTATTTTAGAGTGTGTACTATAATCATGCCAAGTTTGACGCTTGTGCGTATTACAGTTTTTACATTAGAGCAAATACTAAAATACATAATAAAAGCACGTTTTCATCCCCCCCATCTCGGAAAGAGTATTTTTGCTCTTCGATAACTGAGTGCAAAAGCCGTTTTTATCCGCTAGAGGCTAGAGGATAAAGTAAATTGAATTTAGAACATCGTGTGCACTAAGTTTCTGAATTCAAAACATCATTAAACCTATTTACTTCTATGATGCCGAATTTATCATATTGTTCAACCTTTTTGAATTTGTTAAAAACTCAGACTCTGAATCTTTTTGTTGTATTTTTTTTATTTGCTTTGCGCGCGCGCGCCGCTGAGGTAGGATGAAAAGTACATACATCATCTGTGAAAATTTCAACTGTCTTACTAACACGGTTCAGGAGATCTGTCCTGGTGACAGACGGACAGCGGAGCCTTGGTAATAGGGTCCCGTTTTACCCTTTGGGTACGGAACCCTAAAAACACGCTTTAAAATCGCTAATCTTGAAGATCCTGGTGAGGATAATGGGACAAACTATTTAAATTATTGCATTGTCATCGGTCCTTGATAAGTTCGCAAACTTTGAATTTAATTCGACATTTTTAAGTACATAGTTAAAAATCAAGTTCAAAGATTTCTTTACATACAAAAATACCAAGCTAATAAAAGCGTGTTAATAAAAGTGAATTATTCCGATTTTTCAATAAAAAAGTAAAAATAATAATAATATTGATGTACCAATGAAAATACATTGGCATACATTCTCTTAATGCCTTGTGATAGGAACAATGAAATGTTTGAGTGAATTCATAAATAAATAAAAAATGTTTGGGACACGGTAGCGGTCAAAGCCAAGTGCGCATGTACGGTGTTGTTTAAAATTTTGCGGGCGCTTGACTGCTCGATGTATATACACACATCATATCATCAGCCAGTAAAAGTTCACTGCTGAACAAAAGCCTCCCTCTTAGAGAAGAGTGTTGCCATACCCCACGCTTGGCAGGTGGTTTGGGGATCGCAGTATCAGGGCCGGATTTAGGGGTCTGGAGGCCCTAGGGCAATAAAGGAGTGGAGGGCACTTTTTTTAAGTAAAACAAGTGTTAGAGTTATATGATTATTTACGGGATATTTACCACGGTAAATATCCCGTAAATAATCATATATGTATATTTATTTACGGGATATTTACCACGGTAAATATCCCGTAAATAATCATATATGTACATTTATTTACGGGATATTTACCGTGGTAAATATCCCGTAAATAATTATATAACTCTAGTGAACAACCGTGCGATAGTTTAAAACAGTGTAAAATGAGTGTTTTAATAATATATTGCGAGGCAAATCAAATTCTTTCAATAAACAATGCTTTTTTTATATAAAATCTAAAAGGAAAGATGTTCTCTTATCAGACTTGCATGTTTTTGTTCAATGAGGATCAGTAACGATTTTAGTTGAGAATGCAGATTTATAGAGCTAAGAAATCCTTAACATACAGTGCAAAAAATATTGTTCTACGACAAAAAATAACGAAGCTATGACCATATTATTCGGTTATAAAATTATATTTTAGGGGCACCCGGGACGGATTTTAGGGCGCCTAATTCCGCCCTGGCGCAGTATGATCACCGTGTACTAATAGGACGCTGTTGCTCATCCTTCGGTGGTTCTAGCTGCAGTTTTAGGACATACCCTACCCCGATGTATACACGCATAATAGAAATACTATTTCTTTTTAATTTGGACATTTTTGCTCACACGATCATCTGAAACCAAACTGAGCTTGTAATATGGCTGCCAGAGACTAAAAATATGATTATATATAAAATATAATATATATATATGTATATCAGTCTCTGGCAGCCATCTTACAAGCTTTGCTTGGTTTTGTATTATGTATTCTGTGGTTTGGTGTCAGATGTGTATGAAAAAAAATTCTAAATTTATTTAAAAAAAAACTGAGTAAATTATTTATTCAAAAGGTATCGCGATAAATAGGTACTCCCACCCACAGTACATCGAGCGATACCTTCTGTAAGGGCCTACATAATGTAGGTGGCTGGCCATACATAGTTATTATAATGGTTCGATTTTTTGGTATACCATAATACAGTTCATTTATTTAAAAAAAAAAAAAATGGCCGGAAAAAATTGATATTTCGGGAACTTTTTTCTGTGAAATTTGGACAGGGCTGGCTACGTTTGTCCAGCCAGCTAGTTTTTTTTTTTTTTTTTTAATATAAAAAAAAACATTGTATTCGCATAATATCGAACATTGTATTGATAATAAAACGCTTGAAGTAATATCCCGACACTAGTTTCGCCTGTTCCGAACGTCCTTCAACTTGACTCGTAGCTTTCGACCTCGACTGCCTTTATACACAATGCGACAATCGTAATATATGTACACCACTGGGGGCGCCACAATCACATTGTCTTAACATTACTACGTATAATATTTTGTTTTCACATTTGGCCAACTCTGTGTATAAATTGGGAGTACATAGGTATATATAATATAATTGTACGTAATCTCACGGCAATACGTGTTTTGAAGTTAAGTTATTATCAATATTTTGTTAAATTACTTTTGTCATTAGTAAATTGTGTTGATGAAATTGGGCAATCACAGTAACAAAGTGCCTTATTTTTTTCCTAGTGCTGTTGTGCCCGCGACTGTGTACGCGTAGATTTTCATATACACTTTCAACCCTTTTTTCCTCCCTTAATCCGGCCCTTGTACAAAATAATATAGCCTATACTTCAATCTGGTTATAGCTAAGCATATTCGTGAAAGCCGCATTTAAATCCGTCCAGTGGTTTAGATGTGCGTGGACAAACAAATAAAAATTCTAAAAACAGTCTTAAAGTGTTTAGCTGCTTATTTTAAAACTCCCTGTGATATTTTTTTTATATCTCGCAATTACAGATTTTATTATCTGTACGTTTTTATCATATGTATAGATTAAGACATACCAACGAACAATTCACAAACCATTAGTTTGCCTAAAGTATAAGGTATAAATATTCAATTATGTGGACCAGTCATTTATATATTGCACTCTTTGGGTACGGAAACCTAAAAAGTGCCAAGTACTAAGGTTGCCTGGAAGAAATCGCTCATAGCGATATAATAGGGTCCCGTTTGCACTCTTTGGGTACGGAAACCTAAAAAGTGCCAAGTACTAAGGTTGCCTGTAAGAGATCGCTTATAGCGATAAGGGCGCCAATTGTTTCACTAGTTTTAAGTTGCTATTATCATATTTATGTACCTATGTAATTTTTGGTGTGAACAATAAAGAGTTATCTATCTATCTAAGTGGGTGAAAACAGAGACATTTAAGCACGAACGATAATTATTAAGGCATATCTCCATATATATTTTCCATATATTGTCTGATCTGGAGGTCATCATCATCAGCGAGAAGACGTCCACCGGCTGAACATAGGCCTCCACCTTTACCTCCACACTGATCTGGGCCCTTATTCCGCACGGGCAAACGCGCGATATCGTGGCCACGTTAAGTTTACCTCAAAACGTTGGCCTCTATTGCTTAGGAAATAAAGTTCAACTAAAGTTAAATGATTATTTACGGGATATTTACCGTGGTAAGGTTGTGGAAGGAGCTCCCGATATTTCGGCGCAGTTACATGCACCATGTTCACGGGAAGACTGAAGAATGCGGGTGGTTGGTGAAAAAGGTATCTGGCTGTACCTAATTTTGAACTTTTTCACCAACCACCCGCATTCTTCAGTCTTCCCGTGAACATGGTGCATGTAACTGCGCCGAAATATCGGGAGCTCCTTCCACAACCTTACCACGGTAAATATCCCGTAAATAATCATTTAACTTTAGTGAACAACCGTGATAGTTTAAAACAGTGTTTAAAGTTCAACTTTTGGAGTTTTTTTTTTTATTATTTATTTCAGTGTATAAAGTACATGCTATGTATTTACAACTCTGCCAAACTGCGTACCAGTTTGTAGGCAGATATCTACTCTCATTACAACATTGCAGTATTGAGTAGGAACAACTTAACGCGCCACGTAGAGCGCGTTTGGCCCGTGCAGAATAAAGGCTCTGGAGGTACGCCATAGTAAAGTAGATGTAACTATCCTTGTAAAGATAATGAGACAAAATATTTAAATTATTGTATTGTCATCAGTTCTTGATAAGTGTGCAAAGTTTCAAATCAATCGTAGTTTTGAAAGGGGTGAAAATCACGTTCAAAGGTTCCGTTACATATATACATACCAAGCTAATAAAAGCGTGTTAAAAATTCAACTCCGTCTGATAAGGGAAGTGGTCCCAATTCAAGCTTGCAAGATTTGACCTAAACATACAAACATTGCAAGTTAAATAAAATCTGAAAAATTAATAATATAAAAAAACCGACTTCATAAAAATGTCACAACTGGACCAATTTGAAATGGGACCACACTTGAAGCACCAGCTTTCAAATAAAAAAAGAATCATTAAAATAGGTTCAGCCAGTTAAAAGTTTTAAGGTAACAAAAAAAACCAGTTGAATTGATAATCTCCTCCTTTTTGGAAGTCGATACATAACTACTACGTAGAACTATTCTATGTTAAAAAAAATATTTAAAAAAACTTACCGTGGAAAATGACATAGTCAATAGCGTGCTCGATTCTTTCTATTTAATCCGATGAGTCAGGGTCGCCAAGATACCAACTGCCTAGTTTGGGAACTTTGCCTAGTTTGGATCGCACAGCCATGTAAATCTAAGTACATAAGTAATTATAATCATTCATGCAAGTTTTAATTGGAACTGTAATTATAATAAGCATTTAAAGGCCAGAATTCAATTCATTTATTTTTACCATTATCTATACTAATATTATAAAGAGGAAAGATTTTGTTTGTTTGCATTGAATATGCTCCGAAACTACTGAACCGATTTGAAAAATTATTTCACTGTTGGGAAGCTACACTATCCCCGGGTGATATAGGCTATATTATATTTTGTAGCGAGGCCGAAGGCCGAGCTTACACCCGTGCGCAGCCGGGGAGGACGGCTATTTTATAATATAACAATACTAGCCGTCCGCCCCGGCTTCGCACGAGTGTAAACTCGGCCTTCGGCCTCGCTACAAAATATAATATAGCCTCTGTCACCCGGGGATAGTGTAGCTTCCCAACAGTGAAAGAATTTTTCAAATCGGTTCAGTAGTTTCGGAGCCTATTCATTACAAACATACAAAAATAGGTACAAATCTTTCCTCTTTATAATATTAGTGTAGATTAGCCTAGCTTTACAACATACCTAAAATAATCATATTATCACCAGTATAAGTACCTTTCTGTAGAAACCTGTGGTAAAGCTGCTACATGCATACATAATACCGCATTTAGAGATACATAAATAAATATCTGGGACATTATTGCACACATGGTCATCTGACTCCAAAGCAAAGCTTGTAATATGGCTGCCAGAGACTGATATACATACATATATTAACACCCAGACATAGAACAAACACAAATGTTCATCACACAAATGTTTGTCCTAGGTGGGAATCAAACCTACGCCCCCAAGCGCAGAAGGCAGGTTCACTATCAACTGAGCTAACGGGGCTGTCAGATCTTGCTATTTGCTTGCACATGCACATACAGTGTTACTTAAAAACCTCTCTAAATGTTTGATCTATTTCTCTACTTACACATCATCAGCCAATTAACGTCCACTGTTGGACAAGGCCTCCCTCATAGAGGTGGGTGTTGTCATAATCCCCACGCTTAGCAGGCGGCTTGGGGATAGCAGTACGTTCACCGTGTACTATTAGGACGCTGCTGCCCATCCTCCGGTGGTTTAGGTCGCAGTTTTAGGACGTACCCGGGTCCATTTCTCTACTTATTATAGTACAATAAGGGATATTGAAAAAACAAACATTAAATCAAATTAAATTACCTTAATCTAAAATAATAATTTTAATATACATAATTATTCTGTACGTGTGTTTGTCACCTAACTCCTCCTAAACGGCTGTACCGATTTGAATGAAATTTTGTGTGTATATTTCAATGGCTTCCGCGATGGTTTGACAACACAATTAAACCCGGTAGGTGGCGCTGCTTTTCCGGGCCGGACGACGTCTTCCGGGTCCATAGGTATTACGAGTATATAAAAAACTAGCCGTCCGCCCCGGCTTCGCACGGGTGTAAGCTCGGCCTTCGGCCTCGCTACAAAATATAATATAGCCTATGTCACCCGGGGATAGTGTAGCTTCCCAACAGTGAAAGAATTTTTCAAATCGGTTCAGTAGTTTCGGAGCCTATTCATTACAAACATACAAACATACAAAAATAGGTACAAATCTTTCCTCTTTATAATATTAGTGTAGATATGTAAAAAGCTATATACAAAAATCTTATATTTCTTTGATGCGTATCGGGTACCCGCTACAGTCAAACCAGCAAAATTAATCAGAATTCATTCATTCTTTTAACCGACTTCCAAAAAGGAGGAGGTTCTCAATTCGACTGTTTTTTTATATTTGTTACCTCCGAACTTTCGACTGGGTGAACCAATTTTGATGATCTATTTTTTATTTGATAGCTACTTCCCGTATGGTCCCATTTCAATTTGGTCCAGTTCTGACATTTTCATGAAGTCCGTTTATTATTATGATAATTATTAAAATATATTATTGCAGCTGTCCGAGTTAATAACCGAATGGAAAAAGTGTAGTGCCTAAATTTAACTACAAAATGTTTTATTCCGTTGTCCCCAGGGAAGGAAGTCCAGAAGCGATGGCGGTCGATCCGCGACTCGTACACCAAGATGTACCGGCAGGGCAAGTGCGTGTCGGCAGAGCAGTGCGCGCCAGGCTCCCGGCGGTACAACTACCACCGCGAGCTGGCCTTCTTGAAACAAGCGCTCATGAACAAGTCAGTATAACTCACTCATTTTTATTTGCATCAATCCAGGAGACGTCCACTGCTAACAAAAAGCCTCCCTTTTAGAGAGGGGTTTTGCCATAATACCTACGCTTGGCAGGTGGCTTGGGGATCGTAGTACGTTCACCGTGTACTAATCCTTCGGTGGTTCTGGTTGCAGGTTTAGGACATACCCGGGTCCAATTAACAATATTTGCATTAACAATTTCAGGGGGCAATATTTACATCTATGAAATAAACACATCCATGAAAAATATGCCTATATCGCCGATTTTTCTCCACAGAAAGGCCCGCCCTTCTCAAGACAAGTATGAGTCTTATTCAGAACTGTCTAACTCTCCCCAACACCCGCCACCAGAAGAAAAAGAAACCCCCAGAATCAAAGCTGAACCGTTCGACAAAACTTATGAGAAACCATTGGAGAGATCATTTGATAAACCCCTCGACATGACAACAGATATGAGCCAAGGCTGGCCTTTAAAAAAACCGTGTGCTATACCCAGCCATGCTCCTAAAACAATGGACAAAGGAAGCCAAGTCTGCATTCAAGAATCAAGCAGAAGTCAAGACAAACAATCATTGGAGATCAAAATCGACGCCAACACCATCCTGCCCGACGATCACTTTGACGATGATAAACTCTTCATGAACTCCCTGATACCGTTGTTTAAAAAAATGAACGACGATACAAGACTTCTTTGTAGAATAGAAGTTCTGAAGATCATAAGGTACGCGCTGCAAGGACACAAGTGTTTCGAAGCGTTGAGGGTAGCTGAAGATAGTTTTTTTAAAGACAGGATGAGTGGGATATTAAAAGAGGAAGTGGTGGAGAAGAAAAGCGAAACAAATAATGATTCGAAGTTGAATATGACGACGAGGTCAGCTGATGGAAGCCGGCCGATCAGGAAAAGACGGGTAAGTTCCAACTGACGACTAAGTTTCATCGTCGCTAAACATCAGGCAAGGTGGCGGTCAAGCGCAAGCCTATATATCATTGTCCCAATGCTTGGAGTCAGGCTTTCTCTCAGAGAAAGAGAGAGGATGGGCCCTAATCTAACATGCTGACCCATTGCATGTTGATGAATGTCGTATATCTTTTGACAGCTCCGTTAGCTCAGTTGGTAGTGTCCCTGCCTTCTGCGCTTGGGGGCATGGGTTCGATTCCCGCCTAGGACGAACATCTGTGTTTGTTCTATGTCTGGGTGTTAATATCTATTTAAGTATGTATTTGATAATATATAAGTATGTATATCAGTCTCTGGAAGTCATATTACAAGCTTTGCTTAGTTTGGGGTCAGGTGACCCCATGATGTGTGTGCAATAATGTCCCAGAAATAATAATAAGAAACTTGCCCCCAAGCGCAGAAGGCAGGTACACTACCAATTGATATTTAATGATAGGCTTGCGATCACAGAAAAGAGAAGTAAATAGAACGGAAATGAGAAGGAAAATCTGTCGCCAGGCATTATGACAGAACCTTGATTGAACATTCTTATTTAGATCAAAGCGTCGGTTTCCGCGTCACATTTGCTAACTGATTTCGAATGACTGACGTTTCGTTTATATGGGTGCAACTGGCTACAACAAATTTCGTACAAAATTGCCTTGATAGCCGTTCTAATAAATAAAAAAAAAACTATGCTTGGGTTGGAGCGATAATGGCCTAGCGATAGCATGACGTGCGCTTATATGACGGCACCCGGTTCTATCCTCAGCCCTGCACTTACTTAGTACTTAAATAAATTATGTGCAGTTGTGACGCCATCGCTCAACAACGGGTGAGGAAAACATCGTGAGGAAACCGGTATGTCCAAGAACTTCAAAAGTTCAAAGACACATGACATGCTCTGGGCCATCATGGTGGATTAGGGCCCAGCCTAATCTATGTGTCCCAACACTGGGAACATGATAGGGACGATAATATCAGTGGCCTTGGTACGAGCACTTGCGAAAAAATTATCGTTACGTAAACGATAGCAAAATGTATGAAAAATTTAACAGCGTCCCTATCGGACGTGAAAGGAAACTGAATTTTTCATACATTTGCTATCGTTTACGTAACGATAACTTTTTCGCAAGTTCTCGTACTAACCCCACAGATACCTACTACAATTTTATTACGTGGTTTTTGCTCAGCCGTTAGTTAGCTCAGTGTTTTTTAACCGACTTCCAAAAAGTACTCAATCAATCTACTGTTTTTTTTGTTTTTTTTTTAATGTTTGTTACTTCGGAACTTTCGACTGGGTGAACCGATTTTGATGATTCTTTTTTTATTTGAAAGCTGGTGCTTCTAGTCCTGGGGCCTTACCCCTAGCTCGAAAAGTTGACCCGCATAGGTGTTATTTGTCTAAATGGTACCATCAACTACGATAAGCGGTAGTTATTTGATAGCCGCCAAGCTTTGCTATTTTCACGCAAAAACGCATAATAAAACGGATTTTCGTTCATTCAAGTTAGACGCTTTTAAACAATGCAGCTTAAATGAGTTGGTTAATTTTAGGTACCTATCAGGTACCTACTAAAAGTTGGCTCGCAAAAGTGAAGCTAGGGGTAAGGCCCCAGTTCTGACGTTTATGAAGTCGGTTTTTTATATTGATAATTTTTACAATGCTATTGCATAGCCAATAAATGCTTGGACCGAGTACAGCACACCAACGTACGCAATTGTAATATTGATTAGTGTGATATGACGTGACTTATTTTTGCCCTCGAATGTGCGTCATCATCATCAGCCTGCATCCGTCCACTGCTGAACTAATGCACGCCACTGAGCTTGGTCGGCAGTTCTTTGCGTCCAGTTTGTACCCGCCGTTTTGCGCAGGTCATCACTCCACCTGACCGCAGGGTGTCCTACACTACGTTTGCCTAAACTTGGTCTCCACTCCGGAACTCGTCTACCCCATCATTGAATCTGCGTGATCTACTTTAAGCTTGTGACTATTTATTTTCTAGATCCGCTCGCCGTCACCACTTCCTATGCCAACCAAAAAGAGAGGCCCTGGACGTCCCAGAAAAGTAAGTTTCAAAAAATATAAATAAACTGTTGTAGCTGTTGCCCGCGACTTCGACCGCGTGGATAACATTTTTGAAGTGAAAACTTCTTTAGGTGGTTTGAGCACTTTTTCGGTGATCAAAAATCATGGAACTCGCGTCATCGTCACGCTGTCACAGAATACATAATACATAGTCCCGTGTATTTTAATACAGCGCCATCTCTTGTAGAATAGGTGAACTACTACTTAAGTTTTCATTTATGATGTGCAGTCCTATGACTGATGTGTTTTTTTTTTTCATTTAATATTAGCACTCCTTTGGGTGTTGATTTTAAGACAAAAACACCCTCCAAATTCCAAGTCTCTACAACCAGTGGTTAGTCAGTTAGTCAGGACACTGATTCTTATAGTATTAGATTAGATGTGATTTATTTCCCATGGGCGTACCGAGCGTACGTAATAATTATCAGTGTAAAAAACCGACTTCATAAAATATTCAGAACTGATCCAAATTGAAATGGGACCAAACGGGAAGCAGCAGCTTTCAAATAAAAAAAATAGCCATTAAAATCGGTTCACCCAGTCGAAAGTTCTGAAGTAACAAACATAAAAAAAGTGGTTGAATTAAGAACCTCCTCCTTTTTGGAAGTCGATTGAAAATAAAAATTTACTTAATACGCTACTCTGATCTTAAATTTTTCGCACTAAATTGAACCATCCTTTATGTCTCCAGATCCGTCCTCCACCGTCAGACTCGGACGAAGAGCCCCCAAAGAGCCGTCGTCCCAAGCTGAAGGCCTCCACAGATGCCCTCGGGGAGGCCTCACCAGATATCGATGACTCGCTCGACAAGGCCACCAGTGTCGACCAGCTCTCAGCACCCGTGTTTATGAAGGTAATGTAAAAATGTACCCTAATAATTATCAATTTAAAAAACCGCCTTCATAAAAATGTCAGAACTGGACCAAAATGAAATGAGATCACACGGGAAGCATCAGCTTTCAAATAAATAAATGAATCATCAAAATCGGTTCACCCAGTCGAAAGTTCTGTTCTGAGTAGTTCTGAGGTAACAAATAAAAAAACATTCGATTTGAGAACCTCCTTTTTAGAAGTCGGTTAAAAGGGTTTAAAACATACATAAAGCTCACTCTTACTACTGTTATACTAGTGTGTGTACTTATTTTTATTTTCAAAGTGTTTAAATTCTTTTTCTTGTTTCAGATGTATAACCTAGCTCGCTCAGAGTTCGCCCCCGCATTACCGCAATTGCCTATCAAAACAGAGCCCACTACTATCGAACACACTACTACTACATTAGTATAACAACCTCCAGATAAGATACGTTATTTCATATAAGATCTTATAAAAAAAACTTTAATTATATTTGTTGAAAATGCAACGCTGTTGTCGCATTTTTTGTGTGCTCATATCGTAGTTCAATTGGACGGTCTCGACAGATCAGTGAAGTTGTGCTTTCGACTCAGTCGTGTTTGGACGTTGGTATTTTTTATACATTTGGCGTTCACATCTGGCTATTAAAGTTACGGAAAGGGAGGCGCTTGGTAATGCAATGTAGAATACATAGAGGCGCCACAATCGCAAGTTATTGCTACACTAAAATAAGATTATTCAATAAAAAATAAAAATAAAAATGCCACCATTGATCTACAAACGCATAGATTGGGTCTAGTATAAAATTCACAGAAATGTGTAAAATAAATTTTATTTTATTTTAGAAATACCGACAATAGTATAGTATTATACAACAGCTGAAAAAAAATTACTATAAATATATAAAAAAATTGCTCTAAGGATTGTAGAGTAGAATCCTGAACGGAGACAGGACAGAGATGTTTTTTTTTTTTCTGTTAATACTCTACCTTTTACCATTGACTGCGAGAAATGAAATAGTAGTACTTATTGTATTTATACTTTCAACTAGCGACCCAAAAACCATGAAAATCGGTCCAGCCGTTCTCTAGATAAGTGATCTAACAAACCCGACTTTGTCTATATATAGATGACATAAAAACAACCAAGATAACTAAAAAAAAATAATTAACGGGATTTAAAAAAAATGCATAGCTCTATGGAATTGTTACATTCAGCCAGTCAGTAGGTTTCAATACGTTTTTATTATTTTTATAATTCGTGATTGTCCCAAATTCCATATAGTTTTATTCCCCCAGTGACTAAAAAAGAGTTTTATTCACTGTTATCGATAAATCAAATTGCCCTAATTCGAGTGGCAATACAAAAAAAAATATTAGCTTACAACAAACGGAGACTAATGCACAGATTGCCTAAATAGTATAGTTTTAGTCCACATTAGGTTAGGAAATTCTTGAGTGCTGACCCATATCTATAATTTTAAATATCTTTGGTTTCAATGACTGAATGTGTTGCTATAAGATATAGAATAAAATGTCATTTATCTATTGTAAGTTATCCTAAGGATATAATCTAATATATGGTATTGTAAGGTAACATATTATACAGGGTTGTTGTTAATTAGTTCACAATTCTTCGATAAAAACAAAACTAGACGTAATAGATAGAAACTCTTTATTGTGCACACCAGAAACAAAAATTAATAATAAATATCTGGGACATTATTGCACACATGGTCATCAGACCCCAAACTAAGCAAAGCTTGTAATATGGCTGCCAGAGACTGATATACATACCTATATATTTTTAAATACTTAAATAGATATTAACACCCAGACATAGAACAAACACAAATGTTCATCACACAAATGTGTGTCTTACATGGGGATCGAACCCACGCCCCCAAGCGCAGAAAGCAGGTACACTACCAACTGAGCTAACGGGGCTGCCAAAACAACAGACTAAACAGATTAAACAGATAGAAAACACTTTACACGGCCTTATCGATAAAAACTATCTCTTCCAGGCAACCATTGGAAAGAATTGATCTTAATTATACATCTGAAGGCCCTCTTTTCCCACTTTTTGCAATTTTAGTCATTCTAATTTCAGTTTGTCTACTTTCATGGTTAGCTTAAAATTATAAAAATGGTGTCATATCAAAATTGAATGTTTTATCTAGGAAACTGTAAAGACTGAAACACGATTCATCATCATCAGCCAGAAGACGTCCACTGCTGAACATAGGCGGCCCCTTTAACCTCCACACTGAACGACATCCTGTCATCTGCATCCACTGGATGCCCGCGACTCTCACGATGTCGTCGGTCCATCTAGTAGGAGGCCTACCAACGTTGCGTCTTCCGGTTCGCGGAAACACGATCACGAACATTTAACTCAATAGAAGAAGAAAAAATCAAAGTCACATTTATTTGTCCGTTATTTTTGGATTCATTAAAATGCCTATTTACTAAATCATACCTACGATATCTTAATATACAGATTTCATCATTATGAAGGGATCTGTAAAGGTACATTTTACTTACAGCTATACTTTTCCATAAATATGATAAAAACCTCAAAAACAGAAGTAGCGAAACGCAAGACTGTGTAAGTGTCATGGTTTTGCTCCACTAAATGCGACTTTAATACAATATATTAAGCCTTATAGTCATCTGTAGTAAAAACCGTTGCTTAAAAGTGGGAAAGCTTCGCTTTAAGTTTAATGACAGGGTGAATGAGAATCGCTTCTATAACGAAGACTGGTGATTGCTGACACGATAGCCTTTACGATGCCCGCGAGTTTGTTAACTAAATGTCAATAACCCTGTATAAAAGGAATGCATATTATGTATCTATTTTGTAAGTATATGTGATATAATTGGTATTTGTGAATAAGAACTATTTTTATAAATGTAACAAAATATAGATAATACATTCTGACGTCACACTAATGGATCATAGACAAAACGACCAGAAATAATTATAGACGCGGTTCATTCGATTATACTCGTATGCTATGATAGTTGCAATAACATTATAAAAATCTGAATAATAATTTAAAAAAAAATTTGTTCCGTCTATACTTTCTCCGACACATGCCGGAGACATTGTTAGACTAAACATATTGCATAGCAGTTTACTCTTTTTCAAAAATAATAATACATTGTTACCCTAGGGGTGAAAGTAACAGTCACCAAATGTCAAACTATGCTTCGTTCTATACCGGTGCGACCAAATATTTCAAGAAAAAGCTTACGATATTTGTTTTCAATACTGTGCCGTCCCTAGTGCAATTCCAATGGATAGACTCATTTTCATCTCCGATTTGAAAATCGAATGGTTTGTAATAGTACATTGTTATCCTAGGGGTGAAAGTAACTTATTTAGTCCCGAGACGGGGTTTGGTTCGAGGGACTAAATAAATCTTTAACCCCGAGGTAAACACTGTGCTTTTCATTACGAATACAAGGAAACTAAAAATAAAAACATGAACTGACACTGGCAAATGCACGAGAAGTGCGGGACCATAATCCTGAGGAGAAAAAAACAGTTGGAACATGGTTCAATACAAATGTGAAAAGAGAAGTAGTTTTTTTTATATAATTTGAGTGTCTATCAGTTGTCAACTGTGAGTTGAAAGTGATTCTCCCTTGGGCACGAAAAATCGACACCGCTTTATGGTGGAAGTTCCGAAAACCCCTACGAAGCGCTTTGATTTCACTTTTATTGTGCGAACTGCTAGTTTGTGGAATGCACTGCTTCCTCGATAGTTCAATTAAAAAAAACCTTATTTTGAATTGTTTCAAACAACAATCGCATAAGTAAAAGTTAAAGAGGCCTATTACAAAATCATCATCCCGCCCAAAACACTATGGGACGTTTACAAAAGGTATATTTTGTAAACACGCGTCTTTAACAACTGGAAAACTATTCAGAGAGGATCTTTGAAAATTATCTTACGATGAAATTGCACCGTTTATACGACCGAAGGCCAAGTAGGACAGGTACTTTAGGTATCGTTCGCGCAAAACTTTATGAGCCCTCTGAAGTTAGGCGCGAGGCCTCCCCGACGCCCTGTAAAGTCCCTCGGATACCTATAATATGCGTACTGCGCAGCCACTGGGCCTAACTTCAGAGGGCTCATAAAGTTTTGCGCGAACGATACTTAAGCATTTTAAAGCACTAGTTAGGTATAAGATTGATGTGTCTTAATATGAAAGTCATGATATAAAAGTAAGAAAACTATAAACCTGAAATTAAATCTATGAAGAAAACTGAATTGATGTCGTAAAAAAAATTTCAGTGTATTCTTTTTGCGTTTTAATTTAAATTGTTTATATTTTAATGAATAAGTATTTTAATGAGTAGGTAAGTCTATTTTTCGTGGATCCTCTGTCTCGCTCGCGCATTTCATAAAACATATTCAAAGATATCAAATGATTGATTGTACTTATGTGAAGCCACAATAAAGAAAATTATATTTCAAAATTGATCAGTAAAATGAAATTTTGATTTAAACAAAATATTATAAAAAAAATAAAAATAAACAAACACAACTATTAATATAATTTTAAAAAATAAATCTAGTGAGTACGATAATAATTTTTCTATTAAGTTTTTTTTAAATAAAATTAAAAAATCTTTGAGGGCGCCTGGTTGCGACGCGCGACCAAAATGCTGGCGTATTTCTCAACGTATAAGCATTGCTATTCAGTGTCGTAATACCGCCAGCATTCTGGGTACGCTGCCAAGTGATGGTGGGCTTGAGCATTTGGATTATCTTTAGACCTTCAACGGTCTATGGGCAGTCTAACTGTTTTTGTAGTGTTAGTATTACCTTGTATTTTGTTAAGACACTTACCAGGGGCCTTACCCCTAGCTTAACTTTTGCGAGCCAACTTTTAGTAGGTACCTAAAATTAACCAATTAATTTATGCTGCATCGTTTAAAAGCGTCTAACTTGAACGAACGAAAATCCGTTTTACTATGCGTGTGATTGTGATTATCGTTCATTCAAGTTAGACGCTTTTAAACGATGCAGCTTAAATAAGTTGGTTAATTTTAGGTACCTATCAGGTACCTACTAAAAGTTGGCTCGCAAAAGTGAAGCTAGGGGTAAGACCCCAGTTTAAAATTAACATTTATGTCCTTAACAATATTAAAATGCACGAGTGAAATGGAGGATGCAAAGATTGACTCTTAGATCTCCCCTGGAGTTCGGATTATTTTTATTATCATGTACATTAGCAAACGTATTAATTAAATTTTATGAAAACTTGTCTGTTTTTGAAGAAACTTTGTAAGTAAACTTAAGTTACAAATTATTTAAAAAAAGATATATCGTATATAAGAATTTTGTTGGTGTTTTTCAAAAAAATACAATTATTAGACATTGGTAACTGGCATAACAAATTGACAGCCAGTGAAAAAAAACTAGGTATATTTTCTAGATGTCAAAAAAACGACCACCTCAGACCTCAGAACTCGGTTATTTATTAACCAATTTGGAAAATTATATTTTTATTTAAACGTTCAGATAAATGGGCACAGAAAATTCATCAAAATCCGGTAGTTGGTTTTTAATTCAAAATACCTGGAAAAATATGCCATCCAAGTAAACAAAATTATGTAATTATTAATTTTGAAGTCTGTTTTTAAATTAAAGTTATATGATTATTTACGGGATATTTACCGTGGTAAGGATGTGGAAGGAGCTCCCGATATTTCGGCGCAGTTACATGCACCATGTTCACGGGAAGACCTTACCACTGTAAATATCCCGTAAATAATCATATAACTTTAGTGAACAACCGTGATAGTTTAAAACAGTGTTATTAAATTGATAATTATTTTTATTTTTATTTGAAAAGTAAAAAATTATTTGAGCTCCGGGGGAGCCTTAACTGATGTTTTAAGTTATGATATACATTCCTATTTTTAACACTAATGTAGTGTTTGTTTATGCTATATAAATAATTTATGTAAATAATTGACGCTTTAAACGTTGGCTTAGTTAATCTATGCTTAGATGCGTTACAAATTTCTTTAGTCAGAAGTTGACAGAAATTTCAAGCATAAATTACCTTAACTGATGTTATCAAGTAGGCCGGAAAAGTTTTGTAATAAATGGAATTAATGAAAAAGATAAAAATAAAATACATATTTTGAATTCGTATTTTTATTTTTATGACCCGTACAATGCTTAAAAATCAATAAATAAACAACTCTGAAACAACGGTTATATTCACGTAAAAATATGCTTAAATGTACATATTTTTTTCCTCTGAGAGGATTTTGGAGTCGCATTTGTGCATTTGCCACACAAAAAAAACATCAGTCATAGGACTGAACGTCAGAAGTGAAAACATAAGTAGTAATTCCCATTCTACAAGAGATGGCGCTATTTTATAATACATGACAGCGTGACGCGAGTTCCATGATTTTTGTTCACCCAAAAAGTGCACAAAGACCTAAAGAAGTTTTAACTTCAAAAAACGCCTATGGTTTGTAGTATGAATCATCACAGGAATGAATGTATTATTACCCAGAAACACAGACCTGTGCCCAGAAATGTATTATTTTTAATTCTAACATAACCTCTGTGCATTTGCCTTAGTAAAAAAACGTTATCAAACCTCTTTGACATTGAAATATTGTACACACGTAGGTACATAAAAGATTTTAGAACGAAAATTGGCAGCCAATTTGGTCGAAGCCTTAGGGTGGAACGTTTCACGTATGGCGGGAAATTCAAATTTCAAAAAGTTTTTTGTTCTTGTAGCAGGGCCGGGTAATTATTGTAAACGATAATGATGTTCGCAAAAATTGATTATTATTCTTTACAAACTCGCGTAAAGTTATTTATCTCCAATGCACATTATTATATACATTAGTCAATAAAAAAAAATTATGCTGTTTCAAACGGTTTATTGCCAAATGTAAGTAATATGGTGAGTAACTGTATAATAACTGTACATGATAATGTAAAGAACGACCAACAATTTTCGCGAACACTATGCCATTTCACAATAATTACCCGGCCTAGCTACAAGGACAAAAAAACTGTTTGAAATTTGAATTTCCCGCCAAACGTGAAACGTATCACCTTAAGTAAAATTTTCGAAGGAGAGGATGCTTCAAATTATGGCCATAATCTGTATTACTGACCATGTTTCAGAAAAAAATTGGTCCGTCAAACATCTATGGAGCTCAGAATACAGAAAGAACTTATTGTATCTGTTCTTTCTGTATTCTGATCTATGGAGATAGCAAAAACTAAATTTCTCCGAAAGCCGTTTTGTTCAGAATGTTTACTACTGTGGCGTTCACTCAACTCTGTTAATAAGTTAGTCGCACTGTGGGGATTTTCCCTGTTTATTAGGTTTTCTCCAGTTTCGCGTCCGTCGTTTCTCTTATACTCTAATCGCTTTCCTTGTCCCTGCATATCGGTACTTGTTCATATTCCGGGAACGGGTAAAAGACGAGCTGTTCTTCTGTCTTGTACCACGGGATGCGGCCAGTCTAGTAAACAAATGGTGGTAAAAATCTGGGGTCATTCCCATAATCCCTACCAAGATTGGCCCACCGGCGGGGGATTATGGGAAAAGCAGCACATGCAAATGGATGCACTGCAAAATAATGTATACATACATTTTATTTTCCCCGCCGCCATCACACTAATATTTATAAATGTGAAGGTTCGTGTGTAAGTGTGTATGTTTATCCGCTTAAAATTTGGTATGGAGGTAACTTTTAGCCAAGATTCACACAGACGTTTTACCTCGGAAAACTGGATGGTGGGAAAAAATGATGGTTCCTGTAGGGTAGCGGGTATTTTTAATACGCGGGAAACCGCGGGATGCAGTTAATACTAAATATTTTGAAGTGGGTATTAGGGTGTATATTTTCTGCATTTCATAAAATCCCCAATGGCGGGCCGACCTTAAAATTTAAAGAAAAAGCTTACGATATTTGTTTTCAATACGGTGCCGTCTCTAGTGCAATTCCAATGGATAGACTCAATTTCATCACCAATCTGGAAATCGAATGGTTTGTAAAATAATTACGTGGTTATTTGTTAATCACATTCCATCACATGCTCGGATCTTCATAAATGAAAGTTTTTTGAATATCTCTGCTAAGTTCGAGAAAAAGTACCTACTATACAAGGCTTGGCTTAAAAGATAAGCGGCGCAAATATGCGGTAAGGTTACATAACCCGTTTGGGCTCCCGACATTGGTCCCTTGGGGACCGGGACCTCACCAAATCTTTCATAGCGCCTGGTTAATGCGACGCGTGACTAAAACGCGGCTTGAACATTTGAATTGTCTTTAACGATCTGGGCAGTTTAAATAATATAAGCAGTCAGTGTTAATGTTAGCTTGTATTTTGTTTAAATAATTAAGGCAGTTGCCTGTAAAAAATAATTTATTTATTGGATTACTTACATCGAAAGCAATATCTGCGTTACGCATGACAGCGATGCGACGTAGCGGCTCTGCCCTGTAGTAGTAATTGGTAAAATCTAACGAGAAGAAACGATTTGACACGTCTATGTGTTTGGTATGTATCAACTCGTAGATCAATCGAGCAATCTGTAATAATGTAGTATGTTAGAAAATCTTATACAAAAAAAAAAAACTACGTTATGGTCTTATCGTATTTAGACACTTCTAATAAACCTGTTTAGCTAAAGTTGGCTTTATCTCGTTTTCGTGCGTAGAGCACTTCATAGCTTTTTGAAAGTTTATGAACGAAATAGTTTTTTTTTTAGGTTGGATTGGCCTACCAGCCATTTGAATGCTCAGGATGTTGATTCTAACATTTTTGAAAATTACCCAAAATTAATGTTTTGCAATAGTGATTTTTTCTACGGTTAGGGCGAAGTAATAGTCCTTGTTACCCACACACAGGGTGGAAAGTTTATTAAGGTGTGGTGATATGCAACCTCTTCCGATAATCATAGTGTCATATATAATTGTCATAGATAATATAGTATTTTTATAAAGCAGTTTGGTTGCTAGCACTGAAGTGAGAATTTTTTTCGTTTAGATGTTGCTAGGATGCGATGTTGTTGATAAAATAGACGTGCTATATTCTCTTTGTAGACGTGAAGCGTCAAGAAAATTTAACTCAGAGTAATTCCTTAAAATATAATTGTTTAATTTATTAATGGCTTAATATGCTATAGATGTACTTGTAACCCACTGCAACATACTCTACTCACTCATACATCATACATAGCTTGTCACTTCGTTGGCAGATCTGTCTTATCTCAATATTGTAATATGATTGTCATTTACTTTACGCCGTATTTTTGTCGAATAATTATTCTGAAATGGTTTGAATTCTACATAAGGACACTAGCACATGGATAGGTGACATGGGTTTTGGATGAATTTCCTTGGTATTTTTGGATAAATTTCCTTGGTAATTGTAACCATTCTGAACCTGGTTCGATTTCCGACCGGGATTTTTAGTTTAGTCTGTCTAGTTTTCCTATACTATATAATATATCAGTCGCGCGCGCGCATCCCTCCATGCCGGGCGCGTTGTGAGCGTGTTCTGTGCGCAGTGTGTGAAAATAAAATGGCTACGGTGGTGAAGTGCAACGTCTGCAATATAGTCATTGACGAACTGTTATCGTACGTCCAAAATAAATTATCGATAATAGACGAAGAAACGTTGGTTCGAATTTGCACGTCATCATTTTCCAGTGAGGAAATAAAGAACTCGAAGTCGTTGCTTTTCGAATCTATTCCAACGGGTAAAATTAAAATAAATCGGAAGAATAAAGGAAAGGAAGAAAGAGATTTATCTGACATAGTGAATTTATTTAAATCGACTGAGCCTGACGTGATTCATGTGTTTGTCGCTCGCCAACTGGAAAAGCTACCACCGATATTATTTGACCATCTTGACTGTACAAAGTTATTGAAGGACATTCTCAAAGTGCAAAATGAGTTAAATGTGATTAAATCTGATTACGTTACGCAAGATCAGCTTAGTGAATGCAAAACCGATTTACTACAAATGAAAAATGACTCATTACCACCGATCACAGCACATAATGTGAATATAAAACGAGGTGCCTGGCTGTATGACAGTGGTCCTATAGGTCTTTCGCATATAAACAATTCATCGTTGAATGAATCATTCGATAATATCGGAAACAAGTCGAACAACCGTAGCGGTATGCTAGAATTTAGAGATATTTTGCGGGTAGATAAAAGTAAACAAAGTGCGTGTGAGTCAGCTGTGCCGCGCCAACGGTCGCCGGCAATGGAGAGCGGCGGCGGCGGAAACCAACGTGAACGCGGAGCTAAGCAGAGCACGTGCACCGGCGATGCCGGCGCTGGTAGTCAGCGAGTTGAGGTGACGTCACCGCAACCTGTTGCATCGTCGGAGCGGCAAGCTTATAACGACATAGTTACAGAGTCGGGAGATTCTGAGTGCCACAACGTAAGAAATACAGTAGGTCAATCTGAACTCCTGATTGAGGGGAACGCTAACGAAGGCTGGCAAACCGTATATAAACGCAAAAGACCGCAATACCGTTATCAGGGTATATTGGGAATTTCGAGAGATATGGAGGGAAACTTTAAAGCCGCTGATAAAAAAGTTCCAATTTTTATTACGAAAGTACACAAAGAAACGACGGAAAAAGACATAGTAGACTACGTATATAGAAAAACAAAGGAAAGGATAAGTTTAGAGAAAATCTCATTTAAACAAGAAAGAGACCATAAAGCTTTTAAATTTTATGTATCAGAGCATAACTTATCAATGTTCTTAGATGACAAACTGTGGCCACAAGGCATCATATTTAGACGATTTGTGAACTTCCGAAAAAAGAATGCGAACGGTGATAGCGCCGTACCGGCCACACAACATAATATTAATGATGGCAAACAGTGACTTTCAACTCGTCAGTTTCAACTGTAAAAATGTGAAGCGCTCGGTTGAAGATGTGCGACAGCTGTGTCGTACATCACACATAATCGCTCTACAGGAGCATTGGCTGCTGCCGCATGACATTGACTTCCTGAGCTGTATCGATGATGATTTTGCCTACACGGGTATCTCGCCAATTGACCTTTCTAATGGAATGATTTCCGGCCGCCTTTACGGAGGCGTAGCTTTGTTGTGGAATAGGAATATTTTCCAAAACGTGTCAGTTGTGAAGTGTGATAACACGCGAATGTGCGCCATAAAAATAGTGGAAGGTCAAAAGTCGTTCTTAGTGTTTAGTGTATACATGCCGACTGATAAGACGGTTAATTTAGCGGAGTTTACGGATTGTCTTGGGTCACTGAGCGCTATTATTCACAATGAAGGTATTGAGTGTGTTTACATGCTCGGTGACTTCAACGCCCATCCGGGTGAGCAGTTTTATTATGAACTATCGAACTTCTGTAGTGATTTAGATTGGACTTGTGCAGATGTAGTAAAGTTAGGGTTGTGTTCTGATACATTTAGTTTTATTAGCGACGCAAATGGGTCTTTGAGGTGGTTAGACCACTGCGTTGTTACTGTGTCAGCTTTACAAACTGTTGTTAACGCACATATTAAGCATGACCCTGTGTGGTCTGATCACTTACCCCTACTAATTCAGTGTAATTTAGATTTGATTAAGCCAAAAATATTGCAAGTTAATTCGAAAACAATGTGTAATAAAGTACGATGGGGTGAAAGACATCCTGGACAAATTGATTTATATAGTATGTTATGTCATGAACAATTGAGACAAATAGATTTTCCATCTGAACTAAGATACTGTAGCGATATGAAATGCAGCGAGTTAGACCACAGACGACTTATTGATGAAATGTACCGGAAAATTATTGACGCATTAAGTGGTGCGGCGTCTGATAGTCGGTCTGTTAGCCTGCCTAAAAATAGGAAACCTATAATTGGATGGAATAAGCATGTACGAGTGGTTCATGAGGTTGCCAGGTGTAAGTTTAACTTATGGGTTCTGTGTGGTAAACCAAGACAGGGTCAAGCTTGGGATGAGATGCGTGAAAGTCGTAGAATCTTTAAATCTCGCTTGAAGTGGTGTCAGAATAACAGTGAACAGATAAAGATGGACATTCTCGCATCTCAGCATTCCAAGCAAGATTTTAGTAGCTTTTGGAAAACCACTAATAAGTTAAACCATAAGCCGAGCTTGCCTGTGAGCGTCAATGGATTAAATGATTCGAAATGTATAGCAGACATGTTTAAGGACCACTTTACTGTAAAGTCGCCCTTAGGGCCGTCACAGCCTGTCAGTGTAGGCGGACTTCATGGGCAAGAGATGAATATTAGGTTCTCGGCAAATGATATCAGAAAAGTTATTAAATCGATGTCGCGCGGGAAGTCTCCTGGCCATGACAGCCTGAGCATTGAACACCTTAAGCATGCGGGCGTCCACCTGCCAAGAGTTCTTGCTATGTTTTACACTTTGTGTATGGGACACTCATATTTGCCAGCAGATATGATGAAGACTGTAGTGGTGCCAATTGTAAAGAGCAAAACAGGTGACATAAGTGACCATAATAACTACAGACCAATTTCACTGGCAACTATAGTCGCAAAGGTGCTTGACAGCTTGCTTAACACTCAGCTTGATAAGTACCTGAATATTCATGACAACCAATTTGGATTCAAATCTGGTCTCTCTACAGAAACAGCGATTTTGTGTTTAAAGCAGACTGTCAAGTACTACACCGATCGAAGCACGCCGATCTATGCATGTTTCCTTGACTTATCGAAAGCGTTTGACCTGGTTTGCTATGATGTCTTGTGGCAAAAATTTAATGACTTGACTATGCCTGAAGAACTAGTTCATATCTTCAAGTACTGGTATTTGAATCAGGTCAACGTTGTTCGGTGGTCAAATGAGCTGTCGGAGCCATACAGGTTGGAGTGCGGGGTCAGGCAGGGGGGGCTGACTTCCCCAAAGCTCTTTAACTTGTACTTGAACGCACTAATAGAGGAGCTCAGCAGTACACGTGTCGGCTGCCATATTGATGGAGTTTGTCTCAATAATATTAGCTACGCGGACGACATGGTGCTGCTGAGTGCCTCTGTCTGTGGGCTGACCAAACTGTTAGGCTTGTGTGAACAGTACGCGCGGCGTCATGGTTTGCTCTATAATGCAAAAAAGAGCGAATGCATGGTCTTTCGGGCCAGAGGGAAATGTCCGGATACCATACCAGCCATTAGTTTAAACAATACTATACTTAAGAGGGTGGAACAGATTAAGTATCTCGGGCATTTAGTAACCTCTGATCTGAAGGACGATGCAGACGTGGAGAGGGAGCGAAGGGCGTTGTCTGTGAGGGCTAATATGATTGCCCGCAGATTTTCGCGGTGTTCGAGGGGCGTCAAAGTTACTCTTTTCAGAGCATTTTGTACGTCCTTCTACACGAGCGGTCTGTGGGTGTCATATACGCAGAAACGGTACAATGCCCTTCGTGTGCAGTACAATAATGCGTTTAGGGTGCTGATGCGGCTGCCTCGTGCTTGCAGCGCGTCGGGAATGTTTGCCGAATCACGTGTCGATTGTTTCTACACGACCATGCGAAAACGGTGCACATCCCTGGCGCGCAGGGTCCGGGCCAGCCCCAACACCATCCTAAACGTATTTGCGAAGAGGTTTGACTGTCAGTACATGAACCATTGTTCAATGGTACATGTACTGACTAACAAGCAAATGGTGAAAGGTTGTGTTGGTTTTTAGTTATTATGGCATTAATTATTATTTATTCCTAATTTTATAATTTTAATTCTAATTTTATGTTTTATTTTAATTGTAATTTTTCCTATGATCTAAATTGGTCGAAATAAATAAATGAATTGAATATACAGAAAAGTTGCAGAATTACCAGCTACTAACTCACATTGCTACTCAAGGTACAGACGACGTAGTCACACATTGCCAGCATATTGATGTCCACGAGCAGGCCGGTAAGCGCATGCATTGCGTAGCGAGTTTTCGGCCTCGCCTGCTGAGCCCTAGAGTAGTTACTGTAGAATTTGTACTGAGGGTATTTTAGCATAGCTTCCATTATCACCTGAAAAGAAGATTTATCTAATACTTATCTGTTGGGGGATTATGGGAATGACACTAATCTATTAGGGTGACTTGATGGGTATTATGGGAATGATACTAATCTATTGAGGGGACCTGATGGGTATTATGAGAATGATACTAATCTATTGGGGTGACCTGATGGGGATTATGGGAATGATACTAATCTATTGAGGGCACCAGATGGGTATTATGAGAATGATACTAATCTATTGGGGTGACTTGATGGGTATTACTTATGGGAATGATACTGTAGGGCCTGTGAGTCCCACTACATCACAGATTGTTATTATTATAATATAAACAAATTAATGAAGCGCACCGACATTCAACAGTCATTCGCTGGCGCTCAAATAAAGCGCACGTACTCAATCCATCATCCGAAATTCCAATCACATCACGTCGGAGTTTTCACATTCAACACAAACCTAATCCTAAATTGGTGACTCCGACGAACAAATACAATCAATAAACTATTGAGTACGTTTCAAACATCCGCGATGACCACACCAATCACCAACGTCGAGGAACAACACGGACTGCTCATGGACCAAAGCGCACCAGGCGCACCACCACCGCAGCAGCCCAGCACCAGCCGCATCACAGCAGAACTCGCAGCAAACGCCGTCACCATTCAGACGCGCATCAGCGACTTCTGGGCCACACGACCTCGACGCTGGTTCCACCAGTTTCATCATACGATCATCACGCCACAAAAAGCAACAGACTTATCACAGCAACACAGAGAACAAAGCACAAAAGACGCCGCCAGTCATAACAAGATCGGGTCGCGCGGTGAAGAAAACGGTTCGTTTTGATATTTGAACCGGGCCGCCGCCGGCGCCGCCGCACTTATCTGCACCACTCGACCGCAGACCACTTCACTACTCACAAAGCATCATCTATATATTTTCAACTTTACTGCAATTTCACCTACTTCGACGCTGCACTCTACGTCACATCAACATGGATCACCCTGAGAGCAAGCCCACACCATAGAACGCCGCAGGTGCTGCGCACCAATCAGCGCAGGTCGACCACATCCAGGACACACACTATATGTCACTGGCCACCGTCATGATCGTCAGCGCCGCATTCTCAACTGGCATCCTGTACGTCATTTGGAGATATAAAAAGCGGATCGAGGCTTCAGTGGACAAGCGCGACACCATAGTCATAGCGCTACGTGTGTCGTCGATTCAAACCACACCTCCGCGTTTCCGGCTACCTCCCAGAAAAGCACGTTTTACGTTTAAACAAATATAAATTCGGGTAGTGCAGTGAAGTGAAATAAAAAAACAAAACAAACGTATAAGTTAAAGTGCGCGTAACTAACAACTAACAAGTATTATTATATCAAAAGACAATTTTACTGTAGTTATGGTTTTTACGGAAAAATATTCTATGTGAAATAAAAAGTAGCAAGTTATTTTTTCTTTTATAAGACAAACTGTAAACAAACAATGCACTATGTTATATAAAAAATGTAAACATTCTAATTTGATTAATTTTTAATTCACTACATTTTACACACTTATTTTTCATTGTTCAATTTTTATACAATATACACCTTTAATGTTATCATACTTTTAAGTCATGTTGTCAACTTTAATGTATGTTTAATCTACTTTTAGCTGCAACAAAGTACTTACCACCTAAGTAACACATTACAGAATCTATTTTATCATGTAAATTTTACTAAAAATTTATTTTTAAGGGGGATGTAGATGTAGGGCCTGTGAGTCCCACTACATCACAGATTGTTATTATTATAATATAAACAAATTAATGAAGCGCACCGACATTCAACAGTCATTCGCTGGCGCTCAAATAAAGCGCACGTACTCAATCCATCTACCGGAGTTTCAATTACCCATTCATATTATTTAGGATAACCTTCTGTATCAAATCCAAGAGTCAGACACAACTACTATACAACACATATTAACCAACAAAAATATCTCTAAAATACTAATCTATTGGGGTGACCTGGTGGGGATTATGGGAATGATACTAATCTATTGGGGTAACCTGATGGGGAATTATGGGAATGATACTAATCTATTGGGGTGACCTGATGGGGATTATGGGAATGATACTAATATATTGGGGTGATCTGGTGGAGGGATTATGGGGATGATAGTAATCTATTGGGGTGACCTGATGGGGATTATGGTAATGATACTATTGGGGTGGGTATTGTGGGAATGATACTAGCCTATCGGAGCGATCTGGTGGGGATAATGGCAATGGCAATACTCACGTTGGTATCGTCGGTGGCGAGATAAACACGGCGTACGTCGACTGTGGTCGTTAG
Source organism: Agriopis leucophaearia (assembly GCA_949125355.1). Lineage (NCBI taxonomy): Eukaryota > Metazoa > Arthropoda > Insecta > Lepidoptera > Geometridae > Agriopis > Agriopis leucophaearia. The sequence continues at coordinate 2,345,299 of OX421287.1, forward strand.
TTCGAGCCTGGCGTAGTAGTCTTCCACTTTATACATGTAATCGTCGAGCGAGTAGAAATCCGCTTCAATGTATAACTTGTCCGTCCGGCGGACATGCACACTACCGAACAAAACTAATATTATTCAACAATTGTCATCATTCATACTAATACTATCTCAGACGACAAACGCTATAGAAAAAGTCACTGGCAGTTTTTCCCGAATTTAAACTTTTTTTTTAAACCTCTGTATTGAGGCGAACAAAACAAAGAATATTCAAATTGGTCAAGTCGTTTTTGAGTTTTAGCGAGAATAACGAACAGCAATTGATTTTTACATAGAAGAAGAAGATTACTTGGTATGGAAGGCTATTACTAAGGCTCCGCTGTCCGTCTGTCACCAGGCTGTATCTCATGAACCGTGATAGTTAGACAGTTGAAATTTTCACAGATGATGTATTTCTGTTGCCACTATAACAACAAATACTAAAAAAATAGAATAAAATGAATATTTAAGGGGGCTCCCATATAACAAACGTGATTTTTTTCGCTCGTTTTCGCTCGATATTGATAACGGCAAGAGGTAGACGCTTAAAATATTCACAGAACATTTAATTATATATTCACTTTAAAAATGAATTATTAAATTATAATAAAATTACTATTTAAGGGGTGCTCCCATACAACAAACGTGATTTTTTGCCGTTTTTATAGATAATGGTACGGAACCCTTCGTGCGCGAGGCCGACTCGCACTTGGCCGGTTATTATTTTAATCAACACCTTATTGTAAAACTGTTATTTTTTTATGATATTGAGTGACGAGACGAGCGAAGTCGCTCGCCTGATGGCTCTTCACGCTTGCCCATAACAGCTCAACGCCACTCAGAATTTTGAACTTCAACAGTTCAAAACCCTGGATGGCGGATTTAATTGTAATGTATTTAAGAGTTTAGCTGGGTGAACACAGTGTCGCTAACTTGGGGGTTTTCCCCCTATATTTGGGGATAAGTTAGATGAAAAGGGGTATTTTTAGAGGCCATAGTTTTTTAGGGCCATACACTAGGGATACAATTTTTGACGCATTTTTCAGGAGTTACCCTTTTTAAGGGGAATTTTCTAGGGGGAATTCGTTTGCAGCAGTTTTTGTAACGTTAATTAGAAGATCATTGATTGGATTGTTGAATTAAATTTTATGAAGGTGTGTAATCGTGTGATCCCCAAGCCGCCTGCCAAGCGTGGGGATTATGGCAACACCCCTCTATGGGAGGCCTTGTCCAACAGTGGACGTTAATTGGCTGATGATGTGATGTGTGTGTAATCTCGTAGTGTTAGGGGGAGAGAAGGGGATTTCGAGTTGACGCTAGGGGGGACGCTTAGTCGAGGTTGACATCACTGGGTGAACATTCAGTCCAGGCCAACTAAGCTAGTGGGTGGACCCACATACCGGACGAGACGAGACGCATGAATCACCAGTCAGTGGGTAAAACCCACCAAGTCGACCACAGGACTCCAGACTCAAACCCTAACCGGTCTAAGGGAGGGAGCTTGAGCGCCGAACGGTCGCTCGCCCCTCCACCAGCCCATCGGACATAGGTCCGCAGAGGGCGCCGAAACGACGTCCGGTCGGATAGTACCGGGCGGGCGCTCGCCCCTCAGGCTCCCTGGGGGCAGTGATCCCCCAGAGCCCAACCACAGCAGAAAAAGTGATCTATTTTGAAGCTGATTCCTACCTCTAACTGGAGAGAGGAAGGACCCTCGATCGAGTCGAGGCAGTCACGAAAGAGTTGTGAAAGTAGCAACATCTATCTCTGTTATAACTGAAGTTGTGAAATAAATCGTGTGTTTCTAGATTCTTAGATGTTTGATTTCATCATAAGATAAATAATTTGACTTACCCAACTATAGGCGAATTAAAGTTTATCTCTCCAGCAGCATCATCAATAGCTTTCTCTATGTGGTATTGCGGCTTTAGCATGTACTTTAGCATCTGTCCTACCCACCACGAGGCTGGGTCACTGCTGAACCGGACTATCCTGCACCCAAATGAGTAATTACCATTATCACTGCCAACATGCCCACCAGTGGAGATTATAAAATTTACGCGCGAACTGTGGCCTTGGTAAGAGCACTTGCGAAAAAGTTATCGCTACGTAAACGATAGTTAATGTATAAATAATTGAACAGCGCCTCTATCGGACGTAAAAGGGAACTGAATTTTTCATACATTTGCTATCGTTTACGTAACGATAACTTTTTCGCAAGTTCTCGTACTAAGGTCACAGAATCCCCAGTATAAAATATTTTTGATGCAGTAGCAGTGGTGTAAAATCGTGTAACCATTTATTATCTGTATTATTAGTCCCTACCAAGAAAGCTTTACGCCAATATTTTGTTTCTCATTCCAATATTCCCAAGATTAGCCCGATCTTGGGAATGTGGGAATACCTTTTAACGCGAGCTTGAAACAGCGCAGTGCGAAAAATCACGCGAAAGTGAATCTTAACGCGGCGAGATACGATTTGCTGCGCCTCAACCAAACAGAATCGCTTAATACAGGTAGCTGTAAGATCCTAATGTTTTTAATATTCCTGATATTACGGAAAATTACCTCTGCCCTAAATCTTGAGGAAGGTAATGTAGAGGTATTGCATGTCCCAAGTTTTTTCTGTACAATGAAACTGGAAAACATAACACTTTGGCGTCGAGTTCCGCTGCTACTATGAAAAACACAAAATTACAGTGCGACACAGATTATAAAGAAAGTGGTGAAAAGTATTGAGAAGCAAGGAGAGTCTGGCTAATGAAATCAAATCAAAATTATTTATTTGTCAGAACATGGTAGGTACATATAGGTACGAACATAATCGCATACAGGGGCCTTACCCCTAGCTTCACTTTTGCGAGCCAACTTTTAGTAGGTACCTGATAGGTACCTAAAATTAACCAACTCATTTAAGCTGCATCGTTTAAAAGCGTCTAACTTGAATGGACGTAAATCCGTTTTACTATGCGTGTGTGCGCGATAATAGCAAAGCTTGGCGGCTATCAAATAACTACCGCTTTTCGTAGTTGATGGTACCGTTTACACAAATAACACCGATGCGGGTCAACTTTTCGAGCTAGGGGTAAGGCCCCAGGGTCGTACAAATGGAAACGTACAAATATTTTAGATTAGTTTTATTTTATACCTAAACTAAGAAAATAAACTACAAATACTAGTTAATACTCTACACTCTCTATATACTCTTAAACTCACTACTTATTTGTGTTTTTGTTCATAGATATACAATACCCAAGGAGTCAAAAACGTGCCAAAAAAAAATGTAACCAAAACTCGACGTACGCTAAACATTGCGCCGAATTTTTGGTTAGTTGTAAGGCAACTGCGATTCGCCTACAACGCCACGCGATGTCAGTGCTACAATGCCATAGCGGACAACCGATGTTGAACACTATGCAAGCGACATAACGTCCAAATTAGAGTAAATGTGGTATTGTGATATCTAGGTACAGGGGCCTTACCCCTAGCTCGAAAAGTTGACCCGCATAGGTGTTATTTGTCTAAACGGTACCATCAACTACGAAAAGCGGTAGTTATTTGATAGCCGCCAAGCTTTGCTATTTTCGCGCACACACGCATAGTAAAACGGATTTTCGTTCATTCAAGTTAGACGCTTTTAAACGATGCAGCTTAAATGAGTTGGTTAATTTTAGGTACCTATCAGGTACCTACTAAAAGTTGGCTCGCAAAAGTGAAGCTAGAGGTAAGACCCCAGGACAACGACGCTTGGACGTTTTTTGACTATTTTCACTTAATGATTGTGTTACACTAGATGGACCGACGACATTGTGAGAGTCGCGAGCATCCAGTGGATACAGATGGCAGGATGTCGTTCAGTGTGGAGGTTGAAGGGGGGGGGGGAGGAAGGACGTCCTCTAGCTGATGATGATGATTGTGACTCTATAGGCACCTATTGTATCTCGATGTGTATACAAATATAAAATATAGGTAAATATCTGGGACATTATTGCACACATGGTCATCTGACCCCAAACTAAGCAAAGCTTGTAATATGGCAGCCAGAGACTAATATACGTACATCTATATTTTTAAATACATACTTAAATATTTAAATAATGTTATTATAATGTATTAATTATTCAGCTTGTTACTTACTCCAGCTGTCTTCTTACTATCTTATTCCAGCTGTCGGAGCAAATAAATGCTTGGACCGAGAGTGGCGGTTCGCACAATTAAGGTGGAATCAAATCACTTCGTATATTTACCTGTCCCTGGTATGGCACATTTCTCATTGTAATATTCAGTACAGTTGTCTGATAGAGGATGGAACACATGAGCCCAGCCTTGGTTATCTTCTTTACCATAATATTTCCACTTATAGTTTCTTAGCACGAGTATTCTTTCTGTTGCGTACGCGTAGATTAGACAGCTTGTTAGGTAGTGTATATCGCAGGCGAAGCCACAGCCCCACTGTAACCATATTTAAATATTCACCCACCTAGTGGCACTCCAATCATTCCCATTGTCCACTGGTGGACAGTGACACATTTGTAAAAAGTTTTCCCATAATCCCACAGCAGATAAGTACTAAAAATAAAAACACAATTTTTATAAAAATTACGTATTACGTTTCAAATAAAAAAACAAACAAAAAACATTATTTATTATTTTATTTTTTACGTTTATTTAAAGTTAATAAAAGTTGCCCTGAATTTACAAGGACAATTATAAAGTAAAACCACACGAGAAGCACCAGCTTTCAAATAAAAAAAGAATCATCAAAATCGGTTCACCCAGTCGAAAGTTATGACGTATCAAACATAAAAAATAAAATATAACAGTCGAACTGAGAACCTCCTCCTTTTTGGAAGTCGGTCAAAAATAGTTATTATCAGCATATCAAATACAAATGTTCCCACTGTTGAGATACGGACATTCTCTCAGAGAGAGGAAAAGCCGTAAACTCAAATACGGAAAACAATAACTACTTATGTTAGCAGCCCAAGCAGGTAGACGCGGCGTGGGCTTGCAACCACTCGAGATTGTTTCGACCCCTCATCTATTTTAAGTGTGTGTGTAATTTTAAGTAGGTTAAGATTTTAAAAGGCATAAAATAAGCTCATGTCCATCTGAGCGGACCTCTACATCGGTTTTTAATTTAATCATAATTTTAATATCACCATCGCGACGCTCCCTGAATCTTGACTGGCGCAGCCTGTAAGGATTTCCATGGTTGAGCTGTTACATTTTCCGCGCTTTCACAATCTGGTGTATGCACTTTTGCACCTTTTGTGAGATAACGTCGTTTAACGATTTTCGCGACTCCGATTATCAAATTCTAAACGGTTTCCGCGCAAGTGACGGCGGAAGCGGCAGCAGTAGCAGCAGCAATGGAACTCCATCGAACCAAACAAATTCTGTCAAAAAGGAGCGATGGTGCCGGCTGGTTGGTGGGTAAAACTTTTCACCTTCCTGTCCAATTCCCCTTTGACTATTTAGAGATTAAACATTTCTCTCCATAGTCATTATCTGGTTTTCACATGAAATTCTATGAAACTAGGTTCCTCTGTATTAATATTTTAAGTCTTAAATTTATTTTTGGTTAAAAGATATCTATATTGACCTTTTTAAAATATATGTTATACTTACGTTATTATTATTTTTACAAATTTTACATTTTCTTTTACAAATGTTACATTTTTTTAAACAAATTTTACAATTTTCTTTTACAAATTTTACACTTCCTTTTACAAATTTTCATTTTCTTTAAAATATTATTACTTTTATTTCTATGCGATCAATTCTCGCATTTTTGTGTATTAGTTTAGTTATGATTAAAATATGTAATTAGTAATAACAAATATCTTCCTATATACCTAACTCTTTAAATACCTATGTAAGAAAACCAGATAATAGACAACAATTAATTATCAACTATATTTTATTATCATTTACAAGCTTTATATATTTGTGATTGATCTCTAAATAAAACCATTTTTGTAATCCCATTTATCCACCTATAGTGGCGAAAAGTGAAGTACTTACCGGCCTCATGCCCCCAAGCAGATTGAGACACTCCAAAGACATTTTTGCGACATTATAATCATGCAAAACAAGATAAAAGGAAGATTGCCAATGATTCCAGAACTTCAGAATGACCATTATTATAATCATCAGGTACAACACCACAACCTCAAATAATGGAAAATTAAACATAAAGATCTTGGTCAATTACTATTTGAAGTACGTCCTACAATATACGGATTATAACTGATAAAATAGCAGTGAAAGTGTTAGTGAAGTGTCAACCACTGAGTGTCATTAGATTACCTCGTAATTTAAGGTTTAGTAAATAAGGTATTATTAGTAAAAATCAATAAAAAAAAACCTATTTGTAATATTGTGTAATAGTTTTAATGCATGACTTTCTGCATAGGTATAGCGTTTTCAAATGAGACAAAATAGTTTTAATATTGTTTTTTGTGTGTTAGCGAAATTGTCCTATTCAAATTCTTTCCCAGGCAATTTCGCTCTTGAGGAGGGAGAACTTATGTTAGCAGCCCAAGCAGGTAGACGCGGCGTGGGCTTGCAACCACTCGAGATTGTTTCGACCCCTCATCTATTTTAAGTGTGTGTGTAATTTTAAGTAGGTTAAGATTTTAAAAGGCATAAAATAAGCTCATGTCCATCTGAGCGGACCTCTACATCGGTTTTTAATTTAATCATAATTTTAATATCACCATCGCGACGCTCCCTGAATCTTGACTAACTACTTATGTCCGAAGTTGTTTTTGATAAAATATCTTACTTCGTACTGACACACGACTTTCCTAGCCTCTCTGCAGTCCGGGGGGTGCTGCAGATACAGCAGTCTGCGCTGGACGAGGTCACTCACGTTGGCGGCTTCCAGCTGGCGCCACGCCTCGCGCCCGTCCGTTAGAGGCAGCTGCTCTTGCACCGATACTAACCACCTGGATATTACAGGGCAGATAGCCCAGGAAATTAACCCAAATAATTATCAATATAAAAAACCAACTTAATAAAAATGTCAGAACAGAAATTAAAAAAAAAGACTGATATTATTCTGATGAAAATTTACATAAACTTAAATATTAACTAAAACTTAAAATAATTGATCTATACCTACCTATATACACAAATAAAAAGGACTAATATAAAAGCTATGACTTTTCTATATTATTTTTAATTAGTGTGGAAGCGCTTAGTGCGTCTGAATGGAATTTCCACGTCGCCTCGTCACAGTGTATTTACCGTTTCCTTTCAGCCACCCCTTCAGTCGTGGACGCCATGATTCGCTTCTGTCCCTCGAAGTTGTCACCAAGCGCTTTCCCTAGCTGATCTCTTACGTAGTACCACAACTCCTTGGTGTTGGAGTATATCCTTCGTCTGACCGTCTCGTACTCCACTGTTGGGCCATTCTCGTAAGAAACTACAACGAGAGGGAGCGGTTGGGGAGAGAAACCGTTGACGAGCCTAGAAACAAAATTTTAATTACCTGTTACGCTAATATATTTATAGATGGATAGAAACTCTTTATTGTGTAGATACACCAGAAATTATAAAACGGCCAAGTGCGAGTCGCGCTCACGCACTGTCACAAAAATCAGCGTATCCATAAAATACAAAAAGTAGTGCAAAAAGACAACATCACGCCTAGGCGGTCACCTAACCAAGTACCGACTGCACCTGACGTTGCTTAACTTGGGCGTGGACCCCCTGCAGCTACATTTCTACCATATTTCCAAAACTCGACAAAAACGTAGACCCCCGTCGAGTCTCCCGTGGACCTCTGGGGGTCGACCTGCAGGCCTAGCACGGGCCGTGGAAAAATTGTCTTTCCACCGTTTTTATCCGCGCGTAGACGCGACAGAGCTAGAATATGGATACGTTTGTCTCTTTCTAGCGGGATAAAAACGGTGGAAAGACAATCTGTCCACGGCCCGTGCTAGGCCTGCTGGACCACTTTGGGAACCACTCCTTTAAAGGACCCATAGAAAAGTTGTTTGTAATGATGAGTACATACATAATTATATACTCTTCAGTATTACCACATCTTCTTGTTCATCATCATCATTTCAACCATAGGACGTCATGGACATAGGCCTCCGCCACAGAAAAGATTTTTTTTTTGTTTAAATTAGAACGGCAGCCAAGGCATTTTTGTAAGAAATTTGTTGTAGCCACTTGCCCATAAAAACCCATAGCAACTGTGACTCGGAGTTCGACGCGTTGACATAAATAAGAAAGTTCAATCAAGTATCTGTCACAATACCAGGCGACAGAGTTTCCTTCTCATTTCCGTTATATTTACTTCTCTTTTCTGTGGCCTCCCCCATCAATTTCCAAGAGGATCGGTTGGAAGCGGCCTGCATCCAGCGTTTTCCTGCGGTCTCTTTTAGGTCGTCTATCCATCTTGTGGGTGGAGGTCCTACGCTGCGCTTACCGTTTCGTGGTCTCCACTCGAGAACCTTTCGGCGCCATCGGCCATCTGTTCTGCGTGCTATGTGCCCTACCCACTGCCACTTCAACTTGCTAATACGGTGGGCTATGTCGGTAACTTTAGTTCGTCTACGGATCTCCTCATTTCTGATTCGGTCTCGCAGAGAAACCCCGAGCATAGCCCTCTCCATAGCTCGTTGTGCGTCTTTGAGCTTGCTAATAAGGCCTAATAGTCAGGCCTGGCACACTCCGCACTTTAGGTATAAAGCTACAAGTAGTTGACTTGCCGTGCCCGCTGCCGGGCGATAGACAGAGATAACGCGACAAGAGTTACGCGATAGACAGAGAGGCAACATGTAGGTTAATATACCTGTACGTAGTTGGCGCTGGCACGTCCAGGGGCCTTACCCCTAGCTAGCCCCCCTAGCTTTTGCGAGCCAACTTTTAGTAGGTACCTAAAATTAACCAACTCATTTAAGCTGCATCGTTTAAAAGCGTCTAACTTGAATGAACGAAAATCCGTTTTACTATCCCAATCAACAAAGACACGTCATTAATCACGTCAATTTATGTTCAGTTTTAACGTCCGATCACGTCATTATCAACGTCATGATTCACGTGTCGATGTCACAAATTAAACGTCATTCACGACGTCATATTGCAACGTTAGTTAACGTCATTTTCGACGTTAATTGGCGTCATACTGAGACGTCATTAAACGTCAAACTTCGACGTTAATTGACGTCATTTTGCGACGTCTATCGATGCTATTCTACGACGTCAGACAACGTGATTCTACGACGTCAGTCGACGTGATTCTACGACGGCAGTCGACGTGATTCTACGACGTCAGTCGACGTGATTCTACGACGGCAGTCGACGTGATTCTACGACGTCAGTCGACGTGATTCTACGACGTCAGTCGCCGTGATTCTACGACGTCAGTCGACGTGATTCTACGACGTCAGTCGACGTGATTCTATGACGTCAGGCGACGTGATTCTACGACGTCAGTCGACGTGATGCAACGACGTCAGTCGACGTGATCTACGACGTGGGTTGACATCATTTATTGCGACGTTATTGACGTCATCATATTACGTCAATTAACGTCATCCATACCTAAACATTACAAGACGGCCACACCGCACTTGTAGGAATAAGAATAGAGGCTTTGAATTTTTACTATAATGCAACACGACACACCTATTCCAAGCTTAAGAACACAAGTGTAATGGCGCCGCTCAGAAAAAATAAAGACAAAATAATTAGGAGAAAATTTTATTGTTGCTAACATTAAAAAAAACTATGATTTTTAAACAATCATTTACTAAAATAAGACAAAGCTGTGGAAGAAAAGATAATTTCGTACTTCTGCGAGTCAGAACGGAATCACTATCTTTTTTACTTACTTACCTAAACTACTTATTTATTTCAAATTGTTGTATCTGTTTATCTTTAGTGTATTTCCGCTGTAATATCGTCTCGAGTACTCAAAAGATGCAAGGGCCAAAGTACCCTATAGAAATATATAATTACTATTGTTTTATTACCAATAGGTATACCAATAGGTAATAAAACAAAAGTAATTTGTATATCATGCCTCATGCAGAGGTGAAACACGTGTCGGCAACCGAATACTTCTAAAGGATTAAGGGTGATATAATTACTTTTGTTTTATTACCTATTGCTCAGACCATTTTTTGTATGTTAATAATTATTCTCAATTTACAGCTCAAATCAAAATTATTTTGTTTCAGGATAATTTTACATTGAAACAGTTTAAATAACTATTTGTTTTCAGAATAATTTAATAATTATTTTCAGGTTTGATTTTCTGTTTCAGGTTTAATAGAATTTTTGTATCAGGTTTAATTGATTTTTTGTTTCAGGTTTAATAGATTTTTTGTTTCAGGTTTAATTGATTTTTTGTTTTAGGTTAGATTGATTTTAAATTACAGTAGATTTTCTATAGGTACTTTGTCCCTTCATCTTTTGAGTACTCGAGACGATATTACAGCGGAAATACACTAAAGATAAACAGATACAACAATTTGGTTACAATGGACTTCCGCAAAGTAACGCCTGAATCAATCACATATATAATAATTATTTAATTTAAAGGTAAAATAACATACTTATTACAAAAAGGCATTACTAAACATTTACAATAAATCTCTTCCACGGGAAAATGATAGAAATTTTCTGTACATTCGCTAGCCAAAACAACCCCAAACTGTGAAGATGGACATGGAGTATTGTAAAAGTTTTTGTACTTTTTGAAAGATTTAGCGTATAAAGTAACTTTGTCACCAACTTTCAAGATGTTTACGATTACAATCACAATTTTGTTTTTCATCATGCAGTAACTATCTGCCTCGGAACTAGGAATAAACACAAAGTCACCCCAAAACAGTTTTTTGTACTGATTGCCCTGATATGACCTCGGCACGGGACCTTCAGAGTGTTCTTTATAGCAATTGTAAAGTGTATTCAAATTACAATAAATCGGCTGAATGTGATTCTCCGACAACCGATTGGCTGCTTGCTGTAAGGGTTTATATGGAGCTCTTAGGGATCTCTTTAATGAACCTAAATAATTTTCAAATTTGAAAGCTGAAAATGAATCTAAGGTGCCAAATCTTTCAACGTCATCAACGAGATGTATTAATGAGTGAACATTATAAACTAAATATTGTCGACCGTAAATAATGGCACACTGCTCAACAAAAGTTTTTAGAAGACTTCGAGCGTAACTAGAATATTGTGTGCATAATTTTTTTGAAACCAATATGTAAATAGAACAATGCAGCAACATGAAATGTCTGTATACATTTTTTTCTATAATGTCATGTAAAATAATCGGACCAATATATAATAAAAAGGTCCTAAATTCAGTGGCTTTCCAATGTTCTACTTCGTTAAGAGATCTAGGCTTACGATTAAACTCTAGTGGAATAAATTTCCTTACATAAATTAACCTTTCGCTTAAAAAAATTGTACGTTTAGAATCTAGTTTTACATGTTTTACATCTGATTTCACTGGCTTTATCCAGGTATGAATTAATTTTCTCATAACCCCTAGACATACACTGTGCATATAGTCTGTAGGAAAAGAGGTAACCATTCCAATACCCAATGTAAGTAATGGCGATGCTCCAATATGATGGTCTTCATCTATCTGCAGTTCAAATGATCTATCTGTTCTAAGTGTACAATTTAAATCGTCTAGAACGACGCGATGTTCCACATAGCTCCCAGTACAAACACATTTATCACAACTGGAATAACCATTGTGCGACTGTCAAAATCTTGAGTTTTCATTGGAGTCACGGTACCTTAAGTAAAAGAATGTAGATATAGTTACCTTACTACACGTCATGCAATATTGTATAGGACACCTATATTCCATTATAACTATACTTGTGAACCAAACTGGGGTACACACTAACACAATAATAGATAGATGCCTACTCAATGTTTTCATGATAAAAACTATAGATGCATCTCCCTGATGCTCAGTACGAGCATGCCACAAATTGGTAAAGCTGCTTTATAAACATGCTTAGAAGTGATGATTAAAATATTTTAAAGGGATCCTTTGAAAAGTAAAAACTATCTTCTAAAAAGCTTGATATGACCCTATGAACAGGTACTCGGTGACAGAAAATATTGTTTCCAAAATAGAATATGTACAATAGAACACACTAGACACATACTTGTGTCCAGTAGGTAGGTGAAACTTAAAATATTTATCACTTGTGGTATATTACAACTGGCTAGCCAGGTTAAACATACCTTTTCTTTTAAATATATTTGTAGCATCAAATGTTTCTGTTTCTTCGTCTGATGTGTCCGATTGAAATCTAGGCTTGCGTTTTCTTTTTTCCGGAACTACAATGTCTTCATCAGCATCAGTGAAATCACTGTGCAGTTCGGCTTGTTTAGCTTTTTTACGTGCTATAATTAAATCGTCTGAAATGATATATTATGTTATAGAATACTAGCTTCACCCACAGTTTTTATTTACCTCTATACCAAAAGTAATCCAAATCCATTCAGCCGTTTCAGCGTGAAGGAGTAACAAACATACATGTACACTTGCAAACACACACACCAACAAACTTTCGCATTTATAATATTAGAAGGAGCAACCCACCCCGTCTTCGCAAGGCTATCAAACAAATAACCAGTTTACCCGCTGGGCTAAAAAAAAAAACTAAATCATTCCAGCAGTTTTGGAGTCCAAATGGCACTATCCATACGTTTTTGTTATATATTTAGATATATATGTATAGGTATCTAGATAGATTACAATCTTCAAGGTAGGTAGTGTTTCCTTGGATTATGATATCTTCAATACAAAAAAGATATGTCAGGAGTGGGAGTGAAGAGTATGGTAATGAGAGTGACATACTCTTTGCTACCAAATGCCTACAACCTCCACGGCCATGGCGTCAAGTAATTAGTGACTGCAGGTATCAAGTTTTAAACAAAATATATAGGTACCTAAGCACAGTTTAACTCAGTGATGGTGATTCCGATAACAACGACGCTGGTTTAACTTACCAGTTTCGAAGAATTTTCTTTTGATGTTTATTAGTTGCCAGTCGTCATTGGGTTCTTGGTGTTTTTGTAACAGTTTATTAAACTGATTGGAGAGTTTGCACGTAGGCCAAAATGCCTCAAATTTCTTTGGAGTCAGCCATTTTTCGCTAATAATGACGACGCTGCCTGCATTTTCTGAATCTTCTTCCGCCACAATATATTTCGCCGGTGCTGACTGCATGTTTCATTGTTAAATGTTAGTTGTCTCAAATCACGGTACTGCAAAACACGAAATGGTTACGCACTAGTTCATAGGTACTTATAGGTTATGTACAGTGATTTACTTGTTATCATTATTATGTACATAATGTCACACAAACTTAATTTATTATAATAAGAGTAAGTAACATACCTCTGCCAACGGTACCGTGATCTTGATAGAAAAGAAACGTCCAGAATTTTATAGGTACTTATGTACTTTCTCTGAATCACTGAGTACTTAACTGTAATTAATTCCTTAAGCATTGGTTGGAATCTTAAAACTTAGTACTGCTAGCTAACTGTTTATATTCAAATTCAATGCGTTGCTACGAGTTAAACTTAAACGAAAAGTGAATTAGAAATTTACTACACCGGACCGGCCAAAGAATACTATAACTAATTAAGTACTCACAGCGTCATCAGCAGTGTGACCAGATATTTTTTTACGAAAATGCCGATGCACCTCTTAAAAAATACTGAAATATACCGACCTACACTGGGCAAATATACTAATAAAAATACTGATATTCTTATCATGTTTATGGCCATGTGACATTTTGGCCTAGTGGTTTTTTGTATGGCGTTTTTTTAATCGCGGCGGAAGATGAAACCTATAAAAATCTATAGAGCATAAAAATGCAATGCCTAAATGTTCTAGCACTAAGCCCGTATTCGTTTCTGTTTCCGAGTTATTGTCGAATAAAAATGCACTATTTGTTCGAAATTATACTTTTACTCGCGGTGGAAGATAAAACTATTACAAGTCGATAGAACATAAACATTCGATGTCTAAATGTTCTAGCACTAAGCCCGTATTCGTTTCTGTTTCCGAGTTATTGTTGAATAAAAATGCACTATTTGTTCGAAATTATACTTTTACTCGCGGTGGAAGATAAAACTATTACAAGTCGATAGAACATAAACATTCGATGTCTAAATGTTCTAGCACTAAGCCCGTATTCGTTTCTGTTTCCGAGTTATTGTTGAATAAAAATGCACTATTTGTTCGAAATTATATTTTTAATCGTGGCGGAAGATGAAACCTATAAAAATCGATAGAACATAAAAATGCGATGCCCAAATGTTCTAGCATTAACCCCGTATCCGTTTCCGTTTCCGAGATATTGTCGAATATAATTCCGAACAAATAAGTGCATTTTTATTCGACAATATCTCGGAAACGGAAATTGTTACAGGGTTAGTGCTGGAACATTTAGGCATCGCATTTTTATGTTCTATCGAATTTTAAAGGTTTCATCTTCCGCCACGATTAAAAGTTTTTTTTTTTTTTAATTCATAACAACTTAGCGGCAAAAGAATCGAAATAATCAAAATTCATTCCATAATTTAAGTGTGGTCACGGCGTATCTGCATCATAATAGTGGACAGAGAAATTTATACTTAATATTATTTTAGAAAGGATTTATACAAATTATGACAATACCTATAACCAACACCGCGGGAGAAATATTTGTGTCCAACTTCAAGGAAAAGGGTTTTAGCTGACAACACTTTGATGATTTTGGTACGGCCGCCGGCCCAACGACCGCGAACAGTCTTTGGCGCCATTTTGCGCCGTGACAGCACTGACCACTGACAGTGACAGCGCGGGAAACTAACTACCAATCACTGAATAAAATTATCACCGAAGGCTTCGACCAAAATAAAAGATAAAGAGAAAAGAAAGTTTCATTTTATTTTGGTCGAAGACCGAAGGGCCAATCAAGACCGCGCGGAGTCCCTGCCGCGCTCGTCTCGCCCCGCGTTTCCTTCCTGGTAAAATTATAAGATGACTTTCTTTCTGCTGCTATTTGCGCATTTGAAGATTTGACTTGAGTCGTTTCGTTGTGTATAATATACATTTTATCAATAATTATTTATATTTATTACCTTTATAGGTAAAAATTCGAAATTACTGGGCTGGAGATTTAAAATAATAATATCTGAGGCTGTGCTGCGCTGCTTCGTGTATGTGTTAACACGTTTTTTACAGCCGCTGTTTTTAGTAAATAATAATTAAGTTGCAGTTACAGCCACACAAAATCTTTATTCGCACTGGTGCCAAAACGAAAACTAACAGCAGAATTCGTCGCGTTTTAATGTCACTCCACCGCCAATATCAGACTAAGGACAAAATTCCCTTTTTACGTTAATTAAAATTCCTTGATCTGCGGAAGAGCAGCCTGGTCAGCATCGTCATAAATATTGGGTCCTTACCTATGAAATAGGCGTATTTTTTTTGAGTTTTAAGTATTATATTTTTCAGATGTAGATAAGTAACTGAATGTTTATTTTACATTTAGTAACAGCACTCCATTGAGATTCAGAATCATTAAAAATATTTTTTTATTACAATTTTCAATACATTTTATTTATGCATTTATCTGCATGAAAAAACTCGACTGCAAAATTAGGGTTTAAATCACCTATAAGTTTTTTGTATTCATTGGTTCATAATAAATTTTGTCGTTAATATGTGTCGCTATGTTGTAACATAACGACAAGCTAATTTTTGTTAAATATAAATAGATCATTCTAAGACAAAAATGCATCAACGTTAGTATGAAAAAAAAATCATTCAAAATGTTGTATGGAAAACACCAATTTCATGGGTAAGGACCTATTATTACTTTATTAACATAGAAATCATTGCTGGTCAGGATAATAATATTGTAGGTTTGGCAGTACCTACTACCAATTGATGAATATCAGAGACGGACGGTATCAGGTTATCAGGTTTAATGACGTGTTCAGTAAATTCTTGACGTCTAATATGACGTCAGATATATAACGACTACGTCATCGGTCCTTGTTAGACGTTATTTACGACGTCAGGTATATCCTGTGACGTGATCCGCATATTATAGACGTCTAATATGACGTCAGATTTATTCCGACTACGTGTTAGGTCAATTTAAGACGTCGTGTACGACGTCAGGTATATCCTGTGACGTGTTCAGCATATTTTAGACGTCTAAAATGACGTCAGATTTATTCCGGCTACGTGTTAGGTCTATTTAAGACGTCATGTACGACGTCAGGTTTATCCTGTGACGTGTTCAGCATATTCCAGACGTCTAAAATGACGTCCGATTTATTCCGACTACGCGTTAGGTCTATTTAAGACGTCATGTACGACGTCAGGTATATCCTGTGACGTGTTCAGCATATTCTAGAGGTCTAAAATGACGTCAGATTTATTCCGACTACGTGTTAGGTCTATTTAAGACGTCATGTACGACGTCAGGTATATCCTGTGACGTGATCCGCATATTATAGACGTCTAATATGACATCAGATTTATTCCGACTACGTGTTAGGTCAATTTAAGACGTCATGTACGACGTCAGGTATATCCTGTGACGTGTTCAGCATATTCTAGACGTCTAAAATGACGTCAGATTTATTCCGGCTACGTGTTAGGTTTATTTAAGACGTCATGTACGACGTCAGGTATATCCTGTGACGTGTTCATCATATTCTAGACGTCTAAAATGACATCAGATTTATTCCGACTACGTGTTAGGTCTATTTAAGACGTCATGTACGACGTCAGGTTTATCCCGTGACGTGTTCAGCATATTATAGACGTCTAAAATGACGTCAGTTTTTTTCCGACTACGTGTTAGGTCTATTCAAGACGTCATGTACGACGTCAGGTTTATCCCGTGACGTGCTCAGCATATTATAGACGTCTAAAATGACGTCAGTTTTTTTCCGACTACGTGTTAGGTCCATATTAGACGTCATATATGACGGCATATTTAATCGAATGACGTCATAATTTTAAAAATCACCCTGATATGACGTCATTAATGACGTCTCTTGTTGATTGGGATGCGTGTGTGCGTGAAAATAGCAAAGCTTAACGGCTTTCAAATAACTACCGCTTATCGTATTTAATGGTACCGTTTAGACAAATAACACCTATGCGGGTCAACTTTTCGAGCTAGGGGTAAGGCCCCTGAATTGCACTTTATTGTGTAGTAGCAAGAGTCGCTACTTAAATGATTTTGCGGAGTGAATCTTCTATACTATATTTATTCTGTGCTATAGTGAGAGACCACGTTTCAGTGCCGTACATCTTCTTGTTACACGTATAAATCGAGTAATAATAAATGAGCCCTTACCACGGAGACCGTTCGACAACTGTGAGGTACAAGCCGTGCCTCCGCCTCAGACTGTTCAGCTGTGACGATACCAGCTCCCACCTCTCGCGAAGATCGGCCACTTTATTTGAACTGCAGCTGCGTCAAACACGTTTGCAAACTTATTTATACTGCAGTGCCTCCTAGGAACTTCTAGTTCTAAGGTCTCTATATGACAAGCAATTTATTTACAAAAGTTATTACAATAAACAATGTGCAAATAATAATATAGAAAATGATACTAAAAGCCACCTGGTGGAAGGAAAAGTGTCCAGTGGGGTAGTATGAGAACTTGCGAAAAAGTATTCGTTCCGTAAACGATAGCAAATGTATGAAAAATTCAGTTTCCTTATACGTCCGATAGAGGCGCTGTTAAATTTTTCATACATTTTGCTATCGTTTACGGAATGAATACTTTTCGCAAGTGCTCGTACTAGGGCCACTGAACGCTGACAGCATTGCCATGTTGAATGGCAATGCTCATGGACAGTTACAACATAAAAATATGATACCTAAATATTCGAAAGCCTAATAATGTAATTTTATGTACGTGTAGTCTAATATTTACTATAATTTTTTTTATCTCCACGTGTGGACAAAATGGGGTGCGTTTATCTTATCCTTATAATAAGTCCCACTGTAGCAGTGTTTTTCTTATCATTATGTTAAAAAAATAAAATGTGAGAATTTTCTGTTTGTTTTTTCCATAATCCCTACTGGTGGGCCGATGTTAGGGGGATTATGGGAATGTGCCGAACTTATGGCTTCAGTGCTTATTCGGTATGAATTTTTAAACCAAAAAAGATCTCACCTCAACTGCAGCACGTAGTAGGAGTGGTAAAGTAGGGTCGATATACCAAGAATCGCCACCACGACACGTGTCCAACTCTCCATCATAAAGTTACTGAGCGAATGATGATATCTGACCCATCCATAGAGAACTATTTCTCATTTCATCACTATTTTTCATATTTCATTTCTCTGTCGTCTCATGGGCTCTTGTTTTTGCTAGCAACATGGATAAAAACTAAAAAGTAATCATCGTATACATACTTACTACATCGCTGGGCGAAAAAGTAAGGGTCGTATTCACGCGCGTTAAATACTTACGTATCGAATTCCATACAAATTTTGAATTACGGAACTGAAATTTGTATGGCATTCGATACGAATTTACGCACTTAAATATGCGTACTTACTTCGCCTTCTGCTCTTAAAAAAGAAACTATAATTTTCAAGCAAAAATACTTATTTCAGAAGAATAAAACTTTTATGGCAAGGTTAGGCCGTAGTTAAAACGCGCGTTGTTTAAGATATGCACTAAACTTGCCGAAAAATTGGATCAAACGACACTGGCCAAGGCTCACTTGTAAATTAACTAAGTATCTACTTAACGAGGCATTTAGACAATTTTTTGTTTATTAATAATACACCGGTTTGTATGTTTACTTTTCGTCTGTTTAGATACACATTTACGGGATGTTTTACATGTTGTTTTGTTAAAAGAAAAATCGAGGTTATCCTTTACAAGTGTTGAACGGGATACAAACAGCTATTCTCTAGTGTTATCAGTAGAAAGGCTTGGTCATGTCATGGCAGCAGAGTAGGTATGATTAACATAATTGGTGTGTAGATGAGTAATTTACTGATTCCATAAATGTTAGGGTTATTATCTTTGCTCAATACAACGATTTTGTGCAACAAGGGCCGGCACTTGCAGACTCGCATGCCTAGGATCTGTGGCATCCTCCCCACTTACAGACGGCGTGGCACGCTTCGGCATGTTGAAGAATGCCGAAGGATCCTGCCTGTGGCATCCCACGTGACGAAAGCTAGATTCAACCTTGTTTCAATTAACTTAGCACTCACATTCATTTAACGACATGAAATTACCTATACGTCA
This sequence comes from Agriopis leucophaearia, assembly GCA_949125355.1. NCBI lineage: Eukaryota > Metazoa > Arthropoda > Insecta > Lepidoptera > Geometridae > Agriopis > Agriopis leucophaearia. The sequence continues at coordinate 2,364,621 of OX421287.1, forward strand.
CACTTGATGCAGCAGTGCGCCTCGGCATCCCATGGAATGTCGCGACGTGCCTAAGCATCCCTGGGAATAATGCGATGTGCCGCGGCATTCCGCGAGACGTTTCGGCCTATTCGTGTTGAAATAGGCGAATGTAAAGCGCTTGTATATTGAAACAAGATTGAAAATCCAACGAAAAAAAATTGGTGTGGCTGTCGTGGACACGGTCGTTTCACGTGAATACGTTTTACTTTTCGCTACGCATACGAAGTCGCGGGCATCAGCTAGCATGTCTCACTCAACGTTACGAATTCCTTTAGCTATGGAGTGGTGTAATTAAAAGTTGGATGTAGATGATAGATATGTAACTGCAGCATCAAACTGTATCCCCCGATTTTGTAATCAGTTAATTTTGAATTGCCTTCAACTATGAAAGCAAATTTAGACTTATTCACGTCAAAAATCCTATGCCGTATTTCGACTGTGAGCGCCGGCTCTAAGACGATGTCTCAATTGGCCATCGCTCGCTCAAACGATCGCATCGTATTATTCGTACGAACTCGCGATAAAGTTAATTATTCAGAGTAATTATTCGTGAAATGTTGACAATGACGTCCGCGGCACGAAGCCACAATTCGTACTAACGAATTCCCAGTTGGCCCTGGCACTAGCCAGGGTCAACTGGGACACCGGTGATAAACGAAGAGCAAATGATACAATATATTTAGCGCACCATCTCATATATTTCATTCTTTCTTACATCTAAAAACATACATTCGTAACATACTCTCAACTTAACGTGTATGTCAATACTTAACATTAATTAAAGGCTTTGAACTGGAATTCTGTGCTGCGTTTGAGGTAAAAATTGCCTGCCATTTAGTTCACACTTGAAAGACACTAAGATGGCATCATTTCAGTATCCAGACTTACAAAAATATTTTTAATCTAGTAACACTTTAGATCCTCCACATGTGCGACGCGTTTCAAACTTATTTTCAACTTGATTTCGTTGCAATCAAGTTTGGACTATTCCCATCCACCCTCAGGGTCATGGCGTTGGAGAAAGAATATTAACAGTTGGGAATAAACCATAAAATTCTAGTCAAACCAGTTTCAAACGCGTCTCACGATTAATTTAGAGGGCCTTAAAAAATTGCCTACGCAAATAGCATTAAATTAATCTATTGTTTCTTAGCGGGAGGCCTGAACATGCCTACAACGACCGCATGGTCTCTTTCGTAGGGCTCTAACGTTAGCTGTTCTTGAGGTTTTAATTTGTCTGCTTGTAATTTCTTCACTTCAGCTGCAAATACTGCTTCCGGCTGTGCCGTCGAGTCTATGCAGGAGGCCTAGGGAAAAAGTGACTTGTTATCGAGGTACATTATAGAGGAAATTTTGAGGAGTCCGTTAATATTCCTCAGTGAGAGAGTTCATTATCAACATGAAACATTTAGCCATTTTGTTTTCATCATAGGAAGATTTCAATAACTGGCGAGGAGGGTGAAACCGGTCACATTGTATTTAAACAACTTTTTAACAGACTTCCAAAAAGGAGGTTCTCAATTTGACTGTTATACCTCAGTACTTTCGACTAGTTGAACTGATTTTGATGAATCTTTGTTTATTTGAAAGCTGGTGCTTCCCGTGTGGTCCCATTTCAACTTGGTCCAGTTCTGACATTTTTATGAAGTTGTTTTTTAAATTGATAATTATACTATTGAGGCTAACCCTGAAATTGTAAGAAAAACCATTTCGTATACAATATATTGTTCTAATCTAGATACAATACCTAGTCTCAATCTTTAAGTAAAAACAGTCAAAACACGTCCGAGCGTCGATGTACATACTTAAACATCAATTAAGGTCACAATGCCACATTTACTATGTCGCTTGCATAGTGTTTAACTTCCCATGTCCAATAGGGCATCGTAGCACTGGCATCGCACAGCGTTGTAGTCGAATCGCGGTTGCCATACAACTAACCAACAAGTCTGCGCAATGCTTAGCGTGCGCAGAGTTTTTGTTCGGACATTTTTTTGTCACGTATTGTATCTCGATGGTTATCTCTATTAACAATTTTTTTCCATTTTGTTTCCTACTTATTGCTTCATTTTGTGTCAGTAAATTGTTATTTTATTTACCTTGATCGATATAACGAAATGTCCTCCGTTCTTGAGGAAATGCTGTGCATTCAGACTGACGATTCTGGCTTGATCGGGCTGAGCAACATCGGCAAATATCGTGTCAACCATACCGACCAACATTCTGAAACATATGGAAATATGTTTTATAATATCCAACTTGCGCATAGCGTGTTCAATTGAAGTGAAAAAGGTTTGTAATCAGAGAGAGAGTTCATTATTTCAACATGAAAGATTTAGCCAACTGAGTTCATCATATAATTAATAATAAGTGATTTTTGAAGTTAAAACTTCTTTAGGTGCGTTGACCACTTTTTGGGTGAACAAAAACCATTTTTATGTAGAAGCTAGAGCGCACACAACTGTTTTTGACACCTATATACTTATCATACAATTACCTAGTTACACAGACCAATAAAATCATTGTATGATAAAAATCATCATGGAACTCGCGTCATCGTCACGCTGTACCGTGTATTTTAAAACAACGCCATCTCTTGTAGAATATGAGAATTACTAAGTTTCACTTCTGACGTGCAGTCCTATAACTAATGTTTTTTTTTAAATACATCAAGCAAAACTTTAGGCCTAATGCAATCGCACCTAGCACGTAACCGTACCATATCTTCCTTGTTTGCTTGATCTATGGCTCCTAACATACCTAACAGCCCTAGATTCAGTGATTATTACCTGTATTTCAAGGGATGCCTGGCGTCTTCAATAATGGGTATAATATTCGTTCTTTTCTTGGCAACGTTTATTAAATCTCTGCCAGATCTGTGTGAGAACTCCACTGCGTACACTAAGCCTTCCTGCAAAGAAAACAGCAATTGTATTTGTGTTTTTTTTTTAACAAAAGTAATGGTTATTAAAATAGAACAAATTCAGAATAGTGGGTGATGATTATATAGTCGTCATGAATAGGTCTGGTGCATTCTTGTTTCATCATTTTCAGCACAAAATTACTTTAATAAAATAAATATATATCTGGGACATTATAGATATAGACATAATATATTTGTGGCAAAAAAAATAAACATTATACAATAGAAAATTAATACGATAATTTTTTTAAACTAAACTAATTTTATCATATCTCTATCTTTTATTATTGCACACATGGTCATCTAACTCCAAACTAAGCAAAGCTTGTAATATGGCAGCCAGAGACTGATATACATACAAATCCCTACTAATATTATAAATGCGAAAGTAACTCTGTCTGTCTGTCTGTCTGTTACCTTTTCACGCCTAAACCGCTGAACCGATTTTGATGAATTTTGGTATAGAGATAGATGGAACCTTGGGAAAGGACATAGGGTACTTTTTATCCAGATCCCGATCCCGATCCCGGAATTATACGGGTGGAAACGCAGAGTGCAGTTGTGTATCGTATATCCCTACTAAATGAATTTTGGTATAGAGATAGATGGAACCTTGGAAAAGGACAAAGGCAACCTTTTATCCCGATCCCGATCTCGATCCCGTAATTATGCGAGTGATAGATAACGCAGGGTGCAGTTATGTATCGTATATGCCTACTAAATGAATTTTGGTATAGAGATAGATGGAACCTTGGGGAAAGACATAGACAGTCTGTCTGTTTCGTTTTCACGCCTAAACCGCTGAACCGATTTTGATGAATTTTGGTATAGAGATAGATGGAACCTTGGGAAAGGACATCTTTACTTTTTATCCCGATCCCGGAATTATGCGGGTGAAAACGCGGGGTGCAGTTATGTATCGCATAATTCAAATACTCCTAGCCAGCTTTTAGAATACTTTCTGCCTGACATGTCCATCAGGCCCATCGGCCTATACACTATGAATGTGTGAGTGTGACGATGCATGGTGTGGTGTGGCGGGGCTGGCGGGCGCGGGCGCGCTGCGCGGCGCGGCGGCAAAGACGTGCGGGGGACGCGGATGGCTCGGTGGGAGGAGTGTAGATGACAAAGTATGCTTACCCGAACGGGCAGACACGTGAGGGCAGACGTCGTTGGCGGACGCATGCGATATCTACAATTTTGAGCTGCAACGTATTCGCTTTCTTTACGTTTTCATTGGTGTTTAGGGTTTCTTGGATAAGCATTTTGTGTTATTTACTTAGTTGTTTTGGTTGTTATTATTAGTTTAGCATAAGTTAGTAGTAGGTAGAATTATAGTTAATAGGTAAAATAAATACTTTAATTCATTTTTTAGGATAGGTATAAAATTGTAGTAGATTAGTAGGCAGGTTTTTTTAAGTTTTTTCACATTTGGTAAGTAGTTACGGTACCTAAGAAGGTCAGCATAGTTTTTATTGAGTATTAATAGGTAAGTAATGTTGTTTTGTGAATAAAATAGTTCCAGTAGTTTCGCATATAATTTTATCGATTCATTTTGTTTTTATTCCATGTGGATAGTATATTTTTTTTAACATTTAGTTTTAGTTTAGCAATTCGTTTTGTTTTTGTTTTATTTCATGTGTATAAGTACCTACCTTAAGTATAGTTTCGTACTCAGTACCTTTAACTAAATTTTTTTGTCAGCTAAAGATTTTTTTTTTGCATAAGTACTATAATAAGTAGCCAAGGTGAGAATGCTTTTTGCTATACTAATAGCGACATGTGGGCTTTCAAACCCTCAACAACTGTGGGAAAGGTACAAAATTCAAATGGCCGACGATATTTTACACAGAGTACAACATCATAATCCAAACGTTACATACAATGATTTCATTTTTAATGAAGCCCTAACAAAGATAGAAGACCAAGTCATAACTATAACTGGGAAAGATTTGTCAGATTTTGGGTTGAGCAGGCCGCAAAGAACTGGGGAAGTTTGCAGTGATATAATAAGAGAATTGAGTTACGATGCTGCTTCTTTACAACAACAAATAACTGAGTCTGTTCCGCGTCTAAACCCAGAACAAAGATTAGTTTTTGAGAATGTTGTGCAAAAAATCGAAAGTGGCGAAGGTGGTTTATTCTTTTTGGATGTACTTAGTTATGTACTATATGACTATGTACTTCTAACGAGTATCGAGTCCACAAAACCTACATGTTTTGACCAAAGAAGGAAAAACAAAAAATGTCGTATACAAAAACGTATTAAACTAAGTTAAGTCAGGGATCAGGGTCAGGAAAAGTCTACCTATGTTAATCTCAATAATTCAATGTGCCGGCTTCATTAGAATCGTTTCATTATAGTTTCAGAGCCTATTCAGTCCAAACAAATTTACACGAAGTAGTAGTTCTACGCAGACGAAGTCGCGGGTAACAGCTAGTATTTTAATAAAGTTATATGATTATTTTCGGGATATTTACCGTGGTGAGGTTGTGAAAGGAGCTCCCGATATTTCGTGTCTTCCCGTGAACATGGTGCATGTAACTGCGCCGAAATATCGGGAGCTCCTTCCACAACCTCACCACGGTAAATATCCCGTAAATAATCATATAACTTTAGTGAACAACCGTGATAGTTTAAAACAATATATTTTAATACATTAAAAATGCCTTGCATAATTCAACCCTTATACAACTGTTACAAAAAATATATTTATCATTTCTTTTGTTATTTTCCAAAGTTCGCAATGTAATATAAATATAATATTTATCTGACGCTAGAGGTCAACGAACGACCTGCGCCCGCCAGACAGCGCCGCGCGCTTGTACCTACGCGGTGCATTGACCCCGAGCTTTGTACACTTCACATTGCTGGTTTGCAAAATATTAAAATTACGATTATAACTCATGATAAATGGTTTAGGTATCCCTTACAGCTGGTATAACAAAATTCCCAGCTGCAATGCAGCTGCTGACAAAATAATTGATTGCCCCGTTAACCCAATTGGTAGTGAACCTGCCTTCTGCGCTTGGGGGCGTGGGTTTGATTCCCACCTAGGACAAACATTCATGTGATGAACATTTGTGTTCGTTCTATATCTGGGTGTTAACATCTATTTAAGTATGCATTTAAAAATATATATCATCATCAATATATAGTAGTCTCTGGCAGCCATAGTACAAGCTTTGCTTATTTTGGAGTCAGATGACGGTGTGTGTAAAAATGTCCCAAATATTTATTTGAATATACTTCTAAAAGAGTATCAGACTTATCTACATTTACTGGCTTAACTAATTTCTCTTGCTATACATACAATCTGCCAGCTGCATTCTCTAAATATTCTGAGCATTTAGAAGAACAAAAACTCACCGGTCCAACTATATCGGAGACGTGGCTGACGGTGGTGCCGCTGGCAGCTCCGAGATACAGCACCCTCGAGCCCGGAGGCATGTGAATAGCATCGACTCCACCCATTATAGCCGCTGCCAGTTTTGATCTGTTCATTAAAAAAAGCTTTATAGTTATTCGCCTTGACATTATCTGAAGAGAGTTCTAATTCGATCACAATATTTATTTATATACTGATAATCAGTAAGGCAGCGAAGGTAGGCCTCCCAGTAGTTGGACTGACGACCTCGTGAGAGTTACGGACATCCAGTGGATGCCCGAAACTCTCCCGTGGATGTTTAGCAGTGGAACTCTTCTGGCTGATGATGATCAATCAGTAAGGCATGTTACGAAAGAGGAAACCAGACAGCAATAGTATTTTAATGGTTGTCCCAACGCGGCGCAAGAGAAGCTATTAAAATAAGCTCATGTCATTCTGAGCGTACTTCTATATCGGTTTTTAGTTTAATCTTAATTTGGGATCACCATCGCGAAAGTCCTTGAATCTTGACTTGCAACTTTTGTTAACAACCCATGCAGGTAGACAGACAGCAAAGATGCTACAAGTTCTGATACTATTCGGTATTCATCCGAATACCAAACACCAAGTCTTCACTACAATCTCATCATCATCAACCAGAAGGCATCCCCCTTTAAGTTCCACACTGAACAACATCCTGCCATCTGCATCCACTGGATGCCCGCGACTCTCACAATGTTGTCGACCCATCTAGTGGGAGGCCTACCTAGGCTGCGTGTTCCGGTAAAATATCCGGCATAATCTCATAATATTCCGAAATAAGCGATTTTTTATATAAAATGGTGCAATTTTGTAAAGCTCTTGGCGAAGAAACAGTAATATTGTTTCATAATAACATATGCAACATGTAATTACATATTCTGTGAAAATTTCAACTGGCTATCTATTACAGTTTGAAAGACACAGCAGTTAAAAGGTAGGACAGACAGACAGACAGACAGCATAGGCTTAGTAATAGGATCCTGTTTACACCCTTTGTAAATGCACCTAAAAAATTAGTGAAACCAAATGAAATTATAGAAATGTCCTCACCTAAAAGGATTCCATACTCTGTATTCAACCTTTTCTCCTTCATTCTGTGGACAACAAATTAACACTATTATATCAAGTTTATATTCCGTTATATTATATTTATATTAGGTTCAATCAGAAGTGGGTATGTGGATATAGTCTTCATGAATAGGTCAAGATTAGAGGGACCACAATTCATCATGTAAAGCTTATTAAGGGGTTATTTAGCACCTTTTCACACTTGGAGAAGATCGTCACCAACTGGAAGATCTAAACAAGTCTGGCCAGTTAGTGAAACTCAACTGGTATCTTACTCTTACTCTTTTTTTTTTGTTTTTACTAGAGATACACTGCTCCTATCTTTGGAACGGAGCACCCAAGTATCAACTTGAACCACTTGATGCATTACAGCGTAGAGCTGTCAGAATTGTCGAAGATCCTAAGCTCACTGAACACCAAGAGCCCCTCAACGTGAGCAGAGACGTTGGATGTCTATTTTTTATCACATTTAAAGTGGGGTGCGTTCTGAAGAACTATTTGATCTGATGCCAGCCCAAAAGATTATCCACATATGAGGATTAGTGGAAATCGCACATTGTTCGATTCACACGCGATCTTTCTTGCCTCACACCTGCAAAATTATAAATGAACTACCTTCCGCAGTGTTTCCGAAAAGCTACAACATGAGGTTCTTCAAAAGGAGAGTTAATAGATTCTTAAGAGTTCGGTCACGTAGTTGTGATGCCACTGGTGTTACAAGTATCCATAGGCGACGGGTGACGCTTACCATCAGGGTTGTCTGGCATAAAAAATATCCAAGGATGGAGCATGTAGATTTAGTAGAAGTCTATTCACTTTAGTCTTGAAGATCCAGGGAGTCCAGTTCTTGCCCAATAGGTCGGATCAAAAATGTGTGAAAATTTGTTGCAAGTTACCACCTTAATGTAAAAAGAGAACCCTCAATCGGGTAAAATACACACCTCAACAGATATCCTCTTCTCACCATATACTTCAGACCCTGGAACCAGATTTCTGGTCACCAGCGCATCTTCCTTGCCTCTGGCAATGAACACACCGGCATGTCTGAAATATGAAAGTAAATGCTTAGATATGGTCGAAAATGAGATATAAAATGTTTTTGATGTAATTTGATCAGTAATAGAAGTTGGCTTCAAGCGTTCGCTTTCAGAAGAACGAAAGTTAATGTTATTAACATCATTTCAGTGAAAAGTCTATTCATAAACAGTTTTGTGGAAAACAGTGCTACAGCCGAATTTACCAACTTTTTAACCGACGAAATAGGAGGACGGTTCTAATTTGCACTGTATTTTTTTTTATGTATGTTCACCGATTTACGCGCCAAGTGTTGACCGATTAAAAAAAAAAAATTTTTTTGTTCGGTATGGTATAATTCCAATTTGTGTAAAAAAGTCCTGGCATAAAGCCGGACATTTCAATACAAGTCCGGACATTTTAATATGATAATTAATTCTTAAAAGATTTTTGTTTTGTTTAGGGAGATGATAATCAAGATTTACTTGTATTCACCCTAAAGCAAGCTAAAAGCCAGACAAAGGACTACAAGTCCGGACAAATCAATACAGATGGTAACTCTACGTCCATAAGATTCAAGAGGACAACAATATGGGACACTTTTCCTGATAATTATCAATACATAAAACAGACTTCATAAAAATGTCAGAACTAGACCAAATTGAAACGGGACCACACGGGGAGCACCAGCTTTCAAATAAAAAAAGATTTATCAAAATCGGTTCACTCAGTTGAAAGTTCTGAGTAAACAAACATAACTAAAAAAATTATAATTTAAACATTCAAATTGAGAATCTCCTCCTTTTTGGAAGTCGGTTAAAAAATAACACTACTTTACTCTTAACACCAGTACATACCTGTGTGGTTCAAGTATAACTTGCTTTCCCCCCTTGAACCCGCCGCCGCCTCTCCCGCCGCCACCTCTGCCTCTGCCGCCGCCACGACCTGCACAGTTCCATCAGAGTTAGCGCAGTAATGATACCAGCGGTTATGATACATCTGGTTGGAGTATCAGTAGTGGGTATGTGGTATCATAGTCTTCACGAGTAGGTCGAGATTAGAGGGACCATGTTCTCATCATTATGAATTGAAAAATTCGAATAATTTAGAACAAATACATAAGATCAATGTTTTCAGTGCCACCTCATCATCAGCCAGGGGATCCACTGCTTAACACAGGCCTCCCTCTTAGGCCTCTACAATCAACGACAGCCTGCAGTCTACTTCCACTGGCTGCCCGAGACTCTCACGACGTCTTCGGTTCATCTAGTGGGAGACCTACCCAACACTGCTTCTTCCGGTTCGTGGTTTCCACTCAAAAACCTTTCTTCCCTATCGGTTATCAGTTGTGCGATGTGGCTTGCCCATTGCCACTTCAACTTTCAAATTTTAATAGCTGTGTCGGTGATTCTGGTTCATGGCGAATATCCATATTCTGGATTCTAATATGCAAAGAGACTCCGAGCATCTCTCCATTGCCCGCTATGCGACTCTCAGTTTTTACAAAAGGCCAACAGTTAACTGCCACCTGCCTTAAGTATTAATAGGGTTATAAGTAGAGATGAAACGGATATCCAGTACCTATCTGGTATCGGTCCTATCTGGTCTAAATTTACTATCCGGCTAGATACTAGATAATAAAATTACTGTCTTACCTCCAGCTCCTCGGCCGCCAAAGCCCCGTCCTCCGCCGCGACCCCCACGGTCTCCGAACCCGCCGCGGCCCCCGCGATCTCCGAACCCGCCGCGACCGCCTCTGTCGCCGCCACGGCCACCTCTAAAGCCACCTCGGCCGCCGCCACGACCTCCACCGCCGCCTCGGCCACCATTGAACTCTATAACAATAATAATTATTTACTACACCAGCTCTTTCATGTGACTTCACCTGCTTAAACTCTGTCTAAACATTTATTAGCTCTGCCAGCTGCAATAATATTATAAAAGTTTGAAACCAATTTCAGATCACTTTCGCTAGGTTTTTGAACTTAAGACAGCAGACCCGATATACTTCAGTGAAAGATTAAAAGAAAGTGGTTTTATTCAGCTTTTTTCAAGGTTTTTGCAGCTGTCAGAACAAATAATTATCAAAGTTAAATGATTATTTACGGGATATTTACCGTGGTAAGGTTGTGGAAGGTTGTCCGCGTTCAAAATACTATACGCAGTGATACAGTGAGTGTGTTTTGTCGAGACTTAGGTTCGAGTTCGAGTTCCAGTGATAACCGTAGCAAAAGACTAAGAAAGAGGGTAGATCGTTTTGGCTGTACCTAACTTTGAACTTTTTCACCTACCACCCGCATTCTTCAGTCTTCCCGTGAACATGGTGCATGTACCTAACTGCGCCGAAATATCGGGAGCTCCTTCCACAACCTTACCACGGTAAATATCCCGTAAATAATCATTTAACTTTAGTGAACAACCGTGATAGTTTAAAACAGTGTTTAAAAAATTATCAATATAAAAAACTGACTTCATAAAAATGACAGAACTAGACCAAATTGAAATGGGACCACACGGGAAGCACCAGCTTTCAAATAAAAAAGAATCATCAAAATCGGTTCACCCAGTCGAAAGTTCTGAGGTAACATACATTGCTGTCTACAATGGACTCGCTTACCTAGAAGAAACCGATTTACTCGAGATTTGGAGACACCAAGATTGTCACTACCGGGGAACACCCATTTAGGCAGCGCATTCCACAGACTACCCCACAACCCACAGATCTAGCTTCTGGTCAATACTGCGGTCGGAGCTTTTTCTCTGACCAACTGACAATACCTCTCTCCGGGTTAGTCGCTCGATGGTTTGACCACAGCTCACATGTATTGGAAGGTGTTGATTTGGTCTAAGATTGAGCATGCTTGCCCATGAGGTGCTTATAGTCACTAGATTCACTAGTCTTGAAGAGACCCAGGCTGTACTTTAAAGGAAACTCAGAGGCAGCATTTCATATCAAGCATTTTTGGATAAGTAACTATACATTCACTCATCAATACAGGGTAATAGGGCTCATAAATAGGATTCTTAATCTGAATATTATGGAAACGACAAAGTGATGACTTAATTACAGTATAAAGGACAGAATGTTATTCCCACGTGGATTATTACGACCTTGATTATTTTTTTGGAGTTCAAATCTTCCAAATAGATGTGCAATTATAAAAACTGGAATAATAACGGCATTCCTACAGAAAGATATGCCTTTAGATAACCAGCCTTGCGTAGAGGTAAGCTTAAGAAAACTAACAAAGCGTGGGGGCGTGGAGTCCTAAACATAACCTCAAAACCTCGCGCTAGGTTTCAGAAACATGATAGGAAAAAGATATTCGGGCTAAAAATACTAGAAAGCCTTTAAATTACACATTGTGTTAACGTTTAAAGGAATAAACTTGTGATAATAAAATAATGACTATTTTAAGATCATAACCTCTATGATTATTTACTCGCAATAATTTTCAGAAATGTAAGTTTAATACCGCTTCCAATAGGTCGATAAAACGTTTCATCAAATAAATAACCTTAGAATTTGAGTAATATCACCGAATATATAAAATACACCACGCGGTTGCCATGCTACAAGCGACCGCACCAAAGATCAAGAAAATTACTTACCAGGTTTTCCCATTTTAGACGCACCAACTATTTCAATAACAACAAACAAATGTAACAAATTATTTTCGCTATCTAAATACAAAAATAAACTTTAATTTCTTCATAAGCCGCGCGGAGCCATCACGCCGCGCAGCTATCCCCGGAAATAACGCCATTTTGAATGATAAATGTTGCCTCATTTCACCTAAAATTTCGATATTAGGAAATGTTACAATGTTACTATTACTTAATTAAATTTTCTACTATTGTTACAAGACGCCATTATGCTACGCGTCGACTGTGTTATATACCGTATCAGCGTACGGATACAAATAGGGTCAGAAACATGATAACATACATATGGACATAACACTAAGTATCACAATATCCCTTTGATAATATATAATTTGGATTTGCCTTTAAACTCGAGCTAGTACCGAAAAAAGCCTACCAAAAACTGAAGGGGGCGAGGTAACACGTATTGCACACACTGACATATTCTTACTAGTTCTACAAACGCACACTTCAATATTGAGCGCACACAACTGCAAATGATGTGATCAAATGGACGACCAAGGGGGGTGTAAATGCCAGAGGAGAAACAGTAGGTATAACGTTTCCATTTCTTAATTTTTTCTGAGCAATATCCATACAAATATTACAACCTCTTGTCACAAATGCAAATGAACCATGTTTTGTCGTCGATAAAAATATTTTGCCAAGATTTTGCCTAACATTGGATACTATTATTTGTACTGTGTCACTACTTTGTAATGTGCTTATCATTGCAAGCACGACGCTGATATTATCTCGTGTGTGGTGTACAGGGTGTACGTAAGTACATTAAAGTTGAGTCATATTATAGTTTTACGCGATCTATTTTTGATGATCAAAATGCACGGCGCGGTGCGGAACAGCTCAATGTGAGGGGCGACCCTTATATAAATATCTTCCACGTGTACAATAACAAGTAAGCATCACCTAATATATTTTTAACATATCAAGCACGTATTATAAGTACCTACCTACCTACTTGAAGATAATTTATTGATAGACATCATTATATATAGATGTGTTTTGGGGAGCCACCATCATATTTCCCAGCAAAACTCGTAATTTTTTTTTACTTCTTTTATTTGCTCACCTCTACTATAAGTTGGTTGTACTATCAAATTCGTACAAAATATATAAATACCCAGCTTATCAAGGGCCAGTGTTTACTTCGAGTCAAGTGGAGTATTAAAATGGAAACTGATTCCTATAATAAACTTTCATTAAAAGATTTTAAATGGTTAAATGAACCGCAAAAATGGAAATTGGCAAATGAAAATAGCTTACTAGAGGTGATCACGGATAAAGAGGGAGATTTTTGGCAAGGGACTTGGTACGATTTTCATTTTAATACTGGGCATGTTTACGGTGTCCAAATTAAAGACGACTTCACTTTTTCGGTAAGCACATCAAAATTCTTGGTACTTATTTAAGAGCGCGCTTTCCGACTCGGGGTATAGCTATCTCGTTCGATAATTTCCACTAATGGTCCACAAAAAATAGTTGTTCAAAAACCGATGCCACTGGGCATCTTCCATTGCCAAATTCATCAATTTCTGAACGATACACAGTAATATCTTAAGGTGAAACGTTTCACTTTGGCGGGAAATTCAAATTTCAAACAGTATTTTTGTTCTTGTTACGTTTCACTTCAAACAGTTTTTTTGATAAAACAGCATAAATTTGTTTATTTACAAATGTATGTAATAATGTGCATTGGAGATAAATAACTACGCGAGTTTGTAAAGAATAATAATCAATTTTCGCGAACATCATTATCGTTTACAATAGTTACTCGGCCTAGCTACAAGAACAAAAAAACTGTTTGAAATTTGAATTTCCCGCCAAAGTGAAACGTTTCACCTTAAAGCGCTTAAAGCCGTAACAGCTAATATCTTCTCTTTCTCTCCCGTTGCTCAGACGGCGGTTCGTCAGCCAAGTTGACAAGTCTGTTAGGGCTTTTAGATACAGAATAAAAGTGAGAGAAAAATATTTTTTTTCTACCAATCTTACCGGAAACAGAAATGAGTCGCGTTTGACAGGTTTACCCTCATTTCAGGCATGTATCGAAGCCAACTTCTCTGAACTGTACGATCAAGCCGGTTTGATGATGTACCAAGACGAGAAGCACTGGGTGAAGGCGGGAATAGAATATAACGACGGACAAGCCATGATTGGTAGCGTTTACACTAATGAAGTTTCAGATTGGGCCACAGGTACGGTACCAAAGACTTTCTATAACTAGACATTTAATGCAAGGCGAACATGTTCAGACACTGCATCAGTTGACCACTACTGATATAAAAACACGCCCACTGATTCCACTGAACCTCACGTCATTTCCGACCAATACCGTAGGTACGCCATCACTATGCTTTATATTCTATCTCTTCCTTATTCCTACGAGAACACCGCGTCTCTCTTTTTCTACAGTAATGAATGCATTTCACAGCAAGTTTTTTTTCTTTTACAGGCGTTTTCACAGGTAACCCTGATAGGTTTTTCCTTCGTCTCACCAAAAAGAACAACGTTGTCTGCGTCAAATATTCCACAGATAACATATTTTGGACTCTGCTGAGACTTTGCTCCTTCCCTCAATCAGAGTCAGTCTTTGTGGGGCCCATGACTTGTACCCCAAAAAGGGCCGGACTCGAGGTCTTTTTCAGTGGTATAAATATTTGTGAACCACAGCAAGACATTTTGCATTCTAATTAAAGAAAACAGTTTTAAACTATCACGGGTTTTCACTAGTTATATGATTATTAACGGTATATTTACCGTGGTAAGGTTGAGGAAGGAGCTCCCGATATTTCGGCGCAGTTACATGCACCATGTTCACGGGAAGACTGGCCCAACAGTTCAAGTTAGGTGCAGACAAAACGTTCTACCCTCTTTCTTAGCACCACGGTAAATATCCATACAACTCTAAATAAATAAATAATTATATTTTACATAAAGGCAGTATTTTTTTCACCCCTTCATCCAAAACCTTGAAGTGTTTTGTGTTTGTCCTATACCTATTTAAGTATGTATTTAAAAATATACATATGTACGTATATCAGGCTCTGGCAGCCATATTACAAGCTTTGCTTAGTTTGGGATCAGATGACTGTGTGCAAAAATGCCTCAAAAAATGATTTAGGTAAAAATAGGCACCTTTTTAACCGGCTTCGAAAAAGGAGAGGGTTCTTAATTGGGTTGTACTTTTGTTGTGTTACCTAAGTACTCCGTCATTTATAAACTGATTAGCAATTTTCTTTTTTTTAATTGAAAGCATACTCTCAGATTGGTCCCATATAAATTTAATCAAAAATCGGTTTAACAGTTTGGCTTATATCATCATAATATCAAATAACTGGAAAATGTTGTTACCAGGGCCCGGCCAAGGACAGGGCAGGGCCCTTACGCCAGACTTACGCGGGCCCGAATAAGTACAGTATGCAAAATCACCCGTTGCGTGATTTTGCAAACTATTCGGGCCCGCGTTTAGAGTTGGGCGCAACGCCCCTGGGTGACATTATGATCATCCAAGTAACCGAATTTGGCCATTTTATAATAATTTTGTGAAGTCTGGTTTTAAATTGATAATTATCGCTTCTAAACGTGTTCTAATCACAAAAGTTTGTAATTATCAATATAAAAACAGACTTCATAAAATGTCAGAACTGGACCAAACTGAAATGAGACCACACGGAGAGCACCAGCTTTCAAATAAAAAAGAATCATCAAAATCGGTTCACCCAGAGAAAGTTCAAAGGTAACAAAGAAAAAAAAAACTATGATCTTTTTGGAAGTCTGTTAAAATTTTATTTTTATATCGGATACTTTTTATTCCCGAAATATATAATGGTTATAGTAGGGAATGTCAGTCTTCCATAAATAAAACAGCATAAAATAATCAACATATATTATTCATCATCACTGGCGTCATCACCGCTACTGCTGCCGTCATCATCCTGCTCCATCTCATCATCATCACCGCGGTCGGAGTCGGCCCGCTCATCACCCCACGACTCTTCACTCTCCGACTTGTACTTCTCTATTTGCATTTCTTCTTCTGATGATGTGTCATCTGGGGAACAAATAAAAAACTTGTGTAAACGTTTGTACGTTTACATGTGCGTGGACAAACAAACAGACAAAAAATTCTAAAAACTGTCCTAACGTGTTCAGCTGCTTATTTTAAGACACCCTGTGGGATTTTTTTCTTGATAAATCGCAATTACAGTGTTTTTTATTTCTACGATTTTATTATATGTATAGAAGATAGATATTACATGTATAGATAGATAGATAAAAAAGCAGATCCAAAATATAGCCCATCAAAAAAAAAAAAAATATAAAAAAATAAGTTATAACATATTTTAACAGAGAGCGCATTATAATAGCACGTTATAACGTCACATCGTGCGCGCGCCATACAAATGCTATACTAACGCACGCTTTGCGGGAGAGAGACAGCGCATCCGCTCTCTATCCCCACCAAAAACTTCTTACCATTGTACTCGAGCACTGCTTCTTGTTGCTGCGCTTGTTGGTTGGCGACCCGCTGCTTGATGGTGAGCTCCACGCGCCCGCGCAGGTTCATCAGCTGGCAGAGGTGGGAGCGTCTGCAATCACAACAAAACACTTAGAACAAGACATGGCAACCTTAGCTAGGATTCAAGAGGATGACAGACATTAGTCAAGGTTCTGTGCAAACGACAAATATTGGCTAGGATTCTGTGCAGACGACAAAGTTTAGTCAGGGTTCTGTGCACAACACACGACAACATAAGTCGGGGTTCTGTGCAGACGATAAACATAAGTCAGGGTTCTGTGCAGACGACAAACTTTAGTGAGGGTTTTGTGCTGACGACAAACATTAGTCAAGGTTCTGTGCAAACGACAAATATTGGCTAGGATTCTGTGCAGACGACAAAGTTTAGTCAGGGTTCTGTGCACGACAACATAAGACGGCGTTCTGTGCAACGATAAACATAAGTCATGGTTTTGTGCAGACGACAAACTTTAGTCAAGGTTCTGTGCAGACGACAAACTTTAGTCAGGGTTTTGTGCAGGCGACATACTTTAGTCAGGGATCTGTGCAGACAACAAACTTTAGTCACCAGTTCTGTGCAGACGACAACATAAGTCGGGGTTCTGTGCAGACCACAACATAAGTCAAGGTTTTGTGTAGACAACAAACTTTAGTCAAGGTTTTGTGCATACGACAACATAAGTCGGGGTTAGATAGATAGATAAACTCTTTATTGTTCACACTACAAATTACATACGCAAGACACGATAAAATAGCTTAAAACTAGTGCAACAAACCAGTCAGGGTTTTGTGCAGACAACAAACTTTAATCATGGTTTTGTGTACACGACAACATAAGTCAGGGTTGTGTGCAAAAAGCCGCTATATTAATGTACTGTATTATACCTGTGTGTGAAAACAGCTAAGAGCCGCGTGAGTTGGTCCGCGTGTGGTGACGCCATAGCCAGTAGCAACGCTGAGTGACTGAGTGTTACCGCTTGCAACCACGTGCAAACTGACGCGCATCTGGAAATAAAAGGAAAACATTACATTTTATTTATATTTCTTCATTGATTGATGGTGACATCCCAAAATGAGAGGAGGCGCTCATTTCTGAAAAGAAGAATAAATTAGTATATTTGTTTTTTTTTCTTTTAATGGAAAATCGAGATCTTCAAACTGTTTTGTTTTTGAAGTGAAAACTTCTGTAGGCGCGTTGTGCACTTTTTGAGTGAACAAAAATCATGGAACTCGCGTCATCGTCACGTTATACCGTGTATTTTAAAACAGCTCCATCTCTTGTAGAATAGGTGAATTACTACTAAGTTTTCACTTCTGACGTGCAGTCCTATGAATGTCATTTTTTGTTATTCATATTAGTTTTTTACAAATATATTTTACAATACAACATTTTGTGTGATGAACATTTGTGTTTGTTCTATGTCTGGGTGTTAAAATCTATTTAAGTATGTATTTAAAAATATATATGTACGAGTATGTATATCAGACTCTGGCAGCCATATTACAAGCTTTGCTTAGTTTGGGGTCAGATGACCGTGTGTAAAAAAAAACTGGATTATGCAGAAAGGGTGTCCTAACCCGAAGGAGGTCTATACTACCCATAATTATGAACAACTTTTACTCTGAAATTGCAAAAAATATGTCAGCTGTTCCACAGATAATTGTCAATATACAAAAACAGACTGCATGAAAATGAAAGAACTGGACCAGGTGTTCCAGTGTTGTCGAATGTAAATGTCAATCTTTAACCAACTTCCATAAAGGAGGAAGTTCTCAATTCGAATGTTTTTTTTTTATTGTTACCTACTTTCGACTGGGTGAATAGATTTTGATGATTCTTTTTTATTTAAAAGCTGGTGCTTCCTGTGTGGTCCCATTTCAATTTGGTTCAGTTCTGACATTTTTATGAAGTCTGTTTTTTATATTGATATTTGATGTAGGTACAGGGTTAATACAGGTTAATACTCACATGGTAGTGCTCTTAGTAGCCATCTCCACGAGCTGTTCGAGCAGCAGAGGCACACACTCGGCAGGGAGCGCTGCCACCGTGCGACGGGCGACTCGCGCGTCATTGTTGTGCAGCACTAACTTCAGTATGCTGAAATATTAAAATTTGAACTAAATTTGACAGCTCTAAAAATTGATTGCCGAAATTTTAGTCCTGTCAAATTAGTTTAGTTTAGAGAATGGTACAACAGAATTGACCCCAATATTATGTCATTCAAGTAACCGAATTTTCTAGTTATATTGAACAAAACTACTGAACCAATTTTGATGAAATTTGAAACCAAGTAGAAAAAGTATCATCATCATTATCAGCCAGAAGACGTCAACTGCTGAACATAGGCCTTCCCCTTTAACCTCCAAACTGAACGACATCCTGCCAACTGCATCCACTGGATTGCGACAATGTCGTCGGTCCATCTAGTGGGAGGCCTATCTACGCTGCGTCTTCCAATTCGTGATCTCCACTCAAGAACCTTTCTTCCCCATCAGTCATCAGTTCTAATAATGATTAATGTAGTAAGTACCCTTTCAAATAAAAAAAATAATTCCAAATTAGATGTTAAGAGAACGTACCCATGCTATGTGACTCACTTTTTTTGAAGACCTCCCTCCTCCCTGAACTGGTCACGTAGTATGGGTATGTTCCCTATCCTCATTACGAAGAAGAAGATGCCAGTTCTTTACCTCTCGTCCTTGGAATGAAGTCCCTGCATGAGTAGCCTGGTGAGGTTTTGGTTCACGGCTCCCTGGGACCGTTCCTTCACGTCGAGGGACAGGTTCGCCAGCCGGTCTTCCATTGGCACTTCCACCTACAATAACACAAATTGAATTGATATACAACAGAATGGTGTTCACGTAGCGGCGATATGCGTCCTGGGGCTTACTTGTGGAATGGGCATTTTAACTGTCATCAACACCTTCATTTTTGCTCTACGATCACACATCCACAAAATCATTGTCATCAACACCTTTATTTTCGATCTACGATCACACTTCTACAAAACCATCTCAACAAATTTATTTCTGCTTACACATCTACAAAAGCACCTCAAAACCATCAACACCTTAATTTTTGCCCTACAGTCCCACATCCACAAATCAATTGTTGTCAACACTTTCATTTTTGCTCTGCAATCACACATCCAGTAAGCCATTGTCATCAACACCTTGAAACACCTTCATTTTTGCTCTACAATCACACATCACAGTTTCATTGTCATCAACCTTTATTTTCGATCTACGATCAAAGTTCTACAAAACCACCTCAATACCTTTATTTTCGATCTACGATCACACTTCTACAAAACCACTTCAACACCTTTATTTTCGATCTACGATCAAACTTCTACAAAACCACTTCAACATCTTTATTTTCGATCTACGATCAAACTTCTACAAAACCTCTTCGACACCTTTATTTTCGATCTACGATCACACATCTACAAAAAATGACAGCTATCTACATAATTTTTGCTCCGCAGTTCCACATACACAAAAATCACTGTCATCAACACCTTAAATTTGCCTCTGCAGTCACCCATCCACAAAAAATCACTGCCACAGCATAATATTTGTTCAGCGGTCACCAATACACTAAAAATATTATAGACAGGGCTTTAGTTTTAAAAATGACTGTGTGAACATCATTATCGTTTGTTACACATGTCACAAAAATTTGTCATCGGCACTTTATTTAGGTTCCGCGGTCACTATCCACAACAATGACTTCCTTTTACTTGGCTTAATTTTTCCTCTACGTAGAAAAAAAATATACTAACCTGCGCGCCCGGCGCGACCCGCTTTCTGGCGACTCCTCCCATAGGCTCGACGAAGGCAGCATTATTACTGTGGACGTCAGACCGGACTTTGTTGATCTCATTGTGCTGATGCTGCTTAGATTTCTTGGACTGCTTGCCGTCGCCTCGGATTAGTACTTGCGTCTTTGTTTTTAAGTCTGGCGTCTGAAAAATAAAATATACAGTTTACAACCGAGTTAAGTAACTAACATACCCATCGCTAACATCTTCTGTCTATGTATAATTATCCACTAACTACTCTTCAACCACGCAACTGATTTTGATGAGGTTTTCACCATCAGTAAGACAATTTTTCATGGAAGATTTATATTTATAATAACACCTTTTTTTTTTCTGATGACCGATGGGGAAGAAAGGTTCTTGAGTGGAGAGCACGAACCGGAAGACGCAGCGTAGGTAGGCCTCCCACTAGATGGACCGACGACATTGTGAGTCGCAGGCTTCCAGTGGATGAAGATGGCAGGATGTCGTTCAGTGTGGAGGTTAAAGGGGAAGGCCTATGTTCAGCAGTGAACGTCTTTTGGCTGATGATGATGAATTTTTTATGTAAATTGAAAAAATACATAACTTTGCAACCAAGTCGCCGATTTTTTTTACATGGCCTAAGTTCACATTTTTCCTCTTTTTTTTCTAAATTACACCCGTGCAAAGCCGGGGCGGTCGCTAGGTATTTATAATGCCGCAAAATCGCGGTAGTGTCAGGCTTTTTGTCCAAGGCTTGAGTGCAGTTCATTTTGGGAGGTGAATTTTGGAAGTCATACCACGAAATATTTTTGTACTAGTCTTGGTTCCGCACACCTCTAATACATGTTAAAATATACGTACAATTGTCTCAAAAGTCATAAGTGGTCCGTTGGAGTACCCCAGCAGTAGGTCTGCAGAGGCTTGAAGTCGACAGCATAGCAGCGGGATGGGGGAGGCTTCAGCTGTCGTCGCTTGCACTGTTACTGATGGTTTTAGAGGCTTTATTGATGACCTGTAGAAAAGTAATACGCTAATTGATTGGAGTTTTATTATTAAGAATAGAATAAAATAAAATTTATTGATAGCTCGACTATATATACAACATCTTAGTTTAAATACTACGAGCTGGCTATTACACCGATCTCGTCATATCAATAACCGGCCAAGTGCGAGTCGGACTCGCGGACAAAAGGTTCCGTACCATTATCTATAAAAAACGGCAAACAAACAAGTTTGTAATGGGGGAGCTCCCCTTTAATATTAATTTTATTTCAATTTAATAAAATAAAATTTTATTTGCAACTTTATCTGACAGTTCTTATTTAATAGATAAGTTCTTATTAGACACTGTTTTAAACTATCACGGTTGTTCACTAAAGTTAAATGATTATTTACGGGATATTTACCGTGGTAAGGTTGTGGAAGGAGCTCCCGATATTTCGGCGCAGTTACATGCACCATGTTCACGGGAAGACTGAAGAATGCGGGTGGTAGGTGAAAAAGTTCAAAGTTAGGTACAGCCAAAACGATCTACCCTCTTTCTTAGTCTTTTGCTACGGTTATCACTGGAACTCGAACTCGAACCTAAGTCTCGACAAAACACACTCACTGTATCACTGCGTATAGTATTTTGAACACATTTTGAACGCGGACTTTTATTTTTAAGGCAACCTAATACTGGATTCCACGCACTAGCGAGTTGAAAACCATCACCTCGATTGAAATTCTGGCATTTCGAGATTTCAATAGTTTCCTTTACCAGCCTTGGTATGTAGTGACGCTCGGTGGACAGGATTTCGGGATTATGAAATTCAATCCAGTGGTTAGGACCCGCGTCCAGCAGATGCTCAGCTATGGCAGATTTATGTCTCTCATTATTTTTGACTGCCTTAATGTGTTCCTTGATGCGGCATGAGACAGTTCGCTTCGTTCGTCCTATGTACGAACTTCCGCAGCTGCAGTTGATTTTGTACACCCCGGGATGCTGAAATGGAATCTTGTCCTTGGGGGAACGCAGACATTGCGCAATTCTCTTATAAGGAGTAAATATGGTCTTTATAGCATATTTGTCAAGTATACGACCTATTTTATCTGTGACTCCTTTTAAATATGGCTAAAAAGTCGGCTGTCGTTCCACTTTTGGTTTCATCTGTTTCTTTTTCGGTTTGGTCTTACCGATCTGAGCCTTGTAACCGTTCCTGCGTAACACGAGTTGTATGTGGGATAGTTCCTCGTCAAGGTGTTCAGCATCACACAGATCATAGGCCCGATTTGTTAGTGAACTGACCACCGAATTAAGATGCCGGGGATGATGGTGAGAGGTAGCATGCAAGTAAAGGTCTGTGTGCGTCGGTTTTCTATATACTGTGTGGCTCAGAGACCCATCTTCTCTCGCTGTTATTCGAACATCCAGGAAAGGCAACACTCGATCTTTCTCAACTTCTGCTGTAAACCGCATAGCATGATGAACACTGTTTAAATGTTCCAGGCATTTGCTAACTTCTGTTTCACCGCCCTTAAGTATGCAGAAGACATCATCTACGTATCTCTTCCAGCACTTGATTTCTACGGGACAGGTGGAGATAGCCCGGTCTTCAAAATGTTCCATCCACAGATTAGCAACTACGGGGGCCACTGGACTACCCATTGCTACTCCATCTATCTGCAGGTAAAACTGGCCTTTATATAAGAAGTAACTGGCGGATAAACAGTGTTCCAGCAGTTTGGCGTGTTCCATCGAAATGTTGTTGTCAGACAGTTTCTTTTTTATTACCTCTAAGCATTCCAGTACCGGTACCTTCGTAAATAGAGATTCGACGTCAAAACTGACCATAATCTCATCACTTTCTACCCTAGTCTGCTTCAAAAGACTCACTAGATGTCTAGAATCTTTCACAAAAGATGACGTCTGACCTGTCAGTCCCTGAAGTACGCGTGAGACTTGTCGCGCCAGGTCACAAGTAGGGGAATCAATTTGGCTGACTATTGGCCGCAGCGGCACATCTCTTTTGTGGATTTTGGGCAAACCATACATTTTCGGTGGCTGTGAAGTTCTGGGTCGTAGGAGCTCCTACGTTCCGAAGAAACTCCTACGTTCCTACGTTCTGAAGAAGCTCCTACGACCCAGAACTTCACAGCCACCGAAAATGTATGGTTTGCCCAAAATCCACAAAAGAGATGTGCCGCTGCGGCCAATAGTCAGCCAAATTGATTCCCCTACTTGTGACCTGGCGCGACAAGTCTCACGCGTACTTCAGGGACTGACAGGTCAGACGTCATCTTTTGTGAAAGATTCTAGACATCTAGTGAGTCTTTTGAAGCAGACTAGGGTAGAAAGTGATGAGATTATGGTCAGTTTTGACGTCGAATCTCTATTTACGAAGGTACCGGTACTGGAATGCTTAGAGGTAATAAAAAAGAAACTGTCTGACAACAACATTTCGATGGAACACGCCAAACTGCTGGAACACTGTTTATCCGCCAGTTACTTCTTATATAAAGGCCAGTTTTACCTGCAGATAGATGGAGTAGCAATGGGTAGTCCAGTGGCCCCCGTAGTTGCTAATCTGTGGATGGAACATTTTGAAGACCGGGCTATCTCCACCTGTCCTGTAGAAATCAAGTGCTGGAAGAGATACGTAGATGATGTCTTCTGCATACTTAAGGGCGGTGAAACAGAAGTTAGCAAATGCCTGGAACATTTAAACAGTGTTCATCATGCTATGCGGTTTACAGCAGAAGTTGAGAAAGATCGAGTGTTGCCTTTCCTGGATGTTCGAATAACAGCGAGAGAAGATGGGTCTCTGAGCCACACAGTATATAGAAAACCGACGCACACAGACCTTTACTTGCATGCTACCTCTCACCATCATCCCCGGCATCTTAATTCGGTGGTCAGTTCACTAACAAATCGGGCCTATGATCTGTGTGATGCTGAACACCTTGACGAGGAACTATCCCACATACAACTCGTGTTACGCAGGAACGGTTACAAGGCTCAGATCGGTAAAACCAAACCGAAAAAGAAACAGATGAAACCAAAAGTGGAACGACAGCCGACTTTTTTGCCATATTTAAAAGGAGTCACAGATAAAATAGGTCGTATACTTGACAAATATGCTATAAAGACCATATTTACTCCTTATAAGAGAATTGCGCAATGTCTGCGTTCCCCCAAGGACAAGATTCCATTTCAGCATCCCGGGGTGTACAAAATCAACTGCAGCTGCGGAAGTTCGTACATAGGACGAACGAAGCGAACTGTCTCATGCCGCATCAAGGAACACATTAAGGCAGTCAAAAATAATGAGAGACATAAATCTGCCATAGCTGAGCATCTGCTGGACGCGGGTCCTAACCACTGGATTGAATTTCATAATCCCGAAATCCTGTCCACCGAGCGTCACTACATACCAAGGCTGGTAAAGGAAACTATTGAAATCTCGAAATGCCAGAATTTCAATCGAGGTGATGGTTTTCAACTCGCTAGTGCGTGGAATCCAGTATTAGGTTGCCTTAAAAATAAAAGTCCGCGTTCAAAATGTGTTCAAAATACTATACGCAGTGATACAGTGAGTGTGTTTTGTCGAGACTTAGGTTCGAGTTCGAGTTCCAGTGATAACCGTAGCAAAAGACTAAGAAAGAGGGTAGATCGTTTTGGCTGTACCTAACTTTGAACTTTTTCACCTACCACCCGCATTCTTCAGTCTTCCCGTGAACATGGTGCATGTAACTGCGCCGAAATATCGGGAGCTCCTTCCACAACCTTACCACGGTAAATATCCCGTAAATAATCATTTAACTTAAGTTCTTATTAGCTTAACCGGACATTCTGAACCTATGACCTATGACTATTTAAGACTTTCTTACCCATTAAGCATTTGTCCATAATAATGCACAACACCGCTCCTCGTAGCGGCAACCAAGTTCAACCTCATTACACCTTCCTCCTCTTTCAAATCCACGTCCACCGTCTTCGGAGCATCTTCCAACACAAAGTTATACGACGCGTTCGTGACTACCGGAACATCTGTCAAAGATTTCCGTTGTTCGGAGAATGATTTCTTCCGTTTCTTTTTCGTTGGGCTCTGGTCTCCGTTGATTTGAGGCTCGAGTTCTTCTTTGATGGTGACATCCCAAAACGAGAGGAGGCGCTCATTTCTGCAAATTAAGAATAAATGATTACATTAGTGTTTTTTTCTTTTAATGGAAAATCGAGATCTTATCTTCAAACTAATTTGTTTTTGAAGTGAAAACTTCTTAAGGCGCCTTAGAGCACTTTTTGAGTGAACAAACATCATGGAACTCGCGGCATCGTCACGCTGTACCGTATATTTTAAAACAGCGCCATCTCTTGTAGAATAGGTGAATTACTACTTAAGTTTTCATTTCTGACGTGCAGTCCTATGACTGATGTTTTTTTATAGAATAAGCTGCAAACAAGCTTCGGGCCACCTGATGGTAAGCGGTCACCGCTGCCTATAGACACCTACAAGACCCGGGGCATTGTCAGTGCGTTGCCTAACTTTGAAGACTCTATTCACCCCTCGTTTGAAGCAGTCCAAATTATACTTTGAAGCAAAACCCGAAGGTGGTAAGCCACAGGTACGTGACAGAAACAGTCGATTAAATCTGTTTGTAATGCCATAGATACAGGTTTACGCGGAAAAGGTGTACTGAGCCGAAAGGGGGCTAAAGTACCCCGTCATTATGAACTATTTTTACTATGGTATCAACCCTGAAATCTCGAAACAAATGTCAGCAACAATTTTTTTTTCACTGTTATAGATTTGCGTATAGAAATCACCCCTTGCAAGTTGATATATACGAGCTTATATTACGAATACCTTAACATCTGAAAGATATTGCTTATAGCAATAAAACCGCCAGTTGTCTACTAGTTTTAACCGGGTTCAAAAAAGGAGGATGTTCTATAATCCAGTTTGTTTTTTAATGTATGTTCACCGATTTCTCCGCGAATTATGAACTGATTTTGACAATTCCTGTTTTGTTTGGTAGGCCATACTTCAGAGGTGGTCCCATATAAATTTCATCAAAATCTGTTTAGTAGTTTGGTTTTTAAATCAAAATAACTGAAAAAAATATGTCATCCAAGTAATCGAAATTGCATATTTACTAATATTGGAGTCAGTTTTTTTAATTTGATAATTAATAAGTCTTTCAGTGCAGGTATTTAATTTCTGGTGTGTACAATAAAGACAGGCCCCTCTTTCCAACTAGGCACTCTGAGCACTTGCCTAGGGCCCCGCAATCGATGGGGCCCCCGTAGTTCCTGCCAGATCACCAAACAATAACCAATATTTTTATTACCGAAAAACATATTTATTTATTTCGAATAAATCAAAGGATAATACCTGACTTCTCTTTCTTCCGAAAACAGTGCTCAGTCAAGGTCATTTTCCATTGGCCCCATTTTCCTACTGTGCCCAGGGCCTCCAATAGGTTAAAGACGGCCCTGAATAAAGAGTGTGAACTTCACCACTCTTGTGACGAGACGAGCAAAGTCGCTCGCCTGATGGCTCTTCACGCTTGCCCATAACAGCTCAACACCACTCAGAATTTTGAACTTCAACAGTTCAAAACCCTGGATGGCAATGCACTGCGCTCGTCACCCCGAGATATAAGATGTCAAATCTCTGTGTGCCCTGTAATTTCGCTGGATTGAAACATTGCCCTTCAATTCGGAATACAGTAGTGTTTGTACACTACTGCTTCGCGGTTGAATAACTGGCAAAGGTGTGGTACTTCCCCTGCAAAAGAGTCCTACTACTATAAAAAAAAAATAACTTACTGTGAGCCTTCTATGAGCCAGGAATGATCATTAAGTGTGGCAACAGCCAGAACTGCAGTCTGTGACGCATTGTGTCCCAGCGTTTTGATCACAGTGGCACTGCCAGAGTGCAGTCGCCATAAGCGTACCTGCCATGACGCCGTGACGAGGTACCGAGCACTTGTTTCCTGAAAAATTTGGCCATTTAGAATAAAATACCTGTGAAGGATTCATCCATGTGGACAAACCCTCAGGGGCTCAATACGAAATGACTGAGATTCGAACGAAATCCCATATGAAGATTTACTCGTATTACATTGCCAAACTGCCAGTTACACACTGCCAGGTACAATTACAAAACCAGACAGATCCGGACAAAGGTCTTAAAGTCCAAAACAAACAAATCCGGATAGATGGTGACCCTATCCATGTATTTTCAAAGGTGTAACGCACTGATAGAGCAGAGGATTAAAATATTTTCTAGATCTGTCCGCTTTATTATTTTATACACATCATCAGCCAACAGAATATTATTTTATACACAGAGTAGCAACTTTAATAGCATCTACCTTAATATTTGTAGCTAAATGAAAACAATTTTAGAACTTTTCCCATTAAAAACTCTAAAGGTTTTGATCAGGTCACTGCACAACCGACTTTCTTTCAGATATTTCCAAAGTTTCTGACTTGAACAGGGTCCTAATAGGCTTGTGTCCTGATTTTTATTTAACAGATAGAATATTAAAAAAGCTGATAATAAAAAGAGCCCATCAACGAAAACAAAAATAAAATTTATGTAAAAATAAATAAGTTATAAATAATAATTTTAGAGGTTTCTAATGTGATGTCGTAAATAAACACATATTTTGCACCTACATTGCAAGCTCTGGCTGCACCCTATGAGACAGATCAAAATAATGTACTACAGTATTGTACACCTTAAAAAGGTCTACAAAAAAGTCCACAATGGTATATATCTATCTCTTACCTGAAGCAAACCGAAACCCACACATATTTCTACCGGGTTACTCGGAAAGTATGTACTAAGCCGAAAGAGGTCCATAGTACACATCATTACAAATATTTTTTACTATGGGACCAAACCTGAAATCGCACACAAAAGAATCTGTTGTTCAATACATTGTCCAGTGTGAACGACTGTTTTCTATGGAACAGCGGTTATTTATTTTGCTATTTCAGAATTGCTACCATGAAATGTAAAAGCTGTTTATAATGACGGGTACTATGGATCCCTTTCTGCGTAACCCAGTAACTAGTGCAATAATGTTGGCTTATTACACGTCTGTGTATATATAGTACAGTACCAATAATGAAATCACTTACCAAGCTGTGTGGTACAATCTTGATCGCACTTATAATGTTTCCTTGTTTACTCTTATTTTCTACAGCTACATTGAAACTATTTCTAACACTGGCTGTTTGTAGGTCCCACTCTACCACTATGTTCTCTCTTCCGCAACAGCTGTACAGACCATACTTTCTATGCCAGTCTATGGCACTGATTTTGCTTTTTTTCGCTTGCTGTAATACAACTTGAATTTTCGCCTCGGCCACGGAGTACACGAGCACTTTTCCATTAGTAGTCCCTAAGGCGACGCACTGTGACTCAGTTTCGCTGATACTTGCTCTATTTTTGCCTTGTTTTCGTGTTTGGCCCTGGAAAGCAAGTTTTGAGGTTAGGAATGTATTTACATTTGCAAATGTTGTTATTAGTTGTACTGTGATTTTAAGATGTAAGTCGATAGAATTGTAGTATTCTAAGCCAGGTTTTTTATAATTTATATAGGTACATGTGAAGAAATGTAACCAAAACCACGTGTTGATACTCACTGCGTTTTGTGCAACCGTTATCCACTGTAAACAAGTGGGTGGTGCGGCTAAATGTAAATCTGGCGTGTACTCCTGTTTTAGGGTACTGGTTTCTGTGTCCCATATCTTCAAGCGGCCGTCTGCTGAGATGGTAGAATAATATTTTCCGTCTTCAGAGAACGCTGCCTCTGCCATGTTTCATGTCGCGTACCAAACTGACACTTGACATTGACAAGTTAACAACAAAAGTAAATCCGTTCCGTTTCACCAAATGTCGTGTAGAACAGAGCTTCTGCAAAATAATGTCCTATCGGCATCTTATCGGGCTGGCATGCGCGCGGTGACAAACTTTTGTCGCCTCTTTTTATCGTGCCAAAGCGAGATAGTTGTATATAGAACCATAAGTAGTTAACAGACATGACGGATTTGGCTGACGAACCGCCGTCTGACCAACGGGAGAGAAAGAGAAAATTTTGTGGTTCATCAACCATGTTTACGTGTCTGTTACGGCTAATAGGCAGTAGGCACCTTGCCACATTCTCGCTCGACAAAGTGAAGACAAGATTTTGTAGCGGTGCGCATGCTAGCCCAGCTGGTCACCATTTTTAATAGGATTTATTACAGGATTATTTTTAGCACACCTAAAACCTATCGCAGTCAGCTTCCCTATATCATACCTGACAATTTTTGTTTCATGACTTATCACATAACTTAACTTAGTTCAAAAAATAATAATTTCTAATATTTATATATTTATTTTAATATTTTTTTAAAGAAAGTTGCGGGTCTTAAAATTTTTTGCTTAGGCTCTCGCATTTATTTTTATATTCTGCTATTCAGGGCGGAGAGAAATCCAACAATCAAAGATCATAGATATCGGTCCAGCCGTTCTTGAGTAAAAAATAGTGTAGATAACCACGACTTTGTTAATATGGGTATAGATAATAAGCATTGATTTAAGTAAATTTAGAACTGTTATTGTAATATAGACTTTCATTTTAGACGCTGTGATGGGTTGATGGATTAAAGGAAAAAATATCTATACTATACAAGGACGTTTTAAAAATCCTTTGTTCAAGATACCTATTATATAGTAATTTTTAAACTTTCGCGATTTGAACACATGTTTTTTTTATATTTGTCGGGACTTATCGCGCAATATTAAATATAGGTAACATGGTCGAAACGTCGAGCGAAAGGTATCTATTATTTTTTTACCTATATTTAATATTGCGCGATAAGTCCCGATAAATATAAAAAAACATACCTATTATATATCTTATCTTTCAAATCTGCGTAGTTTGAAATTAAATGTCAAAAAACAATGTTGCTAGTGACTTTTTAATAAATAATGTAAGAAAATAAGGTATAGGATTGTATCAATCAATCCAATTATGAGGAAAAACTTCAATTTCATTTATTAATACTTTTAACCCATTAACCCAAGAAACGTGTACGATAAACACATAAACACAAACACATAAAGAAAGCCAAAGAGAATATAAGAAAGCGTATTATAGATAAAATATATTTCAATGTTACCATCTCAATAAAATTATCATGAACATTCAATCACGAAAAAAAAAACAGTTTAATTTTAGACGTCACAAACACCTGTCATGTTTTGACGTTTTAATACTTAACACCCAGATTTTTTTCTTTAGTTTTGATTGAGTTTGTCCGTGATCGCGAATGTAGGCGGATCTCTACAATAATTTTTAGTTTTAGTGCTCTCGTTCTACTTTTCGAAAGTGCTTCTTTGTTATTTTTAATTTACACGCTTGTCGCTGCGAACGGTTATTAAAAAGTGATGTGAAACAAAGGCAGTACACGCGATATTGCTTTGGTTTGTGATATGATGTCACTATTATTTTGCGTGAATCCTTGAAAACATGAGTGGTAGTGTCGAAGCGGATGTTTCCAGCCCTCTGTCCGACGGGCAGAGCACGCTGGATCCCACCATATCGAAGTCTTCCACCGACAGCCAGAGTTCTAAAACTGAGGACATTGGGGTAGGTCAGGATGATAAATCGGAGCCCAGCACTCCGAAGCCTCATCCAATGGCGTTCACCGTCGACTTTGGCGAAGCGAAGCCTTGTGACAACCGAAGACTGGAGGAATTAGCAAAGAAATCGCAAGCGCGACACCAAAGAGTGCAGTCGATGTCTGCCAGCTTTACCCGCACCAGTCCTGCCTCTCAGCGGCCGCCAATGAGCGCCAAACTGCCCCGAAAAGCTCAAGGTTACAACTCAGAAGGCTACTTTTCATCCGACCAAGAAGATAGTGGCCTTTCTAACTCCATTAGGAATAGAGCGCAGAATATTACGAGTCCTGGGTCCAACCGTCACTTCAAATCACCTGATATTCTCCAGCCTAAACGTACGTCCAAAAGCCCTATAGTTGATAGCATAATGTCTAGAAGCGACAACTTTACTCTAAATCCTAGACACGGTTTAAACTTACCTTTGAGGAGCAATTCTTATGTGAAAGACGTTATATATCAGCCGAAGAGTGTCGCGGACATAATAGACCAGAGTCCCGAAGTCTTACTAACTGATATTTCAAGTCCTGAGCTAGATATACTCACACCTGATAATGGTCTTTCAACCCCAGAGCTGAAAAGTCCGTCTCGTAAAAGCCGAGCATCTCCTGATACACCAGACTTGTTTAAAAAGTGTATTGTTAATGAGCCCTTGTACATAGACGATGATATTGACAGACAGTCAAATTCGTCAGCTGGTACGTACACAATTGAAGGAGACAATTACACGGAAGAGCAGAAAGCAAGAATGAGTATAGACAGAAATTTCGCTAATGCATCCTGTTCAAAACCTGAACAAAATGAAAGAGACCCGGAACTAATATTTGACTATTCAAAATGCGTCATTACTAAAGAACCTAGAAGAGACATCGCCTTACGTAGTCCCCTATCAACAAATAAGACTCTCGACATCCCCAAAGTCTCCAAAGACAAAAATGTCTTAGAAATTTCCTGTTGTTATGAATCTCCGACTGAAAATGACTTAGCTGCTCAAACGTCAAAACAAATTAAGTCAACTCGGAGTTATTTGGAAAAGATTAAAAACCGTGTGAGGACTATAACGGAGAAAACATTTGCTAAATCTCCTCCAAAGGAACTTGAACATGACGCTGATGTTGGTAGCTTCACATCTGTTACAACATCAGGTGTTCTGAGTTGCTCTAAGGCACCCCCGAAAGTCAATATCCCCGTACGAAGACGTTGTAGCCTAACAAAATCTGAGATCGACCAAACGGACTACGTCCATCGCATTGCTAGAGAGTCGTCAGTTCCAATTGACTACTTGCAAAGAATGAACAGAGATTCATCTGTAGAATACCTTCAAAGGTTATCAAGGGAGTCATCGGTACCCGTATCATTACCAAGTTCAAAGTCGCCGTTTGACAATGCCAAATTTGAAAGTACGGCTTTGAGGCATGTTCAAAGAGCAATGAGGAATGATAGTGGAGATATGGGGAGTGTTTCTACAGAATTAGCACCAGACCAGGTGGTTGGAAAGTTGTCGTACTTGAGTATTAACAGGTGCAAAGGTGACAAGACATGGATTCAGGATTGGGCGGACAGTGTGAAGAAGTATAATAATGTACTTGGGCAGGATGACGTTGATGAGAGACCACCGATCAGTCCAAGGAACCTGCCGGGACGAAGTAAGTATACTTTAAGTTTTTTTACTGTAGTAGGCCTGTTTTAATGTTTCATGCATTACAAACTAGCTGTGCCCCATGGTTTCACTCACGTTATATACCTCCTTGAAGCAACCTGCTTTGTAACGATAGCAACCTCCTTTTTTTCCTGTGATGAAGTGCTAATGTATAGACTTTAATTCTAACCTTTCCATACATCACAGATCTACTACCTACCATACATAATGTATGAGAAAATGTTTTTCCTTTTTTTTATGGGTGTTCCCCAATAGTTACAATCTAAGTGTGTTCAAATCATGAGTGAAACGGTTTCTTCTTGGCAAGCGTACTCCATCATAGACTGCATCATTGCTTAGTATCAGCCAAGTTGGCGGTCAAACGCAAGCCTATAATTGAATGTTTGTCACACAAATTCTCCTTTCTTTGAAACCGTAATTTATCAAACACCATTTATCATGAACAAATATCAAATACCGCTAAGAACTGAGTTCCCAAAACCCAAATTCCGAGCCATTTGTTTACCTAAAACTCATTAGGCAATTGTAGCACAAACAAAAACCTTTTGAGAACTTGGGAGCATGTTTTTTTTAAACCATATCATTAGAACATTATTGGCTCTTAACTTTTAAACGGCTGAACAGTTTTTGATCAAACATAACTAAGAAACACTACAATGAAACGTGCTTTTTAACCGACTTCCAAAAAGGAGTGAGGTTCTCAATTCGAGTATTTTTTGGTTTTTGTTTGTTACCTCAGAACTTTCAACTGGGTGAACTGATTTTGATGATGCTTTTTTTATTTGAAAGCTGGTGCTTCCCGTTGATCCCATTTCAATTCAGTCCTGAAATTTTTATGAAGTCGGTTTTTTATATTGATGTTTATATTGACAGCCGTTGTGGAAAAACACAGACAAAATATCATACATATTTGTTTCGCTGTGGGCCAAAAACACATCTGAAAATGTTATTATTATTTTTAAAGATTGGTGTCTTCTCTCCGTTCCTCTCCATTATAAAAGTCAGAAAAAAAGAATTATTCTCAATATAAAAATACGACTTCATCAGAACTGGACCAAATTGAAATGGGACCAAAAGCATCAGCTTTCGAATAAAAAAAGAATCATCAACATCGGTTCACCCAATACAAAGTTCTGAGGTAACAAACATTAAAAAAAGTCGAATTGATAATCTCCTCCTATTAAAAAGGCAGTCAGTTTCTTCAAATTTTCCTTGTCCAGTGCAAATCTGAACCGTTGCATTAATGTCCTCATTTTAGCTAAAAACAAACAACGCCATGAAAGACGAAGTCCCCTAAGATAAGCCCCTATCTCCTTTATCTCTGGCCATTCAGTAAGATTGCATTACAGATATGCTCTACAATAAGGCACTGTAATACTGACAGATAAGACCCATTATCCTGCTATCAGGTGATTACAATGCATCTCTTACGAGTAGTTAAATGAGTCAGAGACCTATAAACCTTGTTTATTAGGTATTGTTTGGGAGAAATCTAGTGCTTGACGTTCTATGTGGTATTCAAGAAGGTTATTATAAAAAATATTAAGGTGATACGTTTCATGTTTCGCGGGAAATTCAAATTTCAAACAGTATTTTTGTCCTGGTAACTAGGCCGGGTAATTATTGTGAAATGTTAAGTTTATCGTTAAGTTTATTACAAACAGTAGGTCTATTCCGATGAACATCGTTTTAATGATGTGGCTTTTGAACTACGCCTGTCGAAATAAACCTACTTTTTAATAAACTATTAGGTGGGCTAATAGTGACGAAGCAGTTCACTAACAGTACATAAAATAACCCATATTTATGTACATAATCAATTCAAAAAGCAGAATAAATCATCGCTAGTCCATAAAATCACAATAACAGTGTTTTAAATGCCACCCACTGCCTCTAGCTGTCCACCTGACAGAAAAAAAAGCTACAGAGAGACCCTTTCTTGCGCGTAGACGCGACAAAGGTAGAATATGGTAGGGTGAATCGGCCGGTTTACGATCAGTTAGTCAATATGTCGCCTTTAAAGTAACATAAGTTATAAAATCAACGCATTGTAGAGTAGGCATCGGCTTACACAGATAAAAAAACCTTCAATTAATCTAATAAGCGTATTTTTTTCAGTGTCTTTATGTATCTTATGTTATTTAATCATGAATTATCGAAAAGTACGTTTTTTTTAGTTCACGATCACCTTACGTCATTTTACGTTCACAAGTTTTTGCCAGTTTACGATCATTGAAAACCACTGAAAAAAAAACTTTATGCTATGAAATTAAAGTCGAAATAGTGTTGAAGTACTTTATTCATAAAAAAAAAAAACAACCAAGTATAGAGATAGGACTAAGCTACTATAATAATTCTAATATTCATTAAAATCAAATTATTATGTTATGTTCTGGTATGTTAAGTTGTTGTTAATTTTTTTGTTGTTGTAATGTTTGTGTCTGTATTTTGTTCATCATCAGCCACAAGACGTCCACTGCTGCACATAGGCCTCCCCCTTTAACTTCCACACTGAACGATAACCTGCCATCTGCATCCACTGGATGCCCGCGACTCTCACGATGTCGTCGGTCCATCTAGTGGAAGGCCTACCTACGCTGCGTGTTCCGGTTCGTGGTCTCCACTCAAGAACCTTTCTTCCCCATCGGTTATCGGTTCCTCGAGCGATGTGGCCTGCCCATTGCCACTTCAACTTGCAGATTTTAATAGCTATGTCGATGACTCTGGTTCTTTCTCGAATATCCACGTTTCGGGTTCTATCGCGCAAAGAAACTCCAAGCATAGGTCTCTCCATTGCCCGTTGTGTGACTCTCCGAGTTTCTCCAAAAAGCCAACAGTTAAGGACCACGTCTCAGTACCATATGTCATCACTGGCAACACACATTGGTTAAAGACCCTTGTCTTTAGGCACTGTGGTATCTTGGACAAGAAGATTTCACGCAATTTCCCGAACGCTGCCCATCCGAGTTGGATCCTTCGGCAACCTCTTTGCCTAAGTTGGACTTTCCTAACTGAACAATCTGTCCAAGATAGGTGTAATGTTCAACAAATTCGAGAGTATCGTTCCCAACAACTACCGGTATGGGTACAACATGGACATTGGACGTGATTTTTGTCTTATCTATGTTCATTTTAGGACCCACCTGTTGAGAAAGGCTACTGAGGTCGCTGAGCATCGTATTGAGGTCCTCCAGCGACTCTGCCATCAGCAAAACGAAGGTGAGTGATGTATTCGCCATTAATGTTGATGCCCAATCCGTTCCAGTCCAAAAGCTTGGAAACGTCCTCCAATGCTTTCGTGAACAGTTTTGGAGAGATAACATCTCACTGTCTCATGCCTTTCTGCAATTAGATTGGTTCCGTGCTCTCGTCCTGTAATCGGATCAACATGGTGGCGTTTCTATACAAACACTTCAGTATTTCGATATACCTATAGTCGATATAACGCTGGAGGGACTGCAATACTGCCCAGGTCACGATTGAATCGAAGGCTTTTTCATAGTCCACAAACGCTAGACATAATGGCCGATTATACTCCTTAGTCTTCTGTATAATCTGGCGGAGCGTGTGTATGTGGTCTATGGTGCTCCAGCCTATACGAAAACCGGCTTGTTTGGGAGGCTGGAAGTCATCAAACCTTTTTCGAGACGGTTCGTAATGACCCTGGATAACAACTTGTACACATGGCCCAGGAGTGAGATAGGTCTATAATTATTCAATAAGGTGTTGTCACCTTTTTTGAAGAAGAGCAGCACCACACTCTTGTGCCATGCTTCAGGCGTAGTATCTTCGAGTATGACGGAATTAAACAACTTCTAGAGGACTAAAAGTACCGGTTTTCCACCTGCTCTCAGTAGTTCTGTCGTGGTTCCGTCCTCACCCGGCGCCTTGTTGTTAAGCTGTTTCAGAGCCATTCTAATCTCGCACAAGCTGATATCTGGGATGTCCTCAGTGTAATGTCGCTGTCTGGTCAGTTTAGCTTTCTTGTCCTGAGCTGTACTGACAATAGGCTGTCGTGTCGAGGTGTCCAACTGTCCGTAAAACCTCTCGAGCTCTCTCAGAATCTCCGGCTTTGACGAAATGGTACTGCCATCCTCGATCTTCAGCTTCGTCATTTGGCTTTTTCCAATAGACGAATTCTTTGCGAACACTTTTTTTAATGTTACGTGAACGAGTTTGTTTACGATCATACTTTGCTTACCACATCTCATCGTGGTCGTAAAATATTCAATTCTCGATCACCTAAATTAAAATCGACGGACAATTTTTTTACATGATCGCTAACTAGTCAGTAAACGATCACATAAAACTGATGCTTTTGTATGGAAAAGAAGTAAAAATCGACAACAGGCTGTTTCCCGATCACCTTAATTTTTATCACTAAAACGCTTTTACATTACTGGTAATTGTTCATATTAGGCTGATCGCCAACTGACACATAAATAAAACACGTTATTAAAGATCTAAACAAATGATAATGTTCCCGCCAACAACATGCAATATACTAGAAAAGCTCAACAAAGATTTGACCAAAACCACCCGTTTACGATCAGGTGATCGTGAAAAGAAAGTTCCTTAGTTTTACACCGTCCATGGCGATCACCTTATATTTTAATGAATTAATCATTTCTCTCCGTTAAATGTTAGATTAGAAGATATTATGATTATATTTTTATACTACAAACATAACATCAATGCGTAAACTGTACTAAAACATGTTTTACTTACGATTCGATGATTGTTTCTCACTATTTTTTTCGTAAGTTTTTGCTTCAAAATCCGCGCACGCACACTAGCTCGTAGTCATCGGCTTACTGATCGAAAACTAACGTATTTGGTTGGTGAAATAGGTGATCCAAAAAAAAGGGATAGGCAATGCTAGCATTTTCAAGCAAAATTAACGCTTACTTTGCATTAATACGGCTATTTTTGGAAGTTTTTTCAAAAGTGATCGAGAGCAGGAGGTGATCGGTGAATGGGCCGATTCACCCTACGTCTGTTTTTTTTACCGACTTCCAAAAAGGAGGAAGTTATCAATTCGACTGATTTGATTTTATATATATATATATTTAAATATGATCGTTACCTCAGAACTTTCGACTGGGTGAACCGATTTTGATGATTCTTTTTTTATTTGAAAGCTGGTGCTTCTCGTGTGATCCCATTTCAATTTGGTCCAGTTCTGAAATTTTTATGAAGTCGGTTTTTTTATATTGATAATTATTATAGATTAGGAGTTCCTTAGTTTGGCGCTCCCTTGTTCGTGGTTATTGAAAACAGGCGTAATGGTTTGCCACCGTCTAAACTTATACATCTTTCCTTTCAATAGTCTGTGTTTAGGAATCGTAGGTAGGCAACCCAATGGCTATGATCCTTTTTAGGTCACAGCCTTATGTTGACTCACTGACCCACACTAGAATATTCCGCAGCAGATGGTAAATTATATCACGTATTAAGTAGACGTCGATATGATAGGTACATAAAGATGTTTTCGCACCTATAACGAGTTTAACGTCTCCTTGAGTGATCTGGATGTGTTTAATGATTAATTATATTTTAAACAATTAAAATTATTATTATTTATTATTATTTATTATTTTAATTATATATATTTTTTTTTTTTTAGAGTCTTAAACTATCACGGTTGTTCACTAAAGTTATATGATTATTTACGGGATATTTACCGTGGTAAGGTTGTGGAAGGAGCTCCCGATATTTCGGCGCAGTTACATGCACGATGTTCACGGGAAGACGGGGAGATGTATCGGGAGCTCCTTCCACAACCTTACTATAGTAAATATCCCGTAAATAATCATATAACTTTAATTCTATTTTGTTTTTAAAAACAGATCTTTATCTGTTATTTTTTTCACCATCGGAAAGTAGAGATTTAAACGAACAGAAAACATACCAACTTTTTGAAAAAAGCTGATATTTTGATAGGTTCTTTTTTCCATAGGACTTTTAGTTTTTCCGGAAATCGAGAAAAACCGTTTTTTAACC
The DNA here is from genome assembly GCA_949125355.1 of Agriopis leucophaearia. NCBI lineage: Eukaryota > Metazoa > Arthropoda > Insecta > Lepidoptera > Geometridae > Agriopis > Agriopis leucophaearia. The sequence goes on from OX421287.1 coordinate 2,403,351, forward strand.
CTTAAAAACTCATCCCCATCCCCTTCCTGACCTCAGATCGCCCGTAAATTATTTTTCCTTTCATTTTTATAATATTCCCCTCCTTTTCTAATGGGTTTCATCCTACTATTATTTTTTTTGGTTTTAAAAATTATCGACCCTGGTCTACAAAGTCACACCCACTTTTCGTGTCAGTAACATTTTAGTGTGTTAGCTAACACGAAAACATGCCGCAGCAGACCCGGCTTTACTAGAGACAAGTAGTTATAAATATTATTTATATGTTCATTCGATTATCTAGTTTAAGTGTCTAACCACTTATATGGCAAATGTTATATACGCCTGTAAAAGGTGTTCATATCAGAGGCATGTCAAAAAAATGTAATAAAAAATTTGTAATACGAAAAAAAGATAATCAATTTATTCGACATTAAATAAATATATATGAATGTATATCAGTCTCTGGCAGCCATATTACAAGCTTTGCTTAGTTTGGGGTCAGATGACTGTGTGTGCAAAAATGTTCCATATATTTATTTATTTAAACATCTGGAACATCTGGGACATCATTGCATACATGGTCATCTGACCCCAAACTAAGCAAAGCTTGTAATATGGCTGCCAGAAACTGATATACGTACATATATATTTTTAAATACATACTTAAATAGATATTAACACCCAGACATAGAACAAACACAAATGTTCATCACACAAATGTTTGTCCTAGATGGGAATCGAACCCGTGCCCTCAAGCGCAGTAAGCAGGTTCACTTCCAACTGAGCCACCGGGGCAGTCTATAATACAAAACACCTTATATCTAATGAACACAAATTATTGTCGAATGGGTCCATCTCGGCATTAATGCTGAAAGTCAAAGACTATCAGCGCCGGTTTTCAGATGGACCCTAATATGTTCACTGTTGGCGTATCTCAGTAAATGAATAAACAAATAGGTATTTTTATACACTTCAAAAGGCGTACAACAACAATACAATTAAATAAACACTACCATATGATATACAGTGTAAACTCTTTATAACGAAACTCAAGGGATTGAGCATTTTTTGTCGTTATATGGAGTGAACAAAAAAACAACCAAATTAACAAGAATTTCGTCAACACTAATCGCTTTCCGTTTACTGGCCATGTTAACAGTTTCAAAGTAGGTTTACGACTGATAATACGATAGGTACCCAGTATGCTTGGTCGAAGACCATCACTTCCGAGAAAACAATGCGTCATACTGCACGTGTTCAAGGCAATTAAGGATAACAAAAGCTAGACCGACCGCGGATGTTTCGGAGCTTCAAAGTCTTTTGTTACCTGATAACATAACATAAACAATAATACCGATAATAAATATTTACTCTCTAAAAATATGAACACATTTCTTCGTAATAGAGAATGGCGTATCGCTATAAAGGGTGTTTCAATATGTGGGTTTTAACGCAAACCAACCAAGTTGGGCTCACTTCAACGTTACAGGGAGTTTATTGTTATAAAGGATAACGTTATAAAGAGTTTACACTGTATATACATAATTACATATATAAAAATACATGGTAAATACAAACGTGATAAGAACACACATAAGCGTTATTTTAGATATATACAGTTGTAATGTAATTTATGAACGTTGTCTTCAAATCACGACTGAATCGGTTTCTTTTAGGCAAGCTTGCTCCATCGTAGACAGCATCATCGCTTAACATCAGGCGAGTTGGCGGTCAAATGCATCCCTATTATTTTATAATAATAATTATCAATATAAAAAACCGTCTTCGTAAAAATGACAGAACTGGACTAAATTGCATGAAGCACCAGCTTTCAAATAAAAAAAGAAACATCAAAATTGGTTCACCCAGTCGAAAGTTCTGAGGCAACAAACATTAAAAAAACAGTCGAATTGAGTACCTCCTCCTTTTTGGAAGTCGGTTAAAAAGAAGTACCAACACAAAATTAAAGACGGGTGTACCCGGGTATGTCTTAAAACTACGACTAGAACCACGGTGAACGTACTGCGATCCCCAAGCCGCCTGCCAAGCGTAGGGATTATGGCAACACCCCTCTAAGAGGGAGGTCATTGTTCAGCAGTGCACGGTTACTGGCTGTATACAATGTAAAAGCCCTCAAAGTTTCCCATAAAGTTCCACTTGAATTATTTATGAGTAATCAAGAATGTGAGTCGGAATGAATCACAATTTAACTTAGCGCGTTGAACTTTGAAACAAAGACATACCAGAGGCGCTCAACTTTTGGGCCATGAGGTTTTCAAATACCATTACAATAACAAGTGTTATATGATTATTTACGGGATATTTACCGTGATAAGGTTGTGGCAGGAGTTCCCGATATTTCGGCGTAGTTACATGAAAAGTAGTTACGAGAAAAGATACAAAAAATACTAAAGACGCAGCGTAGGTAGGCCTCCAACTAGATAGACCGACGACATCGTGAGAGTCGCGGGCATCCAGTGGATGCAGATGGCAGGTTGTCGTTCAGTGTGGAGGTAAAAGGGGGAGGCTTATGTTCAGCAGTGGACGTCTTATAGCTGATGATGATCCCCTAATTTCCCGCATGTCTCATTCCCAATAGCTAATATAGCTCTGTGACACAGAGCAAATATAACAGTACGACACTTTCTGGTTTAGGTTAAAAAAACCTGACGCATCAGTGGTTACTGTGGTTAGGTCGTAAATAGAATTCGTCCTTAGAAACATGTGTGAGTCTTATGGCTGATGATGATGATACAAAAAGAATCAACATCTCTGCGCTTGCTGAGCGGTTCTAGGTATTCGGTGAGCTTGACAATTCTGACAGCGCTAAGTTATAATTGTAATACATCAAAAAGCTCTAACTGATACTTAGTTGCTCCATAACTCATCTGTAAATAGACTTCCTATTCAAGAATTCCAGACTGACAAGTATCAGAAAAGTTACGTCCTAAAGCCGCAGTTCAATATAATCATTAATGACATAATAATAAAGTCGATTACCTTTTGATATATTTAACGCTTTTACAATGCTTGTAGTGGTAGGACTCTTTTGCAGGGGTCCGCCTGGGGAAGTACCACACCTTTGCCAGTTATTCCACCGCCAAGTAGCAGTGTGCAAACACTACTATGTTCCGGATTGAAGGGCAATGTTTCCAGCGAAATTACAGGGCACACAGAGATTTGACATCATAAATCTCGAGGTGACGAGCGCAGTAAATTGCCGTCCAGGGTTTTGAACTGTTGAAGTTCAAAATTCTGAGTGGCGTTGAGCTGTTATGGGCAAGCATGGAAAGCCATCAGGCGTGCGACTTCGCTTGTCTCGTCACTCAGTATCATAAAAAAATACTTTTACACAGTTTTTCCTTTTCGTTCTTTTATTTAATTGTAATTAGCATTGCATAATTCTAATTCCTGTTAATTTCCTTACAAAATTCCACGTCATTTTCGAGGAAACATCCCGTCATTGTATTCGTATTTTATTGTATTCCACAAACGTGTCAAGGTTAAAATGGCGTGCGGCCCCAATAATTGCTCTAATTAATTGTAATCCGCGATCCGAATTTAATCTTAGAGAAAAAGATTGAGAACAGCTGGTTTGAGACATCTAGTATTTTATTGTTTAAACTTTTTCATAATTATTATCGTTATATTGTATTCGTGGAAATACTACGGTAGTAATTATAATTAGGTTTTATGGTACTGAAGTGTGTATGAATGAAATTAACATTGTTGTAAATTTATTAAAATTTTAAAGCGCGGCTTCTTTTTACTGTATATATTTTATTATGGAAACTGACGTGGTTTTCACACATTTTATTTATATTACACGGGAATTACTCACGTATGATTAGGCCGGGTACTCCGACTATAGTTTCAACCGCATTCGGCGGACTTTATCAAGGTTAATGAGCAAGCGCGGCTGCGTCTCGCTTTGCACTATAGTCGGAGTATCCGGCCTAATCTTACGTGAGTAATTCCCGTGTAATATAAATAAAATGGCTTTATATATGTTTGTTGTCTTATGATTATTAATCTATTATATAGATTGTACTAAGCCGAAAGGAGGTCATTGTACTTATCATTATCAACAACTTTTACTATGGGACCAACCCACAAGTCATATATCAGTGGAAATCGCTTATTGTGCGATCCACACGACCTTTCTTGCCTCACACCTGCTAAATATGAAATGAGCTACCTTCCGCAGTATTTCCGAGAAGCTACAACATGGGGTTCTTCAAAAGACGAGTTAATAGAGTCTTAAAGGATCTGCAACGAATTTGTGATGCTTCTGGTGTGACAAGTATCCATAGGTGACGGTGACTGCTGATCAATAGATGGTCCGTCTGCTTGTTTGCCAAAAAAAAACTGAAAACGCGAAAAAATGTCAGCTGTTCCGTATATTCTGTAGTGTCAATGACCGGTTTTTATGGAACCGCAGTTTTTTTTTGTGATTATGACAACATTTTGGCCTGCCAGGTTAGCCACGCTGAGGGGCTTGCCCCACCCTGCTCCTAACGTGCCTTCGCCCATGCCAGCTTGTTTGTACATATGACAACTTCATCAACTCGCTGCTGATACGCGAATCCAATTAATTCTTAGCAACACTTATGTAAATAAATAAAGATAACAAATTATGTAATTAACTCTCGTCATTACAAAATAAACACCGACTAGGTTCTTATCTCATTAATATTTTCGTAATCGTATTTGGAGCAAGCGATAGGCCTTTCTCTCAATGATTATATTGACCTCGTATGTTTATCAGTTCATTTATAATATCGTTATATTTTACTTCCTATAAGTCGTGAACTTTGATTTAAAATTCACACATTTTTCTTAAGGCCCTTCGAAAAATTATACATAGAAGTCACAACGCGTAGAAAATGATAGTCAATAAACGTCCGCAGTTTCATATATAAACATAGCTTTATACTATTTATATCGAAACAAAACTATTTTACCAAAACCAACCGTATATTTATACATTTACGGCTCAGTTCTCTAATGTCTGTTCGATTTACACAACATCGTCAAAACTCAGAAACCGTCGCGTCGTTGAGCAAGCGAGTCGGCGATTATGTCTGATTCACATGTGGGAATTTCTCTCCCGTTGGTCAGACGGTGGTTCATCAGCCATGTTGACGTGTCTCTTACGGCGTGTTACTGCTAGTGCAACTATCGCGTGACTGTGGATTCATTCTGTCTGCGTATTGAGTCCAGACAGACTGAGTATTAGCGCGATTAGCGTGTCATGTGGCATCTTTGTATATTTTTGATCGAAGTTAAAGCCTTCTTTTCTCACTTTTGGCAGTTTTGGTCATACTAGTTTTAGTTTATTTTCTTTGATGGTTAGCTTAAAATTATAAAATAAAACCGGCCAAGCGCGAGTCGGGCTCTCGCACTGAGGGGTTCCGTACCACCACTAAACACAATAATTATCAATTTAAAACCAGAATTCAAAATCTATATATATAAAAGAAAGTCGTGTTAGTTACACTATTTATAACTCAAGAACGGCTGAATCGATTTGGCTGAAAATTGGTGGGGAGGTAGCTTAGAACCAGGAGACGGACATAGGATACTATTTTGTAGCGAGGCCGAAGGCCGAGCTTACACCCGTGCGAAGCCGGGGCGGTCGACTAGTTGTAAATAAATTGCAGTTTCGATCTGGTGAAAGAATGATGAGGTCGTACAAGTAACGAAATTACCAGTTATAACATGATAATGAACAGTAATTTGTCACCGACTCACGCTTGGCCATTATTTATTATTCGTTGATAACAACGAAAACACTAAAGTATAAACTTTAGAGTGTGTACTATAATCTTGCCAAGTTTGACGCTTGTACGTATTACAGTTTTTACATTAGAGCAATCACAAAAATATGGTTATAAAAACGGTTGTTTTATGAGGGCCTTTTAGTTTTTACTATTTGATTTTCTTATTATTTCTTAGTGAATCCGCCGTAACATTACATATTCTGTGAAAATTTCAACTGCCTATCTATTACGGTTCGAAAGATACAGCCGTTAAAAGGTAGGACGTACAGACAGACAGCCAGACAGCGTAGGCTTAGTAATAGGGTCCGTTATTTTATTCTGTTTTTTAGTATTTTTTGTTATAGCGGCTACAGAAATACATCATCTGTGAAAATTTCAACTGTCTAACTATCACGGTTCATGAGATACAGCGTGGTGACAGACAGACAGAGTAGGATTAGTAATAGGGTCTCGTTTACACTTCTCGGTGCGGAACCCTAAGAAGGAAGTGCAGAGCAGCAGCTGCGGGCGATAATATGCTTTAGATATATGTAGGTACTAAGAGTTCAATTAGTTCTGTTGACCCTAGAAATACAACATTAATTATTTAGCTAAATTGTTATCGGGGATATTTGTATCGGGTCGATGATATCACGGGGGCGTAGCTTACTCATACACCAAAGGCTTTTGGAGGCCTAAATACAATAATTACTGTTCAGTTTACATACGAATGTCCTAAAAAGGAGTTATATGTAAACGGTTCACGTATGTGAGTTTATTTATTACCCGACGACGACAAAAGAAGAGTATAGGGCAATGATACTGAAACTTTTTGCAATCGCGGACCACTTTCATGATTTCAGAAATTCTATGGACCGGACGATAACAAAGGTGCTTTTTGAAAATGACATTATTTTAGGTTTTGTTAATTTTAATAACTGCATACTTCAAACGAATTCTAATAAATAAACCTCAGGACAGTGGACCCCTCCCCCCTCCCCTCTCCCCCCTCTCTGCTCTCTGTGAAGTATTCGTTTTTTTTTTATAAAGAAGAATGAAATCAGTAAACCCGTTCTCAAGTTATAGAGTGACCAGGAGAAATAGGGATTAATTTTTATATACATACAGATTTATTAAGTTTTTCTGTGACACAAGGAAGGCATCGTACAGTTTGAGAACCTCTGTTAGTTGAATGTATGGTATGTGTGACTAGGATTGCGCCATTGAACTTAGATAATGGTAACTGTTGTTTTATTCTGTGTCATAACGCAATAGATTATGAGTAAAGGTCGCATACTTGCATTACAATAAACCTGATGGTTAGAGGTGGCCTCTATGCCATTGTGGTTTAGTGGATCAGCTCTAGGCGGTTGCGGTTTCGAATCCCGTTGTGGGAGAAATGTTTCTGTCGTGTTTAATATAAACTTTCTAAGGCCAATTTATGAATAAAACGGCAGCAATGATGACGGTGTCCGACCGTTTGTGTCTGGGGTAAAAAAAAGTTTTCCGTACCATATCTATTTAAGTATGTATTTAAAAATATATATGTACGTACGTCTCTGGCTTGCCATATTACAAGCTTTGCTTAGTTTGGGGTCAGATGACCGTGTGTACAATAATGTCACAGATATTTGTTATTATTCCACTTTATTTAATTAAATTCACGGGTCTAGCCCGGACATTTGGTGGGCATTGGTGGAGCCGAAGCCAACACCAAGAGGCCCTGTTGAATATAAAATACATGCAACTATGAAATATGTATAAAAAGGAATATAAAACTATTGTACAGTATAGGATTAAAAAAGTCTGGGCTATTGACGTGAGACATAGAACAAACACAAATGCTCATCACACAAATGTTTGAACCCACGCCCAGAAATCAAACCCACGCACAGAAGGTAGGTTCACTACCAACTGAGCCACCGGGGCTGTCTAACTACTTCAAAAACATCATATATTTTTGAACTTCATAAATATCATATATTTTTGAAGTCGGTTTTAATATGATCTACTTGTTTTATTTATACATAAGGCAGGCAAAAAGTAAACTGTTAAGGCAAGGCCAGACAATCTTGAAGCCGTTTTCACTTTCATTATAGCTTTACCCGTACCTACCTAGTTGTTAGTAAGGTAATGAAATGCTTTCTACAATCTCTACCAGCGGTTTTTTAAATGTTTATTACTTTTTTCAATGCTCTGTTTAATTAGTTTCTTATAATTGATGCCAGGAAAAAAATGAAGTTGGCTTGCTACATATGTTTATTTTGCTTATATGTTTATTCCTTGAAATAGTGAAGATCTGGCAAGGCTCTGAAGCTGGCATAACTGCCAGCTCGTAGATGTTTATTTTATGTATTAATCGGCTTGCGTTTGACCGCCAACTCGCCTGATGTTAAGCAATGATGCGGTCTACGATGGAGCACGCTTGCCCAGAAGAAACCGATTCACTCGTGATTCGAAGACACATTTGATTTGAAGTGTAAGTAGTTTTTATAGCGGCGTATGATGGGACTGACATGACATTGTTGGTAAAAGCCCCCAATAATACAGAAAAAAAACCAATACCGCGTTTTTTTTTTTTATATATTGTTTTAACGGGGCAAGTGCCTTTATTAACTAAAAAAAATACTAGCTAAAACTAACACTAAATAAACAGTTAGACTGTCCATAGACCGTTGAAGGTCTAAAGACAATCCAAATGCTCAAGCCCACTATCAGTTGGCAGCGTATCCAGCATGCTGGCGGCATTACCACGTTGAATGGCAATGCTTATACGTTGAGCCCGATACACGCCAGCATTTTTATGTACTTAGATTCGTAAGTTTGGCCACCATCACCTTACAAATGGTAACAACGTGGTACGAGTATTAGGACGATGATTTCAATTTAAAAAAATAATTAACCTTTTTTATTTGTTTCAGCACTCAGTCCGCACGGGGGCGCGCCCTCCAAGATACCGAGCCCTGTTGGGACACTCCTCAATAGGAGGACGCCCGTGAGTATTATTATTTTTTAAACCTATTTAGGTTGTAACTGTTTTCGTCTACAAAATTTCGTGAAGAACGATTGAACGATACGCAAGCCCCTCTTTCCCACTCACTCTGGGCACTTGCCTAGGGCCCCACGATCGATGGGGCCCCAATTCCTGCGAGATCACCTAATGATAACTGATATTTTTGTTACCGAAAAACATATTTATTTCGATAATGACTGACAATACCTATTTGCTTATTACCTTTTGCATGCTCAAAGCTACTCTACTCTCGTCCGAAAATTGTGATCAGTCAAGGTCACATAGGGGCCCCATTTTCCTAATGTGCCCAGGGCCTATAATAGGTTGAAGACGACCCTGACGATACGTAATTTATCTTTGAACAAATATACATACATACAAACGGCAATTTGTTTGTAGAATCGTTCGGCCATATTTTGTTAGCCATGTGCGGCAAACAAACAGACGGGCTCCCTGATGATAAGCAGTTACGTCGCCTTGGTAATACGTTGCCGACCCCTTAAAGGCTTTATTAACTCGCCTTTTGAAGAACCCCATGTTGTAGCTTCTCGGAAACACCGCGGAAGGTAGCTCATTCCATATTAAGCAGGCGTGAGGAAAAAAAGATCGTGTGAATCGCACAGTGTGCGATTTCCACTGATCTATGATATGTGGATGAACTTTCAAGCGTTGGCGGCTGGTGCGATGATAAAACCGCGACGTCGGCATCAGATCGAACAGTTTTTCAGAACAATCCCATCTCATAAAGGCGTGAATAAAAGTAATCTTACTCGTACTTCTCTACTGTGAACAGGCCTTAAACTAAACACCTAGGTTAAAAGGTGCAAGTTGTCAAGTTTCATATTAAAAGGTTTCGCGTGGAAACGCTGAATTTGTACTGCCTTACCTATTATTAATGCTGTAACTGGAATTACTCGGGTTTCCGTGAGAAACTTCGCAGTGTTAATTCGCTGAGTGGATCTTTATTTAACTAAGGACCTGTTTTCCCGTGTTAGTTCCCACAGTTTTAGGTTAGCTTTAAATTGGGTTAGTACAACCTTTCCGCGTCACCCAGTGTAATGTATGGGTTGTATGATTGTTCGATGTTCAAAATTTAAAATGAAAGTGTAGTTTGGTACATAATTCTATGTTCAGGCGTAACGTTAGAAATCTGAAAAAAATACGCGTCGACGCGGAAACCGCATCCTTTTTTTCATCCGTTAAAATAACATGCTTGTAAAACACTAGCTGCGCTCCGCGGTTTTACCCGCGTGGTGATGATGACGATGATGAAAAGTAGCCTATGTGTTAATCCAGGACATAAAGTTTATTCCAAATTTCATCCAAATCCATCTAGCCGTTTCTGCGTGATTGAGTAACAAACATACATCAATCCATCCAAACTTTCACATATATGATACTAGCGACCCGCCCCAGCTTCGCAAGGGTGTAAGCTCGGACTTCGGCTTCGCTACTATGACCCGCTCCAGGAACACATAATTCCATCCAAATCGGTCCAGCCGTTTTTAAAGTAGCCTATGTGCTATTCCAGACTATAATCTATCTCTGTGCCAAATTTCATCCAGATCCGTTCAGATCGAAACTTTCACAACAAATACAAAAAAATAGAATAAAATAAATATTTCTGGGGGCTCCAATACAACAAACGTGATTTTTTTGCTCGTTTTTGCCCTATATTGATACCGGCAACAGGTAGACGCTTGAAATATTCACAGAATATTTAGTTATATATTTACTTTAAAAATCAATAATTAATTAAAATAATATTAATATTTAAGGGGGGCTCCCAAACAAAAACGTGATTTTTTTGCTGATTTTATAGATAGTACGGAACCCTTCGTGCGCGAGTCTGACTTGCACTTGGCCGGCTATTTATAATATTAGTGGGATTGGTGATATGTTATGTTATGTGCTTGAATTTTGTCTTGCTCTCTCATTATCCGAGAGAGCGAGACAAAGCTCGATGTAACGTTATTATAAGAATGTTTGTGACGTTGTGGTAGACCCTGTAGTGAATAATAAAGCTGATTGGTTATAGGAGGACCTCCTCAAGAATTTTCGTTACCGCTCAATGTTTGTGCCAATAGAAGAACAAGAATAGAAGTCGTATTATTAGCGCAGAAGACATTGCAGTCATTTAAAAATAAATACCTAATTGTAGCTTTTAACATTAGCTAAACTCACCTCTTTTAAAATAAACGAAATATACACAGTTATCCGCTTAGATCAGATAAACAAGGGAGATAATAAATAATAATAAATATCTGGGACATTATTGCACACACGGTCATCTGACCCCAAACTAAGCAAAGCTTGTAATATGGCTGCCAGAGACTGATATACATACATATATATTTTTAAATACATACTTAAATAGATATTAACACCCAGACATAGAACAAACACAAATGTTCATCACACAAATGTTTGTCCTAGATGGGAATCGAACCCACGCCCCAAAGCGCAGAAAGTAGGTTCACTACCAACCTGAGCCACCGGGGCAGTCAAAATAAATCAGGCTTGATGGATTTAGTCAACTCACCCTGCAGTCGGCCTTCCCTTGCCAGTTTGCCACCTCTTTTAACCGACTTCACAAAAGGAAGATGTTCTCAATTCGACTGTTTTTTTGTATGTTTGTTACGCGATTACTACGCCAAACATGAATCGATTTTGATGATTTTTTTTCTTTGATTGTTCATCCTGCAGAGGTGTCCTATATACATTTTTATGCGAAGAAAAAAGAGGAAGTTTCTATATTCCACTGTTTTTTTTTAATGTATGTTCACGGATTTCTCCGCCAACTGTGGACAGAGCCGGATTAACCCTATCGGGCCCCTAGGCAATGCAATTCTCGGAGCCCCTTTTCGATAAGTTTCGATAGAATACTTCCACATTCAACCAAATACCGTTAGATGGCTCTTTTTACAGTAAGTAAAATATTTTTTCTTCATGGCAACATTACCGGATGTAAATAATGGAGAATATCACGAATGAAACGTTTTTTTTCCTTGGTGCGTAGCCCGCATCGACTAGGCTGCCATGGACTAGGTCTCCATGGGTCTAGGCCTAGCAGTCGGTGCGAGGCTCCTAGGCAGTTGCCTAATCCGCTTTATGGATAAACCGGCCCTGACTGTGGACCGGTATAAAAAAAACTGTCGTTCTGTACAGATCAAGAAGTTTATAGTTAGTTAGTTTTTTATTACATAACTTTTACCTATGTTTCTGTAATAAACTTTGTGGTGATTAATACTGTTGTTCTATTTAAAGCTGGGCCTTGACGCATGCGATCGAAATATTCCACGTCTGGTTTTGGACTAGCTTTATGTCTTCAATCTGGTCAATGTCAAATTGAAACAAGTTTTTTGTAGAATACTGATTAGATCTTGATTTTTCGTCTTCTAATTATATTGCATCAGTTTAATACTGTAACGAAGGACTCGCCTGAGGCTTTAGGTCTGTGAATTCTGACATCAGGGGCCTTACACATCACACATCATCAGCCAATTAACGTCCACTGTTGGACAAGGCCTCCCTCATAGAGAGGGGTGTTGCCATAATCCCCACGCTTGGCAGGCGGCTTGGGGATCGCAGTACGTTCACCGTGTACTATTAGGACGCTGCTGCCCATCCTCCGGTGGTTCTGGTCGCAGTTTTAGGACATACCCGGGTCGGGTCGAGGGGCCTTACCACCAACTCTAACCGCGGGCCAGAATACGCGCAGTTTGCAAAATCATGCGACCGGAAACAGTATTTCGGCGCGTTAAGGTTCGCGTTCGCATGATTTTGCAAACTGCACCTATTCGGGCCCGAGTTTAGGGTTGACGACGCCGTCGAAGACGACGCCGAGAAAAGAGAGAAATCGCTTTTTCATGGTTGTTACTCCGAAATATACGAAGCGCTTTTCCAGTTTTATTGTGCGAATTGCCAGTTTGTGAAATGTGCTGCTTGAATGGTGGAATGGGTCACGTCGCTAGTGAGTGAATAGGTTTATTCTAGGCAAGCGTGCTTTATCGTAGACCGCAACAGGCGAGGTGGCGGTCAAACGCAAACCCATTATTAAACAAATAAAGGTAAAGGACCCTGACTGACCCCACCGGCCGGGAAGAAAGAGAAAGAGAGAAACCTACTATTATGTATTATATTTGGACACCAACTTGGCTGATGGTAAGCGACGGTGTGGCCGAAGATGGAACACGTTGATCTAGAACAAATCTATTCACTCTAGCCTTTAAGATGTCTAGATTGTAGTTCTCAGGAAACAAGGAGGACGGCAGGGAGATCCATTCTTGGGCAGTACGTATCATAAATGACGACCCAAATCGTTGAGTTCGAATCTTTGGAACTCCCACGAGGAAGAGGGGTAGTGTTCTGTCCTACTTGTCCTGTAGTAAAAGAGGGAGGGTGGAATAAGGTCATGAAGCCCTTGCGCTCTCGCCGAAATGTATCCGAAAGAAAATAGACAGACAAGCTACGTTACGGCGGTGCTCGAGGCTTAACAATTTTTTGGCGACTAGTTTGCTGTCACCAATCAGCCTCATAGCACGCCGATCTATCGAATCTAAAGCTTCCAGCTGGTATTTATGTGCAGCTTGGTTGTTGTGGTGTATTTCAGATGTGATGAATACCACATAATTATCTAGGATTATGGCGTTTTTATCCCGAAAAAAATATGGAAGAATAGAAGGTAAATCCGCGGCACCTAGTTTAATACACTAAACCAATTTTCGCCAGGCCTCTTTTTTATATGATACTGAGTGACGAGACGAGCGTAGTCGCTCGCCTGATGGCTCTTCACGCTTGCTCATAACAGCACAACGCCACTCATAATTTTGAATTTCAACAGTTCAAAACCCTAGATGGCAATTGCGCTCGTCACCCCGAGATATAAGATGTCAAATCTCTGTGTGCCCTGTAATTTCGCTGGAGACATTGCTCTTCAATCCAGAACACAGTAGTGTTTGCACACTACTGCTTGGCGGTTGAATAACTGGCAAAGGTGTGGCCTAAAACATCTTGATCTGAGATAAATTCTCAGGCCATGTGGTTCTGGCCGAATATTTACAGTTAGGTATTCTCTAATAGCTGGTGAGTAATACGTGTGTGGTGTGTACTATCACGTACTACAGACTGTGTAAGGGCCATCGCTGACTTCTTTCATGATAGAAGTCCCACGACAAACAGCGGAACTAAATTTCCATGTCGTAGTTGTCAGGTGTGGTTACTCTGGTTGGACGCTAGTGAGATTTTTATTCATTTACCGTCGTTATAGAGTCGTGTACATGCCTAAAGTTGTTAAAAGTGCTGACTCGAGAAATGATACTGATAGTGATTGATACGCGATGACAGAGCCGCGACTGGGGGACTTCTTTCGAGTTATTCCTGTCTGCCCCCACGAGGGGACAAACAGGAATAAAAAAATACCGTCTGTCCTCAAAACTGTTTTTCTGATGAATTTCTAGTGTAATTCCGCTTCCACGTCGCTTCAAGTATAATAAGGAATTTGGGGTTTTTGAAAATGGACTTCCGCAAAGTAACGCCTGATTCAATCAACTACCCCCCGATTTAAATTCGGGGACAAACTGCATGAAAAGCACTCTACCTGTGACCACGTACGCTGCAAGTGTTCGAAACTTCAGGAATAAAATAAAAAAACGTTTTTATCTATCTCCTGCGCCGCTAAAATAATTCTGGATGAGTAATTTTTATCTTTTAAAACGTAATGCGCGAGTGAAGTAGCCGCGCCTTTAGCTACTTTCTTCATAATTTTATGAACTGCAAACAGGTATGTTTATCTGAAAGTCATGATACGCTAAAAAACTTCTATTAGCATCAATTAACGTTTGTAACCACTAGGATACCGTGACAACCAGTAATTATAACATTATATCACAATTAAATTGTATTTATGTGGGGCTGTTGATAGATGTAGTTATGACTAAGATTATTGAAAGTCAAAGCTTTCATTTGCTTGCTAATGGGTCATCATCAGCCAGTAAACGTCAACTGCTGAACAAAGGCCTCCCTCTTAGAGAGGGTTGTTGCCATAATCCCCACGCTTGGCAGGCGGCTTGAAGATAGCAGTAAGTTTACCGTGTACTAATAGGACGCTGCTGCCCATCCATTGGTTCTGGTCACAGTTTTAGGACATACTCGGGTCTAACCGTGGCATCAGCAAACGGATCCGACGGAAGACCAGCGCTGGTTAACAGCCGGCATTATGCTGAGTTGGGTCCAATTTGTGACTTTATTTTACCGTTTTTCTTATAATAATATTCTTTGAAATGTAGCTTTTTGGTCACAAATAAACTTTTTTCTTTCTTCTTTCTAATGGGTATACAAGGTCTAAAATTAATAATGTCTATTCATTATATTTTTGGATGTCATGTTATGGGCGTGCAAAAAATCCATACATAGATATATCAGTGGAAATCACACAAAGTGCGATTTACGCGATCTTTATTGCCTCACACCTGCAAAATGTGGAATGAGCTACCTTCCGCGGTGTTTCCGAGAAGCTACAACATGGGGTTCTTCAAAAGACAAGCTAATAGTAAACGTAGTTGTGATGCCCCTGGTGTTACAGGTATCCATAGCTGGCTAGATTAGACGGCTCAGCCATGTTTAAATATCATCTGATATTAACACGTGGGGCGTTATTATCTTATTTATAACTATTAACTTACGTTTTTACGACTTCAATCCAAATAAACTGTGTAGTTTTAACACTCCATATTAAAGTTAATTGATTAGCCGACAAGCGAACTCTATTATGAAATCAAGACGATAAAACTGTCATTTTAAAAGTTAATAATTAATGGCTCATCTGAATTATTAATAGCGCATCAAAAAGTTTCCATCAAATACCTCTCCCTGCAGGCCTAGCACGGGCCGTGGCAAAATTGTCTTTCCACCGTTTATATCCGCGCGTAGACGCGACAGAGCTAGAATATGGATACGTTTGTCTCTTTCTAGCGGGATTAAAGCGGTGGAAAGACAATCTTTCCACAGCCCGTGCTAGGCCTGCTGGATTATAAATCAGGCGAGATGAAAGCTCCGTTTCGATTCACTCTCGCCTTAGCCTTCTAGTAAGTTTTTTCTTTATTTGGACCCAGTATTTGTACTGTCTGTCACAGACATTTTTTTGTTTATATCCGAAGACGCAAAACAAATAATTATCAATTTAAAAACCTACTTCATAAAAATTTCAGAACTGGACCAAATTGAAATGGGACCAGTCGAAAGTTCTGAGCAAAATCCAAACATTAAAAAAATACAGTCGAATTGATAACCTCATAACCTCCTTCTTTTTGGAAGTCGGTACATGGAGACTGCTGACTGAAGCGAAAATGAAACTTCACGTATGCCAATGTGAAGTATTAGTTTTCAATCGCTCAACACGAATAAAGAAGTTTTCACTCCATGTCTATTTTGTTGTGCTATTTTTGTTGGGACATTTTAGACTGGAAAGCGTTTTATTTGGTGCACGATTAAATAGTATCCAATGCTATCACAAGTTAAGGCTCTAAAAGATAGCTACAGCCGCTACAGGTATTTTATAGTGTGGCTTCTATTTTGGACACCAGCTGGTTCTATTTTATATGGCAATAGTGGTTTTATTAGTTTTTATAATGACTTTTTTATTGTCTCTATAATAGAACATGATTTTTACTGTAGGTACTATTATTTCAAAGTCGTTTGATACCCATAATATGAACTTGACTTTTATAATGGGCTACGCAGAAAAGGCGTACTAAGCCAAAAGGGGTCTGTAGTATAGTAGTAGTAAATAAATAAATAAATGATATCTGGGACATTTTGCACACATGGTTATCTGATCCCAAACTAAGCAAAGCTTGTAATATGGCTGCCAGAGACTGATATACGTACATATATAATTTAAAATACATAAATAGATATTAACACTCAGGCATAGATCAAACACAACTGTTCATTACATAAATGTTTGCCCTACGTGGGAATCGAACCCACCCCCCCTAAGCGCAGAAGGTAGATTCACTACCAACTGAGCCACCGGAGCAGTCTGTAGTATCATCTCATATGGATGAGCCGATAATGAAGGGTACAACTCCTCAACGGTTAGGAGTTAAAAGAAAATTATTTCAAAATTATACGTACATATGGACTGATAGTTTCGGGCTATTAGAACCGACTTACAAAAAGGCGGAGGTTCTATGTTAAGTCGGTTTTTAATGTGATCTACTTGTTGAGCCATGACATTGAAACTGCACATAATTTGTTTAGGTACTAAATAAGTAATTGGTGCAGGGTCGAGGATCGAACCGGGTGCCCTCAGATAAAGCGCATAAGCTACTGGCCAGCCACAATCGCCATACCATAGCTCTCTTATTTGACTGATCTGAGAATCGAATCATTGTATATCTTGCATACGCTTGCTGCTTTGATAATTATATAATTTGGATCTGCCTTTAAACTCCGCTATTACCGAAAACAGTTTGCCAAAAACTGAACGGGGCGAGGTAAACACGTATTGCACACACTGACATATTCTTACTAGTTCTACAAACGCACACTTCAATATTGAGCGCACACAACTGCAAACGATGTGCTCAAAATGTAAACGAAAAAACAAATGTGGACGACCGGGGGGGGGGGGGGGGGGGGTAAGTGCTAAAAGGAAAACTAGTAGGTGTCATCATCATCATTTCAGCCACTGCTGGACGTCCACTGCTGGACATAGGCCTCCCCCATCGATTTCCAAAAGGACCGGTTGGAAGCGACCTGCATCCATCGTTTTCCTGCGGTCTCTTTTAGATCGTCTGTCCATCTTGTGGGTGGACGACGGACGTCCTACGCTGCGCTTACCGATCCGTGGTCTCCATTCGAGAACCTTTCGGCCCCATCGTCACATCGGCCATCGGTCGTAGGTATAACGCTTCCATTTATTTATTTTTTCTGAGGCTTGCTGACTTGATGGCTATATGTATAGTTATATTAGTCTAGCCGATCTAATATCAGAGTCGCAAATCTAGCAGCAAAAAGTTGTATGGGACCGTGTTCGTAATATCTATTTTAAGCGTCTCACACATGTTTCTAAGGACGAATTCTATTTACGACCTAACCACAGTACACTGATGCGTCAGGTTTTTTTACTTAAACCAGGAAATCTCGTACTGATATATTTGCTCTGTGTCACAGAGCTATATTAGCTATTGGGAATGAGACATGCGGGAAATTAGGGGATCATCATCATCATCAGCCAGAAGACGTCCACTGCTGAACATATGCCTCCCCCTTTAACCTCCACACTGAACGACACCCTGCCACATGCATCCACTGGATGCCCGCGACTCTCACAATGTCGTCAGTCCATCTAGTGGGAGGATGGATCTAAAAAAACCGACTTCATACAAATGTCAGAACTAGACCAAATTAAAATGAGACCACACGGGAAGCACCAGCTTTCAAATAAAAAATTATCATCAAAATCGGTTCACCCAATCGAAAGTTCCGAGGTAACGAACATAAAAAATAAAATTACAGTCAAATTGAGCATCTCCACCTTTTTGGAAGTGCGGTTAAAAAATGTAAATTCTCCAGATTTCCGGGTATCAAACTTTAGCGACATTGTGTTGCCAGCTTCATTTGTCAATGTTTTAACGGGGACAATTTATGAAGCCGTTGTTAAATCAACCCTGAAACTTACGCATTCATTTCGAAGTGGTCTTGTTTTGTAATTAATTTGATTTATTAATATTAATGATGCGTTTCGGTTTGTGAAACTAAGCTATGTTAAGCTATGTGAATTGTGCAGTTTAGCAAAGTACCCGTTGGCCTTTTGTACATTTAAATTTGTACACGATTTTATTGGCTAACTATAGAACTATGTTAACAAAAGTAATTAACCGACAAATAAGGAGGATGATGGTTCTGTTTTATTGTTTTTTTTTTAAATTCCGTACTGATTACTCCGCCAGCTGTGGATCGTTTTTTTTTTCTATTGTTGGGTAGGGTAATAAATAACAAATAAAAATTATCAATATAAAAACCAGACTTCATAAAAATTTCAGAACTGGACCAAATTTTAATGGGACCAAACGGGAAGCACCAGCTTTAAAAAAATAACCATCAAAATCGGTTTCCCCATTCGTAAGTTCTGAGGTTTTGGAAGTCTGTTAAAAATAAATTTCCTATTCTTAATTGGAAGTCTGTTAAAAATTAATAAATAAAACACTAAGCGTGTTTTATTTATTAATTTTTAACAGACAGTTTAACAGAACAGTCACAGTGTTTGCGAAAATCGTTGGTCGTTCTTTACGTTATCATGTACATTTATTAATCAGTTACTCACCGTATTACTTACATTTGGCAATTAACCGTTTGAAACAGCATACATTTGTTTATTGACAAATGTATGTAAAAATGTGCATTGGAGATAAATAATTTTACGTGAGTTTGTAAAGAATAATAAGTTATCAATAATTACCCGGACTAGCTACAAGAACAAAAAAACTGTTTGAAATTTGATTTTCCCGCCAAACGTAAAACGTTTCACCATAACTTCGACTTTTTGAAGCTTAGTTGAATATCAAGTTCAAAGATACCATTACATACATACGAGTACATGCCAAGCTAATAAAATCGCGTTTAAAACCACTGAATTACCATAAGGTAATCAAAGGTTTACCTATTAACCGATTTTTCGCCTTACTGTTGTTTTTAGAAAGGCGTTTTTCATTAAAATAATGTAGGTACGGAAGAGCTCAGCAGTTAAAATTATTGAAAGTGAGCCTGCAGCATTATTGCATATACATATGTGACGTAACCATATTACTATTCAGCCGTCAACCTTGGCTTCGAACAATAGCACTGGCTGCATAGCATTCCTTTGCAAGATGCCCTAACAAAAAATAAATCAGAGCGGCTTCGAAATTCGAACGTGTTTCACCTGTCAAAACTTTCGCGCGGAAAAAATGGCGCGCGTTTACCCAAAATGGCGCCATTACGGTTACTGAATCACGATTTCAGGTTTTATTTATTCTTATTTTTATTTTTACGATTCTTTGATGTATCATACACGTTCTGACGAGTTTTCAGCGAAAATACAATGTTGTTTATTGGACCGCGTCTAATCGCTTTGAAGTGAAAGCGATAGTAATTTTTTCATTATTGTATAGTTGGATTTTATTCAAGGCTTTTCGTAATTTCATGTTAGTGTTGCCATACATTTTTAGTTTTTATATTTCTACTACAGACAGTCGGAGATGGTTAGATTAAAGATTTACAAAACAATGGCGTCGATTTTGTCGTAACTCGTGCAAAACTAAACCAGTCTGATAAATGATCTGTGTCTCTTTACAATTTAATATGTGAGGAAAGATTAGAAACAATTATAGAGCTGTCAAATGTTTAGAAAATGGTACAACGCAATTGTTATCATACTAATTGTTGTTGTTGTGTGTTTGTTTGTATTGGTAGGACTCTTTTGCAGGGGTCCGCCTGGGGAAGTACCACACCTTTGCCAGTTATTCAACTGCCAAGCAGTAGTGTGCAAACACTACTGTGTTCCGAATTGAAGGGCAATGTTTCCAGCGAAATTATAGGGCACACAGAGATTTGACATCTTTTATCTCGGGGTGACGAGCGCAGTGCGTTGCCATCCAGGGTTTTGAACTGTTGAAGTTCAAAATTCTGAGTGGTGTTGAGTTGTTATGGGCAAACGTGAAGAGCCATCAGGCCAGCGACTTCGCTCGTCTCGTCACTCAGTATCATAGAAAAAAAAAATATGCCGTGCTAGGCCTGTATATTTTGTTTTGTGTGTCAATAAACTAAATATATAAATAAATAATAACAAGTGACATTTTTTTGTGAGTTTGATGCGTTCTCTGTCTTGCAAGACATTAAAATACTTATAACTTCGTTAATTTTGAAAACATTTTCTTTTTTTTTTCGGTGATAGGCTCTATCTATGGTCAGCTTTTTAGAAGATGATCAAAAATTATCAGTCCGATAGCCTATAATAAATGTAGCGGGTAAAATCACGGGCCGACGCTAGTAATATAACACGTACTCATACGAGTATGTCGATTTCAGATGTATATTTGCCGTCTCTGTTTATTTTCACCTTGCAACTTAGCATAGCGCGTAAAATCACGTACCAACTCTAGTAATATAAAACGTATGTCTATTTCCGATTTCAAACGTATTTTTGGCGTCTCTTGTCTTAATTTTCACCTCGCAGCTTAGCATAGCGCGTAAAATCACGTACCAACTCTAGTAATATAAAACGTATGTCTATTTCCGATTTCAAACGTATTTTTGGCGTCTTTGTCTTTATTTTCACCTCGCAGCTTAGCATAGCGCGTAAAATTACGTACCGACGCTAGTAATATAAAACGTATGTCTATTTCAGATGTATATTTGGCGTCTCTATGTTTATTTTCACCTCGCAGCTTAGCATAGCGCGTAAAATTACGTACCGACGACGCTAGTAATATAAAACGTATGTCGATTTCAGACGTATTTTGGCGACTCTGTCGCCATTTTATCTTTGCCTCGCAGCTCAGCGCGTCGAATCACATTATTGCATTGAATTTGAAACATTGCATTGGTGATTGCGTAAAGCTGGCTGAGTCACGCGATCCTCGCGACAAGAATGGAAATAGATGTATATAGGAAATAGTGACTACCGTCCATAGAAAAAGTACCGTATGTGCTTTTCTAAAGTCAATGTCTATTTTGTATGGATGTTTTATTTGGCCCAGTGCAGACATATACGTGCAGTTCAACTGTTTGTCCTCAAAAATTATTTTGTTTTTCCTTTTGGCAAGTTATTGGCAAATGGGGGATACCTTTGCCCAACAGTGTGGCAGCATATGTTAAGAAATTTTTTTTGCAAATTATTAATAATCAAAATTTTGGTGTACATAAGTATATATTTTTTCATTACTAATACTCGGAAAGGAGGTCTGAAGTTGCCTGAAGAGCGGGTTGAAAGTAATACATTTCAGCCCTAGGGAGAATCACTTTTAACTGACAGTGACAGTTTACAACTGAAAGACACTCAAATTATAAAAAAATAACTAGTTTACAAAACTGCCACGAAGTGGACATTGGCAGAATTGTGACACCATAGTCGCAGAGGCCATAAATCCAAGAAGTCAAGTCAGTTAGTTCTATTTTCACATTTGTATTAAACCATGTTCCAACTTTTTTTTTCTCCTCGGAGGATTATGGTCCCGCACTTCTCGTGCATTTGCCAGTGTCAGTTTATGTTTTTATTTTTAGTTTCCTTGTATTCGTAATGAAAAACACAGTGTTTACCTCGGGGTAAAAGACTTTTAAACGCTACTTTCACCCCTAGGATAACAATGTACTATTTTACTCACAAGGATATGAAAAAACGATTGGGTATTATACCTTAAAATACTATTGCAAACGTCTTACTTAAAGGAATTTTCATTTCGAAGTGGTTTATATGTGTAATATACATATATGTGTAGCGAAAACCTTTATTTTTTTAGTGTTTTTCCAGCTCTGTTCCGCCATCCTATAAAAT
Organism: Agriopis leucophaearia; assembly: GCA_949125355.1. Taxonomy (NCBI): domain Eukaryota; kingdom Metazoa; phylum Arthropoda; class Insecta; order Lepidoptera; family Geometridae; genus Agriopis; species Agriopis leucophaearia. The sequence continues at coordinate 2,425,642 of OX421287.1, forward strand.
ATCAACACATCATCAATATCATCAGCCATAAGACGTCCAATGCTGAACATAGGCCTCCCTTCAATCTCCACACTGAACGACAGCCTGCCATCTGCATCCACTGGATGCCCGCACTTGTATCAACACTTGAATTACTACTTTTTTAAATATTTGTCGTGAAGTGAATCACCTATCTTGATTTTTTTTATTTGCTGTTTTTTTGTGAGCTCGCTGTGCTCTGATAGGGACGCTCTGAAAGGTATATACGGGTATTCGTTTTTAGGGTTCCGTATTTGTAATGCTGTCCAAACAAGGAAGATCATTATTTAAAACCATAAGTACGTCGTTAATCATAACATTCATAACTTAACCGAGATCGTAGGGATCCTGACGTAAACAATAATAAAGTGAGAAACTTGGCGGAAGTCATCCTTAACTGTAGGGTTACCATGAGTTATAAGAAAATAATTACCAATATGAAAAACCGACTTCTTAAAAATGTCAGAACTGGACCAAATATGCTCCCTCTATCCCATAGTGCGTGCATTAATTAGGCACTATCGGTTATAGAGAGCGCATGCCTGATTTAGTACGGAGGTGTTCCGACAGATGTTTCTTATAATAATTTTTGTGTGGAAATGACTTTTTAATTGTTACATAGTAAAAAAACGCACAGTTTGGCAGTTAGAGCCAGTACATTTCTTGTTTCTTTTTTTTAACGTTGGAACTTAACTAGCTGGATTAAAGATACCTACGTTTGTCTCTTTCTCGCGGGATAAAAATGGAGGAAAGACAATTTGTCCACGATAGGTCTGTTGATTGTGGTAATTGGTAACCCTAGTAATCCGCCACGCTGCGCGGGAGTCGGGGGCAACGAACCACCGATCCCTGCTCTATGACTCAACGCATTGTCTACGGCCAGATGTGAAAAAAGTAAATTATGAAGACGTTCGGAATTTGAAACTATCGATTTTTTGGAATAACTGGAGTTTGTTTTGTTCTGGATTAATGAAAAACGGTATTCGAGAAATATAAAAAAAAAGTTTTTACGCTGTCATGATTCGACGATTTCGAATGTCTAGGTTTCTTTCTTTAGTTGCGGAAAATTTAAACCAATACGTATACAAAATCTATACATAATATAAAAGCGAAATACCACCTATTTACTGACTCTTAATGAAATCTCGAAAACTAGTATTTTTTATGCCATACGATCACCGTCACCTGCAACACCAGGCGGGCTAACATGCGCACCGCGACAGAGTTTTGTCAATTCTTTTTGTCGTGCCAAAGCGAGACAGGCGTATATAAAACCGTAGGCACCTTGTCACGTTCTCGCTCGACAAAGCGACGACAGGATTATGTCACGGTGTACATGTTAGCCATGCAGGGGCATCACAGATACGTTGCTGACCTCTTAAAACTCTTATATAATATAAGTGTGGATAGTGCCTACTGTAAATTAAGTGTAAATATTTTGTGAACTACTTTTTTAGGGTTCCGTACCCAAAGGGTAAAACGGGACCATATTACTAAGACTCCGCTGTCCGTCCGTCTGTCACCACTCACTAGGCTGTATCTCATGAACCGTGATAGTTAGACAGTTGAAATTTTCCCAGATGATGTATTTCTGTTGCCGTTATAACAACAAATACTAAAAAAACAGAATAAAATAAATATTTAAGGGGGCTCCCATACAACAAACGTGATTTTTTTGCCATTTTTATACATAATGGTACGGAACCCTTCGTGCGCGAGTCCGACTCGTATTTGGCCGGTTTCTAAGCTGTACTACAAAATCAGAGGAGAGTTAAAGGGGGAGGCCTATGTTCAGAAGTGGACGTCTCCTGGCTGATCATGATGATATCTCCAAGAATACCATGTATATTTCAGTACTAGCAGTCCAGTGGAATTTCCTCATACATTTACCAACAAGTATCCAATGCAGATGTTTCCTAGAACACGGAATATTTAGAAGTCCTGGATTCGCTTCACAATCTAAAACCACCCCTTTCGTCTGCTACTGTAGGTTGGGTTTACAAAGGTTTGATTAACAAACGTATTCATCGATGGAATGGTAAAATGATCTGGTAGAGGAATATGAGCCTAATTTCTTGAGTAATAGAGGTTTAAGGTGCGAAAGTGGTTTAAGGTATCCGTAAATTAAGGTATCCGATAGTTGCGGTATATGACCATTTCTGGGTAAAATTACTCATTCACAGAAACAATTTTCGCAGTTAAAAAAACTAAAAAACACGCTTTAATATCGCTAATCCTGAAGATCCCGGTAAGGATAATGGGACAAACTATTTAAATTATTGCATTGTCATCGGTCCTTGATAAGTGTGCAAAGTTTCAAATCAATCCGTCGTTTTGAAAGGGGTGAAAATCACGTTCAAAGATTCCGTTACATAGATACATACCAAGCTAATAAAAGCGTGTTAAAAACGGGAAAACATCAACCGAATCTGACCACTTTTTAACCGACTTCCAAAAAGGAGGAGGTACTCAATTCGACTGGTTTTTTTGAAATGTTTGTTACGTCAGAACTTTCGACTGGGTGAACCGATTTACATGATTCTTTTTTATTTGAAAGCTGCGGTGCTGCCCGTGTGGTCCAGTTCTGATGAAGCCGGTTTTTTATATTGATATTTATTTAGGTTCTAAATAAGTCGATGGCCGAGGATCGAACCGGGTGCCGTCAGGTTGTAAAGTGCACCGCTCGGCCACCATCTCACGTAGGGTATGATTATGGTAAATGGCCGGTTTCACCGTTCATCCATAAATGCTGTTCTGTCGCCTGTCGCTACATTAATATAAGTAAACCGAACCGCCCCGGCTTCGCACGGGTGTAATTTAGAAGAAAGAAAATAACACATCTGTCATTCATAGAACTGCACGTCAGAAGTGAAAACTCAAGTAGTAATTCACCTATTCTATAAGAGATGGCGCTGTTTTAAAATACACGTTACTGGGTATTATGTATTCTGTGACAGCGTGACGATGACGCGAGTTCCATGATTTTTGTTCACTCAAAAAGTGCTCAACTCGCCTAAAGAAGTTTTCACTTCAAAAATATGTCATAAATGTGAACTTAAGCCATGTAAATTAATTTTTCGGCGACTTGGTTGCAAAATGCTGTTTATTTTCTACTTACATAAAAACTTAATTAGGTTTTAACTTCGACCAAAATAAAAGAATGGACGGGCCCTAACCATTGAACTTGATCAGTAAAAACGAGTCAAAACCGTCGGACATATACTTCAACACCTTATTATAAAAATGTACAGTATATTTGTTACGAAAAATAGATATCGGTTTTATTTGTGTATTTACACTTCGGTAAAGCATACGAATTCACAATTTTGTCAGATGTTTCGTTATCGCGTAACAATAGACTCGTGTTTCACTTCCTACGGCTACAGACCGACTGAAACAAAATGAGAGCTGGCGCTCATTTTGTAATCTTCAAAAATGCTCTTCTACTGGGCCCGTCCATTCATTTTATTTTGGTCGAAGGGTTTTAATAACCTTCCGTGAAAAATTAGCTAACTGACGGTGAAAACCGCATCAAAATCCGTTGCGTGGTTTAGGAGGAGTTAGCGGATATACAGACAGACGGACGCGGAAAGCGACTTCACTTTTAACCGACTTCCAAAAAGGAGGAGGTTATCAATTCGACAGTTTTTTGTTTGTTCGTTACTTCAGAACTTTCGACTGGGTGAACTGATTTTGATGATAATTTTTTTATTTGAAAGCTGGTGCTTCCCGTGTGCTTCTGCTTTTGCTTTTATGAAGTCGTTTTTTTATATTGATAACTAGCTGCGCCCCGCGGTTTCACCCGTGTGGGGATGAAAATCGGTGATGACAATGATGGTGAAAAGTAGCCTGTGTTAATCCAGGACATAAGCAATGTATATTCCAAATTTCATCCAAATCCATCCAGCCGTTTCTGCGTTATTGAGTAACAAACATCCATCATTAAGGTGTTTTTTATTTATTTACTAGCTGCGCCCCGCGGTTTCACCCGCGTGGTGATGAAAATCGGTGATGATGATGATGATGATGAAAAAAGTAGCATATGTCCGTCCTCATGATACATACTATTACCTCGCAAAATTTTATCGAGATCGGTTAAGCTGTTTAGCCGTGATTATGTAGCAAACAGACAGTTACTTTCGCATTTATAATATTAATGTGGATATGGATTGTCGAATAAATTGATTTTCTTTCTTTCTTTCTTTTATCCATCCATCAAACCTTTCACATATGATATTAGTGAGATTATACTATGAAGAGATGTACGCTTGCCAACTTCAACAGTATAAGTACCTACAGAAAGAAAACCTTTGCCAAAATTCAAAATCAATAGAATTCGTTGGAGGTAATCCAAAATTCGTTTAAATGGCGAAACTGTACGCACGTACACTGTTTACATTCGTTTTTTTTTTATGATACTGAGTGACGAGTGAGAGCGAGCGAAGCCGCTCGCCTGATGGCTCTTCACACTTGCCCATAACAGCTCGACGCCACTCAGAATTTTGAACTTCAACAGTTCAAAACCCTGGATGGCAATGCACTGCGCTCGTTACCCCGAGATATAAGATGTCAAATCTCTGTGTTCCGTGTAATTTCGCTGGAAACATTGCCCTTCAATCCGGAACACAGTAGTGTTTGCACACTGCTACTTGGCGGTTGAATAACTGGCAAAGGTGTGGTACTTCCCCAGGCGGACCCCCGCAAAAGAGTCCTACCACTACAAAATCCTAGGATGTCGAGTATTGTAGCGTAGAAGTAACCTTCACAGGTAAAGGAACTATTATTGTTTCTCACAAAACATGAACAGCTGTACAAATTTGGATTCTTGTAGTGTAGCATTCAATATATTACACGGGTGATTTTACCATAAATGTATATTCTTGTATTGTTTTCAATGTAACAATACACGGTGGAATCACTGGCAAAGGTGTGGTACTTCCCCAGGCGGACCCCTGCAAATCAGTCCTGTCCGAGTTGCTTTGTGCAGTTTCGATTCCATCGCTCACAAGGATCACATTACAAAACCGGACTTCAAATATATATGAAAAACGTAATAAATGCCTGTAAAATTTGAGGGTTGCCCTCGATTTCCCTGGGATCCCATCATCAGATCCTGACTTGTTGACAATGGGATCAAATTGGAAGTATACCCTACAGAACATAAGTTTTTTTTTATCCGTCCACAGTAGGCAGAGAAATCGGTGAACATACATTAAAATATATATACTTTATCTTTTTCTTTGACTGCCCCGGTAGCTCAGTTGGTAGTGAACCTAACTTCTGTGCTTGGGGGTGTGGGTTCGATTCCCGTCTAGGACAAACATTTGTGTGATGAACATTTGTGTTTGTTCTATGTCTGGGTGTTAATATCTATTTAAGTATGTATTTAAAAATATATATATGTACGTATATCAGTCTCTGGCAGCCATATTACAAGCTTTGCTTAGTTTGGGGTTAGATGACTATGTGTGCAAAAATGTCCCAGATATTTATTTATTTATTTTTATTTCTTCTCTTATATCCTGTATGCTACCTTATCTACACTTATATTAAAAGACTGGCGAACCGCCCCGGCTTCGCACGGGTGTACCTAAGCAAGGCCTTTGGCCTCGCTAAAATAACCCGCTTCAGGAACACAAAATTTCACGAAACCTTTTACAAAGCATGAGAAAACATTATAAAAAAAGATGAATGAAATCGGTAAAGCCGTTCTCAAGTTATAGTGTGACCAGAAGCAATAGGGGTTCATTTTTATATATATTAAGTTAAGGATCTCTCATTGTTTGAAAATATAATATAGCCTATGTCATCCGGGGATAGTGAAGCTTCCCAACAGTGAAAGAATTTTTCAAATCGGTGCAGTAGTTTCGGAGCTTATTCAATGCAAACAAACAAACAAACAATCAAATCTTTTTTTTTTTTCTTTATTAAATAAACAAAATACTAGCTAAAACTAACACTAAATAAACAGTTAGACTGTCCATAGACCGTTGAAGATCTAAAGAAAAAAAAAAAATCTTTCCTCTTTATAATATTGGTATAGATGAATGATCAAAATTTCTAAAAGTGGGAAAAGAGGGCCTTAATTACTATATATTTTAAACTATATTTCTTCCGTGTTCCTTAATCATTGAATCATTGAACATTCCATTTTATCACGAAAAGTAGACAACTATGTCTGTATACCGTTGGACTTTTAAAAACAAGATGAATCATAATATTTACAATACATAACATGTTTTTAGCGAAAATATTTTATTTTTTTCGATCTGGCATTCAAAGGTGCGGCCCTAGCTGTTATAGCTTGACATATTAAAAAAATGCCAAAGCAAAACAACCTCTAACACTGTCCGTTCAAGTGTCAAAATAGAATGACCGTTGTAACAACACTGGCCAGACGAGGTGTGTTCGTTTACGATTTGAAAATGGAATTCGCCATTTGACATTTTGAATTTAATTTTGGAATGCTTGTTCTTTTCTTTTTTAGGGCGGACTTTAACGCGGGCTTTAGTGTTATTTTATGTGTAGCCATGAAAGTTAATATCGTTTTAAAAGTTGAGCAACAGTTACAACGATTTTATTTGGTACTGATCCTACTTTCTGCGCTTGGGGGCGGGTTCGATTCCCATCTAGGACAAACATTTGTGTGATGAACATTTGTGTTTGTTCTATGTCTGGGTGATAATATCTATTTAAGTATGTATTTAAAAATATATATGTATGGTATGTATATCAGCCTCTGGCAGACATATTACAAGCTTTGCTTAGTTTGGGGTCAGATGACCGTGTGTGCAATAATGTCCCAAATATTTATTTTATATTTGTAAACAATAATAATTTGGTAATCTGACACGTAAAAATCCGTTAGTAAAAATCTTAAAAACAAATTATTTTAAAAACGTCTCAATAAAAATACCTGCCGGTCTATTCTGCAAGCTAAGTGAACGCGCAAGTGAGGTGATAAGCTAAGTGAACGTGTATTTTTCTTGTCGATTACTATAGAGAAATGTCATAATGTGAAGTGATCACCCTTGGACCTTCGACCAAAATAAAATGAATGGACGGGCCCTAACCATTGAACTTGATCAGTAAAAACGAGTCAAAACCGTCAGACATATACTTCAACACCTAATTATAAAAATGTACAGTATATTTGTTACAAAAAATAGATATCGGTTTTATTTGTGTATTTACACTTCGGTAAAGCATACGAATTCATAATTTTGTCAGATGTTTCGTTATCGCGTAACAATAGACTCGTGTTTCACTTCCTACGGCTAGAGACTGACTGAAACGAAGTGAGCGCTGGCGCTCATTTTGTAATCTTCAAAAATGCGCTTCTACTGGGCCCGTCCATTCATTTTATTTTGGTCGAAGCCCTTGACTGTAGTCCCATATCCTTACAATTCGACATTTTGACATTTATCTGCAGAAATAGGCAAGAAAAATTTCCATTCGCTTAGTTTATCACTTCACTTGCGCGTTCACTTAGTTTGCAGAATAGACCGGCTGAGAATCTTTAAACGGCTAAATAGTATTTTCATGGCTCATAGCTAAGAACCAATGACGATATAACCACTTGACAGCTTTTTTCTTTCTTCTGATGTGACTTTTTGCTGTAGGCCTTGCGGTCTCTACAGCTTGACCGGACTAGTTGATGAACGCAGAAGGCGTTGGGCCAACATAATTTAGATTTTTGGGCGACAAGCGCAAGGGCACCTCGGAGGTACGAGCCTCGGCTTGGACCAAAGACTTTCTATAACTAGACATTTAATGCAGGGCGAACATGTTCAGACAATTCATCAGTTGACCACTACTGATATAAAAAACACGCCCACTGATTCCATTGGTTCAGTGGACACTGTCAAGTCATTTCCGACCAATACCGTAGGTACGCCATCACTATGCTTTGTTTACATTTTGAACTGACGTTGAATGGGCCAATTAGCATTTAGTAACCCCTCACCCCGGCCATCAGGTATTTGACTGAATTGTGTCCATTGAAAATAATCGTAACTACAAGTCTGGGCTACGTAGTAGCTATACCTAATCTGTGGCTTGGACCGTCGCCGGGAGTGGGGGATCAGACTTGCCCTGGCACTCCTGGCAGTGCCCTGGGGCCCTAGTAGGTTGTTGAACTGAATGATTATCTGGAGAGAATCTAACCGATCTTCTAACAGATCCTGGGGGTCTTCGGTCCCGCCGGCGGGATCGTTGTGTGTTTGTGTGTGCCTTTGGTAACCGGCGGCGCCTATACCAAAAACGGAATATTTCCTGTTGCCAGGAGCAGTCGGATCGGAAGCTCATCCTTTACCCCACCGTGATGAAAAGATATTGAATTTTGAGCAGGATCTGTTTCGAGCGGACCAATCATATGCGCGAATTGAATGAATGACTTTTGTTTCCTCCAATCACAAGTGGCATACGATACCCTTGCGTGACCGACGTGGCTTACCACAAGCAAATTCTGACTCGTTCGCGATCAAGTAGTTATATTATCTTTGTTTGTACATTTTTAGGGTTCCGTACCCAAAGGGTAAAACGGGACCCTATTACTAAGACTCCGATAGCGACCCCGCGACCGACGCGGCTTACTACTAGAACTACTAACGTACTACTAACTAGGGCATGCAAACCGGGTACCCGAGTACTCGAAAAACCCGATTAACCGACTGATTTCAAAACCGGTATTTTAGGATTGAAAAGCCGGGTTTTTCGGGTTTCTCTCTTGTTAAAGCTAAACAATAAGAATACGAAAGTGCAAATACATTTATATAATTACATTTCAGCATTTTCTTCACTTGCACACACTAATACAATATTTTTAAGGCATAAATAAAGAAAAACTCGAAAAAACCGGTTTTTGAAATTGAAATCTCGAAAAAACCGAGTTTTTTAAACTACCCGAGTTTTGCATGCCCTACTACTAACTAGACTCATGCGCGAATGTGAAGCTAATAAGAAAGCGTTTAAAAAATATGTTGTTGTGATAGAAAATATTGTAAAAATGTATTGTTACATTGAAAACAATACAAGAATATACATTTATGGTAAAATCAACCGTGTAATATATTGAATGCTACTCTACAAGAATCTAAAATTTGTACAGCTGTTCATGTTTTGTGAGAAACAACAATAGCTCTGATACCTGTGAAGGTTATTTCTACGCTACAATACTCGACACCCTAGGATTTTGTAGTGGTAGGACTCTTTTGCGGGGGTCCGCCTGGGGAAGTACCACACCTTTGCCAGTTATTCAACCGCCAAGCAGTACTGTGGAAACACTACTGTGTTCCGGATTGAAGGGCAATGTTTCCAGCTAAATTACAGGGCACACAGAGATTTGACATCTTATATCTCGGGGTGACGAGCGCAGTGCATGCCATCCAGGGTTTTGAACTGTTGAAGTTCAAAATTCAGAGCAAGCGTAAAGAGCCATCAGGCCAGCGACTTCGCTCATCTCGTCACTCAGTATCGTAAAAAAAAAAGCATATACAGGGTTATAAGGAAAGGGTATGGTAAGGCGAAATGGTACATTAAGGGCTGTTAATAGAGTTTTTAAGGATCGGCAACGTATCTGTGATGCCCCCTGGTGTTGCAGGTATCCATAGGCGACGGTGATCGCTTACCATCAGGCGGTCCGTCTGCTTGTTTGCCACCTATGGCATAAAAAAATTATACTCATCGTTATGAACAACTTTTACTTTGAGACTAATACTGAAATCGAGAAAAATATATCAGATGTTAAATCTTTTCAATTAGGTCGTTTTCTATCAAACTGCTGAAAATTTCGCGCTTTCAGGGTTCCATACCCTTTCTTTCATCATCAGCCAGAAGACCTTCTGAACATAGGCCCCCCCTTAGAACTCCACTCTGAACGAAAGTCTGCCATCTGCATTCACTGGATGCCCGCGACTCTCACAATGTCGTCGGTCCATCTAGTTCCTAGTCCTACCTACGCTGCGTCTTCCGGTTCGTGGTCTCCACTCAAGAACCTTTCTTCCCCATCGGTTATCAGTTCTTCGAGCGATGTGGCCTGCCCATTGCCACTTCAACTTGCAAATTTCATGGTCTTTGTCTCAACAGTTTTTAACCATCTCCAATAAAACGGATAGCTTTGTTCGAGAGCCTGTTGATTGGTAATGTCAATAATTTTGTTTGAGCGCGAGACGTACATAGGAACCAATCATGCGCAAGCACAGTTGTGAGGAAGATTAGCGTTTTTTTGGCGCAGCGTCTTTCAGCCAACTTCAGAGACACAAAGATCCGCTATGCCTACTGTATTTTTAAAGAAGTCGGCTTTTTAAATTGATATTTATCGAGTATTGTCATCATATTATACCAAAAATGAACCTTTAACTTTATTCATTTTAATTCACTAACTTATAGAAGAGATAAAAATAAATAAGTTATGTATTTTTGTCTTTTCTCTAAGTATTATATTCCAATACAATTAAGTTCAAATGTAAGCGAATAGGTCGAGGGTTTGAGAGTATGTAAGGGTTCGAGCAACTGTTCGAGGTAAACAACTTATATTTTTTCTACTCAATGTGAGTAATAAAGAAGGTCAATTCGTAGAGTAACTTGGTAGGTGTCGCCAGGTGCAGCTGCTAGTAATGTAAGCCGACAGCCGGTGCAAAGGCGCTGGCGCAAGAGACAAGTTCATAGCGATTGTATTTATCAACACATTTATTTTTGAAACTATAACTTCGTTATATTGGTGGTCGTTTAGACGAATTTAGTTTGGCATATTCAAAGAATTGCACTCACTTTAATAGGACTAACCCTGTCGCGATAAAAAACAGCTGTTCTATGACATTCTTCTATGGAACAGCTGATAATTTTTTCTCTAACTAGTTGTTGCACGCAGCTTCGCTCGCGTAGTATAAGTCCAAAAAATTCTGTTCGATTACTTTTTAAATTTTCTTTTGTACAAACCTTGTCCTGATAATAACGAACGCAAAAAATAAAGAATTATCCAATTTGGTGCAGTCGTTCGGAAATTATGCGTGACGAAGATAGATGACTACTTTAATGGTACCAAACCTTAAATTTTGTAGACATGCACTGCTGAACATAGGCCTCCCCCTTAGAATGCCAATACAATTTTTAAGTTCGAATATAAGCAAAATTAATCCAGAGGTCGCAAATATATGGGGGTCACTGTTCGGAGCGACAAAATAGTGATCCCCTTTCTACTACAGGACAAGTAGGAAAACTGCCCATTACCACCCATACATTGTGGACTTTCCTGGGATACGTACCAAACGTATCTATTCTACGTTTCTAAGCCAAGGATTAGAACAACCTGCCGGCTTCCTTGTGATGACGTGTGAGAGATATAATCTGGGTCTTTTCAAGGCAAGAGTGAATAGGTATCTTCTAAGTCTGCGTGCTTCATCTTCGACCACATCGTCGCTTACCAACAGGCGAGTTGGTGGTCAAACACCACAGAAAAGATTTTTTTTGTCTTATTTAAATTAAAACGGCTGTCAAGGCATTTTTGTAAGTAATTTGTTGTAGCCACTTGCACCCATATAAACTCACAGCAACTGTGAAGCGGAGTTCGACGCGTTGACATAAATAAGAATGTTCAATCACATATCTGTTACAATACCTGGCGACAGAGTTTCCTTCTCATTTCCGTTCTATTTACTTCTCCTTTCTGTGTCAAAAGCGAACATATTCGCGATAAAAAAAAAATAGAATCAAATCGCCTAACGCGTATAGCTTTATGGTAAGTGCAGGATACACTTGCGGCGGCGGCGTGTTCAGCCGACCGTGACTCCCGATTGTAATCATACGCTCGTGTCTTGTTGCAACCTGTGACTCCACTGTCGATGGATACAGTTTCCTGTCCATTTCCGTCAATATACTATACACTTGAAAAATTTGCAAGATGAAGTGGCTATGGGCAGGCCACATCGTTCGAAGAACAGACAACCGATGGGGAAGAAATGTTCTCGAGTGGAGACCACGAACTGGAAGACGCAGCGTAGGTAGGCCTCCCACTGGATGGACCGACGACATTGTGAGAGTCGTGGGCATCCAGTGGATGCAGATGGCAGGATGTCGTTCAGTGTGGAGGTTAAAGGGGCAGGCCTATGTTCAGCAGTGGACGTCTTCTGACCGATGATGATGATGACTATACACTTACAAGTTGCGACATGCATTTTCATATTTTTAACCGACTTCCAAAAAGTAGGAGGTTCTCAATTCAACGGATTTTTTTTATGTTTGTTACATCAGAACTTTCGACTGGGTGAACCGATTTTGATGATTCTTTTTTTTATTTAGAAGTTGGTGCTTTCCGTGTGGTCTCGTTTTAATTTGGTCCAGTTCTGACATCTTCATGAAGTTTGTTTTTAAATTGTTAATTATACCACTAGTAGTTAGCAAGAAGTCACGAACTGATCTCGGCATCCTTAGGTATATTTTCTCAACACTTTTTTTTAGGAATAGGCCTTTTGACCTCAACTCGCCTGATGTAAAGACATGATGCGGTCTACGATGGAGCCGCTTACGCTTGCCTAGAAGAAACCGATTCTCGTGATTTGAAGACACCCAGATTGTAACTATCGGGGAACACCCATTCCAGCAGCGAATTTAATTCGGTGTTCTCACCTTAAAAAAAAAACTGGCATTTGAAGATAATCAGCTGTTTATTAGTTTTTATTTTATACTTGTTCTATGGAACAACTTTTTTGCTATTTTAGAAGGAACGCCAGGATGTCAGAATTCTGCTTTCATTTTTTTTTTATGATACTGAGTGACGAGACGAGCGATGTCGCTCGCCTGATGGCTTTTCACGCTTACCCATAACAGCTCAACGCCACTCAGAATTTTGAATTTCCACAGTTCAAAACCGTGTCCAAAGCCAGACAAGACTAAACATTGCAACGCAGACAGCGCCTTGGCCTGTTCAACGCTTGGACTCGAAACCATTGACAAATTCGTTTGAAGGCCGTGACATATCCTGCCTCTGTTATTTCTGTGATTAGCTGAAGTGAAGGTCTCTAGTCAAAAGTCGATAGTTCTAAGAGGTTTTTAAGGGCATTTAGAACTGATGTTTTTCAGAGTTCCGTACCCAAAAAGTAAAACGGGATCCTATTACTAAGACTCCGCTGTCCGTCCGTCTGTCACCAGGCTGTATCTCATGAACTGTGACAGTTGGACAGTTGAAATTTTCCCAGATGATGTATTTCTGTTGCTGCTATAACAACAAATACTAAACAACAGAATAAAATAAATATTTAAGGGGGCTCCCATACAACAAACGTTATTTTTTTGCTCGTTTTTGCTCGGTATTGATAACGGCAACAGGTAGACGCTTGAAATATTCACAGAATATTGAGTTATATTATTCCCTTTAAAAATAAATAATTAAATTTAAATAAAATTAATATTTAAGGGGGAGCTCCCATACAACAAACGTGCTATTTTTTGCTGTTTTTTATAGATAATGAACCCTTCGTGCGCGAGTCCGATTCGCACTTGGCCGTTTTTTTTGGATTCAACTTCTACCGGAGGTAGGACATGCACGATGTCATTAATAAAGTTACATATTTTTATTTTATAGCTACCTACTCTACTGCTTATAAAATAATATTTAGAAAATTATATTTAAACCTTATATTGACACCTCAAATGCTACGTAAAGGTGTGACCACACATGGCGTGACCTCGCGGTGGTGAAATTAGGGTAATTTAATTTCGCTAATGCCACGCTCCAAGGCCATCTTTCATCGTATGTGTGTTTCATGTTTCATGTGACAATAGTCCATACACATTTTACACAGAGTTTTTGAAGTGAAAACTTCTTTAGGAGCGTACAGAACTTTTTGGGTGAACAAAAATCATGGAACTCGTATCATCATCACCGAACGCTGTACCGTGTATTTTAAAACAGTGCCATCTCTTGTAGAATAGGTGAATTACTACTTATGTTTTCACTTCTGCACGACGTGCAGTCCTATGACTGACGTGCAGTCCTATGACTGATGTGTATTATTTTATTTATTATGGTGTTGAGCGATGATTCGGTCTACGATGGAGCACGCTTGCCGAAAATTTTAAGGTTACTTTGTACAAAAAACCACGTGATTTTAGATAAGGGGGTGGGTTAGTCTTAAATCCCACCAAGTATCACCAGGGGAGAGGCGGCCTTTTTTCAAATTGTTTACATGGACTCAGTATTTAAAATTCAAATTCACATAGTAAATATTACAAACAATGTCAAAAATAATAATAATTAAATTACAAACAAACAAAATTACACAATATAAAATTGATTAATGAAAGCAAAATGTCACATGAAGTTTAAGTAGTAAGCAAAAAAATAACGTGATAAAACATCACGTGACTACCTCCCATGTAAGCCCATGTTTCAGACAAAGTTGCCTGTCTGAACTTTACTCTTCTGCGCCAGAGGTCAAGTTCGAAACGAAGATGACCAAACACAGCCTCACCTGAGATTATGAGTCACAGTTTTGAGTCATCATGTGTACACCTACTTCACTTGTGCTACTTGTGTGGTCATACATGACATCAGTGCGAATCAAGTCATTTTGATAGAATAAACTAACTGTTGAACATAATTTTCACACATCTATGACATGGCAGAATAAAGACAAGTGACCACAAGAAGACAAGTGTAAATTATTTTTAACCGACTTCAAAAAGGAGAGAGTTAATTTGGTTGTCATCATCAGCCATAAGACGTCCACTGCTGAACATATGCCTTTCCCTTTAACCTGAACACTGAACGACATACAGCCATCTGCATCCACTGGATGCCCGCGACTCTCACAATGTCGTCGGTCCATCTAGTGGGAGGCCTGCCTACACTGCGTCTTCCGGTTCGTGGTCTCCACTCAAGAACCTTTCTTCCCCATCTTATCAATCAATTTGGTTGTACGGTTTTTAAATGTTTGTTACCTCTGAACTCCATCATTTATAAACTTATTTAGGGTTTTTATCGATATGATTTTATGTCAGCCAAGTTTTTTTAATTTAATAATACACTTTCGTTTGGCCTCCAACTTGGCGATGATGCGGTCTACGGTAGAGCACGCTTGCCTAGAAGAAACCGGTTCACTCGCGATTTGAACATACTCAGTTTGTAACTATCGCACCATTTTATGGCACCATTGTGATTATATAAGTATTGTATCTCGATCATTTAAGTATACTAAATAAGTGATTGGTTCAGGGCGGAGGATCGAACCGGTTGCCGTCGAATTGTAAAGCGCCCGTGCTACCACTCAGCCACCATCAATCCCATGTTTCAGTCCGTCCCATGTTTAACTCAGGATAATTGACAGTGCAAGTTACCACAGTTACCACCTCCCAGAGCATAGTAACCGTGTTAGCCAAAAGCAGTGGCACAAATAGTTACCCGCGTGTCGCCAAGGCTGTGAAAGTGGGCAGCCAATGGTCGCTCGCACCAGATATGAGGGCTAATGGTCTAACTGTTATAATAAACTGTTGCATTTGGGTCACTCTACTATATTCACTTGGCCAAGGAAAACATTGAAATTCATTCGCTGATTGAATCGGGCGTTAATTTGCAGTAGTCAAATAAAATCAAATTATTTATTTGTCAGAACATGGTAGGTTAAAAAACCTACATACATCCCTACATACATATAAAGTAGCATGCAGGGTCGTAATTTTTTGTATATTTTTAACCGACTTCCAAAAAAGAGGAGGTTATCAATTCGACAGTAGTTTGGCTTTTGAATAAATAACTGGAAAATTTGTTACTTTATTTTGTCATCCGAGAAACCGAAACTGAGTCATCATCAGCCAGAAGACGTCCACTGCTGAACATAGGCATCCCCCTTTAACCTCCACACTGAACGACATCCTGCCATCTGCATCCACTGGATGCCGGTGACTCACAATGTCGTCGGTCCATCTAGTGGGAGGCATATCTACGCTGCGTCTTCCGGTTTCGGTTGAAACTGCGTAATTTACTAATTTTGTGTGAAGTCGGATTTTCAAATTGATAATCATATTACCGCCAGATGTTCGTGAAAACCAGACAAGTTTACAAAAATTATCAATATAAATAGCCGGCCAAGTGTGAGTCGGACTCGCGCACGAAGGGTTCCGTACCATTATCTATAAAAACGGCAAAAAACACGTTTTTTGTATGGGAGCCCCCCTTAAATATTAATTTTATTTTAATTTAATAATTTATTTTATAAAGTTAATATATGAACTAAATATTCTGTGAATATTTCAAACGTCTGCCTCTTGCCGTTATCAATATCGAGCGAAAACGAGCAAAAAAATCACGTTTGTTGTATGGGAGCCCCCTTAAATATTTATTTTATTATATTTTTTAGTATTTGCTGTTATAGCGGCAACGGAAATACATCATCTGTGAAAATTTCAACTGTCTAACTGTCACGGTTCATGAGATACAGCCTGGTGACAGACGGACGAACAGACAGCCGAGCCTTAGTAATAGGGTCCCGTTTTACCCTTTGGGTACGGAACCCTAAAAACCGACTTCATAAAAATTACAAAACTGGACCAAATTAAGAGGACCACACGAGAAGCACTAGCTTTCAAATAAAAAAAGAATCATCAAAATCGGTTCACCCAGTCGACAGTTCTGAGGTAACAAACATGAAATAAAACAGTGGAACTGAGAACCTCTTCCATTTTGGAAATCCGTTAAAAATCCAACTCCCTTTGTTCTCGTGTTCTAATAAAAGCCGAAATCTCAGAAAAAGACATTAAATTCACTCAGAATACGTAAGTGCCTGACCCATCTATACCTAACTGAAAATACTGAAATAGCCCGCAAGTAGGTCAGAGTCAGACCCAGTTTCCCAGCTTCGTGGATTGCACAACGCCAATTCACGATTCGCGAATTCGATTTGCACTGTCTTTGAAGCTATTGCTTTAGTGCATCTGTTGTATCAGATCAGAAAAACAAGGGAGATAAGGACTAAGGACTTTACCCTTAAGATCCTTTCGTTTTTACTATTTTATTATTTCTTAGTTAATCTTCGGTAACATTACATATTCTGTGAAAATTTCAACTGGCTATCTATTACGGTTCGAAAGCCATTAAAAGGTAAGATGGACAGATAAATAAATATCTGGGACATTTTGCACACATCTGATCCCAAACTAAGCAAAGCTTGTAATATGGCTGCCATCGACTGATATACATACATATATATTTTTAAATACATACTTAAATAGATATTAACACCCAGACATAAAACAAACACAAATGTTCATCACATGAATGTTTGCGCTAGGTGGGAATCGAATCCGAGCCCCCTAGCGCAGAAGGTAGGTTCACTACCAACTGCGCCACCGTAGTCAGACAGCTTAGGCTTCGTAGTATGGTCCCATTTACACCCTTCGGGTACGGAACCCAAATAAGATTAAGTGAGTATGACGTAATGGAAAAACTCAGAGTCACACAACGGGCAATGGAGAGAGCTATGCTCGGAGTTTCTTTGCGCGATAAAATTCGAAACAGATATTCGCCAAAGAACCACCGACCACCACCGAGAGTCACCGACATAGCTATTTAAATCTGCAAGTTGAAGTGGCAATGGGCAGGCCACATCGCTCGAAGAACTGATTACCGATGGGGAAGAAAGGTTCTTGAGTGAGACCACGAACCGGAAGACGCAGCGTAGGTAGGCCTCCCACTAGATGGGCCGACGACATTGTGAGAGTAGCGGACATCCAGTGGATGCAGATGGCAGGATGTCGTTCAATATGAAGGTTAAAGGGGGAGGCCTATGTTCAGCAGTGGACGTCTTCTGGCTGATGATGATGATTTTGAGTATGACGTAACAGCTCGAGTAGCGAGATGCGTGTCAAATCAGGCATCCGTATGGAAGTTACGAGGTTGATGTTAATCTGCTTCGTTATAGCGTTACGCTGGCTTTATGTAGCTTTCGTCACGATAGCTCAGGTTCCATTTACCCAGTGGAAGTATGAGCCGTAATAGACACGTCAACATGGCTAACGTCACATAAAAAGAAATAAAAATGTTTATATATTTTCTGTGGCTGACGTCAATCACGTCAACATGGCTGACGTCAACCACGTCAACAACGAGAGAAAAAGAGAGAGGAATTCTCACTCTTTCTCTCCCGTTGGTCAGGTGGCGGTTCGTCAGCCAAGTTTGACACGTCTGTTACGGCTACGATCATCTTCTTAAGGGCCGTTTTACAAAATAATTGGATATAAGACAAGTAAATCAAAACATTAAAATTGTTTATTAGAAATTTTGCACAAGTTGAATTCTAATAGCTCCACTCATTGTAAGCTTGTACACACTAACACGAGTACTTGTTAACCCTACTGGACCTACTGGTGGAACCAAGCAGTGGAACCAACAGGCCGTGACCGAAATTAAACACATTTAACGATTTTATCGCGTATTTTTTATATTTTAAATCCTGACGTTTCGAACAGTACAGTGTACGTGGCTTCGTGGACTACGTGGTTACAGGTAGACTTAAAAAATGTAAATATAGGTTTACGTTTGACCGCCATAGAGCACACTTGCATAGAAGAAACTGATTCACTCGTGATTTGAAGACACCCAGATTTTAACTATCGGGGAACACCCATTCAGGCAGCGCATTCCACAGACTAGCAGGACGCACAATAAAAGTGGAATCAAAGCGCTTCGTACGGGTTTTCGGAATGTTGTCACTAACCAAGACTGTGTCGTTACCTAGTTCTCGTACGCGGGTGAAGCCACAGGCAAAAGCTACTAGACCATAATTTGCGTTTCGGCCGCGTTCTGTGTTCGTCACTAAAACATCCTTAAGAGCCCTGACACATTAGGTATTTGACGGAAAAAAAAAACAACGAAAATTTGATTTTTGGCTCTCTGATTCTATCTAATAGAAAGATCTATAGAAAAATCAATTTCTGTAATAAATTGATTTTTATTTTTAAATTGAAAATAACGGATTCAAATTTTGGAAAAACTTAGAATATTAACTTACTACCTCCAATTTATAAAAGAAGTTTTTCATAAAACTCTAGTAGGAAAAGTTTTAGAGTGGATTTCGTTTAATTACTGACATAAAATAAACAATTTTAATGTTATGGTTTAAGTACTTTTTTATGTTCGTCTTGACGATTACGGCGTTATTACAAGCTTTTATATTTCACCTGTCCCGGTGTCTGTCTGTCTGTTATCAAATCTTGCAAGTAAAATTTGACCCACTTCCCAGTGTTCGATTGAGCTGAAATTTGGCATACTTGTCAAGTTCTGATTACAATACAATAGTGTTTTTTTTTATGATACGTGACGAGCGAAGACGCTCGCCAGATCGCTCTTCACGCTTGCCCATAACAGCTCAACGCCACTCAGGATTTTGAACTTTAACAGTTCAAAACCCTGGATGGCAATGTACTGCGCTCGTCACCCCGATATATAAGATGTCAAATATCTGTGTGCCCTGTAATTTCGCTGGAAACATTGCCCTTCAATCCGGAACACAGTAGTGTTTGCACACTACTGCTTGGCGGTTGAATAACTGGCAAAGGTGTGGTACTTCCCCAACCGACCCCTGCAAAAGAGTCCTACCACTACAAGCGTGCAATGGTGACAGCGAGCTAATTTGATGATGGTGACGGTGGACAACGGCACTCCTCGATGGAGAATAATAGACTGGCAGTGTTCCGATCACAAATTTCATAAAAGAAAAAGAAAATTTTCAATAATTTTATTTTTTTGTTTTTATGCCCGAAAACACAGATACCTAAATTAAACGATTGTTTTGTAATACGGCTCTTAAAACAAGCTCACTGAATCGACCAGGAAGTCCTAAACACAATGAGATAATTCAGTATTGTAGGCACTTAAAGAAGACCGCGTTCGCGCGGATAAGATTTATGTGCCTATTGTTCTGTAATAACTGTAACGGATACCTTAAGATAAGGTAACAAAGTTATGAATGAGACCTAGAGTTATAATGAGAGATAAACCTCAAAAACAAAAACCTAAAAAAAAAAACGGCCTAGTGCGAGTCGGACTTGCGCACGAAGAGTTGCGTTCCGTACCATTATCTATAAAAACGGCAAAAAATCACGTCTGTTGTATGGGAGCCTACTTTATTTTAATTAAATTATTTATTTTGATAGTGAATGTATAACGAAATATTCTGTGAATAAATATTCACAGAATATTACCAGGAATATTAAGGTAACAAAGTTATGAATGAGACCTAGAGTTATAATGAGAGATAAACCTCAAAAACAAAAACCTAAAAAAAAAACGGCCTAGTGCGAGTCGGACTTGCGCACGAAGAGTTGCGTTCCGTACCATTATCTATAAAAACGACAAAAAAATCACGTCTGTTGCATGGGAGCCTCCCTTAAACATTAACTTTATTTTAATTTAATTATTTATTTTGAAAGTGAATGTATAACGAAATATTCTGTGAATAAATATTCACAGAATATTACCAAGCGTCTACCTGTTGCTGTTATCAATATCGAGCAAAAACAAGCAACAAAATCACGTTTGTTGTATGGCATGTGTAGTACAGCCCCCTTAAATATTTTTTTTATTCTGTTTTTTACTATTTGTTGTTATAGCGGCAACATAAATACATCATCTGTGAAAATTTCAACTGTCTAACTATCATGGTTCATGAGATACAGCCTGGTGATAGAAGGACAGACGGACAGCGGAGCCTAAGTAATAGGGTCCCGTTTTACCCTTTGGGTACGGAACCCTAAAAACAACACATTTTTGAGTCGATTAATAATGACCTAATCAATCGCTTTAGACGGCATTTAGACACAGACATCGTTTATTTGTTTTAAAAAAAAAAACAACACATAAAACACTTTTTTTTTAAAACAAATACAATAAATGTTACATTTAACCATACAGTTAGTAACCATTAGTTACTTAATGATCAGTTTTCGTCATTGGTAGTTAGTAACCCTACTTCAAGCTCCGGTTTCCTTGAGGTTCCTTTCCGGTTATGTTTTCCTTCAACAGAAGTTCGAAGTTTCTTGTTGTTTAAACCACAGAAAAAAATTCTCACTTCAGTGGTTTAAACCCACAACCATCTTGGCTTAATGCGTCAAAAATATAGCTAAATTGCCACAACAACAAACTCAAAACATCCCTCTCTTTTTTTTCAGGATCTCATCCCGACCCAGGATACAGAGGCATACCTCCAAAAGACGCAAAATGCCATCACCAACCTTCAAGCCAAGCTCCAATCTTCCCGCACCAGCAACTTCTCCAACATTCCGTCCCAGCTCACATCCAGTCTCATCAGCGAGAAGACCGCCGTCTCACGCCTCCCAGTCTCGCAACTCAGTCGATCAAACTCGCTGAACTATCGACTCAGGGCAAAAGAACACTCCAATGACAGCAGCCCGCTCCGAAGTCCAGGGCATTACGTCATAACTGGGTCCACAAAACTTCCAGAAACTACGAAAATCCTTCTCAACACCGCGTCGAGATCCTTAGACGCGGAACGAAGGAATCGTGACTCTAATATGAACAGTCCATCATCAGATCGAAGTTCTGATGATAAAACACTATCCAATCGACCACCGTACGACGTGAACGCAATCCTGTCTCCTCACAGAAAGTCACACGCGAGGCACAAGTCTTTTGAAGGTCGTAATACTGAAACGCTTTCATCCGACGTTCACAACGCGAACGCGACTGTTTGTCTCAAAGCCGTCTTGAAGAACAACGCAGAAGCTTACCCGAGAATCGATCAAGTCCGTTACCAAGGGGATAAGAAACACCAGAGAGTGCTAAGCGACAGTAAACCTTATAAGAATTCTGTTGGTTTTGGAACATCGATCAAGCGGTCCAGCTCTTTCAACACTGTGAATAAAAACAATAATTACATCGACTCGAGGTTGACGAGGCGGTCGAGTGGTCAGTCAGAGGAATACAAGGATTCTGATGAATCGGATAATGGGTCGTACGATAAATCGCAGGATCGGTACAAGCGTCAAGTTCGAGGTAGAATCGATTCGCCTGATCTCAAGTCGAGTGCGCCGGCGAATTCGCCGCGACATTCGCCGTATTGTCCGAATACACCGGAGATGCAAAGGAAGTTTGGTCCAGGTTTGTACTTAATTATGTTATTATACCTTATTAGTTAGAACATTTGTTTTTAATGACAGAGAGTAACAAGATGAGCAACTCGTTTGTGTGACTGTAAGCGCCACGTCTGCCCATAATAGTTGCAGTCAGGGTTGCCATCATTTTGTACAAGAAATAAAGTATTTAGCCAACTTTTTGAACAAGGAAGGAAGGTGGAAGAATGAAAATGGACAGCATTTTGAAACTCGAAACGTAAATTTTTACTAATAGATTTAGTTTTTTATTTATTAGATTAGAGTGGTCATTTTCGTACAGTTGCGAACCGAGAGTTTTGGATGCCGTGATGGTAAACGACATGGCGCTCTCTTATGTCGTCATATTTCACATCTGCCGGGCGTCCCGTGACGGTAACCTTTTTTAAATCAGGTTTAAAATGTATATGGAAACAAACAGTATTTTGCGTACTTTATTTTTGTTATACAGTAAACAATATTATAGTCCTTTAAATGTAGCTTGATTGAAACGACAGCTGACGACATTTCAGGGCATGTCTTTGTAATAACGTCTGGCGAATTGCATTTACTTGAATCACAAAGATCAGTGGTTTTCTGCGTCTTAAACTATTATGAACTACAAGTGCTGTACATATAAATAGTAAAAGTATATTTGAATTTTAAAACGGAACTGCATTTAGTGTGGATTATCACAATACAATTACCATATTTTTCCATTCTGTCATAACAAGGTTACGTCAACTTGACAAAAAATTTAGGGACGTGGTAAATCGATAAACGTAAAATCGATCGTTTTATTTTGCTGTGTGAATTAAATAGTATTTTTTTAAATGTTTTTTCAGAATTTCCTCTGCGTACTATCGAAATACAAAACTCGTACAGATAACGTACTATTTTTTTGTAAACCTAGATTTCTTTTGTATATAGTATAATAATATCGAATTACTAGCAACTGTCTTTGTAAATTTTACGGAACGAAGCATCTTTATCCAAAGACTGACTACTAGAATAGCATACTAGACTGACTATTGATTCAATAGCATTTATTATTAATCTGCAGGATTTATCAAGTGATTCTAACGCTGATGATGATGATGACACTGATTTGGAATGTACACCATTAGATTAGACAATAGATTTATTTACTCGTATATTGCAAAAATTTGTACTTGCTTTTTCTGTTTTATTTCATACTACAACAGAAATATAGATTGGTTTAAAAATATTATTCGTGCAAGACACTTCCAGTCGATAGACACACACATTATTCTCGATTTGGTCCGAATTGTCCCAGCACTAATCGAAGATTTTGACATACTTCATTTCAATCAACTTACATTTAATAGACTATATTGAACGAAAAACAGTATAATACTGTTAATAACAGTGTGGTTGGCAACCCTAGTTGAAGTGTCAAACTTAATCACTAAAATATTATCGCAGTTCGTCTAGCAGTATAACTGAAATTTTGGACCTTTTTCGCTATGGACGCTTGCATCATTGAACTTCAATCATCACAGCTTGCACAATTTTTTTATAAATTACGACGCGGAGTTCAACGCGTTGATCTAAATAAGAATGTTCAATCAAGGTTCTGTCATAATGCCTGGCGACAGATTTTCCTTGTCATCTTTCTTTTTACTTCTCTTTTCTGTGACGCCTTGGACTTAACACTCTTTGGACATTTTGCTCTTTTGACAACTTTCGACCCTTGTCATTTTGAGCTTTTGTCATTTTGCTACTAGCTATTGTATTCTCTTTGCTAAACGGTTCAAATCTGTACAATATATCGCAGGTCTAGTGCGTAATTCCGTCCGAGTGCCGAAGTCAGCGCCTACCAGAGTGTCAGAGCCACCCCGGGAGGAGAGGAAGGCAGGCCACCAGAGCCGGCGGATATCTGAGCCCACTCGACAGGTGAATAAGAACTCTATAAAGACTGGCCCTGTTATAAACAAACGTA
The DNA here is from genome assembly GCA_949125355.1 of Agriopis leucophaearia. NCBI lineage: Eukaryota > Metazoa > Arthropoda > Insecta > Lepidoptera > Geometridae > Agriopis > Agriopis leucophaearia. The sequence continues at coordinate 2,449,721 of OX421287.1, forward strand.
TGAAGCGTTTTGATTCCACTTTTTAACCGACTTCCAAAAACAGAGGTTATCAATTCAACTGTTTAAAAAAAAATTTTTGTTACCTCAGAACTTTCGACTGGGTGAACTGATGTTGATGATTCTTTTTTTATTTGCATCCCGTGTGGTCCCATTTTAATTTGGTCCTGTTTTGAATTTTTTATGAAGTCGGTTTTTTATATTGATAATTATATTGTGCGAACTACTAGTCTGAATGCGCTGCCTGTATGGGTGTTCCCCGATAGTTACAATCTGGGTGTCTTCAAACCTCGAGTGAATCAGTTTCTTCTAGGCTGGCGGCATATTGGCACATCGGGACACCTCAGTCAGGCCGAGAGCACAGAAGAAATAACACACCTCCTCTATAATCATAATCATGTATTTTTGAACATGCCTCACGGCTACCTCTTAACGCGGGCTCGAAACAGCGCAATGCGGAAAATCACGCGAACGAGAACCTTAACGCGCCGAGAAACAGTTTGCAGTCCCGCAACTATTCGCAATCACCTAAACTGAATCGCTTTAAACGGTAGCCGTAAGTTGAGTATCAAATTTCAATAAATATTTGATCAATCAATGTTTATAATTTCAGGCTGTGCTAAGCAGGCTGACCAAGTCTCGTTCTTCTACGAGGGAAATGCAGCCCAGGCCGCAAGAACTCAGGGGGTCAGGTGGGTACCTTACTTTCTTCTAACCGAGCCCCAAGAAGCGTTGTCCCTCTACAAAGCTTCTTGGGGCTCGGTTGCGGAGCGCGAAGAAGCGGAAATAAAATAAAAATAAAATATCTGGGACATTTTTGCACACACGTTCATCTGACCCCAAACTAAGCAAAGCTTGTAATAAGGCTGCCAGAGACTGATATCCTCATCATTTCAGCCATAGGACGTCCACTGCTGGACATAGGCCTCCCCCATCGATTTCCAAAAGGACCGGTTGGAAGCGGCCTGCATCCAGCGTTTTCGTGCGGTCTCTTTTAGGTCGTCTGTCCATCTTGTGGGTGTACGTCCTACGCTGCGCTTACCGGTCCGTGGTCTCCACTCTAGAACTTTTCGGCCCCATCGACTATCTGTTCAGCGTGGTATGTGCCCTACCCACTGTCACTTCAACTTGCTAATCCGATGGGCTATGTTGGTAACTTTAGTTCGTCTACGGATCTCCTCATTTCTGATTCGACTACATAGATAGATAGAAAAGATAGAAAACTCTTTATTGTTCACACCAAAAATTACAAACGTACATAAAAAACAACTTAAAAAACTAGTGAAACAATTGGTGGCCTTATCGCTATAAGCGATCTCTTCCAAGCAACCTTAGTATGGAGAGGACATACAGAAGAGGTAAGGGACGGGGGTACATGATACTGAGACTGATATACATACATATCTATAGCAGTAATGCACTGGGCATTATTGCTCTGGGTCTGGGTGTTAATTGTCCGTGTCTTTGTGTGCTTTAAATGACATCCCCGACACAGAGAATTCTAGCGAGGAGTGAGTGTGGCAGCCGTATAACAAAAGGCATCGTTAAATTTCAGGTATTTTAATTTTTGAGTATAACACTAAAGGGTCGTTAACGTATCTGTGATGCCCCTGGTGTTGCAGGTATCCATAGGCGAAGGTGATCGCTTACCATCAGGCGGCCCGTTTGCTTGTTTGCAACCTATGGCATAAAAAAATATTACGCCGTAATTGTCAAGATGTATGTCGGTAATTTATCGAATTCCACTCTCAAACTTTCCCTCCGAGAGTTTTACGAAAAACTACTTTTAAAATTTTTGATTAGTTATTTGAATAAAAATTACAGATTTATTTATTACACAAATTGAATTATCTTTAGATATTTCTATTTTATAGATCAGTTCGCCAAAAATCTAATATTCGTTGCTTTATTTCGTCCAAAAGCGTGAGAGAGTTCTTAAGACCATCACCGAATTGTCTAAAAATCCTCGTTCGAATTTCCCCTACACTACATTAACTCATAAATGCTGTCACTTCCAGGTCCGAAGAAGCCCAGTCAGTACCGGTCGTCATCAGCACTCGCCACCAAAGAGATAGAACTGGCCAACTGGAAGAAACGGTCCACATACGACCCTATTAAAGCAGCCCAGGAGGGCAAAAAGAGACAGCAGGCGAAACGGCAAGAGTGCAACAAGGACGACCTTAGTTCACCGAGGTAAGTTTTCAGTTCTTTACATGAATGTTAATGAAATAATGGCCAAGTGCGAGTTGTTTTTTATGCCATAGGTGGCAAACAAGGAGACGGGACATCTGATGGTAAGGGATCACCTTCACCTATAGATACATGCAACACCAGGGGCATCACAGATACGTTGCCGACTCTTAAAGACTCTATTAACAGCCCTTTTAAAGAACCCCATATTAAAGCTACTCGGAAATGCCGCAGGAGGGTGCTCATTCCACAAATTGCAGGTGTGTGGCAAAAAGGAACGCGTAAAACGCACAGCGTGCGAATTCCACCGACCTATGGTATTTGGATGAACTTTCAGGCGGTAGCGGCTAGTGCGATGATAAAACCGCGATGCCGGCATCAGGTCGAACAGTTCTTCAGAACATTCCGTTGTAAATTCGATAAAAGACATAAAGAGACCCAACCTCTCTGCGCATGCTGAGCGGCTCTAGGTGTTCAGTGAGCTTGGGATCGTTGACGATTCTGACAGCTCTACGCTGTAATGCATTATTATTATATTATTATTAATGCGCACATGCTACAGCCCGGCTATCATCGCTCATCGCTATATATAAAAGCTTGTAAACAACAAAGAGAGAAGAAAGAGTACAATAAAGAGTTATATATCTATCTTGTAAAAAGTTATTATACGACGAGCTATGGAGAGGGCTATGCTCGGGGTCTCTCTACGAGATCGAATCAGAAATGAGGAGATCCGTAGACGAACGAAAGTTACCGACATAGCCCACCGGATTAACAAGTTAAAGTGGCAGTGGGCAGGGCACATAGCATTCAGAACAGATAGCTGATGGGGCCGAAAGGTTTTCGAATGGTAAGTGCAGCGTAGGCCGTCCGCCCACAAGATGGACAGACGACCTAACAAAGACCGCAGGAAAACGCTTCATTCAGGCCGCTTCCAACCGGCCCTTTTGTAAATCGATGGGGGAGGCATATGTCCAGCTGCAGTGGACGTCCTATGGCTGACTTATGATGATGAAAAAGTTAAACGCTTGTATCCGTTTCCAGCCACTCGTCTCCAGTCCATCGCTCGCAGTCGTTCCACACTACCAACATGGCGGCGGAGACGCCGCTCACTCCAGAATACTCCTCGGAAGAGACGGAGGACGAGCAGCTGACGTTACCAGCTGATCCCATGCTGGTCTCCACCTGCAGCGACATACTGGACCTGCGGCCGAGGCACCTGCACTTCAACTACCAGGTCTATCTTCCATATCATCATTACTTCCAAATAAATTACCTCCCAAAAAAAATATGGGTATCATCATTTTAGATGTGTTGTGAACACAATTTCCGACTTCACAAATTAGTATATAATAATTATCAATTTAAAAAACCGACTTTATAAAAATGACAGAACTGGAACAAATTGATCACACAGGAAGCACCAGCTTACAAATAAAAAAAAGAATCAACAAAATCGGTTCACCCAGTCGAGAGTTAGTCTGAACTAGGGCTTCGTTGCTGATGAGCTTCTTGGCACGCTTCTCAATTGACTCGCAACGCCCTGACCAATGCTGGCTGTGTATTAATTTCAGACCCCGAGCCCCATGGACAAGAAGCGGTATGAAGAAAAACGCAAGACTTATCTGTTAGACGACATCACGCCCACCAAGGAAAACATCGCTTTCCTGCCCAAACAGGTGAGCTAGATAATTCGATAATTATCTATTAAAAAAACCCACTTCACAAAATTTGTATAAAATGGCCAAATTCAATTACTTGGATGATCCAGGCATCCAGGTAACAAAAAAATTCAGTTATTTTGATTTATATGTCAAAATTTAATAAAGTAACATTTTAATAAAAACTTCGCGCGAACTTATCTCATTTTTTTTTTCTCTCATTTTTCTCATCACCGAAACAGCAGTGCAAGTACCATTCTTATCGATCGATAAATTTGACAATTGAAGTCAAAGATGCCAAAATGATACTCAATCTGTCTGGACTCACGCGATAGTTGCAAAAGTTGTAACACACCGTAAGAGCCGTAACAGACATGTCAACATGGCTGACGAACCACCGTCTGACTAACGGGAGAGAAAGAGAAAATTGTCTCTTTCTCTCGGTAGAGAAGTTCCTACTTGCGATTCAGCCAGAATCGCCGCCTCGCTTGCTCAACGACGGTTCACGAGTTTTGACGATGTTTTTTCCATTTTTCCCAGGATGCAATAGACAAAAGGCGCACCTTCATCTTAGACAGTGACACCAATTCAACGACCAACGGCAGCAGCCCCCGCGCCTCCTCCATCTACAGCCATGAGAAGTCGCTTACGACTGGCGCGAGCGACTCCGACGGCGAGAGCGGGGCTGAGAGCGCACCCGTCCTTCTAAGGAAGGGAAGAAAGCAAGTGCAGCCAAAGCAGAGGTAAGTGAAAATATTACCTTCCACATCATTACTTTTCTATGTTACTAACGTTACAATCCATTACCGTCTCATACCATAATCGTCACATTCTATTATTGTCACGTTCCATCATCGTCACATTCCATTATTGTTACGTTCCATCATCATCACATTCCATTATTGTTACTTCCACCATCGTCACGTTCCATCATCTTCACGTTCCATCACCGTCACATTCCATTACTGTCACGTTCCATCATCGTGACATTGCATTACTGTTACGTCTCATCATCATCACATTCCACAACTGTCACGTTCTATCATCGTCACGTTCTATTACTGTCACGTGCCATCATCGTCACATTCCATTATTGTCACGTTGCATCATCTTATATTCCATTACCGCCACGTTCCATCATCGTCACATTCCACCTTCGTGATTATTACATTCCAGTAACTTGTTACCTTCCAATATTATTAATACTTCCACTGGCAACATTTACACTTCCTGTCATCATCATTATCAGCCAGAAGACGACTGCTGAACATAGGCCTCCCCCTTCCTGTTATATTTTCTGTGTCTAAGCGAAATTATAATCATCATTATGATTGAACAACTTTTATTATGCGACTAACCGGGAAATCACTAAAAAGAAATGAGCTGTTTTATAAATCGAGTGTTTATGACCATTTTCTATGGAACAGCCTTCAATGTAGTATTTTTCGAAATCGAATCATTTATTTGCTAGAATACATTACATTGAATACCCATTGGGACCCGGGTATGTCCTAAAACTGCGGGATCCTGGTATGTCCTAAAACTGCGACCAGAACCACCGGAGGATGGGCAGCTGCGTCCTAATAGTACACGGTGAACGTACTGCGATCCTGCGTGGGGATTATGGCAACACCCCTCTCTATGAGGGAGGCCTTGTCCAACAGTGGACGTTAATTGGCTGATGATGTGATGTGATTACATTGAATTTAATGTGACTAGCTTCTATTATTCTTTTCTTTTCTATTATTATTTGGTGTCTTGTATGAGTCTATGTTACTTGGAAATAAATGATGATTATTATTATATTATTGAGATCTAAAAAATATTTTAGGTACACTGTATTCAGTCTGAAAGCAAACGTGCAAATATTCTTATGCTAGATAAATTATATATTTTAAGAAGGGAACAGCTGATACTTTTTTCGCTATTTCGGGGTTGGTCCCTTAGTAATTTATTCATAATGATGAGTACATCTGATCCCTTTTGGCTTCGTACTCGTGTTTCCGCGTAAACGTTTTCTGCCAGTAAACTTTAAATCTTACCCTCTCAGGTACAGTGGTGACTATTCAATGTCATCGTCGACGACCTCCATAGCTCCTAAGAAGGAAATACAGCCGCGGTATCTAGACATATCGAAGTATAAGAATGAATCTTCGCCCAAAAACTTCTTGAGGCGAGACCCGAGCAAGACTTACGTGGGCGTCCTGGCCCATACTCCGGCCAAGCCGAGCAAGCAGCATATTGAAATCGGTGAGATATTTTTTCCAACTACCGTCTTTTTTTTTTTTTTTTCTGCGTTGTTTTCGTATTCTATTGCTCTCAATACGAAAGTAAAAGGGTTTGTCAATATTTTCGTATCCAAATTGTATTGTCATTCGGATATCATATATCCGTTTTTCCTAGGTGTTTTAATATTATTATGACTGCCCCGGTGGCTCAGTTGGTAGTGAACCATTTGCGCTTGGGGCGTGGGTTCGATTCCCACCTACGTTTTATGTGATGAACATTTGTGTTTGTTCTATGTCTGGTTAATATCTATTTAAGTATGTATTTAAAATTATATATGTACGTATATCAGTCTCTGGCAGCCATATTACAAGCTTTGCTTAGTTTGGGGTCAGATGACCGAGTGTGCAAAAGACCCGAATATTTATTTATTTATTTTCCCTACAAAAAACAATAACAAAAAGTCTATACATTGATATATTACATAGAAAAATATGTAGAAATTGTCATCTAAGTCAAAGGAGGTTGCTATCGCTTCAAGGAGGTTCGTTCAAGAAGGTATATAACGCGGGTGAAACCGCGGGGTGCAGCTAATAGGCATGATGACTAATATTTTTTTACTACCTCATAAAAAAGCTGATCATCAATAGACCTTATCAACGAAAACAAAATTTAAATTAACTCAAAAATAAATAAGTTATAAGTATTTTAATTTCATGCTAGACAGAGAGCGCGCTATACCGAGCTATGACGTCAAGCCTCAGGCGCGGCATACAAATGCTATACTAACACACGCTTTGCGAGAAAGGGTAGAGCATCCTCTCTCTTTCCCCACCTAAAACTTTAAACGCTCATATCTCAGAGATTAATCAGCCGATTCAATTTATTTTTTCAGTATGTGTAATGTATTTAGTTATATTCATCGCATCGTTATTTGTAATAAATTAAACATTAAGACACATGAATATCACTACATAGTATAAAACAAAGTCGCTTCCCTCTGTCTGTCCCTATATATGCTTAGATCTTTATAACTACGCAACGGATTTTGATGCGGTTTTTTTCAATAGAGCGTTTCAAGAGTAAGGTTTATATGTATAATACATACATAATACAGGAGAGAAACGCTGATAATTTTAGAGGTTTCTAATGTGATGTCGTAAACAGCATTGCACCCGTGTGAAGCCGGGGCGGGTCGCTAGTTGCTAATAAACGCGTGTTTTAATTCCAGAACAAAAGAAGCAAGAGCTAGAGAAGTGGAAACGTAGAGCGTCTTACGACCCGAGGAAAGCAGCCGCGCTCGGCAAGACTTCCAAACCCCAGCCTAAGACTGCCAGGTGACTACACAAACTAGTACTTCGTCCCGAACTACTACCCCTTTACAAACCTCGACATATATAGCTCATTATCTAAATTAAATAATGAACAGTGATATGATTATTTACGGGATATTTGCCGTGATAATGTTGTGAATGGAGCTCCCGATATTTCAGCGCAGTTACATGCACCATGTTCATTTTAAGACCCACCTGTTGGGAAAGGCTACTGAGGTCGCTGAGCATTGTATTGAGGTCCTCCAGCGACTCTGCCATGATAACTATATCATCGGCAAAACAAAGGTGATTGATGTATTCGCCATTAATGTAGATGCCCAATCCGTTCCAGTCCAAAAGCTTGAAAATGTCCCCCAATGCGTTCGTGAACAGTTTCGGAGAGATAACATCTCCCTGTCTCACGCCTTTCTGCAATTTGATTGGCTCCGTGCTCTCGTCCTGTAATCGGATCGACATGGTGGCGTTTCTATACAAACACTTCAGCACTTCGATATACCTATAGTCGATATGACAACGCTGGAGGGACTGCAATACTGCCCAGGTCTCGATTGAATCGAACACTGAAGAACGGAACGATGTTCACGGAACACTGAAGAATGCGGGTAGTTGGTAAAAAAGTTAGGTTCAGAATATTAGGTTACCTTAAACATAAAATACTCGTCCAAAATACTATACGCAGTGATACAGTAAGCGTTTCGTTGGGACTTAGGTTCGAGTTTCAGCTATAACCGTAGCAAAAGACTAAGAAAGAGGGTAGATCGTTTTTTTTTTCTGCACCGAACTTTGAACTTTTTTGCCAACCACCCACATAGTGAACGTGGTGCATGTAACTGCGCCGAAATATCGGGAGCTCCTTCCACAACCTGACCACGGTAAATATCCCGTAAATAATCATTTAACTGTAGTGAACAACAGTGATAGTTTAAAATATTGTATGTTAATGTAATATTTGCCTAACAAATTTCATAGATCGGGTTAACAGTGCACAAGTTATCTTCGTATAAATATTAAACACACGTACGCCAATTTGTTTTCTAAAGCCCAACGCCGACCTTGGTGAGGCGGCGTTGCCGCGTACGAATGGTTCTGGAAAAATCAACTAAATTTTTTACCGACTTCAAAAAAGAAGGAAGTTTCTATGTTCCACTGTATATTAATTTTTTACGTATGTTCACCGATTTCTCCGCCAGTTATGAATAGATTTTGAGGATTCTTTTTTTGTTTGGTAGGACATACTGCAGAGGTGGTACGATATAAATTTCATCAAAATCGGTTGAGTAGTTTGGTTTTAAAATCAAAATAACTGAAAAAATACGTCATCCAAGTAAACGAAATTAAGTATTGACTAATTTTGAAGTCGGATTTTTAAATTCATAATTTACGTTACGTCACAGAATTCATAAAGTACAAGTACAGAAAGTTCACTCCGCAAAATGATTTAAATAAGTAGCGACTCTTACTACCACATAATAAAGTCCAATTCAGGACACGCGAGCGCTAACTACCTACTGCTATATGAACCTCCATGAAGAAGTTGCCTCTCTGTCTTTCGCATAACTCTTGTCGCGTTATCTCTGTCTATCGCGCGGCAGCGGGCACGGCAAGTCCGACCAGTCGACTACTTGTAGCTTCATACCTAAAGTGCGGAGTGCGCCAGGCCTGGTTAGGTTCAAAATTATACTTAATTTACTAGAGTCTAACAGTCTAGTCCACCGGGAAGAGGAGTTTTGGCCAACGTGGACAAAAGCATCTCGTCACATTGTAATATTTCGAGTGGTAATGTCTAATAATGGTGGATTATTATTTATTGAGTCTTCGTGAACATGCGTAAAAGTGGTTCTATATGAAATACTAGCCGCTCGCCCCGGCTTCGCACGGGTGTAAGCTCGGCCTTCGGCCTCGCTACAAAATATTATATAGCCTATGTCAAATTGGAAGAATGTAGCATTCTATTGGTGAAAGAATTTTTTAAATCGGCCCAGTACTTTTTGAGCCTATTCATTACAAACATACAAAAATAGGTACAAATCTTTCCTCTTTATAATATTAGTGTAGATATCTTAACGTGATGTTTGCAAAACTCCACAGAAGTTTAAAAGGCCACCACTCTACTGGGGCAATACGAGTACTTGTACTTGAATGAGACTTGCTAGATTCTGACTGACTATGACTTGTTTGTAGATATTTATTTACTAGAGCAAGACTTGTACTTGAATGTTAATTACTTTGCTTGACTCTGGCTGGGACTGTGACTTGTTTGTAGATATTTATTTACTAGAGCAAGACTTGTACTTGAATGTTAATTACTTTGCTTGACTTTGGCTGGGACTGTGACTTGTTTGTAGATATTTATTTACTAGAGCAAGACTTGTACTTGAATGTTAATTACTTTGCTTGACTCTGACTGGGACTATGATTTGTTTGACGATATTTATTTACTAGAGCAAGACTTGTACTTGAATGTTAATTACTTTGCTTGACTCTGGCTGGGACTGTGACTTGTTTGTAGATATTTATTTACTAGAGCAAGACTTGTACTTGAATGTTAATTACTTTGCTTGACTCTGACTGGGACTATGATTTGTTTGACGATATTTATTTACTAGAGCAAGACTTGTACTTGAATGTTAATTACTTTGCTTGACTCTGGCTTTGACTATGACTTGTTTGTAGATATTTATTTACTAGAGCAAGACTTGTACTTGAATGTTAATTACTTTGCTTGACTCTGACTGGGACTATGATTTGTTTGACGATATTTATTTACTAGAGCAAGACTTGTACTTGAATGTTAATTACTTTGCTTGACTTTGGCTGGGACTGTGACTTGTTTGTAGATATTTATTTACTAGGGCAAGAGTTGGACTTCAATGTTAATTACTTTGCTTGACTCTGACTGTGACTATGACTTGATTGACGATATTTATTTACTAGGGCAAGACTTGTACTTGAATTTTATTTACTTTGCTTGACTCTGACATGTTTGACGATATTTAGTAAAAGTTGTGTGAAAATGTTTTAATACTTGACACTGGCAAATGTATAAGACGTGCAATGCCAAAATCCTCTCAAGAGGGAAGAAAAATAACACTATCGATCGCTTGCACGCCGCGACGCCTCAACCAGTAGGCAGTGGGCTTTAGACGTAGAAATCTTCGCCCGGTCAATTAGATCGAAGGGATTATAATTTTTGTTTGCTGTAAAATATATTTTTAGGTTCTTATGTAATCTTTTCTGTTCTTTTCTATGTTTAACATGATTTAAGTTAAATATTTTACTAATATGTTAATTTTAAGTAAATTATTTCTTGTAACTTTTAGAGCGTGACCAAAATGCATGCATTCCGACTAAGTGACATGCGGCCATCTTTGTAAGGTTAGTCAAATGTCAAACTGACATTTCCAGCTGTCAAAACTTAAACACATCAAAGTGTACAGGCACCTGGATTTTGGCGTATTTTTTATGCTTTTCACTTTTTTTTATTCTTTCATTTTTATTATTATTAAATTTATGAATTTTATGTATGAAGAACCTTTTTGGTATTTTCAAATGCTTTTCACCCGCTTGTCACGAAAATAGATTTGGAAATATAATGTAAATACACGTTAAAGGTTGCAACTTAGCTCGTAATTTTTATCACATTTTTGACCCGGCAAACTTTTTTTTTACAATTGCATGCGTTTGACCTCAATCTCACTTGATGAGAAGCGATGATGCAGCCTGCTGCAATAATCATCATTGGCTGATATCATGTTCCCACTGCTGGGACACATGCCTTCTCTCAGAGAGAGGATGGGGATCCATCATGCTGGCCCAGTGCATGTTGGTGAATGTCTTATGTCTTTGAACTTTTGAGGTTTTTGGACATATGTGTTTCCCCACGATGTATTTTTCATCGTTTTTGAGTGATAGCATCGAAATTGCACATAATTTACCTAAGTACTAAATGAGTGATTGGTGCAGGGCCGAGTATCGAACCTGGTGCCGTCAGATTGTAAAGCGCACATGTAACCACTCAGCCACCATGGCTCCCGTAGGACATTCTGTAAAACAACGACAGGCTACCAAATTCATGCCGGAACGACGGGTTCTGTATCCTGGATTCCATCAACAAGTCGTAATTAAGTATTCCTTTATTGAAGCCCAGTCTGTATTTCTTGAAGCCTAGTCTGTCTTTCTTGAAGTCCAGTCTGTCTTTATTGAAACCAAGTATGTATCTCTTGAAGCCCAGTCGGTATTTCTTGAAGCCCAGTCTGTCTTTCTTAAAGTCCTGTCTTTATTGAAGCCCAGTATGTATTTCTTGAAGCCCAGTCTGTCTTTCTTAAAGTCTAGTATGTGTCTTTCTTGAAGTCTGCCTTTATTGATAGTGATAGCCTGGATTTCATATCTGGGCTTGATAGGTGTAACTTTCTTCGTTTTAACTCAACTTGTTTCACAAAATTATGAACATGCCGTAAACATTATATTTTTAGAGTTTTGTCTGGTCAAAGATTGTGAGAATTTGACGTTGAATTAAGCCCTTAAACCTGTTTTCTTTTTGTGTATTGTATTATGTAATTACTTATTTTTATTTATGCGAATAATGTATATGCATAATAATTGTTTGAGCTTTATTATTTTGGTGGTTAAATGCTTTATAAATCGATGTTTTCATAATGATTTCATTTCTTACTATCACACCTCACAATTAATAGATGTACTCTTTAAAAATGCCTTCGATTCCTTTTTTTATAGCGTTAATAAAATTCCCAGCAGCCCAAGAATGCAATTTCGCTACACTAATGTATCACCTCAGGGCAAGTTTGAATTACTATCGAAAAAGTTTTCGTATATAGGTTTAGCATAGACAAGTAGGGTTGCCATATCTATAATCTACTAAACTCTTTGCAGAAAAATCAGTAAATATAATTAAATTAATATTGCTGACGTTCATCAGCCAGACACAAAACAAATTTCGAAATACTTGAATGGCCTCTTTATGTGTTGTTGATACAGTTATAGGCCTCTCCGATATAGTGGGTTAAATTCAGTACGCAAATAAATTCATTTTTTTTTCGATAGCCTTTCAAACTTGGCCTTCATTAAGATATTGTTCCAAATAAAAAAATGGTTTTTTTCTTTAGCAGCGTGCTCCGCTCTCAATCGTTCAACGGCCCAGTGTTGACATCTAGTAGCCTGCGCTACCTACCGCCGGCCAACCAGATTAATGAGAGCTACGACGCTTCGAGCGACAACGACTTTTAACGACAACGGTCTAGTGTCGAAAATGCTATGGCATTATGTGATATTGTGTGTGTAGATGGATATGTGTGATTGGTCATTCTGTATTCTAATTATTTGCTGCTTGGCAGAAAAGGTAGAAACGTTGGTTACACTGTCGCTTATAATGGCAATACTGAAATAGTTTCTAGAGTTGATTATCAACTTTTTTTTTGGGTTGGACATTTGACAGTTTTTTTTTTAAATTTATTGGCAACTGGATACACAGTCCTTAATGCCTAACTTATTTGAGTAAAAAGATACTTATTTTATAACTTTCCTACCGAATTAATTATATGGCGCGTGTTTTTACTACTAATTAGTGTTAATTTAGGACAATTAAACACAAAAAATTAAAAATATTTTAAAGAAACTTTTAAAAATTAACTCGCCGTTTTGACTTCCCGCCAAAAAGTCCACATTTGACAGATAAAAAGGAGTATTGCCAGAAGAATTTTTTCGTTTGTACTCTTCTGCCAAGCTGTAGTCACAGAAAAAAGGTATAATGCCTCATTAGTGTATTGATTAGAAAGATTTTGAAGAATAAATTAAAAAAAGTACAATAATTTAAGTACATTTCGATGTATCTTTTTCCCCAAAAAAAAACCAAAACACGAATAAAAATATTTAAATCTCTGCCGGATTTCAAAATGTCCGTAAAATACAGAATGCTTTTTTTGTTCAAATCTATTTTTTTTCTCTTTTTTTTTCTAAAATTGTTTTGCAATTTTGTTTTTGTTTTTCACTCGCACAAAAGTTTTTTTTTTATACAGACAGGTTTCCATTTTTTTACAATGAAATATAACCTAGCTAGATCATATAATGTGCTTTTTTTTCTTATTTACATTTAAGGTTATAAACTAAAATATTATATAAATAAATGTGATTTTAAATGTAAAATATGTATTTAGCATTGTTAGAATTGGTCATATATTACTTTAAAAGTAAGTTAGTATTCATTTAATGCTATTTAATGTTTAATAGCGACAAATCTGTTGTACCATTGATACTAAACGAATGTTTGAGATTGATTTGCGTCTTTTTCCTTTACGATGTGTCAGAAAAAGATAGCAACATCAGTTTTTAAAATCTGTATATTGTTACAGGTTTTTTTATAATGGCTACATTTTTGTCTCTGGTTAATGTCAAAAAAAGTTTTGCTGAATGCATGGCTTTTTAACTTTTTAATTTTCCCGCTGTTCTCTTGTGACAAAATACTAATGAGTTTATTGCGTCATTGCAAAATAATTTGACAATAGTTCAAAAAAAGAATTGACTGAAAACAAGAAAGAGAAAGATGTAGATTAAAAAGTAATTAACATTTTTGCTTTGACCATAGTTTGATTAATAAAATGGTACGACAGAATTGACAAAAAAAAAGTGAATTAAATATATTAATAATTTTTTAAGACTGCTCATAAATACATCGATGTATTTTTTTTTGTAGCAAGGCACCGATTGCTTTATATTTTTTCTTTATTTAATAGTTTTTTATTGTTAGTGCAATATAAATATATCACAATAAAATTAGTAGTATATATAGAAATATGTTTAAATTGGCTTCAATAATGTTTTAATTAAACCATCAACACAGGAGTGTGTTTTTGTATTTTCTGTTCAAAATACTCAGGAAATGTTTTTCAATTAGTTTTTCAAAGTCATGATTTCAAATGTTATAATTATTATTTAGTCAACTTTATTTTGATCAGAGCTTTAAGTCTTAAAATTATTTAAAAAATATATATGAATTTTAAGATATTACCGGCGTCCTGGACATAGGCTCTTTTTGAAAGCTTTTATTTAACTTATTTATGTTTTTTTTTTATTTTTTTTTAATGATACTGGGTGACGAGACGAGCGAAGTCGCTCGCCTGATGGCTCTTCACGCTTGCCCATAACAGCACAACGCCACTCAGAATTTTGAACTTCAACAGTTCAAAACCCTGGATGGCAATGCACTGCGCTCGTCACCCCGAGATATAAGATGTCAAATCTCTGTGTGCCCTGTAATTTCGCTGAAAACATTGCCCTTCAATCCGGAAACAGTAGTGTTTGCACACTACTGCTTGGCGGTTGAATAACTGGCAAAGGTGTGGTACTTCCCCAGGCGGACCCCCGCAAAAGAGTCCTACCAATACAAAAACACTGTGTATGTACTACAGTGGAATCCGTTTATAATGAAATCGAAATAACAAACACGTCATACTAAGCGGACGTCTTACAAAGCATTTTGTAGAAAATAAACAATCTCCTGTTTTTGTGTATTTATTTTAATAAAGATAAATCAAATTATAAGTTTTAAGTGCATGCATATATGTAAAAAGCCACGCACGCGCTGAACGTCGTCGGGTATCACGTGACTCTCCCGAACATTGCCGAAGGTTTTAGGAATCATGTCGGTCATTATAACAGGACGCAATTTACTAAAAATGGGTCACTATAAGCGAAGTCATTATATCCGACATAGTTATAAAGAATTTTATATGAAAACCAAACTTCGCTGTGGAATTAATTCATAATAAGCGGTTGGTCAATATAGGCGTCATAATAAACGGATTCTACCGTATGTTTCTTCGGATGGAATCTTGCAACTCAATTTGTGACCTTTATCCTCAACAGATTGAGCTCAAATTTGGCAAACTTATGTAAGTTTGGTAGTGGCTCTCGGCTAATGAGAGAGCAAGACAAACGGCCGTACTCATAAACGTTACTTAAGTTAAGCAATACTTAAAATTGCTCTGTCTCGTATTCATGTGATTTATTTATTTATTTTATTTGTGTGATGGACATTTGTGTTTGTTCTATGTCTGAGTGTTAATATCTATTTAAGTATGTATTTAAAAATATATATGTACGTATATCAGTCGATGGCAGCCATATTACAAGCTTTGCTTAGTTTGGGGTCAGATGACCATGTGTGCAAAATGTCCCAGATATTTATTTATGTCTGCCAATTTCCGTCAGCGAGAAGTTAACAGATCAATTTTAAGTATTGCTTAACTTAAAGTCACTTTATGAGTACGGCCGAAAAGTCATCATCATCATCAACCAGAAGACGTCCACTGCTGAACATAGGCCTCCCCCTTTAACCTCCACACTGAACGACATCCTGCCATCTGCATCTACTGGATGCCCGTGACTTAATGTCGTCGGTCCATCTAGTGGGAGGCCTACCTACGCTGCGTCTTCCGGTTCGCGGTCTCCACTCAAGAACCTTTCTTCCCCATCGGTCATCTGTTCTTCGAGCGATGTGGCTTGCCCATTGCCACTACAGATTTTAAGGTTATTATGAGAATGTTTTTGAGAATATAATAACCCACCAATGCAATTTAAATAAAAGCTTCTAAAAACAGTATCTTTAAATCTATTTTCATCAGTTATTTTTGTCAATCAAATTAATGTACAGTAAATAAACTCAATTTTTAATTATTGATGAAATATAGGGCGGTCTTTAAAAAAATTAAATTATATGCTGGAAGCTAAGTAGGGTTTGTATTACAATGATATTGATGTTAGGATTTTGTATAAAATATTATTATTTAATTGTAAACGAATAAACATGATGTCGGAAATCTCCGTTGTTTTATTATTACAAATATTAAAACAACGTAACGTACGTTGTTGTATTATAATTTTCGTATTTTAATTTTAATAAGCTATGGATGCAAATCTGGACATTAAACTATTTCATTTCAAATATTTGTAAAATGTGTCCAGTGGTGGACGACGAGAATAATTGAAAAAGTTGTGTCCCTCACCACCACTGGTGGACAGTAACACAACTTTTTCGAAAAGGTGTCATGTAGGTAGTGGACAACGGGAATGTTCGAGTTTTTATTCATCATTTCAACCTATCATATTCCCACTGCTGGGACACAGGCCTTCTGTCAGAGAGAGAGATATTAACCTAATCCACCATGCTGGCCCAGTGCATGTTAGTGAATGTCATAAAGTTTATAAGTTTTATTTGTATGAGGTTATCTTCGGAACTACTGAACCTATTTTGAATAACCTTTCCCCAATAGAAAGCTATACTATCACTGCTCCGCCAGCACGGACCATGGACAAATTGTCTTTCCACCATTTTTGTCCTGCAAGAGAGACAAACGTATCCATATTCTAGCTTTGTCGCGTCTACGTGTGGATAAAAACGGTGGATAGAACTTCCGCAGTCAGTGCTAGGCCTGCAGAGTAACAGACTACAACACGGAAAGCCACGGGCAAAAGGTAACATGGAAATAAAAATTAAATTCTGTAAGTACAATAATTTTATTCCTTATAATTTACAATAATTACAACAATATTATGGCAGTGTAGTCTGTTATTTATTATATCTATTGCTTATGCAAATAAAATACAGAATGAAAACAAGCATAGACACTATTTTAGCGGCGGTACATTTTGTCATGTTATAGTGTTTATCGGGACGTGATCGGGACTTATAGCGCAAAAAACAAAATGTCGTTTTCTGACAGTTGCGTTTCTTTTTTTTTCCTTTAAGTTTACGGCCAAATGTCTGCCTGTTTTCATTCTTTATTTTATGGAGCCGTTATCATGAATTATTTGATTATTCATATAGTAAAATACAGTTTTTCGTTTTCAAAATTGGCTAAGGTATATGGTAGTCACATCGACAATATCATAGCCAGCGCACACGAGACAACCAACAAAACCAACCAAAGACCTGTTACAATAATAGAGCATACTTCAGCAAAACATTGATTTACATAATTTGAATATAATAGAATTTTGTAACTTTTTAAGTAAACGAAATAGTAGTAGTAGTATGGATCAGCTATATAAAAAATAGTTTAATACTCTACGCGTCCAATATAATAATATATTTAGGATGATGTTGGGACTTCCCCGTTTTTGCAGTGCCTCCGAAATGTTCGCACAAACTCGAACCGACGGCTTTCATGCCGTCATTCGAAAGAAAGTGGCATCACTAATGAGATTGCGGGGAGGTCGGAACAGCATCTTGAAGATAGTGGCTGAGGATGGTCACGCGCCAATACTTAGAAATTTCGTGCGGGTGATAACTGAGTAAGATATAATGTATTTCCTACTCAGTCGTAATTGTGATTATCATCAGCCAGAAGACGTCCACTGCTGAACATAGGCCTCCCCCTTTAACCTCCACACTGTACAACATCCTGCCATCTGCATCCACTGGATGCCCGCGACTCTCACGATCTAGTGGGAGGCCTACCTACGCTGCGTCTTTCGGTTCGCGGTCTCCACTCAAGAACCTTTCTTCCCCATCGGTTATTGTGATTATATTTGTGATTAATTTCTATCTTTGTATTTCTTATCTAACAATAGTTTTTAAGTTTTGTTTTTTACTAACCCAATGGATTTTTAGTTGTCCTAAATAAAATAATTTGAAATTGCGTGTTTGCTCATTTTGAAGTCGGTTTTTTATGTCCACTTACATGATAACTACTGGAACTTTATTTTTATGTAAGTGCAAAAAAGTCAGCAAACAAATCTCGTGTGCGTTGATTATAACATAAAACATATTTAAATCCGTAAACAAACGTTCTAAATTCACTATAAATATTTAATACATTCATAAACTTTGTAAACTTTCGTTATAAAAATTATAAAACATCAAAAAAGGAAGATTTATTGAGATCAATACATTTAACAATTATTAATCAATTATTTAATTATAAATGCTATATTATTTACAATATACACTATTTTATTATTATTTTATTATACAGGGTTATAGTGAAATGTAATAACCCGAAAGAAGATCTTGAAGTCATCTTTATCACCAACTTTTATTAACACAAAAAGTTTCTACGTTTTTGGGACCGATTACTAAAATAATTTTACAGATAGAAACCTAGACTATCCCTGAGTGATATAAGTTATGATTGTACACACGCAGGCGAAGCCACATGCAACAACTAGTTTTAAACTAAATGCGTTTTTCTTATCGTGATAATAGATTATTTTATACAAATATTAATTTTACAAAATACACAATAAATTATAATTTATACAACGTAGAAATTGATTGCTCACATAATATCATTAACATTTTGCTAAGTGTATTGGTTAGTTAAAATTGATTTACTTAAAAACTATACTAGTAATGAGCAGCGGTTTTAACTTCATATGGAAACAAAGGCGATTTTCTGACGGCTCCAAAAAAAAAAAGATAAAAAAAATTACAAAAAGATTGTAATGGATGGCGTTGACAAAGTCAGTATGACCCTGGTCAAAGTGACAGACTTATCTTGATTGATGACAGTTGGCTACTCGCTTTTTATCACTCATTGTTTGCTAACGCCATCTATTGGGTCATTTAGTAAGCATTTAAAAAAAATCGTCTGTCAGAAAATGTCCTATTGATAAGACCTGTATTAGCTCAAGATTAAGTTTTTCCACATAAAATTTCATTCAAATTAGTTTTGGAATAGGATTATACACACATTTTTTTGCATGTATTGTGTCCGGATTCAACGTCTTAACGGCTGAATAGATTTGAATGTAATTTGGCGTGGAGCTAACCTTATATACTGGATTAAAAGAGGCTTTTTATCCCGGATATGTTTATGGTTCCTGAAGGATAGAGAGTGAAACCGCAGGGCAATGCAAGTTTAAATATAATAACAAAGAAAAAAATAAGTTGAATTGTTTTTTTTTGTATTTAAGGTGTCATGACAAATTCCTTATTTCAGTCATTAAATATTTTAAAAATCAATAGCTATTGTTAGTCCCACTAGAAGTAAAAACTAAAAAAAAAATACGTTTGGCCGAATTCATTCTTTTTTTGTATTGTTTGCCACAATACAGGAGTGGTTTAAGTGAAATAGAATTGGAAAATTTGCCAGGAAAATTTGAAAATAGGGCAACTTTTTTCTATGAAATTTGTACAGCACAACATTTGTCTGGTCAATTAGTTAGGTATATTATAGATAGGTATAGGTTTATTCTGATAACCCTGTATAAACCCAAAACCCTAATGATGTGTCTATACCTTTTTTCTATTATTTTGTTGAAATAGTATTTGAGCGAAGTAAGTAATGTATAAGGAATGTAGAAAGGTTAGCACCAAAGATCTTTAAAACTATAGATTCAATATTGCCGACATATTTATGCAAAACAAAAAACTACTTTATGGTAAGTAGTCATCCACTCCCATTAACCCGCAACCGCTCCATCACCAGGGCCGGATTATCCATAAGGCGGATTAGGCAACTGCCTAGGGGCCCCGCATCAAGAAAAATAAAACCGTTTCATTCCGCATTATTTACATCCGGTAATGTTGCCATAGAAAAAAACAAATTAGTTACTGTAAAAGCGCCATCTAACGATATTTGGTCGAGTTTTGGTTGGTATTTGGTGGAAATATTCTAACGAAACTTATCGAAAAGGGGCCCCGAGAGTTGCATTGCCTAGGGGCCCCGATAGGGTTAATCCGGCCCAGTCCATCACTGGTGGACAGTGATTTTATTTTAATAGTTTTGCCGTACTCCCCCAGTATTGGAACGTGACTTTTTAATATTATTCCCACCCATATAACGTTATTCACTGTAACTATTTAAAAAAAAGCAAGTACCTACACATCTACACAATAAGATTTTTTTGTTTCTATGCAAAAAAAACTGTACACAAAGTATTAAATAACTATTCAGTGATTTTATACGGAAATTTTGGTAAAAATTTAAGCACCAATACCATTATTGGTAACTAAAATGATTAGGTTAAATTTAATAACAGGATTTTTCTATCTGGGAAACACTCGGGCAGCGCATTCGACATTCAAGCGGTTCGCACAATGAAAGTGAAATCAAATCTTCGTTCAATATTGATGCCATTTTTGGGGCCTGTATGTTAATCTATAGTTTTAAACATCATTGGTTAGGACTGATTCAAACTGAGATGTTTAGCAGAGTCACTGCTGCCATCTTGGAATAAATTATCCTTTAGTCTTTAGTAAATTGATGCATGTTTTTGAGCATTCACATTAGTATAAAAAAAACTATTATTTTTATTTTGGCACTTTGGTAAATAAGGAGCGATTTATATTGACATTTATAAAAGAGAATCAAAACATTAAGGTTGCATTTCAATGCTTAATTTTTACACTTTTAACCCAAAAACTCAAACATTTAAACCTTTTTTGTTATCTTGCTAGTCTCACGTAATTAAATGAAAAGAAAATGGCGTAAATTTATTTTATCTACATTTTTTATACCAATTTTTTATTAATTTTCAATACTGGCAACAAAATAAAAAATTAAGCCTTTCCATAAAAAAAATACTCGACTTAAATATCCACCAGATAAAATGACTTGTTTTATGCATTCGTTTTACAATCTGGTATTATTTTAAATTATGTTTTTAAGTTTTATTTTAGTGGCCATTTTGAAACTATTACAATATTGGGTATTGCATATATTGTATTGTAACTAGAACTAAAGGTGTATGCAAAAGTTCATCAAAATCGGTTGAGAAAATTGGATTCAGTGGCGTAGCTATCGGAGGGCTAGGCGGTGTCGTGCACCGGGGCCCTCAAGCTCAGGGGCCCTCGAGCCCTAAAACTAGGTACCTAAAATTCACACAAGAAAACTTATACACATATTACTACTGTACAGGTATGTGACTATGTGTATGAGTTTTCTTGTGTAGCTTGTGAGCTCACAAAGAGCTGATGATAAAGTAGCTTCGTGACTTTAAAATATTGTATTTCTATATATTTATATTCTTACTTGCTAAAACGCAACCAGTATTTAAATAGGGCCACAGTTTTTTGCACCAGGGCCTTTCTGTTTCTAGCTACGCCACTGATTGGGTCCCCATTCTGCTTGCAAGATTGAACTAAAGCCTAATACATCGCAAGTTTAATAAAGCTTGTAAAAGGTATACTTTTGAGTTTTGCCGGGTCAGTTGTGAAAATTAGGCATTAGCCAATAAACTAATATTTTTAATGTGCAGGATTAATGCTTGTAGCAAACAACTAAATAAAGTTATATGATTATTTACGGGATATTTACCGTGGTAAGGTTGTGGAAGGAGCTCCCGATATTTCGGCGCAGTTACATGCACCATGTTCACGGGAAGACTGAAGAATGCGGGTGGTTGGTGATAAAGTTAGGTGCAGACAAAACGATCTACCCTCTTTCTTAGTCTTTTGCTACGGTTATCAGTGGAACTCGAAGTCCCGACAAAACACTCTCACTGTATCACTGCGTATAAGTATTTTGAACGCGGACTTTTATTTACCACGGTAAATATCCCGTAAATAATCATATAACTTTAGTGAACAACCGTGATAGTTTAAAACAGTGTTCAACTAATTAAATTATAAAAGAATTAAAAAATCTAAAACGTCTCATACACGAACATTTGAATTACGCAATTTTCTTACAATAAATACATTGGAAATTGAGCTATAAACTGTTATTATTTTGTTTGATTCTTAAAATTAATAGTTAAAAAAAAAACATTTTTAACACATTTTTATTATCTTGGTATGTATGCAAGTAACGGATTCTTTGAACTTGATTTACAACTATTTCAAACGTCGAATCAAATTGAAATTTTGCACACTTATCAAGGACTGGGATAATGCAATAATTTGTCCCAATATTCTTACCAGGATCTTCAGGATTTGCGATTTTAAAGCGTGCTATTTAGTTTTTTAAACAAGCTTTGAGCCTTAGCAAAAAAAAAAAAAAAAACCGCCATCTTGGTGCGGCGGCCATATTGATTATAGTGTCATGTCACTTTTGGTTCCCTACTCTTGAACCTTTCATTTGATACCCATATTTACAGGGTTGACTAAAAATATACACCAATACGTGTATATTTTTGAAAATTTTACATTATTGGGTATTGCATATTGTATTATAACCATAACTAAAGGTGTTAGAAAAATTGTAAGCAGGTTCAAGGTTTGGAATATCCCCCCAAAGACCTTCCCGCCGAGCTTCAACATGAATCGTTTCAAAAAGGGTGTCTACATCAACCTCTCCGGGCTGGCAAAGCACCGTCAACACCGCTAATTTTGCAGGTGTCCATAGGTTTTTAGCGGTTTTGTTTACCATCAGGCGAGCCGCTTGTTTGCCACTTTTATAAAAAACACAGCAAAATCTGTTAGGAGGAACTGGATCTAATTCAGCTTGCAAGATTTGACATAAACAAACTCACAGTTACTTAAAAATTATATCAAGTTAAATAAATGCTTGTAAAAAGGACGATTTCACATGCCCTATTACTTGGTACACGTTTTTAAGGTCTGACAATATAGCTATTGATATATCTGCGTCGTCAAAATTGCGCCAATAGGGTATTTGACTATATTAAAAATATAATTTATGCTGGTGTAATCCTGGATTATTATAAAAAAAAAATAATTGAAAAATAAAAAATAAAATTACGATTTTCAGAAAACGAAAAAAGAGCAAACGCTCTGTATAGGTCGAATGTCGTTATAACGTCACAGAAAAGTAAATAGAGGCAACAATTGTATGGCGACAACTCGTTCGCTTATGTGTGACGTAACTAATGTCACGCGGCCCCATAAATGTCAAAGGGAGCGTTCACGTGGTAGTTTAATAATTTGAATTTTGATCCGTCATTTAAAACACAAATACTGAAAATTATAAATAAAATAATAAATAAATATCTGGGACATTATTGCACACACGGTCATCTGACCCCAAACTAAACAAAGCCTGTAATATGGCTGCCAGAGACTGATATACATACATATATATTTTTAAATACACACTTAAATAGATATTAACACCCAGACATAGAACAAACACAAATGTTCATCACATAAATGTTTGTCCTAGATGGGAATCGAACCCACGTCCCCAAGCACAGAAGTTACCTACCAACTGAGCCACCGGGGCAGTCAGTTTATGAGGGTTTAAATCAGAAGATTGCTTTATTTTAATGTAATATACAAGTCAAGATGGTTTAGTAAAATCAGTCAAATACCCTATTCAAGAAGATTATGTAATTCAATGCTATGTTGACTTTCAAAATATTGGAAGACAAAATTGGAATGGAGGTATGCCAATAGGCAATTGAAAAAAAAAAAAACATTGTTATATTATATGGCGTTGACGATACATGGTTATGAGTATTTTGCAAAACCATAGACGAAGAAAGCTAAATAAAAAGCTTGCTCATTCTCATAGACACACAATATCTATCTGTCTGACACTGTCTGTCATGCTTGTTTCTGTTTTATTTTATTTCGTAGTATTTTGTGGTTATTATTTGCTAACAGAGCACTTGTTTTCCCACAACACAAATTAGTAGATACATAAGTGTGCCTTACCTAGCCGTATTATAAAACAACTCCTTGTATTGTAGGTTTCATTGAACAAATGCGGGAAAAAACATGTCTCGTCAGCGCCATCTATCGATGATTGCAGAACTATGTTTTTCAGCTGTCAGATAACCGCCGATTTTAAATAACTTTTAAGGTATAAAACAGACTTTACAACGGGTTGGCCGGTTACTTTGTACAGGTAGCGCTGGTATAGCTTGCACCGTTTGACAGTTGCCAACCGTACTCCGTACCATTCTCTAAACGAAAGTCTTCGTTTTCGAGAGTGAAGCCTACCTAGAACTCTGTCTGATGGAACAGTCATCATCAGCGAAGCTGGTCCGGTTCCGCCTCTCACATCTTTTTTGGTGCTGTCGGATAAATGCGCTCAGCCTGTTCAGCAAGAACTGCTTGTCATGACCTTCTAGAACTAACTGGTTTTTCAACACCGCCACCATGTGTCTATTGGCTGCTGCTACCGCCCAATAGTAGTACAAAAACAGGAGTAGTATAGCAAACGCTGGTATAGCAAAGGTGGAAGTCCCAACAAAGAAGATAGTTTCTTTTAAGAAAAATGGGAATCTTTCAAATGTTTGCACCGCATACTCCCAAACAGTGTTGAACCCTCTAAAAGGGCCGCAGTTCTTTGATGGCAAAATCTCTGCCACCGAAAAAGCTACCGGACCTATAGAAACCACGAACCCTAGCAAAAGTACAGACATGAAGAGAGATTTTGATTTAGACGCTTTATAGACGACTGGGGATGGAGTACAGTTTGTAAGACAAGTGAACTTTTTGATATAAAATATGAGGAAATAAAAAATTGTACCGATTATGGGCAAAAATGGGCAGAAAAACGCTCCCATCCATATTATAGTTTGTGTGTATACTATATCTAGAACATGTTTTGGTAAGTAGAAGTCTTGTTCGCCGATCATTTTGAAACATCGGCTGTTTGTGTGTCTCGCTACAAACGCTCGAGGCAAATTGATGAAAAACGTCGTGAAAAATTGTACAGCAAAATCTGTTAAGATCAGCTTATAAAACTGCTGACCTACATACGTCTCCCAACAATCTAATTTGGACTCCGTATCAAAATTATTGTAGAAGCATTCACCACCCTTCGTGGTTACATTTATATATAACTGATAGAGCAAAACTCCTAACGAAGAAAGTCTTAAAAGGACCGTCCTTAACAAAGTTATAAAAATCACCTTTGGAGGCGTATAGTTTTCAAATTTAATCAGATAGCTAAATATTTCTGGCACAATTAAGTTTAACAATACTATAGAAATGAACGGCAAGAATTCTAAAAGAGTATTTTGTAGTTGAGATAACGACATCACACTTTCGTAAGGGACAAAATCTTTGTATATCAACATTTCTGCTTTCGCTGTATTATTTATATCATCTGTGGACTCCATATTTAATTTAGTCATTGAATAGTCAAACGTGAAGTAAATTAGTATACCAGAAGCAATGAGCATGCATAAAACTAAAAAGTTGATCAGTATTCTTCTAAAATGCAGCAAAATCTGACTTTCCCTCGTGCGGAGCTGCTTCTCCTCTTTAAACCTCTCTTCTTCAAGACAACCTTTGATTTCGTTGTACAAACCTTTGTGTTTAATCTTTGCCGATTTATCGTTGTGTATACAAAAATCCCACCCGCCAAAAACTATATTGCAGTACATGTAGAATTGTCCTTCGCTTTCTATTAATTTCTCTTTGAAGCCTTTCGCGGCTGTTTTGACTATGGCTATGAGAGATATTAACGCCCAAGTTATCGACACAAGTATATATGCCATCGGCATGTTATAATATAACCATTTATCAAAGTTTTTTAAGTAATACTCATACACCTGATTCGTATACACTCCATAGAACAAAATAGTCCTTTCCATGATTCCCGTACCTTGAATAATGTCTAGAAATATGTTAGTTTCTGTATTATTCTTCTCGAAATAATATTCCGAGCAACAATCCGTGGAGTTTTCATTCTCACATGACAACACTTTTTCGACTAGCAAGTTCTTTGGTAGAATTAAAAATAGTATTATAAGCAACGATATGGCGAGATTAAGAAACAATAACCATCTGAGGAATAGGAAGTAAGAAACGACACCGGTGCCGAATTTTCCCTCAATGTCTCTCATGGGAGATTGCCAGAGTTCCAATTTACCCACAACTTCGGTAAATCTGATGTGGAAGCGATGCCACACTTTGCGTTGCCGCCATTGAAGTTGTTCTAAGCCTTGCAGGCGGAGTTTTGTTGCGTTCTGAAAATTTTATAATATTTAATTGATTGACGACCCAGACATATCTGGTCTAGATCTAGGTGTTAGTTGTCCCAACACCTCTGTGTTAGTGGTCACAACACACCCTCATTTATGTATATTATAAACAACCCATACAACGCAAGCTGTGTAAATGTTCGATCATATTATTTAGTTTAAGTATATTTTGTTTGGCTTAACCAATATTATAATCATACTATTTATAGATTTTGTTTTAAAATTATCTGTTCTTTACTGAACCATGAAGTTATACAGAATCCTGCAACACCATCTCTGCTTAGTGTATGTTCTGTGGACAACCTATTTGTTACTAGAAGCTAATGTGTATCACTTATATAATAAGAATATTTTATTTTTCGATTTGTGATTTTAGCTTATTTACCAAGAAATATTTGTTTTAGTTTTTATGTATTTGTCTTTGTGTGTGTCATGGCAAGTGTTTATAACCAAATTCTACTATATTTAGTACCTGTAATCTGTCCTTCAGGTGTCGTTTCTGGTTCATGGGTACCGGCATGGCCTTGATCTGCATGATCTCCTCCCACGTCCGCTCTTCATTTGATAGATTCTCTGAAACACCATCATCATCGTTTTAGCCACTGCTGGACACACGCCTCCCCTGTTAATTTGTAATATGTTGTGTAGGATCTAGCCATATTTTAGTGGAGTAACATGTTTTACCAAATTTAAGCCTGTTTTTCGTTGTTTCTTGCGGGAAAAAAATTATTACGTTTTATTTGCCGAAACCCCCCTCTCCTCCACGTGAGATTGGGTGAGATTTGGCTCAACCCCCCCTCCCCTTAGCACCTCAAGTAATTAATGGATACCCCCTAATCATGAAGCAGATTCTCAATCAAGTCACAAATCAAGCAAAAAAAATTACTAAATCAAAATCAGTTCAGCCGTTTTGGAGCTACCATACCACAGACACATTTATAACACCTCTTTTTTTGCGTCGGGGCTTCTCTATATAGTATAAAATGAAGTCGCTTTCCAAGTCTGTCTGTCTGTCTGTATATCCGCTAACTCCTCCTAAACCACGCAACAGACATTTTTATACCATAGGTGGCAAACAAGCAGACGGGCCGCCTAATGGTAAGCGATCACCGTCGTCTATGGATACCTGCAACACCAGGGGCATCACAGATACGTTGCCGACCCTTAAAAACTCCATTAACAGCCCTTTTGAAAAACCCCATTTTAAAGCTACTCGGAAATGCCGCAGGAGGGCTTATTCCACATATTGTAGGTGTGAGGCAAAAAGGAACGCGTAAAACGCACAGTGTGTGATTTCCTCCGATTTATGATATGTGGATAATCTTTCAGGCGGTGGCGGCATTAAATGGAATAAATAGTTCTTCAGAAGATTCCGTTGTAAATGCGATAAAAGACACAAAGAGACCCAACGTCTCTGCGCATGTTGAGCGGCTCTAGGTGTTCAGTGAGCTTGGGATCGTCGACAATTCTGTCAGCTCTACGCTGTAATGCATCAAGTGGCTCAAGCTGATACTTGGGTGCTCCGTTCCAAAGATGGGAGCAGTACTCCATGTGAGGTCGGACTTGTTTTTATCTTTGATGCGGTTTTCACCATCAGTTAGATAAGTTTTCACGGAAGGTTTGTGTATACACCCGTGCGAAGCCGGGGCGGGTCGTTAGTAAATAATTATTAATATAAAAAACCGACATCATCAGAACTGGACTAAATTTAAATGGGACCACACAGGAAGCACCAGCTTTCAAATAAAAAAATAATCATCAAAATCAGTTCACCCAGTCGAAAGTTCTGAAGTAACAAACATTAAAGAAAAAAAATGTCGAATTGATAACCTCCTACTTTTTGGAAGTCAGTTAAAAAGAAATCCATTCACAATCGGCGAAAATATCACATAACGTACACACACAAAAACAGTCGAATTGAGAACCTTCTCTTTTGAAGTCGGTTAAAAAGGACGACATGTCTGCATGAAGTTCTGTGAAATACTAAGCAGGTACAATGAACTAGTGCTAATAATGGCTTATTAGTCTAATTAATGGCTGATGATTGTTTACTGATATAACTAGGTCAGTTTTCGTGGTTAAGGCGGTAATAATTCAGAGCCTAATTTCCATACAAAGTTTCAGAAACTTAAAAAGTAAACCGGTTGTTTTTATTATTGTAGTTTAAAGCGTTTTTGATCTACCTTTTTTAACCGACTTCCAAAAAAGAGGAGGTTATCATTCGACTGTTTTTATTTTATTTTTGTTACCTCAGAACTTTCGACTGGGTGAACCGATTTTGATGATTTTTTTTATTTGAAAGCTGGTGCTCCTGTGTGGTCATCCAATTTGGTCCAGTTCTGTCATTTTTATGAAGTCGGTTTTTTACATTGATAATTATATGCAATCAACGTATTGACGTGACCTTGTTTCCTATCATCTACCATGGAGAATCCTTGATATTTCGATATTTTCATCTTATTTTCGTCTTTCTAGAAGCCCAGACTGTCTTTCTTAAAGCCCAGTCTGTTTTTCTTAAAGCCCAGTCGGTCTTTCTTGAAGCCCATTGTTGTCTTTTTTGAAGCCCAGTCTGTCTTTCTTGAAGCCCAGTGTTGTCTTTCTTAAAGCCCAGTCTGTCTTTCTTGAAGCCCAGTGTTGTCTTTCTTGAAGCCCAGTCTGTTTTTCTTGTAGCCCATCCTGTCTTTCTTGAAACATAGACCCAGTACCAGTAAAATGAGTTAACGGCAGATTATCCAAGTGGCGCGGGTCTGAGCGCGACGCGGGCAAATTTTCGCGACCTTTTTACATTTTTAATTTCAATAAAAAACGAACGAGCAAACTATCACAAAACTATCTAAAGAAAAAATTGTTGAATACAATTACCTATCACTACATGCGATTTCCAGGCTGTTACGAGCTTTCATTAGAGCATAAAACGAAAAAAAAAGTAAAATTCTACTAAATCAACTTTGGTTCGTTGTTTTTGTCCCAGATATTTATTTAAAACTAGCTGCACGCCGCGGTTTCACCCGCGTGGTGATGTAAATCGGTGATGATGATGATGATGATGAAAAGTAGCCTATGCGTCGTCCAGGACATAATCAATACATATTCCACATTTCATCCAAATCCATCCAGCCGTTTCTGATTGAGTAAAAAACATCCATCCAAACTTTCACATATATGATATTAGTGTGATTGATCGAAAAAACCGTCAAATTTGGTATAACCTCCCGTTAATAAGGGGGACCCGGGTATGTTCTAAAACTGCGACCAGAACCACCGAAGGATGGGCAGCAGCGTCCTAATAGTACACGGTGAACGTACTGCGATCTCCAAGCCGCCTGCCAAGCGTGGGGATTATGGCAACACCCCTCTCTATGAGGGAGGCCTTGTCCAACAGTGGACGTTAATTGGCTGATGATGTGATGATGTCAATAAGGTTGAAGTTTGGTGGTCAGCGTTATACTCACCGGACAAGTCAGGTAACATCGACAAGTGAATGTCGCGGCTCTGCAAGGTTCGCGCGAACGTCGACTGTCTCCGATCATTTTGAGATCGCGCGCGTTTCACTGTCGTTGCTGTTAACAAATTGATAACGCTTTACAAATTGATAAAACCATTTTTTTGTTATTATGAAATAGGCTTGCGCTTTGCCGCCAACTAGCCTGATGTTAAGCGATGATGCTGCCTACGATGGATCACGCTTGCTTAGAAAACCGATTCACTCTTGACTTGAAGACACCCAGATTGTAACTATTGGGGAACACCCATTCAGGTAGAGTATTCCACAGACTAGCAGTTCACATAATAAAAGTGGAATTAAAGCGCTTCGTACGGGTTTTAGGACCATACATTCAATCTTCCTAATCAGGCTGTAGTTGTTAAAATGTACTTCCGTCCATCCTTTTATTAAGGCGACAGCGGAGATATGGCGGTTTCGCCAGATCCAGAAGTAAAAAGACTCGTAGACAATTTGTCGGCTTAAAAACAGGTGTGGTCCAGCGCAGTTACAAGCACCATGTTCTCGGGAAGACACTAAGACTCAGTTAGTCTGAACTAGGGCTTCGTTGCTGATGAGCCTCTTAGCACGCTTCTCAATTGACTCCAATGCCCCGAGCTGGTACTTAGCTGATCTATCCCAAAGGTGAGAGTATATCTGAGGTGTTATTTGACAACCTGCCCAGCCTGAAACGGGAACTGGTAAACTAAAAGAAAACTCACTGTTTCTAGCCTGTTTAGAGGGCAAGAGCGTGGCTAGTGTGGCCGCGTCCGCTCGCTGCAAGTGCTCGAACAGTTCCTGCTCGCCACCCGGGTACAGCTCCTGTAATGGCAACACCAATATCAGCCATTGTATTAGGGTAACCAAGTATCGCACAACAAACAAAGTAAATTAAGCACATTTCAACCTATCATTAAAAGAAAAATTGTTTCAGTATGCATCATCATCAGCAAGAAGACGTCCACTGCTGAACATAGGCCTCCCCCTTTAACCTCCACACTGAACGACATCCTGCCATCTGCATCCACTGGATGCCCGCGACTCTCACGATGTCGTCGGTCCATCTAATGGGAGGCCTACATACGCTGCGTCTTTCGGTTCGTGCTGGTAGAGTTACGCGATAGATAGAGGCAACTTCTAGGTTAAAATAGCTGTAGGGAGTTAGCGCTCGCACGTCCTGAATTGCACTTTATTGTGTAGCAGCAAGAGTCGCTACTTATTTAAACGATTTTGCGGAGTGAATCTCTGTACTTGTACTAATATGTATTCTGTGCCCAAACTAAGCAAAGTCCGGGGCAGTCAACCACCGGGGTAGTGCCATAACTAGCCTTTTATGCGCCCGGTGCGAGCTTCTATAACTGCGCCCTTGAAAACAAAACTTGGTCCTGGTGTGGTCATTTGTGCGCGCCTCCAGAGTCTGCGCCCTGTGCCTGGGCACCGCTGGCACAGCCCTATTTACGGCACTGCGCCGGGGCAGTCAATTGGTCGAGGAAGGTAACATGTCACTTTACCTGGTAGAACTCCCCTCCCGCTTCCTCCCATCCCTCCTGCCGCTTGTTGCGCGCCTTGTTCTTCGAAGAATTACCCCCGGACATGGTGGCTAGTACATTTTGATTCTGAAAACAATAATAATCTGTGAGACGCAACTAAGTGGCCAGGATCATCCACCAGCAACTTGCCCTTCGATACGGCCTCGTCGAGTCTGCAGAGCCGTACTATAAGGACGCACCAGCGCCAGTTTTGTAGAATGGTTGTGTTTTGTTCTACTGGGATCGGTCTATTATCGCGGACAGGACTATTGTCACCAATAAGCAAGAGCTCTGATATCAAATGTGTTTGTGGTGTGAACCCTCAGACAATCACTTGATTGAGTGTGCAGCATGTCAGCGTGGTTGGATACAATCCAAACTTCGGAAAGAATAAATTATACTATTTTTTTACCGACTTCCAAAAAGGAAGAGGTTATCAATTCGACTGCATTTTTTTTTTATGTTTGTTACCTCATAACTTTCGACTGGGTGAACCGATTTTGATGATTCTTTTTTTATTTGAAATCTCGTGCTTCCCGTGTGGTCCCATTTCAATTTGGTTCAGTTCTGATATTTTGATGGAGTCGGTTTTTTATATTGATAATTATTATTTTATTGATGTAACGGCCCACCTATTTGTATGTTAAATACAAATAGGTGGGCCGTTACAGGGGACCCCAATTCACCCACCCATGGACATTTATAAGCATATACCATTACACCTTAAAAAATATTAAAAGTTTAAAAATAAAATTTACCTAGAACTTAAATAAACTTTAAAAAAATATACATACATAAAACGTTTGGTTTGTTTGAACACTTATAACTAGAAAACGGCTGGACTGTTTCTCATTGCTTTTTATTTGTCTCCGTCCAGAATAGCGAAATAACTATTAAAAACAGCTGGACTGATTTGGATGAAATTTTGTGTCCATGGGTAGGTTAGAGTAGTGAGGCCAAAGGTCGACCTTACAACCATGCGAAGCCGGGGCGGATCGCTAGTAATCTACACTAATATTATAAAGAGGAAAGATTTGTACCTATTTTTGTATGTTTGTAATGAATAGGCTCCGAAACTACTGAACCGATTTGAAAAATTCTTTCACTGTTGGGAAGCTACACTATCCCCGGGTGACATAGGCTATATTATACTTTGTAGCGAGGCCGAAGGCCGAGCTTACACCCGTGCGAAGCCGGGGCGGACGGCTAGTAATTAATAAACAAACAAGAAATAAATACTACATAACATTTACAGCCTTATTTCAGTTCCTCATTTACTTATTTATATATGGAAGTGTTATATCTACAGTTTCCCCTTTCTTTACTACTTGCTCTCATTCGTCCATTTGGTAATATTGTTTGAAGTTGTATGCAGCTCAATATTGAAGTGTGCGTTTGTAGAACTAGTAAGAATATGTCAGTGTGTGCAATACTTGTGTACCTCGCCCTCTTCAGTTCTACTCACTCGTGTTTAAGGCAAATCCAAACTATATTATGATCAAAGATCAAATATAAACTGCACTAAAATAAATGAGTAGTAATCAATAAAAATAAGTAACTTTTAGGTTTTCCTTATAAATAATAATATATAATATCCATAATATAATATTTATAATATCCAATATCACAATAGCGATTGTTTAGTATGTTCAAATAATATCTACTATTGTTTCGCATGTACTAATCAACACATAGTAGGTCCATTACCACAATCTTATCTGGAATCTCATTATTAGGGCAAATGTACAGATAAGG